>JAJVHD010000013.1:2400000-3064797 GCA_022207745.1 Brachionus rubens
CAACTTTTTTAAACGTTTTTTTGGAAACCAGTTAATTCTTAAACGATTAATCATTTTTTGTTTTACCGATTTTTTTTGTAACTGTGAAAAAATTTTGGTTGGTAAAAAATATTTCGACTTAACACCGATTACCGATTGCCGATTAACAGCCCTAATTTGAATCAAGACCCATTGCAATAGTCGAAAAATCAATATTCAATAGAGCCAAAATTTGACTTTCTTCTCCAACATATATTCTCCGATAAAAATTCAAAGAACTGTCATAAATGTCTAGATTTCCGTCGCTACTTCCACAAACAAGTTGATCTCCTGGAATGGTAAGAAGAGAATTAATCGAAGAGCTAACGCTAATATTCTCAATTGACATACATTAAGTGCACTTATTAACTGTTCTTTTTCATTGAAATACCAAAGTCATTTGCATTTTTTGAAACAGTATAAAAATGACTTAAGTTGTAAGACTTAATTTGTCTTAATTCAAATGTACCAACCAGTCTAGAACTAATTTCAGAGTTAGAACTTAAATTCCAAATTTTCATTGTCGTAGAAGCTCCAGTGATCAATATATTTTCTGATATTAATTCCATACTTCGTATTGGATCAGTATTTGCGCTTATTGTTTGTATTGAAGTTATTCCATATTTTAACAGTTTTATCATATGAGCAGCTTGCGAATTCTTAGAATAAACAACAAAGATTAAAATTTTAATCAAACTCAAAAACACTTGGTTCAAAAGTTAGATTCCAGGGTTAGTGAAGGATTAATTTTCAGCGCACCTTGAACAAAATTATTGGAAAAAGAATACAAAGAAACCTTGTTCTAAGATTTTTCACTCGATTTTCCGTGTTAACAATAAATTTTTTTGTTTAAAGCTTAAAATTACTTATGACTGGTTCACACGAAAATAGTTTGATGATCTCAAAGATTATTACAAAAAGTGTTCTGACTGTGTAGCAACTAGGCCGGTTTCGTCTTTTTTAGGACTCATTAGCAGTGCATAACATAATCATATCACCAAATAAAAAAGCTAGTTATACCAAAAACTAATACTTAAAGTATTTTCATGCCATAGCCGGTCCCAAGGCCGTATGAGAAAACGCTGAGGGCGACTAGTCTTTTTTAAAATGTTAAAGTTATTTTATTTTTTTTTAACTGTAAAACAATTTTTTACACAAATTTGGCTAGTCGTTGATAACTTAAAGATCTTGCCGTTAACCATGCCTTTGCCAGTCCCAAGCCTGGATGTGAAAATGGGAGGGCTGCGATGTTTCTGTTATTCTAACACCGTTCTAAATATGCTGTATTACGGGTACGTGGGTCTAAGAATCACGTTCGAATTTTGTCGTATTTGGGGTGCCGCTTACTTTGACCATCACAACGTATAGGAGCCTGGAAGTGACGCAAGAACTTTTTTTACAGCAGACCCATTTAACAATAGATGCAGTCCTAGTGAAAGTTTTGTTTGAGTTGTTGAGTTCGCAGTCTTAGACTCGGATGAGTGACACTGTTTATGATGAACGTCCTACAGTAACTCGGAGACCTGGATGAGATAATAGAAGGGCAGTTCGCTGACTCTAAACTTATTCAAAGGTCCAATCTTTATTTTCTAATCAAAAGGGGTCAAGTGGCATTCCTGAGAAGACAAATCATAAATCCTACATATATAAACTCACGCAACTGAGATTTGTTGTTAAATTAAAAATAAATTAGTTAGCAACGAGTTAAGGTAAAAAAATTCATAATTCAAATTTTTTTATAATTTTAAGAATATATTTCAAACTAATAAACACGAATTAGTGCCAAAAGACCAAAGAAAATGCCAAAAGATAAATCAAAGAAAAAGGCTAAAGAACCAAAAATAGGTTACTTCGAAGCCATAACTGGTTACAAAATAAGTATCAAAGAAAAAGAGTTGAAAGAAAAAAATGAAGAGTTAAATCAATTAGTTGAACGTAATTTCTATCTTAAAGAACGTAACACTCGTTTGACTCAAGCCAAACAGAATAATCTTAAAAAAGCGTTGGAAGATTACAAAACTTTTACGAATCAAATAAACTCACGTGAACCATGTGAACGAGATCAAGTTGTAAACGAATTAAAATCTTTATGGAATTTTAAGGGATCATTAGACGATGAGTTACTCACCATTCGTAAAGAAATCAAAAACACTGAAAAAGAAATTTCAAAATCAAAACGAAATTTAAAATATTGGAATGATTTTAGAGACCGTGGACACCAAGAGTTGGACACACAAATTTATTTATTGAAAAAAGAACTCGCTGATATGAATGAAAATTATGAAATTATATCAAGTAAGGAATCACAGACTACGAGATGAGATTTTTAAAATTTTCTTTTTGTTAAGATTCATTAAGAAATCGAACAGTTTCGACGATTAATCAAATTCACAAAAATACAGAGGATGTCATTCAAAAAAAGAATAAAATCGTAGCTGAAAAATGTTTAAAATATTTGGACAAGGATTCAATTGAAATGTCAAGAGAAAATGAATGGACCAAAGAAAAGGTACACAACTAACAACTCAAGGGTCCAACTCTTAACATTTTTTACTTTAGATTGAAGTATTCCAAAAAGAGTTGAAATCTCAACAAGAGTACGTTGCTGAACTCGAACAAGAAAACATAAAATTAATGTCCTATTTATTCGAATGTAATAATCAAGAGGTTAAATTTATTCGAAATGTAATCACTGATCAATTTTTGGACAATGATAACTTGGAAGCTAATTCTATAATGGACGTCGATTTGAACGCACTTGAAAGCGGTAAGACTTGTTAAGAAAATCTTATACAATCCATATTGAGGCATTTTTTTCTAGTGAGACCAAGAAGCGCTCTCGATCAAACAATTAAAAAGATTAAAGAAATAAGTTTGAGACATAATGAAGATTTATTAGCCATTGAGGACAAAAATGAAGTAAAATTTAATTTTAGGGTTTAAGATTTTACTTAGGGCATACCAAATGTTTTGATAATCGGGTATAAAAACGGCAAAAAGATGAATACTTGTGGTTGCCACATTAAAATGAAACCTCGTTGTTTTAGATAAGTTACTACAGCTTGATGAACGGACATAAATTTTAAGGTATTGGATTCGGGTATGGTGTGGGTTACCCAGAAATCTCGGGTTTCAGGTATGGGTCTGAGTTGGGTAATCCAAAAATTAGGGTATATTTACCCAAAACCCAAATTTTAAAAAAAAAAACACCTAAAAATCTATAAAATACCCTAATTTTTGGGTTACCCAACTCAGACCCATACCTGAAACCCAAGATTATTGGGTAACCAACACCATACCCGAACCCAATACCTTAACATTTATGGGTACATATGTCTGTTGATGAACGTGCAATCGAGCGTTGTCATGATGAAATTTCAATTTTTAGTACCCAATGTCATTCTGCTCGTCTTAATTAATCTTACCAAAGGTTTTAAGCAATCATCTATATATTTTTTGTGATCCACTCAACCTCCTCTATCCCAATATGTAATCAGATCCACCCCACTTGTAACCTCTAAAAAAATACAAATCATTGTTTTATAATCGAATCTCCATCTTGGACTCTCTCCCTCTGCAACCCAGCTTGCATTAGTTTGCTTCCGGTCAATTTGTCTCCAGTAAAACCATGACTCATCACCTGTGACTACGTCATATATTCGCCATGTCCCGCTTTTAGATTTAGCCAAATTTTCTTGACAAATTCCAATCCTATCTCTACGGTTTTTTTGGGGTTCAAACCGAGATGCTATTTTTCGAAGTTTAAGATGATCGTGAATAATCCGCTCGATTGTACCTCGATTAAGAAAAGTCTGAGCTTCAATTTCTTCATATGTACAATATGGGTAATCCTTTAAAACATTTCGAACTAGGTCAATATTCGAGTCAACAACTGCCGCCCAGAGCGTGGAGCATCTTTGGTTCTCTCTATCCCACCACGAAATATTTTCACCCATCAAGCAACTGTTGCATATGAAAGGGCTTTGTCCTCATAAACTTTTTTAAAGTCATTTTCGATCGTAGCTGTATTCGATCCCAATTTTACACGCATCTCAATATAAAACCGAATTTTTTTTTTAACATTTTTAAAAAGTATGGTCTACTTAGTGCTAAATAAAAATCAGTTGGAATTAAGATATAATCTTGAATAGTGGTTCAATTAATACAGAATCGCGTACAGATTAAAATTATGCATGTTGATAGGAGTCAGTGTACTTTGATTTGAAAATAATGACAGAATTATCAAAACTTTTGGTTTGCCATAAGTATTTCGAATGTTTTTTTTAGAACGAGGACGATTACACAGAGCCAAGAATGAGCAAAAAAATGTTGTATCTTGACGGACATAGAAAAGAGTTGATTAAACAGCCGTCTGTTAGTCAAGAGGAATTCGACGCTCATCGCAATACTGGTGAATTTTGGCCAATTACACAAGAAATGCTCAATAGTATACTTAAATCTAATTAATCCTTTTTTTGAATAAAATTTTTTTTTTCCATTTATTTATTTTCGGCCTTGGGTAAACCCTCAGCCTTTATTTATTTTGCACGGTAACTATTAATTTTCTTTTATTCAAAGCACTGTAACATTACTTCAGTATGAATCATACGTGAACTTTGAATCTCGAAATTCGAAATTAAAATTTTTGCTAGTGAATCAACTTTGAGTTATACACTTGAAATTTTAAATTAAACAGAGATTTTTTTATAAACTTTTTTCGACGATTTACGAAAGAGACATCTTTCAATTTGAAACTGCAGATTTGAACTAAAATTTTAAATTTTTTTTGAAACACGCTTTCGACTAAAAAATTTTCAAAATTTTCAAAATTAAAAAATGAGGACCAACATCGATTTGTACACTGAGACTATGATGTGTTTAAAACACTTGGTCGATTCTACCGTCGCGTATTACCTTGATTGGAGTGTTAAAAAAGTCGAGTATCCAAAGATAGAGCCAGTCAAAGTGGTCCTTACTCAACGTAAACTTGTCAAAAGAGTCAAACCACCGAAAAGATTGAGACCAACTGATCGTTTTTATGACAAGTTTTTAACCTCAAAGTTCAATCTCGTTCGAAAGCCAAGAAACAATTTTAAAAAGCCAAACTTTGAGCTAGTCCTCGTACACACATTTAAAAGTCTCATTGAAATTAAGCCCATAATTAAGAGATTTTACTACGAGTTTAAATCGATCAAAGTTGTTACTTTTATTTTTCGAGTTAATTTTTACGATCTCTTACAACTCGTGCTTTGGTACGTGAGGTCAAAAAAGAGACCTATCTCTTCTTTGACTGACTTTCGAGTCCAAGATGTTGAGATGCCTGAAGTCGAGACTGAGGATCAAAATATTTTCTGTACCCAAGGATTTGAGACTAGTTGTAAACAAGATGACTTTATGTTCAAAGTCCCGATGGCACCAATGTTTCAAGAGACACAAGGGTTTTCTTATGTTGCACCGACTCAGTGTTTTTATTTCAATGGACCCTCTCAGTGTTCTGAACGATCCGAGATTGAGCTAACACAGACTCAAGTTAAGACTCAAGAAATAATTGAAACCCAAGTTTTGGAAGAAGAAGAAGAAGTACAAGCTCCAAAACCGGTTGTAAGTCTCAAAAGACGAAGATCAAGCGAAAGAATTGTTGAACGTAAATTTATAAATTTCAACCCGTTTTATAATAATGTAAATCAAGTTGTGTATCAGCCAATATTTTCAAGTCAACCAATTCAAACTCAAGTAGTAATCAATCCAAGAATTCAGACTCAAATGTCTTTAAACGTTGTTCCAACTCAACCAAAACCAGTCAAACGAAAATCGTTTATTACAATCGGATTGTCAAAGAAACAACACATTAAAAAACATTTACATGACATTTAAAGACATTTTTTTTGTTCTTTGATTTTTTTTTGCAAAAAGTAACCTGTAACAGGATTTAGTTGATTATTTTTTAGATTTTGTTCTTCTTTTTGTTTTGTAAATTTAAAACCGGTTTGATTTTTTGAATAAAAAAGTTTTTGGTAAAATCAAAATTTTTCAAAATTAACTTGGAAAAACCTTGTTAGAACATTCACTGGCCCTATAGACTCTGCTTAAATCGAAAAACGTTTTTACATTAATTTTTCATTGATGCAGCATAGAAACTGCAGTAATGTCAACACCAAAATTATGGGTGTAGGTGTAAGGTGTAGATAACGCTCACAATTACAGTAAAAATTATTTGCCAATATCTTTTATTTCCAAAAAAACGTTTTTTCACTGACGGCTGGAATTACTGTTTATCGAGTATTTATTCTCTCTAAAGATACCCATTTAAAATTTCCTTCTATTATACTTGCATACAAATCTTCTTAAAAATTAAGGCCATTTAAACTAAATCTAGCATTAGAAAAGTTTTTTATTCATTAATGTAACTGTAAACATAACAAACTTTCCTAGTATCTAGGTAAGGATTATATAAAAAAAACGAATAGTTCTTTTACAACTTTGACTAAACATAGTCTCAAAAAAATTAAGAGAGCTGTCTTCAGCCAGGCTTTGATTTTGTTAATCCCGTAAATAATGGACGAACTTTCAATAGTTTTTGTAAATGGAGAACAATCGAGATCTTTCTGCAGTTAGTTTTTTTCCAAGTATCATTACTAACGGAATAATTGTTTTTTTATATTTGAGGAAATGCTGACATATCAGTTACATTTAAGGCTGTGAGCAGATATTTATCGGAGCAAATAAATGTCACTTTTTAAACTAAACCATTGTCGGTATTAATGGATTCTATGGTTGAGTTACATGTAAATATAAAGAGCAATTAAATTAGATTTTTTTGACTAATTGTTTTTTATACAGTCCCGGAAATTAACTTGTCACATGATATCATATGACATCAGCTGATATCAATTCGTATCAGAATTTTTGAACAAATGATATCATAACCAATTGGAATCACATGAAATCAGACGATATCATTAAGAGAATTAGAAACATTATGATTTCAGCGAATTCTGATAGAAACTGATACCAGATGTCATCAGATGAGGTCATCATGTGACGATATCATACGGTAATGATATAATGTGACAAGTTAATATCCGGGACTGTATCTATTCATTTTATTGAAAAATTGGAAAAAAATTTAAAAACTCTTGATGTACGTCATGGAAAAAACTGTAGTATAAGAAATATTAACTTATACAGTATACCTATTGGGTTTATAAACAAATTCTAATTCAAATTTGATGTACTTGATGATATCTTAATATTTTAAAAGTTTTAATAAAAGTTTGGAAAGGGTAAAATAACATTGCCCAGTCATAACAGTTTCGACAGTAATGTCTACACCAAAATTATGGGTGTAGGTTTCAATGGGTGTCAAAATTAAAAATTAGGTGTATACACCTAATTTTTGGGTGTAAAAAAAAGGTGTATTGGTAATCTACACCTTACACCTACACCAACTA
Source organism: Brachionus rubens (assembly GCA_022207745.1). Classification (NCBI taxonomy): domain Eukaryota; kingdom Metazoa; phylum Rotifera; class Eurotatoria; order Ploima; family Brachionidae; genus Brachionus; species Brachionus rubens. The sequence goes on from JAJVHD010000013.1 coordinate 2,407,470, forward strand.
CACCTTTTTTGTCCTTTTTTCAAGAAATTGGTGTAGGTGTATGTTGTAGGTATAGGCTACACCTACACCCATAATTTTGGTGTAGACATTACTGTCGAAACTGTTATGACTAGGCTATGTTAACTTGTTTTAAATGCGAATTAATATTAGCAGGTTTGCAGTATTTTCCCTTAAGTTCTATTTTAAAATTTTACCCTTTCCAAACTTTTATTAAAACTTGAAAAATAAAAAAAAATTGAACATGGTTGTCTGAGGTTTTTTTTCATATTTTAAAATTATTTTTTTTATTAAAGAAATTTTTAAAAAAATCGACATAAAAGATGCCCCAAATCATAAACGTTTAGTTATTGGAGGTTTTTGAAAGCTAATTTCTCTTCAATTTATATCTAGATAAGAAATAAACCATTCAGCTTTTGATACTAGAATACGTCTGAAGAATCAATTTTCGAAAATTTTCAAGCAAAAATGCTGAAATTTTAAGCCTATTTGTTTAATGACAAACCCTAGCCTTACTCTTGAGAGATTAATGAGAGAAAGATTTTAAGACACTTTTTTAATTGGTTTTATTGTATTGTTGTATAGATAATTTTATGTTAAATTGCAACGCGTGATTCTCGTGAATGCAACGCGTGCCCTTTTAACATAAAATTATAAATTAAAATATAATTCTCACTATAACTTGTTGCCTTTTCTTACATAATCACTTTCAATTGGATTATGCACTCTATACAACAGTATCATAGGGGAGGAATATAATTTAAAGCTAATACGATCTATGATTTGGGTCTCCTTACATAAAAGCTTTATTTAGTGAAAAAAATAGCGTACGTTAAACCATATGTTCTATAAACTATTTTTGGATAAGAGGTCAGCAGTCTATTAGATGGTCTTTTCTCCTTTACAAGCTAATTTTTAAAGTTAAAATATAAAACTTGCCAAGAAGAAATTTGTTTAAATGGTATTAGAATCAGCAATGTCACTGGTTTTGAATATTTAGGTCTTCCACTAGGTAATATTTTGTTTATCACTGATTTTATTGAAGAGAAATGGAAAAGTGTTGAAAGAAGCTTATATTCGTTATATGGTCTAGGATGCAAGTCTTCGATTGCAAGTCCTAGATTGATCAGCTTCTTATTCAAACAATATTGTCAGTCAATCTTTAGACATATTTTGGACAATGTACTTATCTCGACTAATCTTTTGAAAATACTTGACACAAGACAAAGCCTGTCGCTTAAGCGAATCATAGGTCTGAAGAAGTTTACTCATGTTACTCCCCTCTATGAAGCACTAAACCTAGAATCGGTTAGTGAAATCTATTACAACACAAAATATACTTTTTGGAACAACTGTTACGTTGCCCCTTGTGCAAAGAAGTGTTTTGCTATATGCGTAATGAGGTGACAAATAAGAAAAATACATCGTTTGGTGTTCAACTTGATCGACTGGAGAAATGACTTTTTATAAATTGCCTAGATTATGACAAAAAAATTGTGAAATCGTTGATTAAATTAAGTTTTAAAGGTGGTAACAACGGACTAACTGACTCAGTTAAATTTGTTATTGAAAGAATTTCTTACTCTTAAGAGATGAACAATGAATTTTTTTATTTGTATAAAATTTTAAACGATCTATTAAAGGTTGACTTTGGTATAAAGTGAACTCTTTTTTTGTAACTTTTTTTATTCTATCTTTTTTAGAACTTTTTACTTAATTTTTTTTATTCTTTTTTATGTAATTGTCAATGTGACTTTAAAATTCTAATAAATAATAATAATAATAATAATAAAACCAAAAAACTATTATATGCCCAAATTTATGTAAACATGCTTGATAATTTTTATTTTTTTGGTCTTGTTTTTTGTCATTCTCATGTTATTTACTTTATTCATACAATTACTAATGTCCAAAAAAATGAACATTGAGTAAGATATGACAATTAACATCATGGCTATCATTGATGACGTCCTAATCACATAACGGAATTTTTTTCTATCTTCTGTTTCTGATTCACATTTTTCACCATTGTACTCAAAAAAGCATTTACATTTTGGTCGATCCTCGACATTATAACAATTTCCATGCTTATTACATGTTTCATTTGCACAAACATCTTTCTTTAACTCACAATTTGTACCAAAATACAAACTAGGGCAACTACATGTGTATGTATGATTGCTTTCGTTACATGTTCCATTATTAAGACAAGGATTAGAAGAACAAGATCCTGATTTTATCAAACATGAAGGTCCAATATAGTTGTCTAAGCATTCACAAACATATTTATTGTCGATTCTTTTACATTGTCCATTATTTGAACAATTTGTCAAACAATCGGATAAATCTAAGCCTGAAACCAAGATATTTATCATTTCACTTTCGAACATTATAAACGGTTTAATGGAACCAGTTGCTGGTATTACTCCATCTGTACCAATCGATGTAAAATCGTTTGTTTGACTGTAATCTTCTTGATTTATTGACGAATTAATTGATTTAGTACTTTGTTCTCCATTAATTTCTTGTCCTGAAACGGAAGAAACTTTCGCTTGAATTGTATTTGATGGTTCATAGCTTGTCGTATACATCGACGTTTCCATTGAATCGGTGACTCGTTCATTATCACACACATTAAGTCGATTTTGCTGATTTTTTTCGATTGATTTTAAACCGTAAACAGCGTCTGTGTGACCAGATAGTGTTCTTACAAGTGTTCTTGAAGTTATATTCCAAATTTTAATTGTTTTGTCTAATGATGAACTTGCCATCAAGTCATTGTCAATCATTTCTAAACTAACCACTGAGCCATTATGACCAGATAGAGTTGTCGAGAAATTTGAATTTAGATTAAAAATTTTGATTTTATTCGAACCAAGACCCATTGCAATAGTACAAGAATCAATATTCAATAGAGACAAAATTTGAGTTTCTTCTCCAACATATATTCTTCGATGAAAATTCAAAGAACTGTCATAAATGTCTAGATTTCCGTCGCTTCTTCCACAAACAAGTTGATTTCCAGGAGTGGTTAGCAGAGAATTAATCAATGAATTAACGCTTATATTCTTAATTGACTGGTGACTCGGGAATCTCCATAATTTCAAGTCCAAATTTTCTGAAGCAGTGACCAAAATCGAACCATTTAGAAATTCGATTGCAGTTATTTGTTGAGATGCACATACATTAAGTTCACTTATTAATACTTTTTTTTTATTGAAAAACCAAAGTCTAATTATATATTTTGAAACAGAATAAAAATGAGTTGAGTTGTAAGAGTTTATTTGCTTTAACACAAATCCACCAATCGTTTTAGAACTAATTTCAGAGTTAGAACTTAAATTCCAAATTTTCATTGTTGTAAAAGCTCCAGTGATTAATATATTTTCTGATATTAATTCCATACTTCGTATTTGATCAGTATTTGCGCTTATTGTTTGTATTAAAGTTGTTTGATTCGATATTTTAACAGTTTTATCATATGAGCAGCTTGCGAATTCTTAGAATAAACAACAAAGATTAAAATTTTAATCAAACTCAAAAACACTTGGTTCAAAAGTTAGATTCCAGGGTAAGTGAAGGATTAATTTTCAGCGCACCTTGAACAAAATTATTGGAAAAAGAATACAAAGAAACCTTGTTCTAAGATTTTCATAGATATCATTTCATAGATAAGAAGAGTTATTTTACTTTTTTGTATGATAGAAATTCTTAATGTCTTTTTTATACCAGAAATTATAAGCACAATTATTCAACCATTCAAAAAAGGAACCAAAGAATTTTCTGGCAATCTTTTCTAAATTTCTGGAGATCTTTTAGTTAAGAATTTTGGCATATAGTTAAGCTAACTTTCCTTTCATTATTCAAAAATTAAAGAAATTACTTATTATTTTATCACATGAGTATTGCTTGATGATCAACAGAATTATCATAACAGGGATTCGAATTTTCATTTTAATAAATCTCAAAAAGTTAAATTTTCTCAATTTTTTTTTATTTTATATCAAGGAACAGCAATATTAAAATCACAATTTACATAATAATGTGATTCCGATTTTGGTAAACATTAACAAAATCGAAAATCAAATTAAAAATCTTAATTAAAAGCATTTTAAAAATGCTTTTGTTTGTTGTAAAATTTAGCTGCCACGAATTAAGTTGACGTCAATTGAAGTAATTAAACCTATTTAAATCAATGCCGTCATCCAACTCCAATCAAACTAATCAAATAAATACTTAGAAAAAAAAATCAAAATCGAAAAAATCGAAAGATTGCGCTCAAATCGCCGTATAGAAGCCTGCTTTACAAATTAGAGGTAGTTCTGGTTAGTGGTTCCAAGCTGAGTCTGGACATTTGTCGAGTTCGCAGCTACGGCTCGGGTGAGTAACGCTGTTTTTGATTAACCTCACACAGTAACGATTGTATGTTGATCATTTAAATATTCGTAACAATACCTTGGACTGTTCTAATTCTGGGAAAAATGAGAGGGTGGCTCGCAATTTCAAGCTTAGATCCAATACGATTCTGTTTGTTTGGTTACTTAGATTTAAGCTTAATTAAAAATACCAATAGTTGCTTGAGGAGACGATGGTAAAAACGGACTTTGAAAGTCATGTTGACAATTAACATAAGTCATACCAAGACCACTACCAAATATAACTGGCCATGGACGTCCTTAGCAAAAAAAAACACTTTAAGGATGATAATTCAAGTTATTTTAATGACAAAACAACTGAGACGGCCACACCAAGACCAATAGATGAACCCAACTTGATCAACTTGCCTTGTAAACATCGATCCCATTTTTGACCCAATATTTTAAAAAAATGCTAATTAAATGAAAGAAGTTGAGTGAAAAAAATGTATATTTATTAAATTTTTAAAATTTAACTTTTGTTAGTTTTTTAGTTAATTTCCGATGTGTTTTTCTAATATTTTGTCGTAATTTGTATCGATCATGAGCCCCTTCAGAAAGTTTTTGTTTCACTTTTATTCTAAGTGCTTTAAATCGTGTCTTGTCTGATATGAGTAACTCACTTATGTCAAATAAAATTAAAATTGTGTAAAATGAAGCAATCATGATTATAGCTATTATTGCTGAAAAATGAATCACAAATTGAAATGTCTTTCTCTCTTCAGTTTCTGATTCACATTTCTCTCCTTCATACTTGTAATAGCAAACACATTTTGGTCGATCCTCGACATCATAACAATTTCCATGCTTATTACATGTTTCATTTGCACAAACATCTTTCTTTAACTCACAATTTGTACCAAAATACAAACTAGGGCAACTACATGTGTATGTTTGATTGCTTTCGTTACATGTTCCATTATTAAGACAAGGATTAGAAGAACAAGATCCAGATTTTATCAAACATGAGGGTCCAATGTAATTGTCAAAGCATTCACAGACATATTTATTGTCGTTCATTTTACATTGTCCATTATTTGAACAATTTGTCAAACAATCGGATAAATCTAAGCCTGAAACCAAGATATTTATCATTTCACTTTCGAACATTATAAACGGTTTAATGGAACCAGTTGCTGATATTACTGCATCTGTACCAATCGATGTAAAATCGTTTGTTTGACTGTAATCTTCTTGATTTATTGCCGAATTAATTGATTTAGTACTTTGTTCTTCATTAATTTCTTGTCCTGAAACGGAAGAAACTTTCGCTTGAATTGTATTTGATGGTTCATAGCTTGTCGTATACATCGACGTTTCCATTGAATCGGTGACTCGTTCATTATCACACACATTAAGTCGATTTTGCTGATTTTTTTCGATTGATTTTAAACCGTAAACAGCGTCTGTATGACCAGTGAGTGTCCTAACCAGACTATTCGAAGTTAAATTCCAAATTTTAATTGTTTTGTCTAATGATGAACTTGCCAATAAGTCATTGTCAATCATTTCTAAACTAACCACTGAGCCATTATGACCAGATAGAGTTGTCGAGACATTTGAATTTAGATTCAAAATTTTGATTTTATTCGAACCAAGACCCATTGCAATAGTACAAGAATCAATATTCAATAGAGCCAAAATTTGAGTTTCTTCTCCAACATATATTCTGCGATGAAAATTCAAAGAACTGTCATAAATGTCTAGATTTCCGTCGCTTCTTCCACAAACAAGTTGATTTCCAGGAGTGGTTAGCAGAGAATTAATCAATGAATTAACGCTTATATCCTTTATTGATTGATTGTTCGGAAAATTCCATAATTTCAAGTCCAAATTTTCTGAAGCAGTGACCAAAATCGAAGTGTTTAAAAATTCAATAGCAGTTACTTGTTTAGTTGAACATGCCAGCTCACTTATAAATTTTTCTATTCTATTAAACGACCAAAGTCTGATTATAAATAACGAAACGGTATAAAAATGAGTCAAATTGTAAGCTTTTATTGCTCTTATTTCATTATAGCCAACTGTTCTAGAACTTATTTCAGAATTCGAACTTAAATTCCAAATTTTTATTGTTTTAAATGATCCAGTTATCAATATATCTTCCATTAATAATTCCATACTCCGCATTGATGAATTAATTGTACCAATAGTTTCGATTAAAGAACTTTGATTCCAAATTTTAACAGTTCCATCATATGAACAACTTGCAAATTCTAAACAAAAATTTTTTTATTTTTGTTTTTATATTTAAAAACAATTACTTGTCGTTGTTACACATTGATTGATGATCACCAAAATGAATGTTAAAAAAATTATTTTTTTCATTTTTGGATATAAACTCAATTTGAAATTGACTAAATTTATAAAGAATTCCCAAAAGCCGATTTTAGTACCGTTGTTTTTTTAGATAAATAACGACATAACAAAATCAAATAGACAACTGCAAACATTAATATTTGTTGATGCTTAAAAATTAATAAACCTAGTAATCATATTAATATTAATGAATGAGAACTCAATGACATTGAATAAAGAGTAATACTTATTTATATTGATAACATAACAAAAAAAGAAACTTGTCGTTAAACAAATCGTATTTATTTTTTCAATAAAAATGTTACCACATCTCATACCAAATCACACTTATTCACTCGATTATTTGAGCAAAACCAGGGGATCGAACACTGTTTGATTTGGTGTAAGTTCTCTCTGAATTTATTGGCCAATCATTCCAAAAAACACAGTACAAAGCTTTCAAGGGTCTAAACCAAGACAGATCCGCTGGCTGTAAAAGATTGGATAGTAGTTTTGGAACAAAGGCTGCATCGACACTTGCGACCGAAAACGAGCAACTGACTAACGATGTGCAATGACATGGAGCGCAGTCCATTAAAAAATCAACTCGCTCAAGTATATGCTACGAACATAATTGGTTTAATGACTTTATCTAAATATTGATTACTAATGACTGTGTCATTAAAATTACCATTTTTACCATATATAAGCTCATGAGTTTGTAAATTTATTAAATCCCATGAGACTATAAGCTATGGCGAATTTAACCCCATAACCTCGTGGTAGTTTGCGAGGTTTTACGGTTTTTGGACAGACCATTGTTCTTTTTGATTAAGCTGGCTTTGGCTTCAGATAACTTAGATTTTTTGATGTACGACACCCCAAGCCCATTCTTTCGCCTACTTTCTCGAAGAGTATGCTCGGTATTTTGAACCTGGCTGATGAAGGATTTACCATAATGATAAAAGTCCCTAAGATACTCGAAGACTTCGCTCATACAACTTATCTTTCTCAACTGATTTAGGAAGAGGATTTTGAATTTATAATGAAGCTTACTGATGTAATTGATCATAAACGCTTCCAAAAGAGCGGTCGATCTGGCATACTTGGACAGACCAAGGTTCTTTTTAATAAGCTGGCTTGGGCTTATTCAGCTATCTTAGATTTTTTGATGTACGACACCCCAAGCCCATTATTGAATATGGGTTGACCATATATATTTGCTAGTGCGACGGGATCTAGCCCAAACAATCTGCATTTAAAGAGTATAGTGATCGCTGAACACTCATAAACTTTTCATCCTAGAAGTCTTCAATAAATTTGTGACTTCTGGTTGGAAATCCTAGAAAAACTAGCTTGTCCACTTGTAAAATTTTTAGCCAGTTGAGATAAAAATCTCGTTTACCCGTTATTCAGACACAAAACAACTGAAGTTGATCTTCCATTTTAAGCCATATTCTCTACATTTATCCAACAAAACTTGTTTAGTTCAGTGCAAGATTCGAGTAGTCGATTGATAAAAATGTTGAAAAGATATACAAGATACCACGGTGATTTCGAGATTTTTGATTTTTATATTTGACCAAAAAAGCTCAGGTGTTTTTTCTCAGTTTAAAAAAAAAGAGTTATCCAAATCTTGTCAAAAGCCTTCTGAGCATCAAGGCTTGCTAAATTGTATATCGTTCTCAAGTCCGGACTTATTGATTTCTTAAAAATTGCATAATAAACTTAACTCTTCAAAGACAAAAATAATTTCTATTTACAAATAAAATAGGAAAATAGAAACGAAAAAAAAATAATAATAATAATTATCGATTAATAATAGTTCAAACTCCATGAAACTAAAAATCTATAAAAACTTACGAATTTTTTTTTCTATAATAAATCCAAATCATAAATTTGTCAAAGGAAAATGTCAAGATACACTGGTCCATTGGATTGTAAAGTTTACGTTGGTGGCTTATCACGTACCGCATCAAAAGAAGAAGTCGAACGAGCTTTTAGTGATTTTGGTAAATTAACAAATGTATTTGTAGCTCGTAATCCACCAGGATTCGCTTTTATTGAATTCGAAGATAAACGCGATGCTGAAGATGCTGTAAAAGCGTTAGACGGTCGTATGTTGTGTGGTAGTAGGGTACGAGTCGAAATATCACACGGTAAGAGTCGACCAAAAGGCCCATTCAGAGGAAGAGGTGGTCCACCAAGGCGAAGACGATCAAGGTACGTTTTAATCAAAATCTACCCCTTTAAAACTTAAATAAAATTAAAAATTTTTAACAGTGTAAATATCATCTGTTACATAATCTAAAATATAAAAAAATATCTTCTGATACTATCATCTACTTCTGCACCTCATCTAGACTTATTAAGTTAAACATCCAAATCATCTAGGAGCATTAAATTTCATCAACCAAATCATCTGTTAGATATAAATCTTCTAATTTAAATGATAATAATTTTGTATGATTAAAGATCGTTTGATAGAAGAGCAGCTAGTCCGGCTATTTCGAGAAGTCGATCTCGATCAAGAAGTGATAGGGATGACAGTGGTCGTCCTGGACGTGAGGAACGCGATACAAGACGTAGACCAAGACAAAGGTAATTTAATACTTTACTTCATTTTCAATGTTTGTAATTAATTATTTATTTCGTTTAGATCCAGAAGTCGTTCATAAAGCATAATCGCATGTGTATATAATTTGGAAGTTTTTTTTATAAAAATTATTTTTGATTTTTGATAAAATTTTTCGTAAAATAAAATTTGTAAAAATTAAAATTTTTAATACAGGAATCTTTTGACCAGTACTCTAAGAGCTAAGTTCGATTTTATTCAAGCAAAATTTCCGCTCTTACTCGAAAGAAAATTATAAACCTGTCGCTATCCCTCGCACAGCCTATTTGTTGATATTTTTTTTCTTAAAGAACTTTTTTGAGAACCGAAACTGAGGATAATCTGTGAGATAGTAATCCAAATTTTTTACAAGTTTACATCTGGTCTCCAATGATTTTCTAGCTCATCATGTTGAGTTTTTTTCAACTCTTAATGATAATAATCAGTTCCGCATACTTAAAAATATTGAGATATCTAACATTCCGACATTAGAACCAAAGACAATTTGGTTCAACTTACTCAAAAAATCATCGAACCATTAAGCCTTAAAAACGTCTGTGCATTCTTCTACGATATAGTTTTGACGTTTGCTAAAATCCCATAGGCCTATCAGCAGAATGATTAATAAGGGTATACCAATGTATTTGATAAAACAGTAATTTTATTGTTCGTCTAAACAATTCAAGTTGAACCCACTCATTTTCCTTATCAACGACACCGATGCCAAGTCAAAAAGAACACTTTTGATCCATCCATGATCTATGTATGTATGTACATATTTTGTTTTTGGTAAAGATGGGTCTTTAAATAAATCGTTAACTAATGTAGCTATTTTGATTTTGAGAATGGAACTCGAATAACTAAATAATCCTGTTTAAAGATAAAAATAAGAGCATAACCCTAAACAAGGATTCTTATGTCTAACATTCGATCGAAACTTATCTTTCAAATGCCAAATTGAACATATTCTCAAAATTCTATGTCAAAAATCGTTGGCTTATAAATCATTAATACGGTCCAACTTGGACTATTTCGGACTCTTGAAAAACATACACCCAGGTGTAAATTTTACACGAAGTGGGGTATGCAAAAAATTATTTTCATACAAGGTAGAGTAAATTAAGGGCTATAAAATGATAACATATTTAGACAGCATTGTGAAGTTGGGTCTCCTCGATTAAGTGAACATGTGTTCACATAATATGTGACCAAATCATGTTCACGGGTCAGGTGAACAAAATGTTCACCTATTTTTTTTTATACAATCTGGTGAACAAAAAAACTCAGAATGTGTTCACATAAACAAATTTATGTTCACCTATTTCTGTTCATGTTCACCTAAAAAAAAATTTGTTCACCTATTAAGATTTATGTTCACCTAATTTAAAACATTATTTAATCATATAACAGTTTAGGATGTTGATTCAGATGGCTCCGAGGTTGACTCAGAGAAAGATAGCGGTTCTGTTTTTGGTTCTTTACAAAACGATAATCGTTCAACAAATAATGATTTTGAAAGTGAAGCCGAAGATAAACATGCCTTAGATGATAATGAAGACGTCAATGAAGAACAAACGGTTAAAAATGGTACTTTAAATTCAGAATCGAGTTCGGCAATAACTTATCATGACATAAATAATAGTTTCAATAATGCTGGCGATGTAGTTTGTGAAGATGAAGATGTGATGAATATAGAATCAAAACTAAAAAATGTTAAAATTAAACCCACTTTAATCTAGGATAAGGCAAAATTAAAACCAATTTATGACCAAAGAACAGCCGAGATCCAAAAAGTTATCTGTTTGACTCAATTTTAAATTTTTAAAAGAGAAATAAATTTATTTTTGTAAATTTTCCATATTCACATTTTCTTCAGTATTCACCTATTCTGATTTGTGTTCACATATTTCTTTTTGTGTTCACCTATTTTTTAGTCAAATTTACAGTTGAATTTTTTTGTTCACCATATTGTATAAAAAAAAATAGGTGAACATTTTGTTCACCTGACCCGTGAACATGATTTGGTCACATATTATGTGAACACTTGTTCACTTAATCGAGGAGACCCGTGAAGTTTAGTTCAAAAAGTTCAGTTGAATTTTGAAAAATTAAAATAACTTTTTTTGCACGGGTCATATGCTGGCTCTGCATATGTAACAAAGTGTAACAAACATTGTTACACAATTGAGCGACCACTGCAAAATATTTTCATATTCTCTGCAGAATGCACACCTTTAAAAAGTATTTAAATAAATGCGCAATTAGTTTGAAGAGTTTTTTGCAGAGGTCCCCCAATTGTGTAACAATGTTTGTTACACTTTGTTACATATGCAGAGCCAGCACATGACCCGTGCGAAAATAATTATTTCGATTTTTCCAAATTAAACTGAACTTTTTGAACTAAACTTCACAATGCTTATTTAGACCCATGTTAAGTTATTTGAAGAAGAAAACTTATTTTTCACTTTTCAGTCTTAAAGAACCCTCATAAACCCCCTATAGTTGTTGTATACACCCCCTATTTTTTTATATATCAATCGAAAGCTCTCAACGAGATCTACATAGATGTATAGTACATTTTTAGCTGGGATGCTCGGTTTAAGAGATAGGAAAAATAGCGTTTTTAAATGAAAAAATCATTTCAGACAACAATACATTATTGTATCAGAGATAAAACTACCTAAGCATTATAAAAAGTGTAAAAGAACATAGAAACAGATTTTTTAAGAATTTTATTAAAAAATAAAAAGGCATAGAAAGCCCCTTAGATATTAATTTTGCTAAAAAATGTCATTTTTTGGATGTCTACCTTGTATGAAAATAATTTTTTGCATACCTCACTTTGTGTAAAAGTTACACCTAGGTGTATGTTTTTCAAGGGTCCACTATTTCTCTCATGTTTTCAAGACTAACACGATCAAGAATAAAAAAACTACAAGCTTTACACAATACTGAAATTTGTGTTATTAATCATTTTCTCATGTTTCGATTGACTAGGGAGGATCCATTAATAACTGTCAAAGTAATCCAAAGTTATGATTCTCAGTATGGTAATATGAAACTTTGAAAATAAAATTTTAAGGTTCTGGCAATTCAAAACTTCCACACTATCAAAAATTTGCTATTTCGATATTAGATTCGGAATCTGCCTTCCAAAAAAAACCTAGACATTTATTTTTTCATTTTCTAGAATCCCCAATTTTATTGAACAAGAGTAAGTTGTTCACATTTTCTGACCAATATCTCAGCTATTTGATCATAAATCAAATGTAATGGGCATATATTCTGAAAGCGCATATTCTAATCTACAAGATAATGTGTTTAATGTTTCTGGAAAAAAATAATGTGTGATTTTATCTTAGGAAAAAAGCGGAAAAATGTGCATAATTCCAGTTAAATCGAATCTCGTCCTTCAAAATACAAAATACCCCACAATGAAAATTTCAATTTCTTACTATCAGTATTTGACTTAAGACGGGACAAAAACAATTTAATTATTTTTTCCATACTCTTGCATACTTCTAAAGTTAACGTGGTCTATCCATTTTCGTGCCGCCTTTCAAGTCGGGAAACGAAAATTCGATTTTTTAAATCAAATATTTATGATAACATAGTAAGAGGTTCTATGGTGTAACGGTTAGCACTCTGGACTTTGAATCCAGCAATCCGAGTTCAAATCTCGGTAGAACCTTCTTTTTATCTAATTCGATTTCAATAAGCCAAATTTGTCAACACCTTCATAAAGCAAATAAAATGGCAAATAAATTTAGGTTTAAAGTCTCATGATTATTGTAGAAAAAAATTTTGTTTTGTGTTGTTAAAAATATTTTTGATTGAAAAAATAAAAAACAAACAATGTCAAGAAATTCAGCACCATTGGACTGTAAAGTCTACGTTGGTGGTTTAACTCGTGCTGCTTCGCGTGAAGAAATCGAAAAAGAATTCGGTAAGTATGGTAAATTAACAAATGTATTTGTTGCTCGTAATCCACCTGGTTTTGCTTTTGTCGAATTCGATGATCCAAGAGACGCGTCCGATGCTGTTAAAGCTCTAGACGGTCGTTCGATTTGCGGTGTACGTGCGCGTGTTGAGCTATCTCATGGTAAAGCTCGGTCCAAACCGAGACGAGGACGTTCAAGGTAATTATAAAAAAAAAATAAGCGATTCAAAGAATCATCATATTCCGACTCATCTTCATCATCATCATCTACATCTTCATTCACCCTTCTAAACTTCAAAGTAAGTCAACTGAAGGGAAAGTCAAGATTTTTTTTAATTTTCCTTCCGAAAATTTTCTTCTAAATTTATGTTTAAAGGACACCTGAGAAAAGACGTCGATCATATTCAAGAAGTGAATCAAGAGGACGGTATAGACGACGTGATCGTAGTGATGACTCACCAAAACGAGGCAGGAATCGATCTCGTAGTAGATCAAGAACAAAATCAAAAACTAGATCAAGAACCAGATCTAGATCTTGAAAAAAATTAAAAATTCCGATTAAAATTTTTTTATTTTCTTAAATTTTTTTTTAAATAAAAAGTTTGATTAAAATTAAAACGATTAAAATGAACAAAAATTTGATCCTTTGATGTGAATTTTCTATCTCCGAGGTTACAATTTGTTCTAGCCCTAAGACTTTTTGGGCTATGAGTCTGATTTTCTCGTCTTGTATTGAGTCCATTTTATTATTTTTGAGAATTGTGGCTAAGAGATTGAAAAAATTTGACCCAGTTTTGTTTGAAAATAAAATTTAATAAAAATTTTTTTTATTAGAGATTGAAGTGACAAGTTTCTAAATAAAGTGGGAATAGTGAATGTCTAAAAATATGATTTCAAAATCGACGAGCCACCCTCCCATTTTCTCATCCGGACTTGGGACCGGCCAAAGGTATGGTTACGACACTAGTTACTGTGGGACGTTTATCATAAACAGTGTCACTCATCCGAGCTTAGAGCTGCGAACTCGACAACTATTCAGACTTAGCTTGGAACCACAAACCAAGCATACTCTCACAGAGGAGAATACTTAACTTCAGTAACTAGAGCTCGAGATCGATTAAGTCGGTCAAAATTGATTTAAGAAAATATTTTATTTAAATATTCCAAGAAAAAAATAATTTTTTAAGCTTTTGGGACGGATTTTGGTTTGTCAAAAAATTAACCTGAATTTGAAGCGGATGATTTTAGACCATAAACTTAATAAAAACTGTTCAAAAAAATAAAATAAAATTGAAAAAAATTTCAATATGTACCTATAGTCATTATAAATAGAACAATAACCAAAATAACTAAGAACACATTGACCACAAAACTAGCTAACAAAAGTTTGGATTTTTTTTTCACATTTTTTTCGACTTTAAATTCAACCTTCTGAGGGGTATTTGGTCTCGTAATAGGATTAACAATTTCATTTTTTTGGTCGTGTTTTGTTGAAAACGATTTTTCTAAAATTGGATTATTACGTTCTTCAAAGTTTTGACTGGTAGTTCGTTTAAATTGATCGTACCATTTATCATCGACTATTATATCTCGTCTAAAGGATGGCAATGGCTCAAGTTTTCGTTGAGAGTTATGAATTTTATTTTTTTTGGTAAAGCTTAGATCGTTAGACATTAGACACTGCTTTAAATGAATTTTAAATTTAAATTTTTGTTTGTATTAATGTAAACATTTTTTTTTACTTTTTTTTTTGTTTAAACCTTTACATAAATTAAGCTTTTAGATATTTTAGAAGACGAAGCCTAAGTTTTTTTTTTAATAAATCAAGTCTTTTAAGGTTTATTTTTATATGAAATTGCCACATTTTTTAAGCTCTAAAGGACTTTTAAGTTTGTTATTTATTCAATATGGAGATATTGATTTTAATTTCATTAAAATTAAATTTTTTTGCTTTTGATTAAAAGAACCGAACACATGTTTTTTTGGATTTTTATGAATAAATTTTGCATTGAAAACAAAGTAATTAAAATGCATATTGGAAAAGTTCAAACAACTTAAAAAAAGACTGATGTCTTTTCATTCAAAGAGATTGAAAAGCGTTGAATAAATTGTCAAGCACTTTCACAATAAACACAATAAAGTAACAGGCATCACCTATATCTATGTTTATAGATTCAAAGAAGTGATCATGTTTGAGAAAAGCTTAATTCTCGGTCTTCTTCTTCTCATTTGTATAACATATCTGCCTATTTAATGATGAAAAAAAGTCAAAAAATTTCAAAAACAGCTTGGCTGTTGGGAACTTAGTTTTGATTAAGCAAAAACAAACTAATAAATCAGTTTCAATATTTGGTCTATTACCATACACAACTAGAGTAATCAAAGATACCATGATACCAGCTTCTAGAATCAACCATTCTATTACTCGAAACATCTCACTCTTCAAAAAATACTACAGTCCGGCTCACAAATCGATCGACTCTAATTTCAAATGTTTTTAGCGAAGTGTTTATGAAAGGTGAACTAACCGATAATAATGAAGAGGTGGAAGAGCTAGGTTCCTATAATGTTGAAGATTCTGATAAAAATGACAGGTTCCAGAGAACAACGTTACTGAAACAATGGATCAAACTTTAGTAAAACCAGTGATAATATAAACCAGACTTTAGTAAATGATTTTATGCAACAGCTTCTAGAGATTGTTGAACATAGTGTAAATAATTCCCAAGAGAATACATTCGAGATTAACAATGACGGTTCAATAAATTGCAAAGTGGTAAATGAACCAATTAACAAAGACTCAGGGTTTTCAAAGACTGTTTTCTAGGGTTTTCTTATTTGTTCAGAATTTTGTCTAGTTTTCTAATCTGTATAGAAAATTAGGGGTTATCGGGTAAACCAGGGACCAGATACAAAAAAAACTGAAAAAAAGACATGAAATTTTCCGCGGCATTATCTTGGTCAAAAATTATTTTTTCCGGGAAACCAAATACACCGTTTTGTAGCTGAGATTATGAGCTTTAAGAATATGTGTAAAGTTATGCAATTATGTAAATTAGTTGATAAGTATTTAGGCACAAAAGGATGAAGCTCAAAAATTTTTAGCTTATCTTTGAGGGTGGGGTACCCCAAAAAAATTTTTTCAACTCCCCCCTAAAAAATTGTCTTTCCTAGGTTTTCATATATGCAGATTATGAATTTGAGGTCGAAAATCACATACTAAGATAGTGCTGTAGTTTTGACCGGCGCGAACCTTAACAAATCAAATAATAAACAATACCTTTTTAATTTCAAAAAGGGGTGAAGATGTAACATCCTAGACAATTTAATTTGTTAATTTTATTTATTTAGACTTGGTTACAAAGTCTCTTAGTTTCCAATCAATTTAATTTAGAACTTTAGTTATATTATTCTTATTAAAATATTCATTCTTCAATTCTGTATAATATAATACTTAAACAAAGACGTATTTCTTTTTCATCCTAAAGTTAGGATATTTCAAATATCTTCCATTTTGCATTCTTCATTGAGCTATTTATTGACGAACAAACTTGGTGTTTCTATTTAAATTTTAATTGAACGAACGTCATAAACTTCAGTTCGCTCAGATTTTGTTCTTGAGAGAAAGCTCCTATATTCATGCCTAAGGTTGTAGAGCTAACTTTTCATTCTGAATGAAAATTGAGAAAAGATCAATTGCCCTTTTTACTTTACCTTTAATTCTTATCAAGGATCCCGTTTAAAACTGTAAAATCCTAGACATTTGTAAAATCCATATTGAAAAAATATACAAGTGACCGAACATATTTAAAACTGTTTAAGAGAATCGTCGAAGAAAACAATCACTCACTCACGAGTAAGTTAAATAAAGTTTCAGACAAAAGCAAAGCAATATGCCGCATAAACGGCACAAAAATAAGAACCAAAGCCTACGAGAACAGTTTTATCCAGAAGTACCTCAGGACTCTAAGAAATGGAGTGTCGGGCACATACACAACCCGACTAAACCCTGAGAAACAAACCCAGCGAGCACCACCAAAAATAACGTTAAGCATCTCATATAATTTTAAAACTGTTACTACAACTAGTATTTGTTCTTTCTGTAATACGCCATTCAAAGCTGGAGGAGGTATCAAGACTCACATACGACTTTCTCACAAGTCGAAGAAAAACAATAACACGGGCATGAGTACCCATTTATTTCGGGTATTGGGTCGTTTTGAGTAACCCGAGGAAATTGGGTTTTAGGGTTCGGGTAGGGAATAGGGTATACCTACCCTATTTTTATGGCTTAACCTATACCCCACTCCGAACCCTAAAACAAATTTTTTTTGGGTCACTCAAACCGACCCAATACCAGAAAATAAATGGGTCCACACGTCTGCAATAACAATTATTTTTAATTTTTATTTAACTTTTTCTCTCTAAAATAAATATGTTAAAATTTTTTTGCGGAATATTGTTGCAGAATATTTTCAGAAAAATTTTCATTCAACAAAGTTATTTTAAAAAAGGGCATTATCGAGATTTCATTTTAATTTTTTTGTAAAAAATCGACTTGAATCTACACCAAAACACCATATATCACCTTCTCTGAGAGCTCGTGTCTGAAAGTTGACCATCCATCAAAAGTTTTGTATCTTTTAACAATAATAGCTAATGACTCGAAAGACATTTTATAAAAGTCTACTCTGGTATCGATAGAGAGATCCTAAGCTACAAAAACGTTGTATAATTATTGTAAAAAAATACTTATGGCTCAGTTTTGACCAAAATTGCCTTTTATAGGCTTAAAGTTTTTCTGTGTGATGCTTTCTAACTTCCTAACTTTTATGACAGCATCGGCCTATTGTCTAAAAGCTCATCAAAAGCTGTACAAACTTCGACGAATTCAAGAAAAAATTGCATGTCCCGTATTTCCTTGCTTATAAGCGACTAAAAATCGCATCTTTAAGAGATAAAATAATGCCTAAGCGAATTGAATTTTAGGTCCTAATGCTACGCTTTAAATACAACTCAGTCCGATCTTCTTCAAAATCATAAGATTTTAATTGGTCTGGTCTCCATAGGTCTATAAAAGGTGGTATTAGGGGCACTTTTAAGCAAGGAAATACGGTATATGACGCTATTGAGTTTTAATCAATTCTATTTATCTCCTAAAAAAATTTTTTTTAGAAAATTAAAAAAAATATCCCATTTTAATTAAAAGTACAATTTTCCTTTTCCGTTAATTCAAATTTTTATAAAATCAGAGTTTACTTATTTTTCATTTGGGAGGCAACGGTCGTGTAGCCCCCATGTAGCTACGCCTCTGCTACGTACGGTGGTACGGTGGCATGGTCCCCAAAGACTACGGTACGATACGCTATGGCTACGGTTTGGTCAAGGCTTTAAAGAAAGATCTAATTTAGACACCTCACCTATCCATTATGGTACCTAAATATAAAGCATTTATACAGCATTTATACAACCGTGTTTCAACTATTGGGGGCTGGTAAATTTCATGACCCACTGAACATATAATTTACTCAAAAAAATCATCAATTTATTTTCATGAACAATTGATCGTAAAAATTAGTTGAAAAATTTTTTTATTCAAAAATATGTACAATTTTTTTTTTTAAGACTTAGTTTGTTATTGTTCATAAAATTTAATTAAATCTTCAAAATTATTAAAATAAACTATAGTGATTATACGTCTTTTTTGGATCTTTCTCTTAAGTTATATGACCTTATTTGACGAGTCTTAGTTGGAATCAATACTTCCGCAAATGGAGACCACTCGGTTTGTGTCAAGCTATCAACCAATTCTAGATTCGAATCGAAAATTTTTGGGGCCTCTTGTTCCACCAAATTCAGCTTACGTCTTACTTTATAATCAAAGCTTGACGCGTCAGTTTGGGTCGATCTTGAAAGTAAATTAATTGGGGCTCTATAGCTTTCTAGTTCCCTTGAATTATCATTTGTATCATCAATAGCTTCATCATCAGATTCATGCAATAACTTTTCCAGGTTTTTAATTCGATTTCGTTTCAAAACAAAATCATCCGAGTTAAACTTAGCTTTATGCTTTATATATTTTTCACTCAGCTGCAACTCAAGGTGCATTTTTTCAACCTCGTTTAATCTACTCTCCAGTTTATCCATGTTTGAAACTTTTAACAAATTAAGCATTTTTTTAAATGCATTTTTCCGTGAATATTTTATTTGAATTTGTATTACAGCCAGTTCTTTTATCGATAAATTGTTTCGAATGATTGACTGTAAAATGTTGATAATTTTCTGGAAGAGTACTAATTGAATCATAAGCTTTCCATTGATCCGAGTAAATGATTGATTTTGGTAAAATATGTTTACGTATTATTGCAATTAATGTTTTAGCTTGTCTATTTTGTACCGCCTAATAAAAAAAATAAAGTCAATCTATCAATTTGTCAATTAATCAATTAAATATTTACCTGGAAAAAACATTTTTTACTCGCTCTCTCTTTAATACCAAAAACCCACAATTGTTTTTCTTTACTATAATGAATCATGTCTTTACCTGGAATAAAATTTAACGCAAAGTATAATTTTTTTTGAGAAAAAAAAATATTAATTTTTTTTTACCTTTTTTGTATTTAACTTTGTTAAACACGGACTCGTCGATTTCTACTATTTTTTGAAATCCGCCACATTTGAAATTTTCCTTGTCGAGATCTAAGCAACACAATTGACGCAAATAACGACAAATTCGAATTATTACTGGATTTGAAATATTTAAACTTTCATGCATATCGCATTGCTTTCGTTCTTTTGCCCAATATTCGACAACTTCTATCACGCTTAAGATCGGAATTTTAAATTTTTCAAAAAAAGAACCAATTCGTACTGAATAATATTTAGAACACTTAGTGCATCGCCAGGCATATTTTTCGGGAACTGCTAATCGTTTTCGTAGCTTACATTTTATGCAACACTTTGAACAATATTTTTCTGGCATTAGAAGCCCAATATTCATTAAAAAAAGCAAAAATTGGAGGGGTTCAAGAGCTTTAATTTCCTTAAAATCCATTTTTCAAAAAAAAAAAAAATTTGATTTTAATTGTTTATTATGCAACAATTTTTTTTTTAAATAAAATATAAAACTGGGTGGCATTATTTACTTTACATCGTGAAAGTAAATTTTATGAACAATAACAAACTAAGTCTTAAAAAAAAAAATTGTACATATTTTTGAATAAAAAAATTTTTCAACTAATTTTTACGATCAATTGTTCATGAAAATAAATTGATGATTTTTTTGAGTAAATTATATGTTCAGTGGGTCATGAAATTTACCAGACCCAACTATTGTATAACTCTCAGTATTTATTTTAGTCGTAATTTAATTGAGAAGCTTGGGAAGATGTTTTATCGATCGTTATACAGTCTTCTTAGACTTGATCTCATAAATTACGACGCTATAGAAATTAATCGTAAACTAGAGGTTCATGGGTTACAAGCCTTTCAATATCGTGTAATCAGCAGAACACTCAATTTTATAAATAAAATTGCTTCAAGTAAGAAGGGGCCATCAAGTTTGAAACAAGATTAAGAGAGAACAACTCTTCTAAATGAGAAATATTCACTTCGTAGTTACAACCAATTAGTTTTACAAACAAATAGGGTTAGATCTAAATTTGGAGACCAAATGTTGAGAAACATATGCTCAAAAATCGTATCAAAGATCAAATGTTTGGATTTTTATGGAGACTTTAAAGCCTTCAAGAGTGATATCTACCTGTTTGACGGTGAAATTTTTGATAAGAGTCTGTAACGTTTCATAGCAGGCGAAAAATATTTCATAGCATATTTTTTTTGATATATTTTAGATGCATTTTTTTCTTAGATTTAATCAAAATCGTAATCATATCGTAATTTGAATAGCTTGGTCAAAAAATATCTTAAAATAATAGATCAGCTATGAAAGAAAAATATGCTATGAAACATTACATGCTATAAAACAACCGTTTCCCGTTGATAATTTTATGAAAATAATGCCAAACTTTAATATAACATTTACAAATTTCAAATACTTTAAATAATTTTTGTTTTGTTTTTTTTTTAAATTCTTTTTATTTTATTACTTTGTGATTACTTGGGTTTCCAAGTAGTCTAGGATTTTCTCTGTTCAACAACCAGGGGAGGTCCTGAACTAACTCATTTACTCTCGTATAGGTTTTCCTTCTAGTAAATGAGTCGACATAAGCCTTTAAATAAATAAATGGTATTACCTAGACCTTACTCAGGACTTTTCGAACCGTATACTTAAATTAAAAATAAATTTTTTTGCAAATTTTTTAAAATAATCTTTATTCTTGAAAGGTGGTACATTAGACTTTGATTTTTTAAGAGCATTGTGAAGTTTCGTTCAAAAAGTTCAAAAAGATCAGTAAAAAAATTAAAAAGCTGAATAATTTTTGATAGGAAGTGATGATGGGTTTAAAAAATGTACCAAAAGGTGTAACAAAAATTGTTACATGACTAAGAATAAAGAAAAATCAAAAACAAAATTTGATCATTCGATTATTGATTTTTGAAAAAAAACGAGTGTTTTGTTAAGTTTATTATGTCATCATGAGATAAAAATTTTAAATAATCGATTATATGCCAAAAATTGTTCGAATTATTGAATCCAGTGTCCAACAAAACCCATTCCATACTTAAGCTATAGAAAAATTGCCTATTCAGAGCCGAAATAATGGAACAAAAAAATGTTTGAACACTCTCATCTAAAGTTTGAGCGGGGATCGAACCCAAGACCTTTAGATTACAGTTATATTTTGTTTTGTACAATACCCTATCCACAAACATTAAGTGATAATTAGATGATTAATTTGGACTATTTCAATAAAATCGCAATAACTCTCGCTTACGGCGTTGAATATTTTACGATTTTCTTGAAAAATCATTAAGGAATAGTTTTGAATTTTTATCTCATGATGACATAATAAACTTAACAAAACACTCGTTTTTTTTCAAAAATCAATAATCGATTGATCAAATTTTGTTTTTGATTTTTCTTTATTCTTAGCCATGTAACAATTTTTGTTACACCTTTTGGTACATTTTTTAAACCCATCATCACTTCCTATCAAAAATTATTCAGCTTTTTTATTTTTTTTCTGATCTTTTTGAACTTTTTGAACGAAACTTCACAATGCTTTTTTTAAGCAGATTTTATTTTCAAAATTTTAATAAAAAATGTTCTATTCTGCATGAGTATACACGGCACTACGATAGTTGTTTCAAAAGCATGGTCCGTTTGTTTCACATTTGGTGTGTTAGATAAAGTACTCATCCAACTGTTTAGAATGTCGCGTTTACACCCTTAATCAATTACATAATTTTAAACCTTGAAATATTACCCCTCAAGCTAAAAATCAAATCTTTAATCAAATAAAAAAAAATGAATTTCAAATTAAAAACGACACTTAACAATAAAAATAAAAAAGAATAAAAAATCTTTTCATAAATAATAACAATAAGCAACAACAAAAAAATTTAATTAAAACGTGATATTCCAATTTTAACTTGATTTGCGTGACTCTAAAAGAACAAGATAATAACTTGAATGATAGAATTACATGTTTTTCGATTGGCTTTTTAATTTTTCAATTTTCGTACAATAGATTCAAATTTCGAAAAAAATAAAAAAAAAACTTTTTTTTTTTTTTTTGTTTTTATTCGTCTTACCAAACACGAATACTAGATTAAACATAAGTTAGGGAACGCGCGCTCTTCTTCTAATACTTGAGCATGCAACGTATTAATTGTCATAGCATTCGAAAAAAGAACAAGCAACTGCCATCAGTCAGAGTATCAAAAATTTCGTGTATAATTGAGTGTGATCAATAAATTAAAAGTTTGTGTATTTCATGATTTTCAAGAAGATTTATTTAAATCTCTTCAATTTTATTTCAATTTTTTAGAAAAGCAATTGAACTTAGAAACGATCGAATGAGCCCTACCAACAACAACAACAAAAAGATTGAAATTTGCACTTGATGAATTTTAATTAATTAATTTTCATTCTTTAATCTGCATTCTTCTCTCTCTCTCTCTGTCTCTTTCTTTGCTTTAGCTTTCAAATTAATTTAAATAAATAAATAAATCGAAATAACTTGATAATTAAAACACAAATTTCAAGTCTTTTGTGTGCTGCTTCTTTTTATATTTATCTCTTTTTTAATTCGTTTTTATTTTTTTTCTCTTTCGAATTCATAAAAAAAGAGTAATCAAGTGAAAATCAATAGATCAATCGACCATTTGCCTTATCTCATTTGAATATTAATTAATTTGATGCTTAATACCTATTCAAGTGTACCACTAAGTGTCTTTTTTTTCTCTACAAGTTTTGCATTAATCAAATTTTGACCCTTCATTAGGGTCTACCCAAGACCATCACAGAGGGGTTAATTGCTCTCAAGAGGGTCAAGACTTCGATGGAAGTAGATTCTTTGTGTCCGAGAGTTGATTGCAACGTAAATTAATTAAAATTTAAGAGCATGACTTTTTAAGGATTTGAATCAATTAAAAACAAACAAAATTTTAATTTACTTTTTGCAAACAAGGAAGACGACGTATTATCCTAATTCTTTTCAAAAAAAAAATATTTTGTTTAATTTAAGAGAGATAGAGAGATGTTTATGAATTTCGAAAAAAAAAAAAAAATTTTTAAAAATTTTATTTACAAATAAGATATCGAGAGTGGTGATTAACTCGATTAAGTGATATAGGATTAAAATACCTCACGTTCTTTTTTTAAATGTTGTAATCGGGTATGAGAGAACTACTAGAGATAATCCATTGATCTCAACCGATTTTCCGAAGTTTCAAATTTCAAATTGAAGGGGGTTAATTAATTTAATTTAATTAATCACAGAAAACATAAAATAAAATGATAACTAGAAAGGGATCAATTTTCACTTGTTTAACAAGATTCTTCTTTTTTTTTGTTGTTATTGTCTCCGCCTATATGACAATTTTACTCGAGTGGTTTGATTTGTCAACAATCAGACGAATATAAATTTACGATTGGTTTAAATAATTTCAACCAATGAGAATTTTTTCGGTTGTATTATGAATAAACAAAAAAGAGATAAAAAATGAAAAATATTTTTTGACATTCTTTTCTTATTTTGTTTCGTTTTTTTTTTATTATTTATTTTTTAACACAACAAAAAAAAGATTAAACTTTTTTTTTATTTTAAAAAAAAATTTAGAATAAAATTTTTGAGTTTTTTTTCTCTTGATTCACCAACTTGTTGAGTATGGATTTGTTGAATGATTCTATGAGTGATTGCAAAAATGGTAAATTTTACGTTTCGATTCAAATTTTGGAAAACTTTTTTTTTTAACTCTTAGGCAATAATAAAGGCACTATCTGTTAATTGAATCTAAACATCTGTAATTTCATAAGACTCTTCTCAGTCTTATCTTTACAAAGCCTTTCTACAGCTCGATGTTTAAGTTATTGTTAGAAATTATTGTCTCGAAGATCCGTCTACTCTTGGTGTAAGACATCATCATCAGATTATTGAAAACTTTTGTACCCACAATTACCGTAACCTATGCTGAACATAAGACCCTAAACCGGTCACAAAAGACCTGGATACTGCACTTCTATCGAACTTTTGGTGGACAGCGAACCGTAGCGTAACCGTACCTAAGCGAAGCTTAGCAATAAGAGGGCGAAGCGTGCCGTAACGTAATAAATTTTTTTGTTGAGTACGGTACGGTGATTAAGGTACCCTTTGGTATGTTTAGTACGGGACTCTATGCTTCGGAGGGGATACGCGTCGATACGGAGGTTCCTTGCTCCCGCTTCAGTACGGCTTCGCTTGCCACTAAAATTCGGTAGAAGTGCAGTATGAGTATTATTGGGTGTCCTTTAATATTTTTCCGGGTCGGAAATAGCATTAGAATCAAGTTAACGACTTCTATTCAGGTCTTGAAACCGTAGCTTATGATGAACATGACACCTTAAACTAGTCAAATAAGACACGGATAGGAGTAATATCGGGAGTCCTATAATATTTTTCCGGGTCGGAAATAGCATTAGAATCTAGTCAAATAGGGTCTTCAAAGCGTTTTTTCGAATGATTTAGAATCGATTTATATTTTAATCAAGTACAGGAAATCGGTATGAAAATAGAGAGTTAGGTGATTGCAAGTAGGAAGTTACAAGTCAAAAAAATGAGCTGAATTTTGACGCATTTCTAAGCGACCAACAAATCAAATTCAGAAATTTTCAAGTGGAAGAGAAATTTTTCAATTTAGATCATGAATTTTGCCAATTCATTTTGTATGTCAATAATTCTCTCTCTCTTTATGTCTTTTTCAAGTGTCTAAATCAGTTTTCTTCAAAAAAAAAAGATACACAAAAGAAATTCAATTTTATTTCATTGAAGCAAAAATTCGAACACAAAAAATTAATTAAAATAAATTGTTTAACAAAAGTCTTCCAATCAAAAAGAAAAAATAAATTAATTTTTTTTATTAACCAATAAAATTTTTTTTTTTTTGTTTGATAGAAAATATGATTGGTTTAGACAAATCGGATGAGGACGATCATCAATTGATCTCACCACATTCAATTGAATCATCTTATTTAAATTCAAATTCAGATTGTTCATCACCGACACCACAAACTCCTATGAAAAAATCCGATTCACTTTTAATCGATAATTTAATAAATCCGAGTATGTCTCAATTTAAACCACCATCGATGATGACACCACAAGATTATTTTCTTTCGTTTCAAAACACTCTTCAAAAGACACCTAATTTGAGGTTAATTGCAGCTAGTTTAGGGTCCATGTACGGTAACTTTATGAATCCTAATCCGATTATGCCGAATAATTATTTCGCTAATATGGCAAAATATGCGGCAAGTGTATCGTCAACTCAATACTCACCTGAGGAGAGTGAAGACTTTGAAACGGAGCAAAAAAAATCGGATGAAGAATTAGACTCTGAGACAAGGTCTGATAGCGCTTCGAATTCGTTGACTTGTGTCGTATGTGGTGATGTTTCGTCTGGTAAACATTATGGAATTCTAGCTTGTAACGGTTGTAGTGGGTTTTTCAAACGATCAGTGCGTAGAAAGTTGATTTATCGATGTCAAGCAGGGACTGGGAGTTGTATCATAGACAAAGCTCATCGGAATCAATGTCAAGCTTGTAGGCTTAAGAAATGTCTCAAAATGGGCATGAACAAAGACGGTAAGAGGACAAGAATTAAAAAAAAAATTCAAGTTTTTTAAAAATTTTGATTTAAGCTGTTCAAAATGAAAGACAACCAAGGAACACATCTCAAGTAAAACCAGACTCATTGATCGCTTACATAAAAGACGGAGCGACTGTTTCAGTAATGCATGATGAAGAGCGACTCTCAAACAATGTGTCACGCAACTCAAGTGTCGACGAAGAGTACGAAGAGGAAAAGAAAAAGTCAAAAAAATCAAAGTATGGTAAACGTAAATTGGAGAGTAATGATGATTCAAACAAATCAAGCGAAAAGTTTATTAGAATGGAGAGTCCACCTGTAGACACAAATTTACAGGAAACATCAGCTCGAGTGTTGTTAATGTCAATAAAATGGTGTAAATCATTACCTTCATTTGCCGCACTTCCTTTACGAGATCAAGTACAAATTAATTTAAATTTTTTTTTCTTGTTAAATTGAATCAAAGATTGTTTGCTCATGGATTAAGAGAGATAAGTTTTATTGTGGTCATTATCAATAACTTTGAATTGAAACAAACTCAAAATATTTGTTTTTTGAACATGCACAGGAAAAGCTTAACACTTTCAAATTTCGTCTATTTTGATCTTAAATATCAAAAAAATTTAAATTATTTTCAATTTTTTATGTTTTTTTAAATCCTTAAGTAAATAAAGAGAGAGAGAGTTGTGTAATAGATTATGAACTAGAGTCTTACGGAATCGTTTAAATTTAACCGAAATATTTTCAGTGGTAAAGTTTATTAAAATTTGGAATGTTTGTTTGTTAAATTTAAGGGTTTATAAGTCTTGACCTTATCAATTAATCTCATTCAGTTGAGCCTCTGTGTTCACTTGATGATTTTGCAAATTTTCAAAATATTTTTTATATCTCTAAGAATTCAAAGATGGCAAATACTTCCAGTGTTAAGAGTGTATTGATGCTCAAATGGAAACATTAAAGTTAGACTCTCTGTCTGTTAAATGTTAT
Organism: Brachionus rubens; assembly: GCA_022207745.1. NCBI lineage: Eukaryota > Metazoa > Rotifera > Eurotatoria > Ploima > Brachionidae > Brachionus > Brachionus rubens. Next base: position 2,434,972 of record JAJVHD010000013.1, read on the forward strand.
GATCCTTTGATGACTTGGCAACAAGTGGTTTACCGCTCGTTAAATTTTTCAATGAGTACGAATAATAGAACATTGAAAATCTATGTCCAAGATGACCCTATTCTGTTATAGGAGTCGTCGGAATGATTGAACTATTACAATGTTAATAGTCTTTCGATTTTCCATTATTCGTACTCGCGTAGTGATTTCACAACACTAGAAGGTCCAGTGTGGAGAGTATATTGATGTTCCTTTATTCTAACTTATGAAATAACAAAGTGTTTTCTTAACCCTGAAGGATTCTCTAGTGTCCGCCATCTCAGAATTTTTAAGTTGAATAATGAAGAATATTAAGTTAAAGAAAGAGCTATATTGCTCAATCGACACAAAAATTGAAGTTATGTGTCCCAGAGGAATAGCTTTCAACTAGTGGGTTTTATGAGATCTTTAACGAGGCAAAATTCAAGTGATAGAGCTTCCCAATTTTTGATTCAAATATTTGGTTAAAATTTTATTAATTTGTTGCTTTATTCAAGATCATATTATTGGAAGAATCATGGCCGGAAATATTTTTACTATGCGCATTACAAATATCATTACCAATGGAAACAAATCCGTTTATAACCGCAAATGATTTTGCATTAGACAAGAGCAATATAAAATTAATAAATGACATTTTTTCAAAATTTAAATTGTTAAACATAGACCCGACCGAATTTGCTTTCCTAAAAGCAATTGTACTTTTCAAATCGGGTAAGTTTTTTTTGGTAAAAATTTATTGAAATCTTAAACATGAGTTTTAATTGTTGTTGTAGAATTGAGGGGTTTAAAAGACTCACAAGCGATTGAAAATTTACAAGATCAAGCTCAAATGATGTTGTCACAACACATAAATACCCAAGCAATGTCGTCAAATCGTTTCGGAAAGTTATTATTAATGTTGCCAATGTTAAAAAATGTAGGATCTCAACGTATTGAAAAGTTGTATTTTTCACAATCATTTGGAAGTTTATCAATCGAAAAGATACTTACTGATTTAATCAAGTCTTAAATCAAACAAACAGTGATCAACAAAAATGTGTTTAAACCAAAGAATAAAAAATTTTTATTAAAAAATTTTGAAAAAAAAAAACCAAAAAAAAAAATTAAATGGTCAATTTTTATTATTATTTAAATCTTGTGTTTTCATTTGTTGAACTATTTTATTAATTTCGGATTTTCTTTCTTTTTCTTTAAGTAAATTATTGACTCTATCTTTTAAATTTTGATCTGTAAAATATTCTTTTTTTTTTAAATTTAAATAAGAAATAAAATTATAAAAAAAATCAATTTCTTCATGTTAAAATACCGTTTTAAACATGGCCGTCAAAGTGTTAAAAAATGTCTGTTTAGTCCACGATTATAGCGAAACCTTAAGAATATTCTTTCAAATAATGTAGAATTCGTTAAAATGATGGACGGATGAGAAATCTATCTGATTTATACTTATTGCTATAACACGGACCACCAATTTTCCTTCGAACTAACTTTCGCAGACCGTTAATATTGTTCATCTTTATGTGACCAGGTGGCTAAGCTATGGTAAATTCCAGCAGAACCTCAAAAAGATCCATCTGAGCTAATTATAATTTAGATTAAAATATTATTGAAATAGGAATTGAATAACCAAACTTCTCAGGCTTTAAAATCCATTTCGGCTGGATCTAGAGGGGGGGGGGGGTCCCCCTCTTTTTGGCCTTTTGACCTTTTTGTCATTCAGTCACATGTATTTTTGGCTTTGTTTGAGGTATGTTTGAGAAATTTTGAGAAAAGGCTGAATTGAAAGGGGGGAGACCGCCGTCTTTTTTGGTCTTTTTGATCTATTTCCCGTTGTTTTTCATGGAATTCAAAAACTAGTAGACAACCAGTTGTGACCTTTAGAGAGTTAGCTAAAGGGGTTCCAGTCAGGCCCTACTTTTTGAACTTTTTGACCTATTTGCAATAATTTACATGTATTTTGCAGTAGAGAACAAATTGAAACTTTTTGACAATTAGGTAAGAAAATGTTCGAAGTACTAGTTTGTCTACTAGTTTTTTTAACGAAGTTTTTTTTCTTTCATTAAATAGATTCTTAGAAAATAAGCTAATTCATTAGGTACAATTTGACTAAGTAGCCTTTGGCAGTTGAACAGACATCGACATCCGTAATTTGGATTTGCCGTCGACCCTGATAAATCAAATGTAAGTGTCTTTTTTTATAAGCTCCCCATTAGTCTCAAAAGCTTCGAAATCTCACAGCCCTTTAGATATCTTTTTTTTTTATCTTATCGGGCTACAAACTCTCAAAAACAGCAACAGACCTGAAATTTTTGACCACTGGGCCATCATTTTTCGTCAAAAAAAGGTCCGTCCGGTTCAGGACACGCATTTTCTGGTAAAATTTGTTATGCTCTATTTTGCTGCAACTACAGCTAAGCCCTGGGGAATTTTAATTCGGGCTACATGTGCGTCCAAAGCATAAAATCACTAGAAAATTTCAACGTATCACTACTTTGCCGCCGAACCAAAAGCCCCGCGGTTTACGGATACCGATTATCTGTTAGCACATTCAGTTCTCTTTCTATAGATGCTTTTTTTCTAATTGAATAGTTGTTTTCGGCGATAGACAGTCGGCTTAAGTTAACTGCAGTAGATCAGAAAGTGTTAAAAACGAATAACGATCGGAGAAATTTTCTTAAACTTTTTTCCTGATAATGATTCTACAAAAGAAGCTGAGACTCGAATCGAAGTTTTAAAATAAAGACAACATTCTTTAACTCATGTAAGCCCACAACATTGTCTTTTTCAAGTCTTATGAATTATGTGACTTACTGGTCACGCATACATATTTAGTGAACAAAAGATAGGTGATCTCAATGAGGTTAAAATTGGTCACATAGCTAAATAACTGGTCACATAATCAAATCATTGGTCACATATTGCTCTCCCTCATTTCTAAAGAGATTAAAAAGGTTTCATTTTTTACTTACAATATCGTTTTTTTATGATTATAATCAGGGACGCCCAAAAGTTGCTCGAGCAACTTGCGAAACCATCGAAAACGACCAAGCAGTCCCATTTGAAAAATATTTTCATAATCTACTACCCTAATTATCATTTTCAAAAAGCATATTAACCACTTTTCAAGAAGACTTAAGAGCTATTTCAACACTTTCATGTTGAAAAAAGCAACTTTTGGGCGTCCCTGATTATAATGGTCTTTATTGGCCCTTTTTACCTGAATTTACCCTTTTAACAATATTTTACTGAGCATTGAGAGTCAGTCCGACCTTTTCTGAATAACACTGCAAATCGGTTTCTATTACAACGCAAGATTTTAAGCTGCCTTTGAGAATCCTTAGCTTAACAAATCGATGGTTCGCCAAAAATGATCCAATCGACAGATTACAGTCCAACCTCGTTAATCTGGACATTTTTCAAACGGCCAGTAAAGTTAGCTCCCATTTTAGAAGTATTACAAGTACTCCTGAAAATTGAATTTTTATAAAAGAAATAGAAAAAAGGCCTTTTCTATTCTTTTTGTTCATTTTTAGTGTAACTCAAACGGTATTTTAACTTGACCAAAAAAAAAGACCAAAATGAATACCTGATGCGAATTCTTTTACATCATCTGGTTTGTTCAAATAAGCTTCCCTTCAAAATAAAAAAAATTACTTTGAGTCCTCTCATTTTAAAGAATCTTCACTCACTTTAAAAAGTCATTAATCAACAAAGTTATCTCAGGGTGATCTCTCAAATAACGTTCATTTTCAATTCTCATCTCAATTTTTTTAGCATTTGTTTTAGCGTGTTGTACATTTGTTAACGCTTCACGATCATACTCCTCTGTACCATAAGGTTTATTAATACGACCAGACATTTTTTCCACTCTTTTTTCGTTTTGTTAAAATTTTTATTCATTTTGAATTTTTTTTATGAAATAAACTAAACCGTCTCTATGACAACACTTTTAAAATTATAAATCCAAAAAACGAATTTTAAATTCATTTAAAATGAACCTCTCGGAAACAACTGAATCGTCTTGTTACAATTCGAACCCGAACATCAAATACGAGTCATGTACCTGGACTCGGGAAACATGTCTTCAAAATTTTACCAAAAAAAAGCTTCAGACAAACTTCCCAAACGGGTTAAGCGAACACGGTGAGTTGATCTTAGTCGGGAAAACTCGATCAAAACTAAGCTCGTCAAATCGAATCACTGATCAAATTGGCCAAGCTCGTAAATCAATGGGTAAACTTGAAATATGTCACATGGGTAAAGTCTATCAACTAGACTCTTTTGTTCTTCTAAACTTCACGAGACCTGAACACTTTCATTGGGTTAGTTCTGACTCGTTTCCGGATCATGCTCTACGTGCTGGTTATGATACAGTCAATCAAAATGTCCTATACATCGCTCGGGCGAATGCTACAAAAAGTTCTTGTCTTATCGGCAAAGTTAACTCGAACGAACTGAGACTAATCACGTCTACAAAACAAGACATCAAACTATTCGATAAGTACCAGGTCTTATGTCTTAGACCTTCGAGTCAAACCCTCAAAATTCTTTGCCGGAATCGTCTAAGACAAATTTTAAAACAAAATCTCAACATTGAAAAACTTAAACTCAAAGACTCGAAATTACTAAGTTTTATTAAATTCAAGCCCCATTTGAACCCTGGTGAAAGTTTAAAACGTACCGAGTGTATCCAATCACCGAATGGAAAATACCGATTGAGTCTAGACGATAAAGGAAATCTTAAATTTTTTATCAATCAATCGGATTATATATTTATTTACGAGAATGTAGAGAGTCTTTGGTTCAATGATCTTAAACTCGTTGTTTGTTTTAATGATTTAAAGTCATTGAATTTTTTGGCAAATTTTTCAAGTGTAAACGCCATATATTCGGGGTATTCAAAGTTAAAATTGTGTAATAAAGGCTTCTTAAGTTTGATATCCGATGCAGACGAATTTAAAATTATGATCCAATTCCGCCATGATTTGGACAGTTATGTAAACACTGTTAAACCAAAGTATGATTTTAGTTATTTTTATGTTAAAAATGAAAAGTATTCGTCAAGTGACACGAGTGATGATGAAAATGAATCGGATGAAACAAGTGATGATTCAAGTGGCACAGATTCAGATACAACAAGTGATACAGATTAATCAGTAGTCTTTCATTTTTTAGTAATGTAAAAATTGTTTTCCAAATAAATATTTTCGGGTTAATATGTTTGGTCTCCTTAGCTTGACCTTTGGGTGTCGCAGAGTACACCCCTTCCCCTAAACTAACAAAAATACAAAAATATTTTTATTACAAACAATTATAAAATTTAGATACAAAATTAAAGTCATTAAAAAAGTTGTCTATCATGATCGAGACCTTGTGGTTGATTTTGTGCGTGATCGTGTAGGGCTTCTTGATCGACTAAAAAAAAGTAAAAGTTTAGATTTGGGAACAAAAGTTGATTGAAACTCACGTTGATGCTGATCTGTCTTTTCTACGTTTTGAAGAATCTTTTTCTTCTGATCGTTCACGTTTGTCTCTTCGACTTCTGTAATCATCCCGATCCCTTCTTTCTCTTGACCCACTTCTTAAAGATTAACTTGAAAATGAACTCAAAATTTTTTCATTTTTTGTTACCTTGATCTACGGGGTCTTCGTGGTAATTCTCTTCGTTTAGGCTTTGGTTTACCATGTGACAATTCCACTCTTGCTCTAACACCACACAACATTCTACCGTCCAAAGCTCTCACTGCATCAGACGCATCACGAGGATCATCATACTCAATAAAAGCAAAACCAGGCGGATTACGAGCTACAAATACGTTTGTTAATTTTCCGAAATCACCAAATTTTCGTTCTATTTCGTCCCTTGACGCGTCTCTTGGCAAACCACCAACGTATACTTTACAATCAAGAGGACAATTATGTCTTGACATTATTTTTGAAATGATTTTAAAAAAAATAAATGAAATTTTATGAACAAGTGATTTAGTTTCGATTTTGCATTAGATTTTTTTGATGTTTTTTTTTGTCGTGTCATAACTTAGTTGATGGTCTACCAGTTGAATTACAAGAAAAATATTTTGAGGAAAATTTAAAACTCGGCACGACCAGAGATGCCAATCTATTAATGTAAATTATTTCAAAATTCATGATTTCAAATTATAAAAACTTTTTTTCATCAAAAATTAAAATTCAAAAAAGTTGTCAGAATTATGCAACATTCTTTTTTAAAATGGTTTGGAGTATGTGGGGATTTATGTTGATTTCAAATCGATTGAAAGATTCGTCAGAATTTTTAAGGAAGAAAAATAAAAAAAGGCACCATCTTCACTGGAATGAATGAGACCTGCTTATTTTCAAATATGAATCGTTATGTTGCGAAAATGTGTTTAAATATGAATACAATTTTAGCAATATAAAATCGTTCTTTAAAAAAAATGGGTTCCATTAACTATTTATTTCTCTGGAGCTCTGAAAAATTCATTCTGTAGGATAGCTTTGTCTTCAGATATTTCTCTGTTCATGTTTGAAACCCTTTTAGTCGTTAGCTCAAGAGCTGTCTTATCTAGAAATTTTTTTTTTTGGCCAGGGGGTCCGAAGTTAAGCGACCCTTAAAGAAGTAATCTAAATCCTATATTAAAAGTGAAAACCCTAGAATACATACATGCGGCAATTCAAAACTTCCACGCTATCAAAACTTCCACGCTATCAAAACTTTTCAATTTCGATATCAGATTCGGAATCTCTGTCCCAAAAAATCCCCAAAAATGTATTTTTTACATTTTCGAAAAAAAAATTTTTTTGACCCCACGTCCTCCTCTAGTTTTATAAAACAAGAGTAAGTTGTTCATCGTTTTTGATTCGATATCTCAGCTTTTTGATCATGAATCGTATATAATTATTTGGGATTTTTTGGGACCCAGATTCCGAATCTGATATCGAAATTGAAAAGTTTTGATAGCCTGGAAGTTTTGAATTGCCGGAACCTTAAGTCATTTTAAAAAGTTTCGCTTCAATCTAAAATAAATCTTATATTAGAAGTTACCATATTTTCTGATAGAGGATCAAATTTCATGCACGTTAAGAGAAAAAAGTCGAAAAAAATATAAATTCCGCGGAATATTCCGGAAAAACAACAAATTAATCATCATCATCGTAATCATCACGCAGGAAAACCCTACATAAAACTCTTCACAAAGAGCAAGTTTTTTGAAATATTCGATTTTGGGTGCTGAAAATGGTCCAATAAAGATAATTTTTGAAAAATTGAACGAATTTTTTTGTTCAAACCTTATGTATGTATTCTAGGGTTTTCACTTTTAATATAGGATTTAGATTACTTCTTTAAGGGTCGCTTAACTTCGGACCCCCTGGCCAAAAAAAAAAATTTCTAGATAAGACAGCTCTTGAGCTAACAACTAAAAGGGTTTCAAACATGAACAGAGAAATATCTGAAGACAAAGCTATCCTACAGAATGAATTTTTCAGAGCTCCAGAGAAATAAATAGTTAATGGAACCCATTTTTTTTAAAGAACGATTTTATATTGCTAAAATTGTACTCATATTTAAACACATTTTCGCAACATAACGATTCATATTTGAAAATAAGCAGGTCTCATTCATTCCAGTGAAGATGGTGCCTTTTTTTATTTTTCTTCCTTAAAAATTCTGACGAATCTTTCAATCGATTTGAAATCAACATAAATCCCCAAAATCCAAAATTAAGATAGTGTGGTAATTTTGCATTGCGCGAATTTTAACATTTTTGCTTTATTTTATTTAGATAATTGTGTTAAAATGAAAGTTATAATTTTTATTTTTTTATTAATTGCGGTAAACTATGGGGAGTCGTTTTTACGAGAACCAAGCGTTCAAGTTGAAGGACAAGAATGGAACATCGGTTATATTGATCGTCTTTTAAAAGATGGAATTTTGTCCAAAGTAAATCGAAACAATTTGACCAAGAGAATTTTAGATTTAATAAAAAATAATAATGTTCAAGACCCCAAAGCGTTGATTGAAGCATGTAAAAAAGGAATTCAAAGTATGATTGGTTGTCATCGTTTATTATTTGAATCAAAACTTATTGGGTCTGTGTTTGAAACATGCATGGAATCATTGGTAAAAACAGATTCAGTTGAACAAATTGAAAATATTCACGAAATGTTTGATGCAGTTTTTGAAAATAATTTGGACGATCAACTTTCAGTGATTAAATCATTGTTTAGATTAAACAAAATGCAAAATCCTTCGAAATTATTGAAATCATTAAGAAGCAGTGTTAATACACTTCAATTAGCAAAGAGTAAAAATATTGCAAGTCTACTCGAAAATTTGTCAAAAGCAATGTCAACATATAAACTAAAGAATCCAAGTGAAATTCTAGACGCTTTTGAGAACACATTTAAAGGTTTATTTGGTAAACAATTGTCATCGGTTAACCAAAACTTGTTGATTGGTCTTGCTGAAGATTTGGTTAAACTTCTTAGATTCAAAACCCCGATCAAAGCCATCGAAAGTTTAAATGAAGGGATAAAGAAACTAATAGGTGACAATACGGTTTCTTCAGATATTTTAGCTGCACTCATCCGAAAGGCGGTCGATGAAATGGTGAAAAATAACTCTCCTAATTTGACTGCCAAGATGATTAGTTCAATTCAATTGGAAAAACCTAAAAATGACGAACGGCCAAAAAGTCAATCAGGTAAATGTGATTCTCTACTCAAATATTTTGTAAATAATCGTTCCTTTAAACCATCGAATCTGGTAAGTCGTGTTCAAGACGGATGTTCGGAGTTGGTAAATAACCAGGGAGAAAAAATTTTGGAAAATGTGAAAGATTTATTCCAAAATTTGTTGAATCCATTTATGGCAAAAAGATCAACTAGTAAAATTGAAGTTTTATTCTCATTGGCTGATGCGTTATTCGAAGTCATAAATTCAAATCACCCAGTTGAAACCTTACAATCATTGAGTAAGATGAGAAATGTTCTAGTCGAAATGTCACCTGAATTAATCACAAAATTTTTGAGAGAATTTCAAAATTCAATGAAAAAAAACAAATTGACTTATCCAAGCGAAATAATCGATAAAATAGATTCAGTGTTAAAAAATTTAATTGGAGATAATTTGAGAGAAATAAATGAAAATACATTGTTAAGTATTTTACAAGATTTACTCAGGTTATTTGATTTACCAAACAAAATTGAAGGTTTGTCCAAAATAGAAGATGTATTAAGAAACACTTTGATTTTTGAAAAAAACAAGTTAAGCTCAATTCCAGTCGATAAATTGGCTCAATTATTAAAGTCAATTGTCAATGAAATTTTAAGCAATAGATCGATACAAAATGTACTTTCAAGATTACAAAATTCGAGTGAATTGAAAAAACTTTTGAACTCTTTGGGTATCGGATTTAAGCTTACAACCACAACCACAACCACGCCCACTACTACATCAAGATCTACGACTAGTACTACAACCACGCCCACTACTACATCAACATCTACGACTAGTACTACTACCAAAACAGACTTTCTAGGTCGTATAGTCAATTATTATCCAATAAGCAATTTATTAAACGAAGGATTTAGGATCGTTTATGAAGAGTATTATGCAAAAAGTTTTTCTAGCACAACATTGCAAAGCATAAGAAGTAGATGTAATCAAAATTCAATGATATGTGTAGGTGGTACAGAAACAGGTTCACAAATACTTCGAGTTGTTGCATGTGGAAATTGTCTATCAATTTTAATGCAAACACCAGTATATCAGCCAAGACTAGTTGGTTCAGTTTATTGGCATTATACTGATCGTATGAGTTTTGGATTTTCACCAACATCAAGTATACGTCAGGATCAAGCTGATAATTCAAATCTGGATGATAATCAACGTCTTTCATGGTTAATGGATTCGATTGGAGGATGGCGTTTAGGAAATGTGATTAATTTATTCGATAGCTATCAATATAAGAGATACATTCTTTTAAGAATATAATAAATGGTTATTTAATTTATGAAAATTTTGGATTCTATTATTTAAATAAAATTAAAGCAATTTTTAGTATCTTTCAAATCCTTTCTAAACAGACAAAAGAGAGTTTTGGTTGTTCCACGACTCTAGATATAAAGACCCAACTGTCATAAATAAATTTAATATAGAGGTTGCAGCGCGACGTAAAATTACGCCTTCTTAATAAGATCGAGTAACCATAAGTAACAAAAGGATAATTTCAATAAAAAATTTTAAAAGTACTGCACTTGTACCGAACTTTTAGCTTTTTCGGAGCGAACCGTAGCCGTAGCGTACCATTGCCGTATCATTTTTTCGGCAACATTTTTTCGATTTTTCAAATTTTAAATCTTTTTAGATCAAAGGACGGTCGGTACGGTGGGTTCGCTACGCTTAAGGTTCGCCTTCGGCAGTGTACGGTTCGCTAAGGGTACGCTACTGTTCGGTGGTACGGTGGCTACGTTTTTTTTGGTACGCTTCGCTGCGCTGTGGCTACGCAAATGGTGAAAGTTCGGTTCAAGTGCAGTAAAATTGAAATGTCTATTAGGAACGCTCACCCCAATATTCGCATGATTTAAACCCAGCCGAAATTATGTGGTCGGATATGAAAGGTTTTGTCAAATGGCAATTGTGTAGCATTAGAAAAGAGAATAACAGTTTAAAAAAATAAAAAGCTGGTTATTTTCCGATACTATTTGTTTCTCTTTTAATATTTTTTATTGAAATTGTACATTTGTTACTTATGGTAAGTCGATTTTACGCCCCGTTACCCTCAATGACTTGATATAACGTCTCGGCAACATTTTTTGCATCTGTAGCATGACGTAATGTTACGTAACAATGTGTATCGAAATAATGTGACATCAAGTATCTTCGCGCCATGTGACGTATCAGTGCATCATGTTACGTCTTGTTACATTGGGATACAAAAAAGTGAATTTCTCGTAACTCAACGTCATGTAACATCGTATTACGTATCAGTGCGTCGGTTAGAATACCCATGAGCTGAATGAAAATCAACGAAAAAGAAGGGTTTATATGTGGTAAAGATATGTGGCAAAATTTAGACTTTTTAAGGAATCAGAGGTGGCGTATATGTTATATAGTTACAGAGGACGAGTCATGAATTTACCACCGTAAAATTGGGAAAAAAGCATCTAATACCAGTTGGGTACCAGAATGCCAAAGTCAGCTAACTGTAGTAAAACGCAACCAATTTGAGTCAAAATCGATGGTGTGTGCCTTTATAAAAACAACAGGATCTGTGATAGTACATGTAGTACAGAAGGGACAACATCAGGTACGAAAAAAATGAAAACTATCGTCCAAATATGATGTTTTTGCTGTAAATATTTACAGGATAATTTCAAAAACAAAAATCATCAGCCAAGATCTTTACAAATGCGGTCAAACAGAACCAAAACGCGATTAAAAAACTTCAACTCAGCTTTGTTCAACATTGCCTTCGCATGTATTAAGATGAACCAGTCGGATTGTTCTCTCTTTATCGATTTAGAGTCAGAAGCCCCAACTGGCAAATGTCTTGATTGCCACAAAAGCTAGCAGAGGAAGAACAGCCGTTGGAGACCACTCTACATGTTTAATTTTTTTTTTTTAAGAAAAATTTTATTCAATTAAAATTTTTGCATTATCTTTTAAAAAGTTTTTTTTTTATTAATTTTTAACAAATGAAACAAAAAGAATGAAAGAGAGAGAAAGAGAATAAATTCAATAGAAAAAAAAAACAAAGAAAAAAATAATTTTTCCATTTAATAAAAAAAAATCGGTTCAAAAATTTCCTTTCAAGTGTTTTGTTTCAACCTCTCAAATTCTTTTTTGAAGAAAAAAAAAAAAAATTTTTTTTTAAGTCAAAAAGAAAACATTTAAAAATAAATTAAGAAGTTAAACATTAAAAAAAATAAAGTGAAGAGAGAGAGAGAGGGTTGTTGTTTTAGGCGCTAATTGGTTGATTGGATGGTGACATTGATAAATTATCTTGATGATGATTATTCTCAGCCGATGTGGTCGAGACTGGTGATGAAGCAGACGATGCCGATGATGAACTATTCGTAGTCGATACTTGATCAACTACATCGACATTTACCTCATTCAATTGCAATTCATATTCTGTTTTATCATCACTTTTTTTCTCTTGACCATTTTGAGTGGTATTTTGAGCGATCAAAGACAAAGTTGACGAGCTTAGAATTTGATCATCAGCATACTTGTTCAAAATCGTATTCAATCTAGTCTTGCTTAAAATACTTTGTAACAATGGAGTCTTGAATTTTTGCTCAGATGAACTACTTTGCTCGATCATACTAGTCGTCATAGATGTATTCTGATTCAACACATTAGACAAGTCATTATTCGACGTTGTCATCAACAAGTTCAAATTTGAGTTTGATTTTACCAATTCACTGGACGAACCGTTTACTGGTTGATCTTCTTTATTATGAACTCGTCTCATAATCAAATCAATTCGTTTCTTACGCTCTAAACGTTCCTCTTCGTCTTTACGTATTTTTTCTAGTCTTTCACGTTCTTGTTTTTCAGCTTCTTCTCTTGATTTACGTTCAGCTTCTTCTTTTAAACGTCTTTCGTTTTCTTCTCTTTCTCGTCTTTCTTGTTCTTGTTTGATAGCTTGACGAAGACGTTCTTCTTCTTGTTCGCGTGCTTGTTTATTCAAACGAATTTCTTCTTCTTCTGCTAGACGCTCTAATTCTTCTTGTTGACGTCGTTTTTCTTCTTCTTCTAGTCTCAATGCTTCTAAACGTTCACGTTCTAATTCGGCCTCTTTGGCTGCTTTTTCTCTTGCTTCACGTCGTTTCTCTTCTAATTTACGTTTATACTCTTCTTCTTCTTGAGTTTTAGCCGAAGAAGAAGACTGCACAGGCTTAGAAGAATCAATTAACGTGTCATCTTCTTCTTCAACTTGTTTAGGCTCATTTTGACTAGACACTTCGATTTTAGGCTCTTCGTTTAAGTTATTCATCGATTTAACGAGATTCGTTTGACTAATTACATTCATGCTTACTGATGTTGACATTTTTGACTTTTGTTTTTTTTTAGGTTCAGTTTTATTAGCCGTTAATTTTGGCTTGGACACTGATTTTTTAATCGTCGACGAATCAATCGATCTTTTTTTATCACTTTTAACTTGTTTTTGTTTAACTGTAGTAGTCATAACAAGACTACTAGTGCCCGAACTAATACCCGATGTTTCATCATGTGGCTGTGGTGTTGATGAACGTCGATTGACACTTTGATCTGTTTTTTGTTTTGGTGTAGACAAACGATTAATGAATGATTGAAGATGAGGTGGGAGAGTTTTAGGCATTTGTGAATGTTTATGTGAATGTGACTCGTTAATTGATGTCGATAGAACTTCATCGGCCAAAGCTAACACAATAAAAAAATTATTTTCGAAAAAATTTTTTTTTTAAAATTTAGATTTTCTATTCTAAGATCTAAGCTAAAAAAGAAAACGCTGCTTAAATGATTACCTTTGCAAGCTCTGGGACATCGTTCAATACTTTGACTAGATCTACAATGTATAGCATGTGTTGGTAGCATAAAATGAGCTGGTGGTCCCTCCCAATAGGAGGTAACACGTATATTACCAGTAGTATTTGACACTGTAGCTACTGTTGACGAGCGAGACTTATTACCAGCTAAATTTGAAACATTTTTAATATTATTTATTTTTGGCATTGTTCTATTAGCTAAACGACAAGCTTTACTCGACTGCTCTGATTTAACATTTTCGTCCGACTCGTCAATCACTTTTAAGCGATCTAATATACAATAGCATAAAATATTCGGTTAAACGAATAATGTTAAAAAAGAGCACTTTTACAACAACAACAACAAAAAAACACCAAGCTATAAACACCTAGTTAGTGAGTCAGATTTAAGCAACGTTTTTTTTTTTTTTCAAAGGCGGTTAGTAAGCAAGATAATATAGCAATTTTATAAATTACCATTTTTAAAAATTTTAGATGTTGACAATTGATTGTTTAAATTCTGGTATGATTTAAACATAGGTTTAGTAGGAGTGGGTATTGTGCTTGTTCGTTTTGACTTTAGTGTGGAATCTTTTTTTAAAAAATATAACCTTAATCTGACTCGAAGCAAAAAAACAAGAAAAAACACAAATCATATAAAAAAAAACAGTCAACACACAAAATGAACTTACCATTTTTTGTGTTTTGTTTAGCACTCGTAAGACTTGAATTTGAACGTTTTTGATTATTTGATTCTTGTATTGATGATGAATTGCTTAAAAATAAAAATGATAAATTATAATAGAACAAGTGAATTTTGTTTATTCTATCCCTTTTTTCTATCAAAAAATAAAGTTGTTATAGCTTAACAAATAAATTATAATTATTTGCCTATCCTGTTTTTTTAATTGAAAAGAAGTTTGTTTTTTTTTTGTTTGATAAATTAAAATTTGTTCGTTATGACAAACCCATTTTTTTTCTTCTATTTAAATTAAACTCACAAAAATTTTTATTTATTTTAGATGAAACAGTAAAAAGAAAATTCAATTTTGACTAATTCTTTCGTCATCATTATCACCATTACTTGATTATTTTAAAAAATTTACGCAATCCTGAAAACGAGCAATTCGTTTGGATCATAACATTTCTTAAGAAATGAGATAGTTGAAACATGAATCTCAAATTTACATTTAGAGTCAGACTGTACTGATAATTTAGTTATTTAACAGAAAATAGCTATAAATCAAAACAATGATTAAGTACCTCAAATAAGAACAAAATCTTGTGCAAAAATTTTATTAAATAATTCATTTAATTAAAAATAAGAGACCTCGAAAATAAACATTTGAGTAGAAATTTTACATTTTTTAAGATGTTAGACGCTAACGCATGGAAAAACTAGGCCTATTTTAAATGCTTAAACTCCCTTCCCCTGTCAAAAAATCTTGTTCCATTTAAGAATATGATTTTTTCACATGTTAATTAAAAAGCTGAATCTTTGAAATTTTTTATTCTTCGAGCCCGAATTTCTAAAATGATTATATTATTTGTTAAAATGTTTCAGGTTTTGAATCTTTTGTCCCGCCACCTCGGAACCAACATAAAAATATTGCCCTCGATCTAAGCTACAATTTGATATATATAAGTGCTATATTTAACGTCAAATAAAGAACTTGATTTTTGTGATCTTTGTCTGTTCATCTTATACGAGTTCACGTTTTAAAATCTATTTTTACAGAGAACCTTACACCCTGCCTGGCTGATTTTTTTTCAAAAGAAAGCTTGGATGATTTTCTATCAAATTCTGAAGTTTATTTTTAGTTTTTGAGGAAACCATAGGTCCGTGAAAATAGTCTGAGGTCCGTTTTTTTGGAAATTTCCCACGAACCGTAACTTTTTGGCCTTTTTTCTAATCCCCTAAAGTTTGCGAACTTAAAGTTTTCATAAATTATGAACACGTTAATCAAGTAACTTACATTTTCAGGTAATGTATATTATTTTCATTCCGCGAACCACAGACCGAAGGGTATTGAGGGAATTTTGACGTATTTTCAATGCTGTTTTTGCTAGAGTAGTTGGAACAATAGACAACGAAATCAATATTTAGAAACAACCAGACTCCTTCCGAGAAATGTCTATTTGAGAAAAGGACACAAAAGGTAGAAAAGAATCGATCATCGCAAATATCTGGCTTACAACAATAGGACAGAAAAGGTTTAACACAAACTTTATATATTCGGTCTTGTGAGAAAATTTAAGGAATAAACCGTTCTAAAAAAAACGAAAAAGATTAATAAAATAATTTTCTGATCATATTATGTTAATTAATTGAATGCGTTATTGAAAAGTTTTCAATTCAAACAGTTCAATGATTTTTTTTTAAAAATTTTAAACATACAGTTTCCTTTCTTTTCCTTCAGCGACTTAAATTGTGTTTTTTTTTAATTTTCGAAATTGAAAAATACTGCCATCGGGTCATTCAGGAACCTAAGTTCTAAATTTAGTCTTTCAATTAATTAAAGTTCTTTTGATAGATGTCAAAAATGTTCCTAATGTTAAAAAAATTGATCATCACTTTTCGGCATAAATGACATAAAAATTGATTTTTTTTTTGAAAATTAAATACACGATTAAAATAAATTATTTAAAATTTTAATAATGTTACTTTTTAAGAATAATTTTTGAAATTTCACACATCGTTTTTTTTTTGTTTTGATTTTTCTAAACTATTTTCCTTCCTTATTTAAATATAGTTTTTTTTTGTTGATAAATTTTTTCTCTCATAACAAAATTCTCATACTTTTTTGTTGTTGACCAGTTACTGAATGTCGTGTCAATTATTTTAATTAATTTTCGTTATTGTTAAAAGTTTTTTTTTAATCAAATTTTCTTAAACAACGCTTTTTAACTTTGAATAAAAATATCCTCATGAGACTCGAAAGTCAATCACCTTAGGCTATAAGCAGAATTAAAAATTTTAGTCAAACCTCTCGAGATTTCAAAGTTCTATAAAGAAGGTTTTACCAACTCAACTTTTAAATAAGAACGTCATTATTATCACTATTACTTGATTATATTGAGAAATTTTCCAAACAGCTGTACAGTAAATATTCGATTATACATGCATTGTGAAGTTTAGTACAAAAGAACAGAACAATTTTGAAAAATTGAAATAATTTTTTGTCTGTTGGTCTTATGATGGATCTGCCCATGTAACAAAGTGTAACAAACTTTGTTACACCACTGAGCAAACTCTGCAAAAACTCTGCAGTCTAATTGCGCATTTAGTTTCAATACTTTTTAATAGTGTGCATTTTGCAGAGACTTTGCATAAATTTAGCAGAGGTTGCCCAATGGTGTAACAAAGTTTGTTACACTTTGTTACATGGGCAGATCCATCATAAGACCAACAGACAAAAAATTATTTCAATTTTTCAAAATTGTTCTGTTCTTTTGTACTAAACTTCACAATGCCGATTATACAGAATTCTAAAAATGGAACATGACAAGTTTTTTGTATTAGAATTTTTCAGCAAGAAATTTAGGGCTTACAGAAGTGGCGGAGGGGGTGGCCTCTGGTCATTACTAGTATCGGACGAAATGAGCGTAATTCTTATCAGTAGTGATTGCCTCTTTAATCAACTCTTCCTTTTCTTCTTTTCTGGTTCTATCGAACGTTTAATGACAAAATCAACAAAACAAAGGATAGTTTTGAACAACTGACTTTAACTTTTAAGGTATGGCCTCGCCTCGCCTCGCCTCGCCGTAGTTCGCCTCAGGTGGCTACCCCACTGGCTTCCAGAAGAAAGGATCGAAATTTTTTAAGAGATTCAGCTGAGTTTTTGGTGATAAATTACTCTTTATTAACTTTTTTCTCGTAATTTCAAATCGATCTTAAAACTGCCATTTTTTGTTTTACATACCTCTTATTCGATTATACAGAACAAAAAAAATTATATTCTGTGATGAATCTCAGGCATATAAACCCATTTATTTGTATTTGTAAGGTATGGGTCTGGGTTTGGATATAAATTGAAGGTATTTTAGTTGTTTTCGACAAAAATTGGGTATATAAACTCACATTTTACCTTAAAATCAATGAGTACATATGTATGATGAAGCTTTATTTTTAATAGTTTTAAGAGATGAAACTTAGTAATGAAAAAAAATTGATTTGACTAACCTGTGTAAATTTTTATGGTTTAAATTATATACCGATTGAGATTTATTATACGAATAATTTAAATTTGAATTAGTATTTGATGAAGATGTAACTAAAAGAGAAGTTGACATGTTATTTAAATTTGCATCTTGTAACGAATTGATAACATGTTGTTCCTTATTATTTTTTTGTTTATCAGAAAATTTAGCTGCCAATTTGGCTAATTCAACACGGTGTATATCTCGATCTTGATCTTTTTTTAATAAATCAGTCATACGTTGTCGATTCATTTCGTCGCGTTGTTTACGTCTTTCTTCAACAGCGTGACGTTTTTCCATTTCTTTTGATTTTAATTCATCTATTCGCTTTTTTCTTTCTTGTATTTGTTTATCTCTTAATTCTTGTTTACGCTTTAGATTTTCCTCTATTTCACGTTTACGTTTTTCAAGTTCTAATTCGCGTTTTTCTCTCAACAAACGTATTCGATCCTCTTTATCTTTTAACTTTAACTCCTTATTCGGAGTATGTGTTTGTTGTGTTTCATCTTCGTTATGTTGTTGAACAACATTATTTTCGTTTAAATTATTCGTCATTTTCATCTAACACACGCACACACTCACACACAATAGTTAATTAATAATCTAGCTTGTTTTTGTTTTTATAAATTTTTGTTGAGATCATTTAAATTTTCATCTAAAAAAAATTATTTAAAAAAAAATGCTTCATTTGTTGCATTAATTATCAAAAAAGACTTTGGTAAAGAAAAAAAAATAATTTCTTCTAAATTAAACTTGGCCTCAACAAACAAACAAAAAAGATTTAAAGCACAACTAAATTTCGTTTTCAAAAAAAAAAAAAAATAGAAAAAATAATTTCACTCTTGTTGTTTTTAGGTTTCGACTAAAATGCTTAACTAAGCTAAATAATAATGAAAATTATTTTAAGACGTTTTCTAATTTTAGGCTTTGCTCAAAATTTTGTACGATTTTGTTCGTTTTGAATCAAATTAAACTTTACTTTTAGACTTGATTAAACCTATGGAAAACATAAACTCTTAATGACAATTTTACGGTTATCGTATATCACTGCGAGTCAACCATTGGGGTATAAGATGTTTGGCCGTTCTGTAACAGCTATTAGAAAATAATCAAATAATTCTTTTATTCTAGCGGGGCTCTACGGTAATTATAAGTATGAGATAAAATGATCTATTTTGTAAAATTAATTAATCAATTCGCTTAAATTTTGTCTTAAATTCATAGTAATTTTGACAGAAAATATTTTGAGTGTTTTCAATGAAAACTAAAAAAAATTAATTAATTTTCTATTTTTAGTATAGAAAAAATATTTAATAAAATTCCATAAACACTTACGATTTCTTATTTATATTATGAAATAATTTCCAGGTTTTTCACCTATTGTACTAAATTTACAATAGCATATGTTTACTTTAAAAGTTTATATGATTCTATCAACTTTATTAATTATCCAGAAAAAGTCTAAACAAAGTCTTAACTCTTACCATAATCACTCATTTTTTATCCCAGGTACAAAAGATAATTTTCGTTTTACATTGTGTGACATGGTATTACGTATATTGTCACAAATTCGGTTAAAAATTTAAAGAGTTCAATCAAAATTGACAGTTAAGAGAATGGAGGGTAATGGACATACTGAAAGACTGGAGTTGAAGATACTAATTTTTTAATTTTCCAAAATAGTTAGCTAATTAAAATGGTGTTAAAGACACAGTCTAAACTAACGCACTTAAGCGTAAAGCTCTTTTGAAAACATTGTATAAAATTGCTCCATGAAACTTTCTCTTTGATTAAAGTCTTGAATTTGTTGAAAAAGCTGACACTTAAGCTTCTGATGGAATGTTCAAACTAAAACCCATGATTTGATTCTTAAAAAATGTCTTATCAAGTTCTAAGAAGTTAGATTAGGTAAGTAAGATAAGAAAAAATAAGAAGTAAGATTCTTATAGTTTCTTTAACATACAGTGGTGCTATGATCACAGTAATTTACAAAATTTTACGTAATTTCTGGTAATTTTACCATATTTTACTCTTTTTTACGTAAAAAAGGGTAATTTTACGTAAATTAACGAAGGTGAAAAAGAGTAAATTTACCCAATTTTACGGAAAATGTGGTAAATTTACGTAAAATTCTGTAAAAACCAAAACGGCCAATTCTAATTCTGAATTTTTTTCAATAAATTTATTATAGGAAGCCGAATCATAAGTCAAGGTAAACAAAAAAATGCTTTTTCTTGTTCATTAGCCTGTTAACTATTAAATTAAACATAAATTTGTTTTTTTTTTTATTTTTATTTTGTGAAGATTTTTGAAAAACCAAATGAGGGTTGAATTTTTTTTTGGCCGTTTTGGTTTTTACAGAATTTTACGTAAATTTCCGTAAATTTACCACATTTTCCGTAAAATTGGGTAAATTTACTCTTTTTCACCTTCGTTAATTTACGTAAAATTACCCTTTTTTACGTAAAAAAGAGTAAAATATGGTAAAATTACCAGAAATTACGTAAAATTTTGTAAATTACTGTGATCATAGCACCACTGTATTTAAATTTTTTTACTGACCAATTTGTAATGCACCGGAAGCTTATTTCTTATTTTTTCATGACATCTTCTTACTTAAGATTGTTTCAAATTTCTCATTTTTAACTGGAATCTTCCAAGATCGATTTCTGAACTTGCAAAAATCGTGTCAAGAACTTGATAAGACATTTTTTAAGAATCAATTCTTTGGAAGTAACTGACAAACAGATGTAGTTTGTACATCAAATTCTAGAGAAACCCGTACTAATACACGCTGGTACCGTACAGTACCCGTACCCGTACTAAAAGTTCTCTTAGTATGATTTTGCGATTTTTTATTACGGGTACGGCAAGCCATTAATTCGGTGGAAGTGAAGTAAAATGGTTTGAAAATAACCCCAGTCGTTATTTTTACAGTTTATACTAGGATTACTGTATCGGTCCAAAGGTGGGTTGAAAATGACCCGACCGATCATTAAAGATCCAAGTAATTTTGTAACAAATAGAAAAATTTTTGGAAGCTTGGGTCTATTCGAATTTTGGGCTCAAATCGGGGAAAACAAAAAATTTTGGTCCTCAATGATTGTAAATTACCTTTTGACGGTTAAGAGTGAATACAATTTTTTTCCAAACTTAATCCCGACTTATTATTCCGGACATTAAAAATAATTATGAATTTGAATCGTTAAATTTTATGTTTAGTTATTCTTTGAAAATTTTTATTATCATTCAACTTTGGAATCAAATTTGAATGATGGATAATTACTTTGAGCAAATGTTCAAAGTCTACTTAACTTTAAGTTACTCCGTATCCAACCAATAAGTAATTTCTAAACTATGACGATCGTTGGAATTACCCTGTAAGTATCATTTATACTTATTTGAAAATACTGTTTAAATAGCTGTTTTGTGTGTCATAATAGCGTCTTGAAAATTTATTCTAGTATAATCTACGCCAAACAGTATTGAAAATAAATTACGTAAACTAACAATTTTGAAATAATTTATAAAAAATTAAATTTAAAAAAATGTGATTCATTTATACCTTAAAACGAACAAACGAAAAAAAATCGATTCATTATTTCTAAGTAACAAGCAAAAGAAAAAATCAATTTTTAAAGTTCTAACTTAAAAATAAACATGATATCAAATTTCGTTTTTTTTTATCTCTCTGCACATGATAGTCAAATGAAAAAATAAAAATTTTTATATCTAAAAAAAAAAAGTTTATATTCTTTGTTAATCTTATACCCTCAAAGTCCAGACAAGCCCTCGGTCTCGGTTAATCCTTTCTTTTATAAGATTAATTACCAATAGGTCATATATATAAGAAAATAAACAAGTTTTATAATTAGATTTGTGAAGATAGTAAGTTATCACACAAATTAGTTAATCCGATTCAAAAAATATAATGGGTCATCATCTTTATCATCATCGGATTTTAATTAGACTTAAGATCAAGTTTTTTTTCGACATAAATAAATCGCTTTAATCTTTTAAAAATTTAATTAATTTTTTGCCTTGAATTTATATGTTAAATTTTGTTAAGCCGAAAATTCATAAAATTTTTAAGTTTTTTTTAATGACTTGAAATCATCTGATTTAATGTTTTAATAATAATGTTGAATTCGAATATTTTTGTTATCTTTCTTTCACTTCCCACGACTCAATTAAATTTAACTTGTTGCCGTGTATGCTTGATCTTAAAATTTAAATTTTAATTTGTAACCAAGTCCTTATATAAGCTTAATCCGTACGATTTAAAGTCTTATGAAAGTTTTAAGGGTTGATTCAAAGAGTGTTGATTATAAAAAGTCGTGTCAAATAAAAAAGCACTTAAAGTAAATGGAATCTTACCACGTTAGAAATTACGTAACTATTGAAATATTTTTTACACGAAAAATAAAAAATTCATTTTTAAGGTATATATAGAGAATATTTTTTTTTAAAATTATTTGATTTCTTATTGAATTTTGTTTAACATTCTTAAATAATATATATATATATATGTTTAATTTCCGCGTTCGTTATTGTTTCCTTTGGTGGTATATATTGTCATTAATCACATGTTTGTCAATTTTATTAATAATAAATAAAATTTTGCATGATCGAAAAAATAAAATTTCCAAGAAAAAAAAAACTTTTAATGAATCATTTTGAACCCTTGAACTAGCTCACTTAATAACTGCTTAAGATATGTCTTACGATAATTAAATATTGAACTGTAAATTTACATATTTTTCTTTATTTTTTCAACATGATTGGTTTTTATTTTTTTTTGAAGAGTTTTTGTAAATCAGAATTTGACTTTTTTTTTTATTGAGTTTCAGTATCCAATACGCTATATTTATTAGCGTGTTGGGCTTCTTTGAGAAGCAAAGGTTGATCGGTAAACGGTCCTTAAATAAATAAATAAATAAAAAAATTAAATATTGAATTAATAAAAATTTTCATGTTTTATGTCAATCAGATTTTAATGAAAAATTTAGTGAGAGTAGAAAATTTCAAGGCAAAAAGACTAACTGTAGTCGTGACAAGAGGTGACACCCAAGGCTGTTATTTTATATTAGGAGTATGTGGCGAACCATCAGGTCCAAAGTTCGCAAAATAGAGTTAGTCAAGGGGTACAAAATGATACCATAGACTCCTAGGGAGAGAGATTAAGAGAACATATAAAATGTGAATCCAAAAAAACACAACATAAACTAAATTTTGGTATTTTGACTTTCTGAAAAAGTGAATTAAAACATAAAGTTGAAATTAATTAAATGTGTCAAAATTAGTTAAAAAAATTATTTATTAGAAAATTCACATGAAAAAATGTTCAAAACGGACTCGATTACACATATAAAATTGTAAAATCCAGATTTCCCGTTATGGTAATGGCATCAAAAAGAAAGACTTTAGCTCAAAGATATATGTTTTATCTCTTTTTTGTATTATTTGTATTTTTGTATTTTTTTATATGGGTGACTTTTTAGAAAAATTAAATATATGTTTAGTTACCAGTTATGAAAAATAAATATATGTGCTCGTTAACAGTTTAATTAAATAAAATTAAGTTTATGCTTGATTCACTTTTTATATGTTTAGTTCACACTTTATATGTTCTGTTAATCTTTAGCCGACTCCTAGTGAAGTGATTGTAACTAAATAACGAAACGTTATTACTGAACGCTGGAACGGAATCATTTTTTAACGAAATGAAAACTAAAGCACGGAACTACAGACGCCTTATTCCACGGAAATTTGGATGCTATTATACGAAACAAACTGCGGAATGATCGAAACACTAAAATAAGGTGCTCAGTTTCCGTATTTTAGACCATGTTATGGAAATTTTTTTTTTTTAAATATATTTTTGACCTTCATATTCTCAGTATCCTGATCACGGGAAGTACCCAAATGTCAAAAATCTAAGAAAGGCTAAAAGAACTCGTGGTTAGCAAGCTAGTCTAGCTAGAGGGTTAGTCTAGCTTGCTAATTCCAGAAGAAGTGAAAAATATCTGGCTTATATTTTAGAATTGGACAAGGATGTTTAACCATTCGTTTCTACAAAAATGCAAGACTTTAGTCGGAAATTGGCTCTCAGATGTATAAATCTGTCTGCGTATGTCTAATCAATCACGTGTCGAAAAACAGGCCACGAAAAGATTTTGAAAAGATAATCCGCGCTTTTCGTTTTTTTTGCACAATCCGAATTGGTGTTCCGTTCAATTGCATTTCGTTTTAACGTTATTAAGGTACAACCACTTAAGTTATTTGGGAATGAAAATTGCCTTTTTCAGTCTTATAGTTTTTGTATACATCCGCCATATATTATACATAGATGTGTGGGTACTTGGTTATGGGAATGTATGAAGATTCTTCAAGACTGAAAAAGTCAATTTTCTTTCCCATATAACTTCACTAGAAATCTAAACTGGGTATCATTTTGTAGCCCTTGATTTACTCACTTCCTGTATAAGTTACACCTGTGTGTATATTTTTCAATGGTCCGATATATTTTAATTAAAAATTTTGTTTTATTCAAGTCCTGCAAAATGGAACAAAGTTATTAACACAAATCTTAAAATTTTGATTATAATTTAACAAAAGAATACTCTTACATTTACACTTGACACAAAAATTAAAAAAAAAACAAGTTCAAGTGAGACATAAAAAGTATCGAATGGACAATTTTTGCTTCAATTCAGCTTATAATCGAATCTAACATTTTCTAACTAAAGAGTCGACAAAAAATTGTTTGAATCAAAAATTGTCTTTTTTTAGATAACTTTAAAAAAAGAGGGGATTATATAAAGTATAGATAATTACTCTTTATATTTCAACAAATCGTCTAAAGTTAATTTACTATAATAAAATGTTGAATGATACAATAATTTAGAGAAGAAGAAACTAAAAGAAAAGAGCACTTGAGTTTCAAAACAAAATCATGATTCATTTAAAAACTCAACAACTAAAATTTCTGTTCGTGAATAACATTAGCTATCGAAATAAGAAATCTCAAATAAAAAAAAAAAAACGAACAAAAACAGCACAATTATATAATTCGAATTATAATAATCACTCTTGAGAACAACAATTGTGTTTTTTTTTAACTGAGTTTGTATTAAATTCATAAAATTATAATTTATTGTTGTTGTTTTTTTTAGAAATTATCATTTTTGGATTTAAATTTTTGACCGTTTAGAAAATTATGAATACCTCAATGTTTAACATAATGTTGATTTTGAATGTCTTAAAAAATCTGTTTCGTTAACTTTCGGATGTTTGTAACAACGTCATGAACCAAGCTCTCAAGTTCCATCAATAAATCTAAAATGGCAAAAACATATATTAAATTACTTGAACAGTTGAAACTCCATAAATAATCAAAAATTTGAGACTCGTCTACCCACTCGTTTAAATCCAGGTCAAATATATTTGACAAAAACAAGCCTGTATTCTCTTCTTACGGAATTGCATAATTTAAAAAAATGATAAAAAAATCTAGACAATTTATAATAAACTTTTATTAACCGAAACCGAGACTATCTCCACTACTAACAAAACCTCGAATTGAAAAAATATTTTCAAATATTTATTCAAGAATGAAAACAAAAAGTATTTAGATCAACAACACTAAGACCAATCACTAAAACAATAACACACAAAAATGTAGACATTTACAACAAAATTCTAATGATTATTTATTACCATTTTGTATATATTAAAACTAATTAGTATTCTAGTAAAGGTTTTCTGGATTTTATGTATGTGTGTGTGTGTTTTTGATCATAACAAATTCTTTTTTTTTTTAGAAACTTCAAGTAATCTTAATAATCCTAATCAAAATTAATTATTTAAAAAAAAAATGAATGTGTATACTAAACTTAATATGGATTATCATACATTCTTTTGTTTGTAAGTGCAAATTTTGCAGCTATTTTTTTGACCCGATTTTCTTTGAAAAAAGTTAAACTGATTTTCGAAAAAAAATCTGACCCCTCAAAAAAAAACGAACATATGATTCGATTGAATTTTAAGACACTTTTGTATCTTCCGAATTAAGTTCAATTCAATTGACTCGGAAAGTATTTGATCCGTATGGAATTTAATTTATAATGTAATTACTTAACAATATAACTTTTGATATAAATTATTTGAGCTATTTAAAACAAAGTTCAAAACCGTGACTTAAATATGACTGCATCGACGTCAATAAATATTGATAGCAGACGTTGTGAGGGTAAAAAATTAATTTAAAGATATTGGGTGGGTATAGGTTACCCAGAAATTTTGGATACCCAAACCAGACCCTAATGTCAAATTAGTTTAGTTGTAACATTTATTATGTCAATGATAATTTCTATTATTTAAAACTAAAAGCATCATTCTTTCTTTTCAGCATATTCAACACTATTAAAACTATTATTCTGTTCTTTGGACCCTAAGCCATTAGTTGCCGTCGCAATTATTTGGGCAAACTGAAGTTTTTTTCAATTCGCTCGATTCGCTCAATTCAATTACCGTATTCCCTCGTTCGATATTGCTGCACCACAAGTTAAGACACGGCTTTGGACCATGCACCAAAGTACATCTCGCCCATGCTATAACATTGTTAACTTGGAGCGCATGCTCTAATAGCGTAATCACGCGTTTAGGTCATCATCAAACACTGAAAGTCTTAGTTTAATGCGTCATCAAGACTCGATTTTAAAGAAAAAAATCGAAAATAATTTTTTTGAATTATGCATTTGGTGCAGCACCAAAGATTAAGAGAAAAAAATATTAAAAAATTAATTTTTTATATTTTCGATTTTTTTCTTTAAAATCGAGTCTTGATGACGCATTAAACTAAGACTTTGATGATGACCTAAACGCGTGATTACGCTATTAGAGCATGCGCTCCAAGTTAACAATGTTATAGCATGGGCGAGATGTACTTTGGTGCATGGTCCAAAGGCGTGTCTTAACTTGTGGTGCAGCAATATCGAACGAGGGAATACGGTAGAATTTAAAATTTTAAATCTTAAATTTTTTCAATATGTTCACTCAATAATTTGAAGTTGTATTATTTTTGTCTATTGGATTTGAATTGAGCGAATAGAGAGAATTGAAAATAACTTTAATTTAGCCAATTATTTGGGACACAATACGAATGCCTACGAAACATTAACAGAAGACAACCAAAAAACCGGCCATACCTAAAACACGGAACTCGACTACGGAATTACGGAACGGAACGTGCTAAAATACGGAACATGGCTTACGAATCAGGTTAGCTTATTTTTGTATGCTAAATTTAAAAAAAAGTTATTTCTGAAATACGGAATCTCTACGGAATAAGAATATTGGTATTGTGCCACTTGTTCGGAATCCGGTTTGAAATCAAAACGAGGTAAGAAAGCAAAAAAATAAATAAAAAAAATTGTTAACTTTTGTATTTTTTTCATCTATTAATTTAATAAATATTTTGTTCCATGTATATTCCGTTATTTATAAAAAAATTATTCCGTATTTTAGCACGTTCCGTTCCGTGTTCCGTAATTTCGTAGTCGAGTTCCGTGTTTTAGGTTTATCCGAAAAACCCTTTCAAGTAACAATGCAAGATCTCAAACGACGGGCCCAAACGAGAGTGTCCACTTGTCTCAAACCCTAACAGAATTTCCTGAACTGCCATCTTTTAATGACTACCTAGGAAATGATGGAAGTCTTGGTTGCAACACAGGGATGATTACTCATACCGCCGTAACTATGTTAAAAAAACAATCTAGGTTCCAAGAAAAAATCTACTCCTGAATAGAATCGTTACTCTAAAATTTTGTTTAAAACATGTCAAAACCCAGTCATAGAGGTACTCTTATTTATTAAGTGACCCATGTTGGGAACCCAATTAATGTCAAATTAGTTTAGTTGTAACATTTATTATGTCAATGATAATTTATTAATTTTCTATTATTTAAAACGATTAAAACTACAGTCGAGTTGCACTTATATCACCCTATTTGTCAAGCCATTTTGCAGTGATAAAAATGAAATATAACTTAACTGGAATCGATTTGCATTAAAAGTGACCCTTTGGTCTTAATCTCTCAGTGATTTAAGTATAATAGTGACTTAAGTGTGTGATGATATAAGTGCGACTTGACTGTATTATTCTGTTCTTTGAACCCTTAGTCCTTAGTTGCCGTCGCAACACCTGAAATCCAAAATTTCTGGATAACCCATACCCACCATATACCTTAATATTAATGAGTACAATGATGAAGCTTTTTTAAATCTTAGCTGTTGAAAGCTCAGAAGCTGAGATTTAGAGAAAAAAAATGAAAAAAAAATTCAAATTTAGGACAATTTTAAATCTAACAACGTAAACAAATTTCATTTGATAAAAGTATCCAAAAAAAAAGTAACGAAAAAAAACCCTCTAATTTTGTAATAAATTGAATCATTCATTATTTTTCAATAAAAAAAAAAGAAACTTCAAATCTCCATCTGATTTTCTGTTTTGACAAAACCTAAATTTTACTAAAAAAATTTTTTTTAAGTAAACATTGTCGTTTTAATATTTAAGAAAAAAAAAACTAGTCTCTTTTTTGTTGTTGTTCTTCTACTCCTACAAGCTCTTTTTCTTTATTGTTTTCTTTTCTCTTTTAAAAAGAAAACAATTATTTTACGCTTTCATTATTTTTATTGTGAATTTTAATTCTCGCTGGAAATGAGCCTGTTAGATTATCTATAATTATACAACAAGATTCTTTAAGGGTATGAAATTAATTTTTTATAGTACTTTAAATTAAAAATGAGATAACAAAATAATCCAGGTCAATATTTTAGACTTACAAAAAAGGGTTAATAAAAGAACATAGGGAGACTGTTTGTGGTTCATTTTTCTATGATCAACCCAGTCTGAAGTCTGACTTAAAATTTGCCCAACGTGATTAAACAAAATGTTTGGAGAATTCGAAAAAAATCCATAGTTACAATTTTAAAGGAAAACAAAATGTGAAACAAAAAACGAAACGAAATTTTAAGCAAAAATAAAAATTTTGATTTATTGATTTTTTCGTTGTTGTAAAAAAAAAAACAAAACAAATCGATAATAAAGCTGTCAAACCCACATAAAATGTCAAACACAACTAGAAACCCACTCAATGGTAAACGAATAAAAATAAATATTTTTAAATAACATTTGTTTCGGAGATTCAAATCTGGTGAACATTAAGACTTTTAGAGACGACACTTATTTCTTCGATTCTTGTTTATTTCAGAGTGATCCATATCCCTAGTATTTCCTAAATCTCTGATTGACGAATGCTATCGAACACCTAGAAAGATCTGAATTAATGGACTGAGAATTCATTTAAGCTCTTTAAGACTAAAGAATTCTTTTTAATTCTGAAAGTGTATCCGAAAAAACATCGAATAGGAACAAATTATTTTTTTGTAAATTTACTTCAGTCTCGATCAGGAATACAGAAGCATAATCTTCCATCTTTATTGGCATCATTTCAAATGATTTTTTGTAACTTTTTTTATTTTAGTCAGAGGGTAATTTTTTGACATTTTTGGAACATGATGCCGGACAGGGTAGGTGTTTTTGATGGGAAAAAATAATTATTTAGGTTATCCCTAAAACATGTGGATTTTTTGGACCTAAAAGACGGATCCGGATTTTTCAACTGTTTCCTAAAAAGCTGATTAGGACCGAAAAAATTTAATTTTTCTCAATACATTTAACATTTTCCTTTTTATTGTGGTAAAAACTAAATATATGCCACTTAATTTCTTGGCTACATTCTACAGGTCAACCGCGTGCTGATTAGCAGGTCATGAAAGGATTCAAAAAGGAAATCGCCTCTTCGCTTGCGTATAATATGCATTCGAAATTTAGCTTTTTTTAGCTTAGCTACTCTGCTTAGATTAAAATTTGTAATGAAAACTTGATTTTTTAAATTAGGAACCGTGTTTTAGATGTAAGAAATCCGGATTCGTATTTTAGTAGGTATGATATGAGTCCATAATATGAGTCCGTGTTTTCTTTATTTTTTTTTTTAGATCAAACTCAGAAATAAACTAAGATTTTATTTTTTGTTGTGAAAAAGTTTACAATTAATTTAAAAAAAAACATTAACGATTATTAAAAAAACGAAATAAATTTGAGAAGAACCTCAGGCTTCTCCAAATTAATCGAATTCCAGTCCTTCGAATTCCTTTTCTTTTGCCTTAATTTGACTGACACCCTTTTTCCTATCACGATCAAAAGGCTGGTGCCATAACTCATTAGAGCCTATCGCTACACCTTCTAAATTGCCCCTTTCGGAACCTTTATTTTAAGTCATCACCACTCGAAAGCCTGCGAGCTCATTTTATGAATCAGTGAGCGCTTGGCTGAGTCGCGAGTCAATGGACCGAGATGTAGCATTCCCTCGAGGGTAGAAAAATTTCGGTCATCGGATGATGTAAAATTCAAAAACACAAAACCCTGGGAACGCGCTATATACCGTTCATTGTAACTCTAAATGGGGAGATCATTTGCCACCAAATGGGAATGGTGGTGACTTAAAAAATGTTCCGAAATGAACAATTAAGCAGGTTGAGAAATTGAGCTTAAAGAACAAAAAATTAAAGCAAATGTATTGGATGGTCAAAGAGCAAATTCAACTAAAATTATTTGTTTTAGTTGTAATTTTTCAACTATCGGTCACCACGGCTATGTGAAGTTTAGTCTCAAAATCTCAAATGGATCAAAAATATCAAAAGTTTATGCAACTTGTGCAAATCTAATTGCGCACTCAAATAAAAATTTTAAAATATAAGTGATTTGAATTAAATGCGCAATTAGATTTGCACAAGTTGCATAAATTTTTGATATTTTTGATCCATTTGAGATTTTGAGACAAAACTTCACATAGCCGTCACCACTCTGAAAATTTTATATTTCGAAATCAAATATCATCTAGTTTCTGAAATACTGTTTGCTCTCTTTTATTTTTTAATTTACTTTAGAATTGATCAATCATCACAAAAAAGGAACGATTTATTTTTTTTAAATTAGACGAATTTTGTAAAAGCTAAAATAAATTCGAATAAGTTTTCTGTTGGTCTTATAACGGATCTGCGCATGTAACAAAGTGTAACAAACTTTGTTACACCATTGAGCACAAAAACTCTACAGTCTAATTGCGCATTTAGCTTCAATACTTTTTAATAGTGTCCGTTTTGCTGAAACTTTGCATAAATTTAGCAGAGGTTGCTCAATGGTGTAACAAAGTTTGTTACACTTTTTTACATGCGCAGATTCATCATAAGACCAACAGAAAAAATATCATTTAAATTTTTCAAAATTGTTCTGATTCTTTGTACTAAACTTCACAATGCTTTTTTTCACTTAAAACTTTCTGTCAAGTTAATTAATTGATTAACAAAATTAGGAGAAAAATGATAAATAAGATACTAAAATTATTTGTGACAATTAACAATTAAACCTCGAATAAGTGAAATTTAGTATTTTTATTTTACCTGTAAATTATCTTACGAAAACCGAAAAGTCACACATTTAGAGAGCGTGGGAATTTTTTTTTGTTTAATGTCTCGAAATTATCTTCATTTACTTCCTATCTTTTTGACACAATGTTAAAGTATTGTAGTAAAAAATCGCTGAAATTTTAAATAGATAGATTTAAAAAAAAATTTAATCGAATTGTTACCTTAAGATTCAATATTTCCACTAGATTAACTTTTCAACAAAACAACAATCGTTAAATTCCATCTGCCGTTGTGATTTTTTCAATTGACTATTGATTTTAGGTAAATCACATTTTCGAGTTAATTAAGACTATCAAATAACGAGGTATGTCAAAAAAAAAATCAAGGAAATCATTTTATCTACCCATAGAGAGAGACATATTTTTAAAACCGCCATTTTGAGTTGATTTTAATTTCGAGTTATTTAAGCACGAATGGATTTGAGATCGGTTTTTTGTAAAAGTGCCAATAGCTATTTTATCCGTTAATGAGATTTTATTTTTTTTGCTTAACTCATTAAGTCTGAATTTATACCTTTTGTTATTTTTTTTTAAAATAGTGTTTTGATTTCCGATTTTGTTTTTGTTTGACTGAACATAGAATAAAAACATTATCGATTCGTATAAACACGGATAGTCATCGAAACCATTCATTAAAGCTGCAATTAAAAGAATCGTCTTCGAGGAAACTCGTGCGTCAAAACAGACTCTAAATAATGCACTATTTCGTATATGAGTCCTAAAAAGGTAGATAGTCCTATGAAGATTCAAGAAACAATCACAACGAAATTTTAAGAAAAAAAATTTAAATTTAAAAAAAATCAATTTTTTATTAAATAATTGTTTGAATTACACCGATCATGAAATATTATATCAATTATTAAACATCATGTTATTAGATTACGAGGACAATAATTGAGATTTCTAATATAATTGTAATATACCTAATAATGGAAATTGAATTAGTGTCATTAGTGTTGTGCTGCTAGGAAACGATCCGACTAGAATCATCGAGTAGTCATTCTCTAGATGGCCTGATACTAGAACAACTTTGAAAATCATCGAATTGAAACTCGCGTGTCGCTGTGACTTAAAATATAGGCGTCAAAAGATGCAAATGTAGCAAAATTATGTTACGGTCTACCCCGCTTAGAAGCTAATCAAGTCTAGGATTGTTCAACTGGATCTACACAGAAAAAGTACTACTACTACCTACATAGAGATTACAATTTCGTAATTTTGATCAAAAATATACGGGAATTGAAAACACAAAATAAGATTTTTGGTTATGGACACAGAACTCTACATATGTGGACCTTTTGAGGAAGAATATGTTCAAAAAATATAATGTAAATATAATGTCACAATAATGTAAAAAAAATTATAATTTATAATGATAATAAAAATGTGTAGCAAACTTTTGGCATGTTGTAATATCTCGTGATCTAGGTACCAAATCTATCTAAAACCCATTATATTCTTGAAGGTCTCTTTCAATTCATGGAAAAAAGTCTTTAAAGAAAAATTTAGGCATAATGTCAAATTATGTTAAAACAGGTGATTTTTCATCGAATTACTAATTCAACTCGAATGAGTTTTTTTTAGAGTCAATTTAACTTAAATCATAGGAACCTTTTTACCTTAATGAGTGGATAACATGTTTAGGTATCGATTTCAAAAAGAAACTCTAAAAAATAAATTTTTCTCATTATTCAAGCTTAATGTGTAAAAGCGGATAATTCGGTTGTCCAATATTACTCCGAAAGTTAATTGAAATTCCTCCATTTTCACACAATTATGCTTTTAATACAAATCAAAAAATGATTGAAAATAAGCTGAAACCGACTAAGGCTTCGACAAACAGAAAAAAAAAACCCAAGAAAAAAATTTTTTGATGGGGGTGAAAAATGAAGAATTTTACCCCTACCACTCCGCTTTTTCGTACCAAGTGTAAAGGTGCTATATTTAAACAGGCAAGACCCCATAAATATTAAAAGATATTCTTGCCCTGAATGTACAAATCGAAAGCTAAAAAGCTACCAAAAATTCCGTAAATTCAAAATCGGGTAAGAACGGTAAATTAACTGCATTTTCCAAGGAAACCCCCGATACCCGTATTTTTCTACAATCTATCATCAACAAGAGACGATTCTGCATAAATCTGTGGGACTACTTTTCGAATTTTTTTTTTCAATTATGGTGTATTAAGGTGTGCAAAAAGGCATATTTTTGAAATTTGGTAAAGATATGGAAATTTGAAATCCTAGTGGAGTTGATGTCGAAAATGACAAATTCAGATAGTGTAGAAGTTTTGCTTCGCGCGCACCTTACCAAGAATGATGTAAAACAATGACTTCAAGAAAAAGAAAATTATATCAATTTATTTTTATTCTGTGTCTAATTTTTTTTAAAAAAACTAAGACTTTGGACAAGTCCTGTCTCCAGTTTTAGACTTTTTGACGAGTGACTTATTTTTCCTTACAAAACTTAATACTTAAAACCTAAGAAAATGACCCTTAAAATATCAAAAAATGAAACAAACAAAAGATATTTATAAATTAACCCCATGTCTTATTGTATAAAAAATAAACTTAGATTATTTTCAATTAACTTTTTTGCAAACAAAAAAAAAAATTTAAAGAATTTTTTTCAAAAAGCAATTACAAATTGATTAAAATTCTTCTTTTTTTTCTCTAAGAGAAAGAGAGGTAGGAGGGTTCAAAATAATTTAATTTATTTTTTTTTTGAAATTAAATGAGCTCATTTACGTTGACAATTTTTTTTATATGAAACAAAAAATTTATGTCATTTAAAGCTTTAAGCCCTTTTTTTTGTATTTTATTACGATCAATCAACAAGGGACTTTACACACTCGGTATTTTTTTTTATCTTAATATTCTTTTGTATAAATAAAAAATGAAATTCCTAATGGAACAATCTTTGGTTTCATTCATGATATTTAAAGTCATTTTCCAGTTTACGTATATCAACCGGTGTATTAAGAAGTCATCGTCTAGACTATACCGTGAAATTAAAACAAAAAATAACGCTCTTTAAAACTTGTTAATAGAAAATAAAAACAAAAAAAATTTTTTTTTTTTATTACATTTCAAAGGTTTTGTTTTTAATTAAAAAAATAAATAATTTTAGGAATAACCCGACGGATACGTCATTTCATTTCAATAACGAAGCCTGTAAATACTTGCTGATTCTTTTCGAAAGATTATATCGAAATCTCAAATTAAATTTTTCAATTGAAACATTTTTTTAATTTTAGGTTAAAAAATCATCTGATGATACCAATCTTCAACTAGATGATGCAACCCGTACCTATAAAAGTACGCTTTTAGTCATTTAGAATTTTTGCTTGACAATGTATTCAGCGTACTTCATGATTGATTTGCCTTGACTCAGTTTCGGTTCGTATAGAACATACGAACTCGAATTGAATTTTTGGTAAAACTGTATCCTGTAAACCTGATTTTGGCTATCTATCCGAGAATAGATATTTATTTATCTATAGATATCTTAAACTACAGGCTCTTAAAAGCAAAAACAGACCTGAAATTTTTAGAATACCGATGGACCATCATTTTTTTACAGAAAAAGGTCCGTCAGATTCTCGACACACATTTTCTGGTACAACTTTTTGAGCTCTATCTTGCTGTAACTAGAGCTAAGCACTCGGACCTATAGTTCGGGCAACAACAAACAACTATAAAATTCAACGGACCACCAGTTTTCCGTCGAACCAAAAGCCAAAAAATGATGCTCCATCGGTATTCTAAAGATTTCATGTATGTTTTTGCTTTTAAGAGCTTGTAAAGAAAGGAAATTAAATTTTTATCGGAAAATCGGTGTCCGGTAACCGGCGGAAAAGTGGTGGCCCGTTATTTTTTTTATGAGTTTTCTTTATTTGAACGAGTCTTTAGTCCGAACCGAAAATCCCAGACCTTAGCCACGAGAAAGATCACAAATAGATAAACAAGAATATCATATTCTTGTTTATCTATTTGTGATCTTTCTCGCTCAATATGTCAAGAAAGCTAAAGTCTCCGTCTCCGAAAGCTAGTCGGCCTTTTTTTCAAAGGAAAAGTAGTAGTCCGTGTTTTAGTTAAAAAACAGGTGGTCCGTATTCTCGGATAGATGGGATCTTTTCTCGGATAGATAACATGTATTTCTTAAAAAAAATTTTGAAAAATATGTATTCTTATGTATTCTCGGATAGATAATTTTAAAAATATCTATTTTTATTTGAAAAAAATAGATAAAATGTATTTTCGGATAGATAAATATCTATTCTCGGATAGATAGCCAAAATCAGGTTTACAGGATACATTTTTACCGAATTTTTTTGACACGACTTGGACTTGAATCTTTGACTTTCTGGATAAACGTTCACGACAGTACCAACTGAGCTATCCTCCCAATTATTTGAAATATGCTCAGATCTTTTTA
Organism: Brachionus rubens; assembly: GCA_022207745.1. Lineage (NCBI taxonomy): Eukaryota > Metazoa > Rotifera > Eurotatoria > Ploima > Brachionidae > Brachionus > Brachionus rubens. Next base: position 2,470,692 of record JAJVHD010000013.1, read on the forward strand.
CGTTTAACATGATTCTTTAGCTAGTTGACAGGTAATGATCCAACACCCGTAGATTAGAATGGACAGGCAAAATGATTGAAATATTCCTTTTAGAAACTTAATCGGGAGACTTTTGGCTAATAATTTTCCAAAAAGCATCCCAGAGTTAAGCTTTTTGGATCTTATTGAAAAGACCAGAGGTTATTTATTTTTTGTCCATTTGGCGGCATTTGCTTCGTGTCATTCCAAAAACTTTTTTCCATCAATGATGTTCGTGAAACTGTTTGTTGATGTTGCTGATATTGTACTTTCAGGTAGATCATTCCAAACTCGGCTATTAAATTGAATTCATTTAGACGTACCTTTTAGATTTGATCGGTTTGACTAAGGCTGTTGCTCTTCTTTGTACTCTGTATAAGATCTTAATGCCGGTGTGGTCTTATTACTGCATACTCAAAGTGTGGTCTTAATAATGCAGTGTATAGAGGCTTTAATGTCTCATGACCGAAATATCTAAATGAACTTTTTATCTGTCCGAGGACCATGTTAGCCTTTGCTGCAGCATACGAACACTGTTTGTTCCACTTCAAGTCATAGGTATTAATAACACCAATATTATTTCTTGGTTAGAAAGTTGTTGAGTTTGTTGTTCTGCGGGATGTTTGGATGACTGACGCTCTTTATTGTTGAAGCTGGACTCTGATTCAGTTCATTACAATTATAAAGAGGAAAGAATCGACAGCGTCTCACTGGTAAGCCGTTCTAATCGTATAGGCTTAAACAAGTTTCCCTAAGTCTCGTATATATTCAGAATAATTTTCAGAATGATTTTGTTAAATTTAAATTCTTAAAACAACCATTTTGCTATAGACTCCATTAGCAACAAACTTTTTCATTTTACTAATTTAACTTTTCGAAATAACTTATCGAACTCGAAAATAAAATGTTCTAGAAAGTCGTGGCTTACAATTTCCATTTTTAAGAAAAATTCAGCAATGACAAAGCTAGAAAAAATTTTAACCATTACGAAGCTCTTTTTTTTCTATTTGACTAATGTTAACATAATAAATCTAGAGTAATCAAAGATCTACTATAAAAATGCTTTCATTTTTACGAAAAATTAAAAAGTAAAAATGTCAGAAAAAAAGTTTAATTCAAAATCAACTGCTAATGAAGTAATTGAAGGTCACAATTTGACTGGATATGAAATAATAGTAACTGGAACATCGACTGGAATTGGTGTTGAAACAGCTCGTGCATTCGCTAAAGCCGGAGCTAGAGTCGTTTTAGCCGCAAGAGACATTCCTCGACTTGAATCAGTTGCCAAAGACATCAAAACAACAACCGGTAACGATAAAATTGAAATCGAAAAACTCGAACTTGATTCTTTAAAAAGTGTTAATGAGTTTGTAAAGAGATACCTAGACAAAAAGAGACCATTACACATATTGGTAAACAACGCTGGTATCATGGCGTGTCCTTTGTCTTACACTAAAGATGGCTTTGAACAACAAATTGGAACCAATCATTTCGGTCATTTTGCTTTAACCCTCGGTCTTATACCAGCTTTGAAAAAAGGTGCTGAACAAAGTGGCAGAAAATCGAGAGTCATTAACTTATCCTCAGTTGGTCATGCATTCGGTGACGTTGATTTGAATGATGTTAATTTCAAGACCCGTCCATATGACCCATGGGTCTCTTACGGTCAATCAAAAACAGCTAATATTCTGTTTTCAATAGCTTTAAATAAACACTACGCGGCTCAAGGTATAAACTCAAATGCAGTCATGCCTGGGTTTATTGATACGCCTTTGTTAAAACACATGTCACACGAAGAAAAATTGCGCATGGGACTTTACGATGATAAAGGTAATTTGAACCCTAATTTAAAGACAATCGAACAAGGTGCAAGTACGAGTGTATGGGCTGCTGTTGCAAAAGAACTCGAAGGTAAAGGTGGTCTATATTTAGAAGACTGTGGTTATTCTTCACTAAAAGAAAATCAAGCCGAGTGTTTCAAAGTCTACGGTGGACATGTTAAACACGCGTTAGACGAGGAAAAAGCTTTAAAATTTTGGGATTTATCTAAAGAAATGATTAACCCTCAAAATGAAAAAGGTTGTAAAATTTTGAAAAAAATTTTTTGAAAATGTTTTAATTTACAAATAAAAGTAGAGAATTTTTTTAGCTTTATTTAACTGTTTTTTTTTGATGTCTTTGTTTATAAATGTCCATTGAACCACTTGAACGTTCGACTATTGACTCATCATCTCGTTTCATTTCAGTTCGAGTACTTGTGTAATATTTATAAAATGTTTGAAAGTCTTCAGCGAGTTTTAGGTTTTGAAAGTGGACTAGAAAATCATCTATTGAAACGTAGGGTCCATTAAAATTACTCGGTGGTGGTAAACGTTTAATCACATCTGCAAAAATCGATGGAAAAAGGAATAAACCACCGCCTGGGACCGGTTGTAAAGCAGTAATGTTATCTCTAGTCTGTTTAAACGGGTACATTTTAGTCGAATCTGGCTCTGGGTACCGTGGACGGGTGATCAAGTTCCGGTTAAACGGGTTGGCACTAAGACTAGTTTCAAGGGTTTGATTTGACCCGTTTTCTTCTTTTGAGGACACAAAATTTTTGTCTTTTGATGGACCGATTGTAGCGACGGACGCATTTGCGAGTGATAAGTTTGAGCTCAACAAGTCTCCTAATTTGAAACCAGGGACAAGGTTAAACGAAAAATTGTTGTTCAAGTCTTTGTACCCGATTGATTTTAATTCGAATTTTGAACACGGGTACAAGTTCATGAACTTGTAACGATCGATCAAGAGTTTAGTTTCACGTTCATCTGGTTGATTTGGGTCTTCGAGCATCGAGCGACGGTCCTGTTCGACTTTTTTGATCTCTTCAAAAGTTCCCACATAATTTTCAAATTGAAGCCATTCTGTCCAAATGTCATTTGTTTTATCCTTTGGAATTTTACCCTCTTTGAGAGTAGTTTCAATTAAACTTCGAGTTGTCGCATCCTCTAAAAAATTCAAAATTCAATCTTAAATCAGATTGAGTTAATAAAAAAGTACCGTTGATATGTTTAGCTAATTCCAAAAAAGCTAAAATATACTCTGGGACATTCTCAAATTTGCTTAGACCCAATTGAAATATTTTGTAAGCAATATTTTTATCCTTAGTACAAAAATATTCCATGAATGCAGAGGCAACAAAAACTTGATATGAAATTCTAGGATCATCTCTAGCTCTTTTGAAGACAAGTCTCGCTGATCGTATACCTTCGACCCGTCGTAAGAATCTCATGTACTGAATGTAACAAAGTGACGGGTCAACGTCTTTCGAATCCAAATACTTTTCATATATTTCTTTACATTTTGTATAATTCAACCGACTCTTAAGTCATACAAGATTTAAACTTTGTTATAAAAGAGTGTTCTAGGACATACCTCTTCGAAGTCACAGTAAGCAAAATAAATCAAAGCATTTTTTTTCATGAAACCTTCAATGGCTCTTTCGTACAAATTTACAGCTTCATTAGCATAAAACTTTCCGAGTACAGCATCACATTTTTCTTCCATTATCGAGCTAATGTGCTGTAAATAACTAGTTGCCTCGAAATAAATATCCGGATGTGTTGACATTGACAATAAACACTGCTCATAAGCGTACATTACCCGTTTAGCAACGACAGCTAAATCATCTGTTTTTAAAGGATTACTTTTTTCCCATTCAATGTATTTTTTCCAACAAGCTTTTTGTTTGAGTTCGTCAACTGTTCCTTGTGGTGGAAAACACGGACAACTACGGTCTAAATATCGTGTCACATTCTCGTATTCTTTTGAAATTTTTCTGACCGTCATGAACTCACGTGATCTGTCATCAATCATACGTTTTGCTATCAACGGGTTAATTTGCTTAAAAAGGGGGAATATTAAAGAAGATTTTTAAATAGGGAGTGTTAGAGGGTTACATTTTCAAAAGCACAGTAGTCCTTCCAAAATTGATCGACATTGATCATTGGATTCATTACTCCTTTTTGATAGACTTTACGTATTGCCATAATCTTTTGATTCTCTGCAAAAGACCCTGCGGCTTCCCTTAAATTAAAACATAGACTTCCGTCTCGAGTTTACATTAAAGAGACTTACACTGATTTTAAAAAGTTGACATAATCGTTCCAAATGCTGTATGAATTTACATCTAGTCCTATCTTTTCAAGAGCAAAGTTGTACGCTTGTGCAGTCTTTTCTCTTAAAGAGACCAAATTCAAAGAGGGGTTGTAAGTTTTAAGGGTTAAGGAGTTACTTGTAGTTTGGTAATTTTGATTTTATGTCACGGACATAATTGAGGTAAGTTCGCCACAAATCAACATTCAAAACTTTAATTACACATCTTTGAAAAAGATTTTCGACTTGTTCAAAACATCTCGCTTTCAATTCTTGTTCGATGTAAATTTTCCAAAAACGACCACAAGTCGGATAATCAGAGACTAATTGTTCAAAAAAATCTCTTGAGTCTTGGATTCGTTTGTCTTGCGCTGCTTTAATTGATAAACTCAACGGATCCATGTTTGAAATTAAAAATTTTCTTTTTTTTTTGCTTAAATTTTTATTTGCAACAATCGACAGAGTACTTGCATTCACAAAAAAAAATTCAATTTTTTTTATTTTTTTTCAAACAAAAATGTCTGACTGTGATGATATTATGGAAGATGATTATGACCCGAACGAGTTGGTCTACTCGTCCGAGTCGGCTTCTGAACCCGATGTAGACCTAGAGAATCAATACTATAACTCCAAGTCTTTTAAAGAGGACAATCCGAATGCAGCGTTGGAAAGTTTTAAAAAAGTTTTAGAACTTGAACAAGAAAAAGGTGAATGGGGATTCAGGGCGTTGAAACAAATGATCAAACTTTATTTCAAACTTGTAAGTTAAGTCTTCTTTAACAACAAGGATTTAAATTTTAACACTAAAGGCTAATTACAAAGAGATGATGAAACGTTATAAAGAGTTATTGACTTATATTAAAAGTGCTGTTGTTCGTAACTATTCGGAACGATCGATCAACTCGATCCTCGATTACATCTCGACATCGAAACAAGTAAGACCTTAACGAGAATTCTAAGAATCGAGTATACAGTATTAATTTTAAGATGGACCTGTTGCAAGACTTTTACGAGACGACTCTTCTGGCTTTAAAAGAGACTAAGAACGATCGACTTTGGTTCAAGACTAAACTCAAACTTGGTAAACTTTATTTCGATAATGAAGAGTACATCAAACTCGCCAAGGTGCTCAAGGAGTTGCACAAGTCATGTCAAGTAAGACTGATCTTATTATTTTAACAAGGCTCTAAAATCATTTTTTCAGACAGATGAGGGTGAAGACGACTTAAAAAAAGGTACACAGCTGTTGGAAGTCTACGCTCTTGAAATTCAAATGTACACGGCTCAAAAGAACAATAAAAAACAAAAGCAATTATACGAACAGTCATTGCACATTAAATCGGCTATACCGCATCCATTGATAATGGGTGTAATACGTGAGTGTGGTGGTAAGATGCATTTGAGAGAAGCCGAATATGAGGAAGCGCATACTGATTTTTTCGAGGCGTTCAAAAATTATGATGAATCTGGAAGTCCGAGACGTACAACTTGTCTCAAATATTTGGTCCTAGCAAACATGTTAATGAAGTCAGCTATTAATCCGTTCGATTCACAAGAGGCTAAGCCGTATAAAAATGATCCAGAGATTTTGGCAATTACAAATCTAGTCAGGTAGGTCTTAAAATACTTAATTCTATTAATTTTACATATTTTTTGGGTTTAAGTGCGTATCAAAATAATGATATAAACGAATTTGAAAGTATATTGAAACAAAATCCGAGTATAATGGAAGATACTTTTATAAGAGAGCATATTGAAGATTTATTAAGGAATATAAGGACTCAAGTTTTGATCAAACTTATCAAACCCTACACTAAAATTCACATACCTTTTATTGCAAAAGTAATTTTGTTTAAATTTTTCAATTTGAATTTTTAAATTTTTGTCTTAGGAGTTGAATATTGATGCAGATGAGGTAGAAAATCTTCTAGTCGCATGCATATTGGACAAGTAATGAAGATATGTCCTTTTTTTTCATAATTAATTTCAACTTTTTTTTTTAAAAGTACAATAAGAGGCCGAATCGATCAAGTAGACCAAGTGCTTGAACTTGAAAAGCATGCGCAAGGTGGTGAATCAAGATACAATGCATTACAAAAATGGTGTGAACAATTATCCAATTTAAATAATTCAATAGTTTCTAAAATTGCAGTTTAAAAAACAAAAAAATTCATTCAAAACTTAATTTATTGTAAAACTCGATTTAAAAAATAAATTTATTTTCAAAAAAAATTGTTTACTTTTGTGGTCTGGTTTCAATTAAAGAATAGAAATAGGCTAATTGGATAATTTTACATTTCAAGTAGTGATCTTAAAAGTTATCTATTTTTTATTTAAAGAAGCCATTTTCAAAAAACAATTTGAAACCTTTTGAAACCCCGCCCTTAGAGAGACTTTTGTCGAAATTTTTTTTCTAAATAATTACGATCGATAAATATTTAATTATTAAAAAAATTATGTTTTTTTTTTGAAATTCAACTTCCTAAATTTATGAAATTACGTTTTTAATGTTTTCAAAAATTGGAGGTCTAAGTTTTAGTTGAATTGCGTTTTATTTTAGTCCTGAGGCTTAAACTACTTGAGGTCTCAACTTGAGAAAATAATCTCGTTATTTTTATGTTCCAGATTAAGCCTTTAGAAAAATTAAAATACAAAGAGAGTAAAAACAATTTCGAAGCACTCTTGTAATTTTTTGTCAAGCAGAGTGGGTCTTTTTAAATTAAAGAAAATTTAAAAAAAAAGTCTATCAAATTACACGGTTTCTTTGGTATTTTTATTTTTTCGGTCAGCGCTTTTGGTTTTCAGTATAATTTGCAGGATAAATTGTAAATGCACCTAGTTCAAATATCGATAGTTTATGAGCAATCGAATTCTTTCAATGAGTCACGACCAAATTACAATATTTTTAATTTGAGTTGCAGTGCTGCTATGATACTGTACGATAAATTTACCGTATTTTACGTAAAATTAGGTAAAATTTCGTTGTTATTAGGAAAAATATCATATGGACTTAAACCGAATGTTAATCATTTGCGTAATCGTAACGAAGCGAACCCTTTGCGAACTGTACTGTACCTTAGGCGTATCTATAGCGTAGCGTACTCACCATGCCGAATCTAAAGTTGTTTTTGTTGCCCAGAAACGTTTAAAGTAACCGTTCGGAATGGGTTCAAAACAGCTCCGTTCTTTTTTCGTTTCTGTTTCCAAACTAATTTCATTCTAAGAAAAAACGAGAAACAGGGCGGGACCCTTTTGGTAAAAGTTTGGAACCAGAACGAAGCTGTTTTTAAAGACCGTTCTGAACGTGTTCCGAACGGAACGTTACATTCTCGCATAATCCACTGTAAAAAATAATAACAAGTGTGGGGGTGTGTGGAACTCCAAGTGTGGAATCACAAATTCAGAAAAATTATAGTTCCCGCAATTAAAAACTTCCACACTATCTTAATTAAGAGTTTCCGAATTCATTTTTAGGGGAGGGGGTCCAAAAAATTATTTTTTTTGGGCTAGAGGGGACCCTATTTTCTCGATTATAAAAGTTTTCGAACAAAATAAATTAGAAAATTAAAACAAAAGTTTTGTTCTGAAATTTGTCTAGTTTCAAAATCTGTATTGTAAATAAGAGGTTGTTGTTAATAAAAAAAAGGAGATCCAAAAATAGTTAAAAAATGCCCCAAAATTTGCTTTTTCTCAGATCTTTTCCTCACGTAAATCCTTTTAAAATATACAAAACAAAATAGCCCAATAAAATTATTTTTTAGACCCACCTAAAAGTTTGTCTTACCCTAGGTTTTCATGTATGGAGAATCCAAAAATGAGGTCAAAGACTCTAAATTAAGATAGTGTGGAAGTTTTTCATTGAGGGAACTATACATCTTCAAAAGATTTTTAAAACCTAATTTTTTATTAAAATTAGTGGATACTGTGGTGGGTAAGTTGTTTTTTTTGAAAAATAAGGATATCAAAGAACAGCAAAGTAGTACCGCAGGTACGGTATGTATTGTTCGCAAAGGCTACGGTATGGTACACTGCAATGCAAAAGGTGAAATTTCGGTGTTTTACAAGTGCACACAAAATTGCCTGCTATTCCAGTCTCATCTTTAACCTATTTTGAAACTGAATATAAAAAAAATTTTGTAAATCCTTGTTACTCTAATTTTTCGTAGAATAAAAAAAATCACTGTTTTCATCTACGTAACTTCAAAAGACAGGAGCTGCATTGCTAAGCGTGTTAAAAAAATTTAACATTATTCTCATTTTGGCAATTAATTAGTAACTAACGTTTTTTAACGTTTTTTTAAAGAAAAGTTATAATGTTTATAACTGTTGCTAATATCGTTATTGAACGTTTATTACCCGCACTGTTTCAAATTAGAATTTTTAAAAGATTGTTGCATCTAATGATTTGGTTTGAAAATACCAATATTTTTACAAAAATTTTCAGTTTTCAGCGGAACGCAAAATCAGGTCAAAAAAATATTATCGGCATCAGATATAATTAATTTTGATACTTCTCTTTTTACCTCATGAGAAGAAAACAGAAAATTAATTTTTTTAGGATTCCTTGTACCTCTTAAGTAACAAATTGTCCCATCTTTGTTTGTAAACCAGACTCCATAGATTCGAAATTTTCATTATGTCACAAAATCAGAGTTTATTTTCCTATTGAAGTACTCTATGGAGCAAAAAAGAGAATTTCTAATTCTAGATTTAACTTTTCAAAATTTTTTCTTGCTTCAAAGTATTTTGTTCTAGAACTATTTTAGAAAGTAGAAGGTATGTACTTTCATAGTAATGTTGCAAAATAGTTTCCAGTCCTCTGCCTTCCTTTTAACAATCATTTTAAACCACAATTTGTTGGACCAAATCCTACAGAATAATCTTTAATTGAGGAAGCTTTTCTCGGTTTAGAAAGAGGATTGTAAGCTAATTAAGCTGGCAAAGACTAATTAACTGAGAATTATCAACAACAAAACAAGTCTCCAAAAAATTAATTTTTTAAAAAAATTTAGGTCAAACAAACTTTATTTCTTAAAAAAAAATAAATAAATAACGAACAAAAAAAATATTTTTCAATTCGATTAAGAAATTTTCAACAACAACAACAGAAATTACCTGAAAAAGAAAAAACTTTTTTTAAGATGATTGTTAAATCATTTTCTAAAAGATTAATGAGATCAAATTTTGACATGTTTTCAAGAGCCAAACAAATTAAACGGTCTTAATCTTTTATCGACCTCGTTGCTGGATAATTACAAGCAAATAAACAAGTTTTTATTTTATTTTTTTTTTTATTTTAGAGAGCCTTTAAGCAAGTTGTATAGTTTCACAAAATTACAACTAAACAAATTTGATTAGAAAAAAAAAAGTGTGTTCTAGCATGACCTGAATTTTTACGGAGTAAATTTATGGTTACGCAAAAAATTCGGTTTCTTTAAATGGACTTGACTACAAAATATTGATTTTTCTGTTTTTGTTGTTGTTGTTGTTCCTAAAATTCATAATTTCATCTAAACATTGAAAACACGTAATTTAGATTGAATAATTCTCTCTTTCATTCAAAAAAAAACAGCTCTATTTATTATTTTAAATATTATGTAACATATTTTGTTGTTGTTGTTGTTATTGGGACTCATTTCGAAATTTAACACCCAATTTTTTTTTGTTTCTTGAAAATTTTATAACAAAAAATCTTGATACTTTTATTTTTAAAATTTTCACTTTCATTAAAAGGACATTAAAAAGTAATTTTTGTTGTTTAATCTTATGTTTGTTTGTCAAATTTTACCAAAAAGTACCGATGGTCAATAAATAAGCAATTGTTAAAGAAGGTTTCTGTAATCACTTGGTTTTGTTTATAAACACCGGTTTTTTGTGTTTATGAAACAAAATAGAAAAAAAAATCAATTAGAGGAAACCGTAATATTTTCTAGGCTCTTAAAATAAAAAAAAAGAAAAATACCTTTTCAATTTATTTTTAATTCCATTAAACAAGAATAAAAAGATTTTTTTTTTTTAATTAAAGTGTAAAAAGAATTACCTTTTTTTTTTAAGATTTTAAAAATTTTTTGAATGAATTTTGTTTGTTTATCGTCAATTACTCAACTTAATGGGTGCTGATAAAATTAAAGACCCTCCAATTTTGTTTCAGGTGGTCAATTATATTTTCTTTCTGTCTCAATAAGACATCGTCAGTTTACAGAATTTTCAATTTTTCAAGTCAAACATCATCTTTTTGTATTTACGGTAAATTTAATTTTATGAGAATTAAATTTAAATTCTTTCAAAATTTCTCATTGAAAGCTTTTTTTTACGATCTTTGATTTTGATGAATATTGTAATGATTTACTTAACTAACCAGTAGAGTAGTAGTAGTAGTAGTGTTGAGACTGCAGTATAGATATATATACTAACGCCTTTCGACATTTAGCTCTATAAGAGCTGTGGCAGTCTTTCTTTTCTTTCTTCGTTCCATACCAAACACTTCTCTGTCGATACCCGCTTTAAAGCCATTAACTGTTTCTGCGTTGACAACACTTTGCGGCAAAATATTCCACTTTGAAACCACTCTGTTCGTCAAAAAGTTATATCTTTATGTTGCTTGTTTGCAAATTTCTCTCTCTAGTTTCATGTCATATTTTCTTCTTAGGTTCAGTTTCAAACTTGTGGCCAAATTCACTCCTTTCACTAGGTTAATCTTCTCATGTCGGTTGACTATTTTGAACATTTGGATAAGGTCCCCTCTTGTTTTAAAGTCTTCTAAACTCATTAAAGCATTTGACTAGTTTCGTCGCTCTTCTTTGGACTCTTTCAATAATATTTATGTTAGCTTTCGTTGAAGGGTTCCAAATCCTTACAGCATATTCAAGATGTGGCCTCACAAGCCCTGTGTATAAAAGTCTAAATGTTTCTTTGTCTAAACTAACAAACGAATTCCTAATTTGACCCAACACTCTATTGGCTTTAGAAGCCGCTGATGAACACTGTTTGTTCCATTTTAAGTCATTCGATACAACAACCCTGAGGTCCTTTTCTTCAGCTTTTCCCCATGGTCCTTTTCTTTTTCTTTCACAAATAGAGTATAGCTCTATATGTGAAAAAGTTTTTTTGATTTTGATATCTCTTCATCCCATTTCAGGTTTTCTTGAATGATCTATCCAAGGTCTATTTACGATTATGTACGATTGGTCTTCGGATTCAAACGAGTAGTAGTTATCCCGGTGCATTACTTTGCATCTACTTAAATTTAGATCCATTTTTCAGTCTACGATTCAGTCAAGGATTTTGTTATTGTTTGATCTTATGAGTTTCTAATCACATTGATTAGTTCGCTATCATCTGCAAATAATTTAAAGATTAGAGTAAGACATCGTTTTAATAATTTATTCAGATTACAGAGAGTAATTTTAGAGCTGAAATTCATAAAATTTTTCGAGGGCCAGCGTCAAGCTTTTTTGGTCTTTAGGGCAAGTGAGGTCCTTCCCCCTTATATTCTAGCTGATCACACATACTTAATGCTCTATTCTTTCAAGTCAACGAGTCACAATAACACCGATTGTTCTTGCATCTTGTTGTTCCTATTTTCTTTCAAACTAAGATCGTAAAAAATTGTCACGTCACAAAATTAATCAAGAAAAAAAGTTTCTTAATTTTTTTTAGAAGTTGTAACTCATATTTTAAACTCCGTTTTTATTGTACTGTACATACTGCACTTCCACTGAATTAATGGCGTACCCTACCGTACCATAATCGTTTAAAACAATCTCAAATTTATCGGAAAATCGCGCATTAAAAATTTAGAGAGTTATTAGTTTGGGTACGGTTCGGGTACGGAAAGCATTTAAAAATTAAAAATCAAAATTCCGCGTAAATTTTTTTGTCATCTCTGCCAATATTTTCAGGCCTCTTTGGGGGACCGCCGCACCTTTCCCCAGTGTGGCCCCGGTCCTGAGTATAAGTCTTCAGTTAATTTTTTTGTCAATTATCCTTTAGCTTGTCTAGTCCAAACCGTTGTTGAAGGGGTGTATTCCTATTGGTTCTCTTTTCTTTGTTCTTTCGATTTGATCCGTGGTACGAGACCTGATACCAAAATTTTACGGAAATTATTGTTTTTTTTTGAGATCTAACTAAGAAAGGGTCAAAATTTTTTTGATATTTTCAACAGTACAACTTCTGTCAATAAAAAAATCAATCAAAAAGTAATTTAATTTAAAATTTAGACAAATATTTTAAAATGGATTTACGAATATTAAATTTCTAAACATTAATTTTTAAAATTAGTTTGTCAAATTATTTACTTTTGCTCAAAACTTGATCTATCAAACAAGATTTTTAAAAATTTTTTTTGTTGAGAGGTCTCTTTATTTAAATTAAAACTAGTTTATTTTATTTACTCGACAAGCCGAGCATTGGTTGTGGGGGTCTCGAACTTCAGAACCCGTCTAAAAAAAGGTGTTTGTTAAAAAAAATTTGTTTTCGTTGTCTATTAACAGTTAATCATCGTTTATTATATAATTCCACTTAAGAAAATTTCTTTTTGTTTCAAGACGTCTAAATTCAATTTTGTTTTTAGAATTCTTTTGTTAAACTTGAAATCGTTTTGTTTTTAGATTCAAAGAATAGAAGAACAACAACAAAAACAATATGTTCAAAGATTTGAAATAAATTTGAAAAAACATAAAAATTAAATTTAAACAAAAAATGACTACACCTAGTCTTTTGGTTAATCCTGGTGGCCCAGGTCCTGTTTCAAACATACCTGCTATGGACACAAACAACAATTCTTCTATTCAATCAAAGTAATGCTGAAAATTTTTTTGTTGAAAAAAATTTTCATTTTTTTTGTTGTCTCTTTAGTGTACCAACACAACTCATAATATGGGGTATGGTCGGATTTATACTTGTTGAATTGCTCGCTGTTCTATGTCTTGTACGCTACTGTTGTCGAGCTCGTTATGTTAAGAAAAGAAAATTTAAAGAAGTTTGTTTTTACTTTTTATTTTTACCTTTCAGTTCTTTTTTGTTTTTTGAAAACTTACCTGAACATGTTTGGCTTAAACAAACTTTTTTTTATTAAAAAGCGTGAAATAATACTCTCTGATCAAACAGAGTTGTACTATGCTGATCACAAAAAAGTACCAACATCATCACATTATATGGACGTTAGACCTGATGAGACAATAATGGTTGATGATGTACGCTCAATTTATTCAAACACTAAACCAAAGTTATCTACATTCGAGTTGCATCTAAACATAGACAAACCTAAACCTGTTCAAGACGAGTATTTATTACGTTATTCGACAACGGTTCCCAAAGAAGAGAAATACTCTTACAATGGGTCAATGAATCGACCTGTTTTTGAAATAATAAGCCATGCTGATCAAAGACCATCGACACCTGTTAAATACGAAACTGTTAAAGAGTTTAATTTGGACAGTCCAAATCGGAATATTCGAAAAAAATATGATCGATCATTCACATCTCCATTGGGTAGGGTTAACTATGCTTATGAGAATACTTTTAAAGAATCGGGAGAGCGTGTCGAATGGCAAACAGTTGATGAAATTCGAACAGTCGATTGGAATGGAATTAAAAAAAACTCTTATTCAACTGATTTTGAAAAAGATTGGAAACGTGATATAAAATACGATTGGAAGTACTCGTCATTCAACGATAGTTACCTTAACGCGTACGAAAGACTTTTATTATCGAACATAAAGAGTAAATCAAGCTTTTTAGAAGACAAACCCAAAAAGAAACCTGAGTACAAACAATTCGATGAGCATAACATAACAGAGACTGATTTAATCAAAAAAGTAATCAAAGACCCGGATACTGATGAAATATTGGCGGTTAAGACTGAAGTTAGAGACAAGTCGAACATAAGTGTAATTGATGTTCGCTATGAGGACAAAATTGAAGAGTTCGAAGTACCGAGACTACCACCACCGTTGCAATTTCAACAATCTCAATCAATCAAACGTGAAACAAGCCGATCTCGTTTAAGCTCAGTTAATAAAAAACACGAAAATGAAGACTTTTTGTCCTCGCACGAAATCAATATACAATCAGACGCGATTAGTATAAGCACAAATAATCAATTGGATTCACCCAATGAAGTAAATGATTACATCAAAAAATTGGATCAATTCGAAACTGAAAAAGAAAGACTTAATTTTAGTGAATTGAATAAAAATTTTTTGGATGAAATTCAAAATAGTGTTAGTTTGAGACACGTAAGACGTGAGTCGAGTGTTCGAATTGAGACTGTTGTTCAAAATGCACCTCCTTTAGCACCACCACCACCACCACAGCTAGTACCAGTTGAAACAAGTCCTGTAATTATACGTAAAAAGCTAACTGATGAAGATCGTCAGTCGGTAGCTAGTTCAATGAACAAAAGTTCGGCACATTTATACTAAAATTTTAGACTCAAAGTTGTAATTTTTTTCTTTTAGAATAGGAATTTTTCTTTTTTAATTTTTGACCAAAGCAAAAAATCAACGAATTTTTATTATTTTAAATTATTTATTAAGAGAATAAAGTTAATTTTTTTAAATATTTTTTAAGAGATTCAAAAATCTGGATCCATGTGGGCATCTTGAAGTTGAGGATCAATCGGATCAAGATCAAAAAGAATTTTCTTAATAACTTTTGAATGGTATTTGATAAACTGGTTCTGCAAAATGCTAAATAATTCAACAAACATGCTAAATATTAGATGAGGCTCTGCAAAAACTCTGCATACTGCAAAAAAATGCACGTCATTAAAAAGTATTTAATTCAACTGCGCAATTTAATTGCAGAGTTTTTGCAGAGCCTCATCTAATATTTAGCATGTTTGTATAATTATATAGCATTTTGCAGAACCAGTTTATCAAATACCATTCAAAAGTTATAAAGAAAATTCTTTTTGATCTTGATCCGATTGATCCTCAACTTCAAGATGCCATCCATGTGATATTTTTTCGAAATAATTCTCTCTTTTAAAGGTTTTTGCCTAAAAAAAATACCTTTAAAGAACCTTTTGATAATTAAAAAGTTGCCTTTTTGATATCTATCGCTAAAAAGAAATTTTTATTGGAATCACATGAAATATTTGGTTCACACTTTTTTTTTAAAGATTATTAAAGAATTTATAAATTATCTAAATTATAATTTAAAAATATATTGAAACCCAAGTTTATCTCATAAAAAAACAAAACGAAGAAGCTCAAAAAATCTTTTTTAAAAAATTTGGTCTAAAAAAATGAAACATGATTTAAAATTTTTTGACTATTTTGTACTTGTCCTAATATTTTTAATTACAATTTTAATCGGATGTTATCATGGATTGAAGCAAAAAATAAAATTATTAATCTCGAGAGGTAAACTCGGTAAAAACACGAGTTCAACAAGTGTTTCTGAATACTTGACTGCTAATTCTTCAATGAATCCAATACCTGTTGCATTTTCTCTTTTGGCAACTTATTTTTCAACAACATCACTACTCGGTATCCCAGCTGAAGTCTACACTTACGGTCTCGAGTATTGGGTAACAGCATTTGCTGCTATTTTTACACCGTTAATCGGCGCATACACAACCGGTCCACTCTTTGCAAGGCTTCAAATTTTCACAATATTTCAGTATCTTCATTTAAGATTCAAATCAAAGTATGTCAAGTACATTGGTACTGTGTGTTATTTGGTCAAAAATTTTATCTCAACAGCAATTTTTATATTCGGTCCAGCCGTTTCGTTGAATCTATTCTCGACCATCGATGAACGATTCTCAATAATCATAGTTGGAGCAATAGCAACTATGTACACGACCATAGGCGGAATCAAAGGGGTCATATGGACAGACTTTTTTCAAATCATAATCATGATACTTTCATTATTCATGATCTTGATCAAAGGTATCTATGACGTCGGAGGTTTCGGAAACTTAATCGACATCAATTCATCCGGTGGAAGACTCAATGTCTTAGATTTTGATCCTAATCCTTTAGAACGTCAAACTTTTTGGACCATTTTCTTCGGCTTCATGGTATACTTCTCTTACTCGTACTCAACTGATCAACAAACGTTACAAAGATTCCAAGCAACCAAGACCAAAAAGTTAGCCCAACAAGCTTTACTCTTAAACGTACCCGGTGTTTTCATAATGTTGTCTTTATGTTGTTTTGTAGGTCTAGTCGTTTATGCAAACTTTTCAAAATGTGATCCATTAACATCAAAAGAGATCACAAATCCGAATCAATTAGTCGGATTCTTTGTCTCTAATAACCTTGGTCATATCCCAGGTGCTGTTGGATTTTTCCTCTCAGCGGTATTCTGTGGATCATTGAGCTCGGTGTCATCAACCCTTAACAGTCTATCCTCTGTCATCTGGGAAGATTATTTGAAAGCATTTGACTTTTTTAAAAACTTGGACGAGGCCAAAAGTGTTCGTACAACAAAGCTCATAGTCGTTTTATGCGGGATCATGTGCACTTTACTTTCGTTTATAATCTCAGCGTTTGGGAGTAACCTGTCTCAAATTTCGACGAGTTTAAATGGAGCTCTAAATGCACCGATTCTTGGTTTGTTTATTTTAGGATGTTTATTCAAAAAGACAAACTCAATCGGAGCGTTAAGTGGATGCCTCTTTGGATTTTTATTCGGTTTATGGTTAAGTTTTGGTGCTTTTATAGTCAAACCCTATTACCCTAAATTGAATGTAACAACTGAATTTTGTAATTTTACATTTACACCGATGAACCAGAGTGTGATTAAAGAATCGAATGGGTTTAACAAAATTTATTCTTTATCGTACATGTTGTACACACCGTTGGGCACATTGGTAACTGTTTTGGTAGGTTTGATAGTGAGTTTGACAACCGGTGGTCCGAAACATGAAATTGATGATTCGTTAATTTTGTTCAATTTGGGTTCGTGTGTTAAAATTTGTAAGAAAAAAAAATTTGAAGATAATAATGAGATGTCAAAAATACAATCGAATCATACGATTAAATTTTCATAAAATAGCCGAAGCAGAGCTTTTGATATGCGAGTAACGAGACGTTATTTTTTGTGATTTTATTTTATAATTAATGTTTTAATAAAATAAATACTTGTTAAATTATTTTTGAATAACATTATTATGGCAATAAATCCTTGAATTGATTTAAGGTATTATCCCTTAACATAAGCAAACGTTTTTCTTCGTCTTGTCTTGGTTTTAAATTAATACTGTTTTTGATTTTTGTTAAACGATCATAAAGAAATGGTACGATTAAAATATCATTGATATTCTTCAACCGGGACAAAGCAACGAATGTAAGACCTAATGACCTCTCAGATTTTCCTAAATCTATTACGGCGGAATTCAATGTTTGCCCTTGGGACTTATGAATAGTCATACCATAACCAAGTTTAATAGGGACTTGTTTACGATAACCGTTTGCGTAGTTCGAATAAGCTGTGATGGGGTTAATCGGAATTAAATTTTTTTTTTCGGCCTCTGTAAAAAATTGTGGGCCAACATAATCAGGACATTCGATTAGTAATGTTTCGGGCAAATCACCATGTTGAAAATTTTCACTGACAATTATGTTTCGAATTATACCATTACCACTGTTTACTAATCCTTTGGACGTCCAAATATTAGTTGTAAATGTAATTTTTGAGTTAATGGATGCATAAACTGAATTTAATAAACCTTTTAATTGGTCGGAATCCAAATTACGACATGATTTGGAAGTATTCACGGCTGGTGAATGAAATATAGGCATATTTAAATCGGATAATTTTTGATTATTGTATTTGTTAACTTTTTCATTTTCTAGAAAGAGTCGTGTAGCGTCTTGAAAATGGTCTAGTTTTTCAGGTGTTATGGAATTGCTGGTTAAAAGTTCCCAATCTTCTATTGTGTTTTCTCCATTTCGACAACGGGGTAATAATTCAATGAAATGTGCCTGTCTAGGGTCAGAGTTTAAATTTTGCTGTCTCTCAACTTGTTCAAGCATTACAACAACATTAAATTGCAAATAGGCTCTGTAACCGTCTAATGATATTGGGCCTCGTCCATTTTTTTGATATAAAGGAGTGCCACATACAGGCAATAGTTGACCAGGATCTCCAACAAGAATTACGGATAACCCCCCGAATAAAGTATTGTTTGCATTTATTTCGCGTAATCGATGATCTATTATCCCGAGCATTTTTTGGGAAAGCATTGAATATTCGTCGATAATTAAAAACTTAATATTTTGAAATTCGAGCTGTAATTGTCCAAGTTTTGTAGCAGATAGTTTTTTGTATTCAGACTCGATTGGTAAATTAAACAAAGAGTGTACGGTTTCACCTTTTATAATAAATGCAGCTTTGGCTGTTGGTGCACATCTTTTTAAAAAGCTTTCCAACATAGCTGTAATTGCGAATATGGTAAATGACTTTCCAGTTCCGGCTGATCCAATCATTATCATGTTTAACTGTCTGTTTTCGGTAAAAAATTTTTCGACTATATTATATGCAAATCGCTGTTTTCGGTTTAGTTGTTCTTTGGAAACTGTAGGACATCTAAAATCATCGACTTCATTATAGACTTTCTTTTGAAATTCGATCCAATTAATCATCCGATTTAATTGTTCGGCGGTATAACTGTTACGTCTTTGCTTCCAATCGTAATTAGTATCCATTTTGGGTGCATCTTCTTCAAGTTCAGAAGTAGCGGGAATCAGTTCAGACAATTCAGTAAAGTCAGTAGTAAACAATTCAATTTCGGGTTCGGGGTCTTGTCGTTGTTTATTATATTCAGCAAGATATTCATTTAAAAAGGTTATACTGTGTAAAACCCTTTGAGGGGCTATTTTTAAAAAATTTTGAAATCGATTAATAGCTGTTTCTTTATTGGTTATTTCGTTTAAGTCGTTAATATCCCATGAACTATACTTGATTAATTGATAATAGCAATAGTTCTGGTGATTGATAAGATCAAGCGTGTTGTATCTTATTTTTGGTGTGGTTATAACTACGACCTTTTCGGGATATGGACGCCTTGCAATTGAATTTTTCGAAATCATGTAGTGTTGACAAAAGTCTACGAGATTGTATATGGAATCTAAATTTATGTTATCTAATGTTCGACGTTTGACATAAAAATCGATTAACGATAATTTTGTTTTAACAGGGTCATCGTCTTCTCTCTCGGATATTTCTTTTTGGTTTAAGTCAATTTGTTTTGTATTCAAATCTAAAGATTGATAAACATATAGATGCGAACTTTGGTATAGGGGTCCACTCATTATCAAACGACATACTTCTGACTGTCCAATATCTCGTTGACCACAAGTAGTTTTTAGCATCAATGATTTTAATTTTGTTCTTGGATCATCTTGGTCAGTGGAATTTAGCATTATTTTTTTAAAAATGTCCAAGAAAGTGTCACTAGTTTTTTCAGGCTTAGAGGCGTATTTAACCATATACCGAATGGCAGAATTTTTATCTAATATTATCTGTAAGTCAGTATTCCCCCTCCAATGATGGCAAATAAAACGATTATGAACGTTCAAATTTGAGTCGTTTCTTTTAAGTTTAATCTCAGCAATCACAGTAGTTGGTGTTTCTGTGAAAACAATTTCTGTTAACGCTTGAATAGGTATTGGAAATTCGAATCTACATTGATTCTTCTTTGTTTTCGACTTACAATAACCATTTAGCTGACATGAATGCCTTTGAACACAGTTAATAATGTTTATATAATCATTTTCATATTCTTCTTTTTCTAATTTGGTAAAATCAATGGTGCATGGATGAGGTTCTGGTAACTGGTTACAAATTATGCATTCTCGTGGGTTCAGAGCTGTTAATAGTGTCTCAGCATAAGCTATTACAATTTTTTCGGAATTCTTCCCCTCTATGATTTTTCGATTTAAAAGTTCTATTTCGTTGTTGTCTAGATTTTTATTGGTTAATTCTTTTTCAGCGACCCTACCTTCATAAATTTTTCGAGTCAATTCGGTTATTCCAGGGTCATTTTTAAACCGAGCGGCACCGTGGGCGTGGATAGAAGATCTAGACTGCCATTCATACCGATGCCATCTCCATTCACATTCGAGAATACCGTCAAAAACCACTTTTAAGAATTCATTTAGTCTAATACCAAAATACCAGTCAACAATGTGTGGATTTTTTAAAACTTTTTTGTAGCGTTCTTTTGGATCATTCGAGTACCCGCCAGGAAGTAATTTATGTAAATCAACCCAATGATTATCAGCGTATGAGAAGGTAAAAAATACCGTAGCAGACTTTTTTTGTTCAAAAGTGCTTTCAAGTTCTCCACGCCTTTGATACCAATAGGCGTTAGACCCAGTTATATTAGCTGAATACGGCGTCATTTTTTTTAAAATTTGGTCATCTTAATATTAGATTTAAAATTAGTTTTATTGAATTTTATTTTAATATAATTACGATTTCCATTTATCATCATTTGTTTTAGCTCGCCGAATGTTAGATTAGCATCACTTGGGCTTTGTTTAAGATATATTTTTGACTGATCTAGAGTACGATGTCGGCTAATACGTTCATAAGCCCAAAATTTAAATCTCGGATGCTCAACAAAAGGATAATAATTTTCATTATTCAAACGATTGACAGAAGTGTACCTTAGCAGATGACTGAATGCTAGGGTTTCAGATACCATTTCTAATCGTGTTTTTTTGGTGGGATCGCCTAATGCATACGGAAACAACTTCGGAAATACTAAGGAACATAATCCATCAACTTCAAATTCGTTTACGGGATTTGTAGAAACTTCTGGCCAGTTAAGTACTTGCTTTATTTTTTCAGGTTGTAGGATTTTCTCGTCTTCCGGTATTACAAAACAGTGATTGTCGGTATCATCTTCGTCACCAAATTCATCTATTACAGGTCCATTATCATGTACTAAATCAGAATCATCAAGATCGATTAGTTCGTTTATGTTATTTGGAATATCACAATTGGGTAATAGATCAAGTTTGGCTTGATCGATGGTTATTTTATATACTTTCCAGATTGGATTATTATTGATTAAAAAGTTTAACACCTTGAACACCCTATGTTTATTAACTTTAAATTGTTTGGAATTGTTAAAAAATCCGTTTTTTTTTATTACTAAAACAGGAAGTTCTTTTACGAGCCTTGGTAATGATGTTACAATATTGGTAATATCTTGTGTAAAGTTTATTACATGCCCTTTTGATACGTATTGTCCACCTTTTAACCTATATACCATCATTATTGGTAACACTGGTGAAATTAGCATCTCTTCAACCATTGTAAGTTCATAAAAGCTCTTGCTAATATCATTTGGTTGTAGATGGTGCCTTGGATTCATATCATTTGAATCAGTAAATTTATTTTTATACTTAAAACAAGTATCACATCTTTGTGTTTTGTAAGGCCATAACTCATGACAATTTTTACAAAAGAAAGGTTTAAACTCATTTATTTGAGTATAAAATTCTTGAATTTGTTCAAGGGCCCATGGTTGCTGATGAAAAAAACCATTCTTTTAGATAAACATCTTTCGAAACCATTTCATTTACGCTAACTCCGATGTGAATGGAAATATTGTTTTCTATATTAGACGACAAAATTGAACCTCTAGAACAATTTTGGGATAATTGATTAGGTGAATTATTTGTGGTGAAATTTTGAGTTAATTGATTGACACTCATGGGACTAGTGATTGATTCTGGTGAATTTTGCCTCTGTTCTTGTATTGCGACTGAAGGTGGAATGGAAGTACAAGTAGAATGGATGTCATCGTATGTTGTGATTATGGGTATCGGAAATGTAGGTTGAATGGTGGATACATTCCAAGGTAAAATAGATAGTGGTGTCTTGTTGGCGTTACTAACCTGGTTATTTGATTTATTTAATGGGCATTTAAGATTTTTGGTGTTAGCATGTTCAGTGGAACCACAACGACAACCTCTATTTGTTTTTGTATTTACCAATGGTGATAGTTCATTAAGGTTCTAAAATTCAAGTTTTAGTATAAGTTAATCAATCAAGTTAGCAGATTTTTAATTACATTTGGTGATAAAGTACTGTCTAATAGAATCGACTGGCTTAATTTTGGACTACGTTCGGTGTTTTCAATAGGAAACAGCGCTTTTCTTTTTGATGTTAAGGGTGACAATTTATCATTTGAAAGATCAATAAACACAGGTGAAGTGGGTTGTGAGGGTGATACATTCCAAGGTAAAATAGATAGTGGTGTCTTGTTGGCGTTACTAACCTGGTTATTTGATTTATTTAATGGGCATTTAAGATTTTTGGTGTTAGCATGTTCAGTGGAACCACAACGACATACTTTCATCTATCAGAAAAGTTAAACTAATAATAAGATTTAATTTTAGGAAATACCGTTTTCAAATTATTGTTAGTAGAGTTGAAACTGATATTATGATTTGTTAATTGGTCATCAATTATTGCTTTCTCAAGAACATTCTTTAGAATTAATAATTAGTAAAGATTATTAAAGGGTATTTTTTATTTACTTTTTCAATCGGGCTTATTGAACCTAGTTCTTGAATAAATGTTTTTTCGATTTTTTTTATATTTTTTTCGAAACGTCTCATTATAAAACAAAATATGTCTAAAAATACATTTATTGATTGATATATTAGTTAATAGTATAAAGTTAGTTAAAAAAAAGTTATGTTAATTATTCGGGTTTAGGTCTCTTATTGGGATTTTCTTGATTTGTAGGAGTTGAGGTTTTAATAGTTTTATTTTCATTTGGAGTAGGACATAATTGCGATGATATGTTATTATTGTATTGATTCAAAATGTCATTCAGCATATCATCGTTCAAATTTTCTTCATGGTCCGGATCCCATCTTTGAACAGCTTCTTTTTGAAAGACTTTAAGGTGAGTTCCGGATGGGTCATTAAAACACTTTTCGAACACCTCTTCAGTCATCATATATTTTTTCATAAATTTTTTCTTCAAATCGTTCTTTTGATAGCCAATTTGTTACTGTCGTTTAATTAAATCAATAAACATTTCAGAGTATTTGTCTAATTTTATAAAATAATCTTTGTTATTCATTTTTTTTTTTTGAAAAAGTGTAATAATTGTTTCTTAAAAAGTGACGCTCCTTATATTTTGATTTATTTAAGTAATCTGGTTCAATTATTTTTTTTTAAAAAAAAGTTAACAATATGTTTTCTCAATAACGAGTGGACTAATTAGTTTGTCTTTAGAATTTCAGGTTGTGATAAAGTTATTATAATTGCATGTAACTAATGATTTATTTTATTATTATTAAGGTTAAGGCAGAACCTATACCAAATATTTATTATTGGTCTAAGATTTTAAGTTAGATATACAGCATTTATTCGTCGATTCCCAATCTCAGTTAAAGTTAGGGGAAATCGTCATATGAAAATGGTAAATTTGCATAGAAATTGTCATAAAGGTGAGTAAATAAATTGCTAAACCAATTAAAATTCTTTTAAATGATAATCGATATTCGCTAAAAAATTGATAGTATTTGTTAAAAGATAATAATTTCGAAAACTATTCAAACGGTATGCCGCATTAGACATAAAGCTTTAGACCTAACTCTTTGATTTATAATCAAACAAAGGACTCTACTGTTTATTTCTAAAATACTTAAGTTGAAAAAGGGGATCTTTAATTGGAATTGTGCATTTGTTTAGGTTTTGTTTTTATTATTTTTTAGAACTCGAAATTGTTTGATTTAGTAGTTATAATCACTGTTACTTTAAATTTAGATAACTCATTTAAAATAAAGAAAGATTAATATTTCGCTAATAGTGATGAAATTTAAGTATAAACGGATTTTAGAAATTTTTAACGTACGTGAACTTTTAACATTTTTTTGTTTTCAAAATAAAAAAATTCATCCAATAAAATTTGTTATACAAAATTACAAAATCCCTCCAATAAAATTTCATCTATAAACAAACAAAATCCGTCCAATAAAATTGGACTTTCGATTTTGACTCTCAAAACGGCTCAGTATTGAGAACTTCACACATCTGCTTATTAAAGCTCGAAACGATCGCTCGTTCCTCGCAAAAATTTTGTTTATTAAATTTTTCCAAAAACAACGTTTTTTTTTATTTGGGATATTTTGTACCTTTTTTTGATAGTTTTTAGCCAATTTTACCATTTGGAAGTTTTTTTTTTGTCTTCAATCAACGATTGCTTTTTCCAATTATGAGTTCTTAAATGTTTAATTAAAGCACCAGGCTGCAAAACCTGCTAGCGCTATTTTAAATCAACACAATTATAATGTTCATGATACAGAATTGGAAATTGGAAAAAATAATCAACTTTCCAATATTTATTCAATTGAAATTATCTATTGATCAAGAAGCTTCAAAAATGTTTTTGAACCTTAATGAACCTTCATGAAGCTTCGAGGGGTTCCTGAAGGTTCAAATCTTTTCAAAAATTTTCAAATGAAGAAATATGGGTATAGATGAGTAATGTTAACCTATTTTTCAGCCTGTATACGCGTATACATCGGGTATGTACTCGTATACATTCATATATACATGCCATGTATTACCAGAAAAATAGGTTAACATGACTCATCTATACCGAAATATGAAGCTTCATGGACCCTTGAACCTTCAAATCATTGAACGTTCATGAAGGTTCATTTTTGGAAGTTTTGAATGACCAGGGTTGTAGGTTGTATGTTGTATGAATTAACAAAAGTTGGTTTATGGGTATAGATAAGGGGAATGCTCTTTTTCAAAAGTTTAGTAGTCTGACTTAAACTCTTTTCGGGAGAAAAATGAAATGTAAAATGAACTATGACATGTTAAAGAAAATTTTCCGCATTTGTGAATTTAATTTTTTTTCATTTTGATTATGCTATGAAAAACTTGCTATGAAATTTTAGTGCGATGAAAATAGATGCTATGAAAATTTTGGAAAATGCTATGAAAATCTATTGGCCTGCTATGAAAAAAAAATGCTATGAAACATTACAGGATCCTCTTTTATTAAAGTTCAGTTTATTCAATTGTTTTTAATGATTGAAAGCTACAAATAATGGCCCAATTAGACAAGTTTGACATATTAAATCCGGATAGTAATTTTCCTTCTGATTTTAAGACAAGTCTCAGCCGATCCATGCTTAATTTTAGGTTTCACTTTTACATTTATTTTGGTCAAAATTGTAAAAAACGATACGGCTACGCTTGTCACCAAAAATTACAAAATTTTCAAACCTGTGAGAAAATTTTGCTTATCATGCATGTACTGCACTTCTACCGAACTTTTGGTGGCAGGCGAACAGAAGCGTACCCTTACCGCAGCGAAGCGTAGCAACATAAAGACGAAGCGTAGCCACACCGAAGCGAAGCGTACCCGTACCGAACCCAACCGTACCGTACTAAATGTACCAAAGCGTACCGTACCGTACTTAACGTACCAAAGCGTACCGTACCGTACTAAACGTACCAAAGCGTACCGTACCGTACTAAACAAAACAAAGCGTACCCGTACCGAACCCAACCGTACCGTACTAAATGTACCAAAGCGTACCGTACCGTACTAAAAGTACAAAAGCGTACCGTACCGTACCATACTAAACAAAACAAAGCGTACCGTACCGTACTAAACGTACCAAAGCGTACCGTACCGTACTAAACGTACCAAAGCGTACCGTACCGTACTAAACGTACCAAAGCGTACCGTACCGAACCCAACCGTACCGTACTAAATGTACCAAAGCGTACCGTAACGAACCCAACCGTACCGTACTAAATGTACCAAAGCGTATCGTAACGTACTAAACGTACCAAAGCGTACCGTACCGTACTAAAAGTACCAAAGCGTACCGTACCGTACTAAACGTACCAAAGCGTACGGTACTAAACGAACCAAAGCGTACCGTACCGTACTAAAAGTACCAAAGCGTACCGTACCGTACTAAACAAAACAAAGCGTACCGTACTAAAAGTACCAAAGCGTACCGTACCGTACTAAACGTACCAAAGCGTACGGTACTAAACGAACCAAAACGTACCGTACTAAACGTACCAAAGCGTACCGTACCGTACTAAACAAAACAAAGCGTACCGTACCGTACCGTACCGTACCGTACCAAGAATATCAAGGCGTACCGTACTAAACGTACCGTACCATAGCGTACCGTACCGTACCAAATTTTTTTTTTAAATTTAAAAAAAAAATTGACTTACGGTACGGTACGGTTTTATATTTTTGGTACGGTACGGTACGGTACGGTTTTATATTTTTGGTACGGTACGGTACGGTACGGTTTTATATTTTTGGTAAGGTACGTTACGGGACGGTTTTATATTTTTGGTACGGCACGGTTTTATATTTTTGGTAAGGTACGGTACAGTACGGTTTTATATTTTTGGTACGGTACGGTACGCTATTATATTTTTGGTACGGTACGGTACGGTACGCTTTGTTTTGTTTAGTACGGTTCGCTTTGGTTTGGTTGGTACGGTACGGTACGCTTTGGTACGTTTAGAACGGTTCGCTTTGGTTTGGTTGGTACGGTACGGTACGCTTTGGTACGTTTAGAACGGTACGGTACGTTTAGTACGGTACGCCTTGATATTCTTGGTACGGTACGGTACGGTAGGCTTTGATATGGTTGGTACGGTACGGTACGGTACGCTTTGTTTTGTTAAGTACGGTACGGTACGGTACGCTTTGGTTTGTTTAGTACGGTTCGGTACGCTTTGGTTTGGTTGGTACGGTACGGTACGCTTTTATATTTTTGGTACGGTACGGTACGGTACGCTTTGTTTTGTTAAGTACGGTACGGTACGGTACGCTTTGGTACGTTTAGTACGGTTCGCTTTGGTTTGGTTGGTACGGTACGGTACGCTTTGGTACGTTTAGAACGGTACGGTACGTTTAGTACGGTACGCCTTGATATTCTTGGTACGGTACGGTACGGTACGCTTTGATATGGTTGGTACGGTACGGTACGGTACGCTTTGTTTTGTTAAGTACGGTACGGTACGGTACGCTTTGGTACGTTTAGTACGGTACGGTACGCTTTGATATGGTTGGTACGGTACGGTACGCTTTGGTTTGTTTAGTACGGTACGGTACGCTTTGGTTTGGTTGGTACGGTACGGTACGCTTTGTTTTGTTTAGTACGGTACGCTTTGTTTTGTTTGGTACCGTACGCTTTGGTACGTTTAGTACGATACGGTACGCTTTGGTACGTTTAGTACGGTACGCTTTGGTACGTTTAGTACGGTACGCTTTGGTACGTTTAGTACGGTACGCCTTGATATTCTTGGTACGGTACGGTACGGTACGCTTTGATATGGTTGGTACGGTACGGTACGGTACGCCTTGATATTCTTGGTACGGTACGGTACGGTACGCTTTGGTACGTTTAGTACGGTACGGTACGCTTTGGTTTGGTTGCTACGGTACGGTACGCTTTGGTTTGTTTAGTACGGTTCGGTACGCTTTGGTTTGGTTGGTACGGTACGGTACGCTTTTATATTTTTGGTACGGTACGGTACGGTACGCTTTGTTTTGTTAAGTACGGTACGGTACGGTACGCTTTGGTACGTTTAGTACGGTTCGCTTTGGTTTGGTTGGTACGGTACGGTACGCTTTGGTACGTTTAGAACGGTACGGTACGTTTAGTACGGTACGCCTTGATATTCTTGGTACGGTACGGTACGCTTTGATATGGTTGGTACGGTACGGTACGGTACGCTTTGTTTTGTTAAGTACGGTACGGTACGGTACGCTTTGGTACGTTTAGTACGGTACGGTACGCTTTGGTTTGGTTGGTACGGTACGGTACGCTTTGTTTTGTTTAGTACGGTACGCTTTGTTTTGTTTAGTACCGTACGCTTTGGTACGTTTAGTACGATACGGTACGCTTTGGTACGTTTAATACGGTACGCTTTGGTACGTTTAGTACGGTACGCTTTGGTACGTTTAGTACGGTACGCCTTGATATTCTTGGTACGGTACGGTACGGTACGCTTTGATATGGTTGGTACGGTACGGTACGGTACGCCTTGATATTCTTAATACGGTACGGTACGGTACGCTTTGATATGGTTGGTACGGTACGGTACGGTACGCTTTGTTTTGTTTAGTACGGTACGCTTTGTTTTGTTTAGTACCGTACGCTTTGGTACGTTTAGTACGGTACGCTTTGGTACGTTTAGTACGGTACGCTTTGGTACGTTTAGTACGGTACGCTTTGGTACGTTTAGTACTGTACGCCTTGATATTCTTGGTACGGTACGGTACGGTACGCTTTGATATGGTTGGTACGGTACGGTACGGTACGCCTTGATATTCTTGGTACGGTACGGTACGGTACGCTTTGGTACGTTTAGTACGGTACGGTACGCTTTGGTTTGGTTGCTACGGTACGGTACGCTTTGGTACGTTTAGTACGGTACGCTTTGGTACGTTTAGTACGGTACGCCTTGATATTCTTGGTACGGTACGGTACGGTACGCTTTGATATGGTTGGTACGGTACGGTACGGTACGCCTTGATATTCTTGGTACGGTACGGTACGGTACGCTTTGGTACGTTTAGTACGGTACGGTACGCTTTGGTTTGGTTGCTACGGTACGGTACGCTTTGGTTTGTTTAGTACGGTTCGGTACGCTTTGGTTTGGTTGGTACGGTACGGTACGCTTTTATATTTTTGGTACGGTACGGTACGGTACGCTTTGTTTTGTTAAGTACGGTACGGTACGGTACGCTTTGGTACGTTTAGAACGGTACGGTACGTTTAGTACGGTACGCCTTGATATTCTTGGTACGGTACGGTACGGTACGCTTTGATATGGTTGGTACGGTACGGTACGGTACGCTTTGTTTTGTTAAGTACGGTACGGTACGGTACGCTTTGGTACGTTTAGTACGGTACGGTACGCTTTGGTTTGGTTTGTACGGTACGGTACGCTTTGGTACGTTTAGAACGGTACGGTACGTTTAGTACGGTACGCCTTGATATTCTTGGTACGGTACGGTACGGTAGGCTTTGATATGGTTGGTACGGTACGGTACGGTACGCTTTGTTTTGTTAAGTACGGTACGGTACGGTACGCTTTGGTACGTTTAGTACGGTACGGTACGCTTTGGTTTGTATGGTACGGTACGGTACGGTACGCTTTGTTTTGTTAAGTACGGTACGGTACGGTACGCTTTGGTACGTTTAGTACGGTACGGTACGCTTTGGTTTGGTTGGTACGGTACGGTACGCTTTGGTACGTTTAGAACGGTACGGTACGTTTAGTACGGTACGCCTTGATATTCTTGGTACGGTACGGTACGGTACGCTTTGATATGGTTGGTACGGTACGGTACGGTACGCTTTGTTTTGTTAAGTACGGTACGGTACGGTACGCTTTGGTACGTTTAGTACGGTACGGTACGCTTTGGTTTGGTTTGTACGGTACGGTACGCTTTGGTTTGTTTAGTACGGTACGGTACGCTTTGGTTTGGTTGGTACGGTACGGTACGCTTTGGTACGTTTAGAACGGTACGGTACGTTTAGTACGGTACGCCTTGATATTCTTGGTACGGTACGGTACGGTACGCTTTGATATGGTTGGTACGGTACGGTACGGTACGCTTTGTTTTGTTAAGTACGGTACGGTACGGTACGCTTTGGTACGTTTAGTACGGTACGGTACGCTTTGGTTTGGTTTGTACGGTACGGTACGCTTTGGTTTGTTTAGTACGGTACGGTACGCTTTGGTTTGGTTGGTACGGTACGGTACGCTTTGTTTTGTTTAGTACGGTACGCTTTGTTTTGTTTAGTACCGTACGCTTTGGTACGTTTAGTACGATACGGTACGCTTTGGTACGTTTAGTACGGTACGCTTTGATATGGTTGGTACGGTACGGTACGGTACGGTACGGTACGCTTTGTTTTGTTAAGTACGGTACGGTACGGTACGCTTTGGTACGTTTAGTACGGTACGGTACGCTTTGGTTTGGTTGCTACGGTACGGTACGCTTTGGTTTGTTTAGTACGGTACGGTACGCTTTGGTTTGGTTTGTACGGTACGGTACGCTTTGGTTTGTTTAGGACGGTACGCTTTGTTTTGTTTAGTACGGTACGCTTTGTTTTGTTTAGTACGGTACGCTTTGTTTTGTTTAGTACCGTACGCTTTGGTACGTTTAGTACGGTACGGTACGCTTTGTTTTGTTTAGTACCGTACGCTTTGGTTTGGTTTGTACGGTACGGTACGCTTTGGTTTGTTTAGTACGGTACGGTACGCTTTGTTTTGTTTAGTACGGTACGCTTTGTTTTGTTTAGTACCGTACGCTTTGGTACGTTTAGTACAATACGGTACGCTTTGGTACGTTTAGTACGGTACGCTTTGGTACGTTTAGTACGGTACGCCTTGATATTCTTGGTACGGTACGGTACGGTACGCTTTGATATGGTTGGTACGGTACGGTACGGTACGGTACGCTTTGTTTTGTTAAGTACGGTACGGTACGGTACGCTTTGGTACGTTTAGTACGGTACGGTACGCTTTGGTTTGGTTGCTACGGTACGGTACGCTTTGGTTTGTTTAGTACGGTACGGTACGCTTTGGTTTGGTTTGTACGGTACGGTACGCTTTGGTTTGTTTAGGACGGTACGCTTTGGTTTGGTTGGTACGGTACGGTACGCTTTGTTTTGTTTAGTACGGTACGCTTTGTTTTGTTTAGTACCGTACGCTTTAGTACGTTTAGTACGATACGGTACGCTTTGGTACGTTTAGTTCGGTACGCTTTGGTACGTTTAGTACGGTACGCCTTGATATTCTTGGTACGGTACGGTACGCTTTGGTACGTTTAGTACGGTACGGTACGCTTTGGTTTGGTTGCTACGGTACGGTACGCTTTGATATGGTTGGTACGGTGCGGTACGCTTTGTTTTGTTTAGTACGGTACGCTTTGTTTTGTTTAGTACCGTACGCTTTGGTACGTTTAGTACGATACCGTACGCTTTGGTACGTTTAGTACGGTACGCTTTGGTACGTTTAGTACGGTACGCTTTGGTTCGTTTAGTACCGTACGCTTTGGTACGTTTAGTACGGTACGGTACGCTTTGGTACGTTTAGCACGGTACGGTACGCTTTGGTTTGGTTGCTACGGTACGGTACGCTTTGATATGGTTGGTACGGTGCGGTACGCTTTGGTACGTTTAGTACGGTACGGAGGGTCTACGGTACGCTTCGCTGCGGCTTCGCTTCGGTACGGCGGCTGCTCGCTACGCTTCGGGAAGGGTACGCTACGCTTCGGTACGGCTTCGCTTGCCACCAAAAGTTCGGTAGAAATGCAGTATCACGAATGACAAAAGTAAAGATTTCTTTGACGATGAGAATTTTATGGATGAATTCGACAATGTAGATGATGATTTTGAAAGAAAAGAGGCTTTAGACGCTACTGCCAATAGGTTAATAAGGATTTCAACCCTTATCTTGACAAGACGAGTAAAAGTTGTATTAAATGGACCAAGTTAACAAATGGTGAAGACTTATCCGAAGGAAGAAGATTAGTTTCAATGAAAAACCCATACATGTGACACGAAATAATGACAGTTCAAAATTAACATCGCTTTTTATGATTTTTGACATGTCGATGATTAAATTAATTGTTCAATGCACAAACACGAACGTCTCAAGTCGCGGCCCAAACAATTACTTTACCAAAATTGCTATTTTAGCTTTCAGTGGCGTCCTTTTAAATCGAGATGCTTTTTTAATTTTAATTTTCCATTAAAAAATGATTGTTTTCAGGTTAGATGTATGCTAAGGCCAAAATATTTATCAAACGAATTCTGAAACGGACAACTGTCCCTAATATGTTGAAACGGAATTCCGCAGCATGAGTAGGGAGTCTTTATTTTGCGGAAAATATTTATGTTTCAATTGTTTTTATTTATTTTGTTATTGTTTCGATTGTTAGCGCTTTTAATTTCATTTTTATTCGAATTATATTTTTTAATTAAAAAAATTTATAATTTTCATTACAAAATTTAAAGTTTTTTTTAATTCCGCACTTTCCGCAATTAATTTTCCGCAAAATAAAAACTCCCTACTAAACTGCGGAATTTCCGCATTTTACGGAATTCGACTTTTTTTTGTGGAAATCATGCTGCGAAATTCCGTTTACGCATTTTAGGGACAACCTTAAAATTTTATTTTTTCTTTTACAATTTATATTTAATTCAAGATATATTTTATTTCGACGAGTCACCTCTCTTTTTTAGGATGGGTCCAAATAAATCACTTGCTGACAAACCTGAGTCAGGATATAAGCAAGATAAGACCCGCATTCAGATTGCTCTATGTTGCAATTCTACTGGTACAGAGAAAATGAAAACAGTTTTGATTGGAAGATCGAAGAATCTTCGATGTTTTAAAAACTTCAATCCAGAGTTACATGTTCACTATAGGTTTAACAACAAAGCATGGATGGCTATCACTATTTTTGTTGAATGGCTTGAAAACTTTAATAACTACATCAAATTCAAAAATCCGAGCCGAAAAGTTTGTCTATTAGTAGACAATGCTTCAAGTCACAAAACCGTCGAATTATCAAATGTTACTCTAAAATACTTACCTCCAAACATGACTTCGTGTAGGCTTTGTGAATTCTTAATACAAAACGAACAATTTGAACAGAAAAAAATTTAAAAACGTTAAAAAAAAAACAAAAAAAAATTTTTACCTCCTAGAATTGGTGATACAAGGTGATACAGCACTTGTATCATCGTTTAAGTTGAATTTTAGCTCTCAGTAAAATTTTATCGATCCAAATCGTCAATTCATAAATCGATATGAAGGAGGTTCCTTTTTTTTTGTCTTTACGGAAGGCTTTTTCTGAATTTAATTTTGCAATTTTTCAATTTTTTACTTATCAAATTTTAATTTAAAAAAAAAAATTGAAAAATGTTTTAGTAAATTTTTTTAAACTTGTCCAGGGCTTACAAAATCTCCTCGAGTTTACGCTGTTTATTTTACGAAAGCTTCTAAAAGTGATTTATTAAATGATTGACTTGGTCGACCCTTTTGTAATCTATGTCCCCAGTGCAAAGTTGGATACGATGAAACTCAAGTGAGTTGTTCGAGGAAAACATGATGAGAATTAGCAAGAAGTTGAACCGATCTATTTTCTTTCAAGTTCTTAAATGTTTATATCAAACATCCTGGCTATAGACTAAAAATAAGCGCAAAACTTAGTTTGGAACCACAAACCATGCGCTATTCTTCGTTTGAAGAATACTTAACTTCAAAACTAGGACTTTTGGTGGATTTAGATCGGTATTGGAATGATAGTCGTTCTACCATTTTCTCATCCGGACTTGGGACCGGTCAAAAGGGTATGGTTACGACTCTAGGTACTGTGGGACGTTCATAAAACAAACAGTGTCACTTATCCGAGTCCAAGACTGCGAACTCGACGACTATTTAGACTTAGCTTGGAACCTCAAACCAAGCGTTATTCTCTTATTTGAGAACACTTAACTTCGTAAACTAAAAATTTTTTTTTAATAGAAATTTAAAATGTTTGTCAAAGATTTTGAATACATTATTTCAGTATAGATAAACGTAACACTGAGTCGAAACCAATCCAACCGGTCAATCAACGTCAAATATCGTTCAAATTCGTCAATGATGAGATCACATGTTTAGCGTTACATTGTTACGCTTGTATTCTAAACGAGATAAGTAGTTCGAACTATCCGAACACAAATGAGTCATCAGCTAGTTTATCAAGTCTAAATTTGAAAGAAAATTTATTCAGGACTATCACTCCGTCAATGATAGATTTTATGTTCAAATTTCAAAGTTATACACAAACGCGTTATTTCATTCTATACGACGAGTTTTTATCAATTGAAGAAGTTATAGACCCGAATAAAGTTTTGTTTTATGATAAAAATTCAATCGTATCTCGTAGTCTACTGTTGATTATAAACGTGTTACATTTATCTCTGTAGATAAACGTCTAATCGATCTTAACCTTGTTTTGGACAAGAGTTTAACGAGTTGAGAAATTATTAAAAATGGACAACTTTGACAGTATTTGAACAAGGTAAAGATAACTTTCAAAAGCTACTTTTTACATATCAACATGTGGTCTAGAGGTCAAGATGGTGTGCTCCGCAAAGACGAATTCAAAATAGTCTATACAGCACCAATGAAAGCATTAGCAGCTGAAATGGCAAAGAATTTTTCAAATCGTTTAGAACCAGGCTCAGTCATCGAGACAAACGTTGCTCGTACCTTCCGTCAAGTCGAGTCATTCCACAAAGCTTTCTAAATATTTTCTTCTGTTTTTGTTTTACTTTAAATTCACACGCAAAACAAAATAATTCTTGGGGATGATTGATTTAATCAGGCTCACAAAGTGATTTTTGAGATTCAAAGCGTCACCGTTTTAAAGCTCAAACTTTCCTATCTTAAGGAAAGTTTGGTAAACTTTTCAATAAGAATGATCAAATACTGATCTGCAATACTAAAACAGTAACAAGTTTCTAGCGAAAATGTAATTTACTAGACTTTCCGATTGATAGGAAAGTTCAAATTTTTGAGCTTTAAAAAAGTGACGATTTGGATTTTCAAAAATCTCTTTAACGGTTTGATTTCATAACCTAAATAAAATGTTTTGCAGATGAGTTAAACTTTAAGATTAAAAGCAGAAGAAAATTATAGGTTATGTTTTTTTGGCCATCAAAATCGTCATGGGCATATTAATTCGGAAAATTTGAAAACTTTCTAAAAATTAAAAAATTTTCAGTTTGGAATTTCTTATTGTCGAAAAAATTTAAAAATTATCATAATCACTATACACGTTTTTAGTTTATATTGTTTATAGTTTATTTAATTTATATAAAATGGCACAATTAAAATTAAAAAAAAATAAAATAAAATAAATTATGTTTTGTTTGTTTTTTTGGGCAATTGTAAGGATTTTATTTTTGTGACACGGGGCTGTGAAGTTTTTTTCAATTCACTCAAACTTGAATAGCTTTTCTTCTAGAAGAGATAAATCCATTTGCTACAACCAAAACTCTGCATTTCAAGTTTAACTGAATTGAAATGAGTGAATTGAAAAAAACTTCACATACCCTTGTGACATGGCATGATCTCATATGTGTTTTTATACCAATCTTTGCTTCAAAATATTTACCAAAACTGGTGTTTTAGGCTTAATCGACTTTTTCAAAGCCTCTAATTCTGCGTTATTTTCTTTCGTTGCTTTTGCAAAATTAAATAAATTTTTGTTGCTTTCGTTATCTCTTAGGATTCGGATACTTTTTTTTATTTGTTTAGTGCATCGTTTTTATTGATACCTATGATTCTCAGGATTCGCTTCTGTAGATCGCCAATTTCTGTTTTGATTCCTTTACTTGCCATAGAGAGAACCGGGCTGTTTTAATCAAGGTGGCTTATCACTAAACTTTTATAGACAGTCACCAAAATTTCTTTACTAAATCAAAGCCGTTTGAGTGGTTTTATCAAGAATGGCATGTGACTCGTGTTCTTTTCGATATGCTCACGTTGCTGACCCCAGTCAAGTCTGTTGTTAATTTAGATACCTAGGTATCGATACGATTCTACGACTTGTAGTTCTGTGTCATTTAGGCAAAGGCTTGGTGGTGTATCTGAGTCTTTTCCAGACGAAAATACAATTTTACATCTAATTGTGTTTAATCGCATTTTATTCTTAAAATTTATTTTCTTAATTTACAGCTGGTCAGTAATTAGCTAGCGGCAGAAAACATCGATATTACATTTTTTTCCGAAAGAATAACAAGTTTTTTACAGCCAGCAGATAAAGCATGGTTTTTACTTTTGAAAGCTTTGTATCGAAATTTTTGGATTAAATGGCTAATATCACCTGTTTACGCGTAAATAATTCAATGGATCAGTATCATTTGGGAAACTTAACGGTTATACAATAATCATTCGACCAAGCTGGGTTTACCTGGCAAATTGAAGTATTTTTCTATTCGCTCGATTTGCTTAATTCAAATAACAAGAGAAAAAAAATATACACTGTCAAATTATTGAGTTAACATATTGAAAAATTCAAAAATTAAGGTTGTTAAAATCTAATTGAATCGAGCGAATAGAGCGAATTGAAAAAAACTACAATTTGCCACATAATCCCAGCTTGGTCGAATGAATTTTGTATAGCTGTTAAATCCAAATTTTCCCAAATGATACCGATCAATTGAATTATTTACGCGTAAACAGATGATATAAGCCAGAGATAATGATTTTGGTGATGAAATAACATTAGACGACATAGGCATTACTGCTATGGACCAAAGTGTTGACGAATCTAAAAACAGAATAATTTTTTTCATTTTTTATGGAACAAAAAATAAAATTAAATCAATATAAGCCCAGTCATATCCATTTTTTTTATTTTTAACCCCATTTAATCAGTAATTCTATTTTTTTTAAACAGTTGTTGAAAAACTATTCGTTTATCTAGTACCCTACCATTTTTTATTGAGAAGATCATTGGGTAATTTGCAAGGTTTTACGGGTTTAAAAATTATTATGTATTTCTGTTGAAATTTTTATTATAAAATTTTTTTGCAAAATTAACTTAACATACAGCTTTGATATTTTCAATAATCGATAAATAGATCTTCTTTTATCTGAATAGTCTGAATTTTTTTATGATCTTGTGATACACGTCGTGTATCACAAGATCATAATTTTAGAAACTTTGATACTATCTCGCTTAATAATATTTTTCCAATTATATTTTTGTAAAATGTTTTTTGTACTAATAATTCACAAAGCCCTTCGTGTATTCAACCTCTTGGCGCGGATATAATTTACTCGTTCAAGTCGCACTATTAAAAAAAATTGGTTAACTGGTTTTTAGAGCAATAGATGAATTTAATTCCTTCCAACTTCCTGAACTTGATCAAGCTATCTGCATGGTACGTAAATCCTGGCTAGACGTCACTCCAAAGACAATTGTAAATTGCTGGGAACACTGTGTTATTTTACCTAAATCGAGTACGACTTCTAATCCTCCTTTAGAAGAAATCGAAAAAGACTCGATATTCAGTTTAACAGAACTTTTAGAACGTTTTAAAAACAAATATTATCATTTTAAAAAAGATGACCAAGTAGAATCAGCGAAAGATTTTTTGAATGCTGAAAGCGTTGAGAAAACTGATAAAGAAATAATAGACCTTGTAATTGGCACTGATGAGGCACAAGAGGAAGCGACTGTGGATAGTCAGATAGTAATAATTGAAGAACAACCAGTTAAACCAACATCTTATAAAGATGTCTTAGAATCTATAAATGTTATCCAAAACTATGTGAATTCGCTTAAAGCTAAACAGAGCTTAATTGATGATTTAGAAATTTTAAAAGAAAACTTGTCAGAATTGAGACTTGATAACCTCAACCAAGGTTTGATTAAATTTTATTCCGAGTTTTTTTTAAGTGATAAATAATTTTTGTATTTTGTTATGTAATTTTAAAAAAAAAATATATTTTTTTAAAGTTCATCTATTTTAATCCGAACAATTTTATCCGAACTCAATTTTAACAGTCCCAAGGAGTTCGGATTATCGCGACTGCACTGTAGTTTAAATAATCAAAAAAATACTTAAGGTTCATTTGATTCAAAACTTCCATGCTATCTGATTTTTTTATTTCTGATATTTTTACCGTTTTCTAGGACACCTTAAACTACCCAAAATCAATTTTTTCATGGGGATATAACATCAAAAATTTTAACTCCTTCCCCACTGCTTTTTGCAGATATTTACCATATTCGGTTCAAAACGGTAAATTTGCTCATAAACGCGTAGCTAAACCTTGATTTTTTTGAAGAACAAAATAAAACTGACCTGTTGAGATCTTTGCTGTCTAGATTTTAAAGCAAAATCAAGACTTCTATATTCTGCCTGTAAATTTGCATTTATAAAAAAAAACATTAAAAATCATTGTTATAATGTCGCTACTTGGGTTAGCTTAAAAACTTAAAGCAAGAAATATAATTATGTGTAGAATTTGATCTACAGTTCCAATTTACAGTCATTTCTTCATTTTGTTATGGCATCTTGAAGTTTATGATCATCTGATCATGTAAAATTCAGTTTTTTCCTTATAACTTTTTATTGAAGCATTAAAAACCAGTTCTTATAACTCTTACATCGAGTGTATTTTGAATAAAATTGCAAAGTTCTTGCAGAGCTTAATTTAAGGTTTAGCATGTTTGTTGCATAACTTAGCATTTTGCAGAACTGATTTTTATTGCTTCAATAAAAAGTTATAAAGAGTCGATCCGTATCCGTTTTACAGCCCAAAAAAGAATCGTTTAAAAGCAGTTGATGTCAGCCGACATTGATGATATTAAAATCTACAACAGAGCTCTTAAAAGAAATATCGATCTAGTCAAACAATCATTAAATTTAGTTTAAAATTATTTTTTGCATTACTTTTTATTAGAAATTAAAAAAAAAACAACATTAAAATAATTTGAAGGATTTAATTTTTAAATTGAAAAATAAAAAGTATTCCCAAAGCATAACTCCTAGAATTTTTTCTAAATTAAAAATCCATTTAAACTAGAATTTTTTTTCTTAAAACTTTATTTTTACATTTTGATTTGAAAAAAATAAAATGAGCTTGTATTTTTTCTTGTTCTGTCTATTGACTGGTCAGTTTTTGAAATTAGAAAAATTTATTAAGTTGACTTTAAATATTGTAAATTTTTAGTAGTGACAAGATGCTCGTCAATATTCTTCAAAGAGACTGACTATGATATTCAAATTTTCCCAAATTCAAGTTGTCTTTTAGAAACAAAATTAACTGCAAACAAATTGATATGTTTGAATGAATGCGAAAAAAATCCAATATGTGAATATGTGTCAATCAAAGATGATCAATGCTTTCTTTTAAGCTCAATGGCTGCAAATGAAATGGAATATTCAACTGGAAAATTTATTTTTGCTAAAATCAAAACAATAGAGTTGGTTTTTCATCAAAAATTTTTGGACTTTAGAAATTATTTTTTCTTTTTTTTTTGAAGTAACCATGGTTTAGTTTATCATTGGCCAATTTATTTATCCAATGTAAAGGAAAAAATCAATGGAAAAGATCTTTATGATGGGTATAGAACAAGTTTTGTACCCGATCGCTATGAACATGCAAACTCAGCGATTAATTTAAATGATGGCTATTACAAAATTCCACCGATTCAAATAAGTGGTAGTTTTACATTTTTAGCTTGGGTAAAAGTAAACACTATTCGTAAATATGCAAGATTGTTTGAGTTCAATTCAAATAATACTAAGGGTTACATTTGTTTTATTTTATTTGATTATCGTGATTTAGCATTCTATTCATTGGATAACGGTTTGACGTACCAAATTTTCTCAACAAGTATTCTTTCAACAGGCGATTGGAATCATTTGGCCGTCGGAATTGACAATGGCGTTGGTTTTTATTATGTAAATGGTGATCTAAATAATCGCCAAAGTATGGGTTTACTAAATGATGTGACTCGAAATGTAAATTTTATTGGTGGTACTGCTAATCCAAGTGATCCGCTTTTATCAGCAGACGTTGACGATATTAAAATCTACAACAGAGCACTTACAAGTGATGAAATTTTAAAAGAATTCCAATCAATTTAATTAGAAAAAAATTAATTTCATTTTTAACTAAACTATTTTAAAAAACTTATAAATTAAAAATCCTGTCTTACACAATGCTCATTTCTGAACGTTCATAAATTTGGAGTCAAGTGGTAAGAGTGAAATTTTTAACAGCATGGTTATCTTGTGGTTTCCAAACAGTTGATTACATTAATTGAATCGACAGTTTACAAATTTTTTATCTTTATAAGAAAAGTAATGAGCTTTCAGAAATGAACATTGTGAAGGAGTAGTTTATATTTACATAAAATAAATTTTAGCTTTTTATGGTTTATTGAATTCCGTTTTAGGTATTGTTGAGATTTTTTGAGAAAAGGCTAGACCGGGAGGGTTATACCCCGTTTATTTTGGTCTTATTGATCATTTTACTATTCAGTCCCATTTATTTTTGCCTCCGTTTGGCG
Source organism: Brachionus rubens (assembly GCA_022207745.1). NCBI lineage: Eukaryota > Metazoa > Rotifera > Eurotatoria > Ploima > Brachionidae > Brachionus > Brachionus rubens. Next base: position 2,510,941 of record JAJVHD010000013.1, read on the forward strand.
CATTCTTGAGACTTCAAATTTGTGGGTTTATTAAGGCCCCTGGGATATCTGGGCTTTTGAAAAAGAGGGAAGCTACAAACACATCGATTTATCAGGGTAGTTAGAACCGACGTCGACAATATCTCATAAATCCAAATTAACTTCCCTTCGATTATAAGCTTAATTACCCATTACTAGGCATAAACACGGTGGGCATGCGCTTGCCTATTAATAGGGTTGCCTATTGATAAATCGAAACGCCACTATACTCCCAGATCTCTCTATAAATTACTTTGATTTTAAGCATGCTGATTGAATCTCTTTTAAATTTTTTTATTTTCGAGATGCCTTGTAGTCTCTCGAGGACTTTAGGGCTATACTTTACAATTATTTTGAGATTCATCGGATCAAAATTTGATTTACTCTCGAAGGTAAATTTTTAAACTTTTACACGCTCGTAGACATGATTTTCATATGGGTACCCCAGGTAAGGAGAAAACCATACTTTCTCATATTTAATGCCATTGATCGTTAGAAATTAATTAAGAAAATTTTTCTCCCAATCTTTTAACATGAGATTTTTTTTTTAAATTGTGCAACTTCCAAAAAAGCCGCGAGTGAAGGGTATCGTTAGAAAAAGTGCCTCATCCTTAAGCCAAGACATACGCTCTTTGAGCCTTCACAAACATGGATATCTTCAAGTTAAATAGTGACAAAAGTATGTAATGATATAAGTGTAAGTTGACTTTACAGTGGTATGATCCTCATTTGATTAACCTCAAACGATCTTATAAGCTTAAAAATCAAAATTTGGTTCTAAAGTCAAGACAACTAGAAAGAATGATGCTTATTTTGGTGAAGGCTTTAGCCGGAAAAGAAGTAAATTAACCCTCAAATGAGACCTCATTTAGACCTTTAAATTGAACCACTCAAGTTTGAATCTTGTCGTATTGGGTTGTCACTGGCTTTGCCCATCAAAACGTGTAGAAGCATCGAAACGGGCCCAGGAGCTTGTTTTACAACAGAGACATTTAACAATAGATGTAGCCCTAGTGACAAAGTTAAGTGTTCTACTTGATGTAGAATACGCTTGGTTTGTGGTTCCAAGCTAAGTCTAAATAGTTGTCGAGTTCGCAGCTTCGGCTCGGATGAGTGACACTGTTAATGATGAACGTCCCACAGTAATTAGGAGTCGTAACCATGCCTTGGCCGGTCCCAAGTCCGGATGAGAAAATGGGAGGGCGACTAGTCGTTGTTCAAATATCTCGGATCAAATATGTCTTTGAGCAAAAAGGAGGCATGCAAAAAATTATGCTAAATTAAACTAAATATTTCCCCGTCCGGGTAGCAAAAAATCGGGAAGAGTAGAGAAGAGTAATGACCGCTTGTACTCCGACTGTTGAGTGATTGGCTTCAGACGTACCTTTTACGTTGTTTTTCATTTGTTTTATTTAAACCAAAAATTTTTAGAAGTTTAATTTTTAAAAGTTTAATTTTTAATAAAAAAAAAATCATTCATTTTTTCTGGCGGAATCTTTTGTAAAATCTTAAAAATAAAACTATTTAATACTGAGATATGACAAAAAAATAACAAAAAAAATACATTTTCTAAATTGAGCATCTTGTTCAGGATTTGTTTGTGAAGTTTGATTGAAAAAGGTATCTGGAAGCTGTTCAATTTCTTCGCTATAAACCTCTAGAATCGTCCAGTTAATTTGTTTAAACGTTGCATGTAACAGAACCGCTTTAAAAAAAAATATTAAATACAAACAATTAGAATAGAAACAACTTACGAGTTGATCTTAATAAAAGAAACGAAAGACTCTCAAGAATGCTTTGATTAAACATCAAAAATAAAACACAAAACGAAAATATTAAAATCGATGTTGTGGGTGTCAACTTCATTTTCTTATTTTCATCAATATATTGCAACATTATTCCAAATCCAAATATAAATATTAATAAAACACAAACACTTTTGTAGAAATCAAATGGATTAAACAAGGATATAAGAATAAGGGATAACATATAAATCAAACGATAGTGAATTATGTTATAATAAAAACGAATTCCAAGCGAAATCCAGTCTTTTGCAAGTTGATAGTCGACTATTTGGCCAACAAAATCATCCAATGTACGCAAACGGAAAAAAGCCATTTTGTTTTTTAATTTCAAAAGAGTTTTTTTCTTTTTATAAATAATAACTTTTATCAAAAAATTTCTCAATTACTTTAAAAAACCCGATAAGGACGTTTATAATAAATGAAATTTTTTTATTTTTTTTCTAAATTTCAAAATGGCTTTATTTTTAGCTTTTCGTTCTTTTGAAGACCTAATCGGTGTACGAAGCGATTACAAATATCCAGATGATTTGAATCATCTAAAAGAACAATTTGTAACAAATATTTATTACTATCGTACAATGTATTTGCTCGTATTGTTTTTAATGACTCTTTATGATCCCTTTTCGTTTTATACATGCATAGCTGCTATTTTACTGGGAATAATCTTTTTAATAATCGGGGATAAAACGATTGAAAAAAACGAGATAACTCGCACAAATTTTATATTACTAATTCTTTACGGTTTAATTCTCTTGAAATTATTTCAGAGTGTAATCATTTATTTGGCAATTGTGACACGTAATTTTTGCTGGATTTTAGAGGTCTGATAAAAATTAAAATGTTTTTTGTTTTTAAGCCATACTCCTTCATGCATGTTTTAAAAGACTAGATAAAAATGCTTATTTAGAACTTTGTGTAGAACTTGGATTGGATGAAATGGATCAATCAGATCCTGAATTTGAACAAACAGCTAGAATAAGTATGATATATTTTTTTGAATTTTTGATGTTTATTCTAATAATTGGGAAATTTAATTTTTAGTAATTGACAAGTTCCTTGAGTTTGTTTACAGCGGGCAAATAATTCGAGCTAATAATTTAAGATCAAATGAAAATTAGTAAAAACGCTGTCGGTTGATTATTTTTAATTTTCTTCAAAATTTTTATAATAAATTTTTTAACTTTTTGTGTAATCAATTTTAACCATGTCGATCAAGCTTTTTGGCAAAGGCCATTCATATTCATAGTTACAATAGCTTAATTTTGCAGATGACATCAGACTACTTGAAGGCACGTTTGACAAAGCACAACAACTATTGACCATTCTGGCTAAAAATGCAAGAAAGGTAGGATAAGAAATAGATGTGAAAAAGACAGATGCGCTCGCCACATCAAAATATCATGTTAGATGGTACCGAGACTACCACCATTACCAGTACCGAGACATTTTGATCCTAATCCTTTAGAACGTCAAACTTTTTGGACCATTTTCTTCGGCTTCATGGTATACTTCTCTTACTCGTACTCAACTGATCAACAAACGTTACAAAGATTCCAAGCGACCAAGACCAAAAAGTTAGCCCAACAAGCTTTACTCTTAAACGTACCCGGTGTTTTCATAATGTTGTCTTTATGTTGTTTTGTAGGTCTAGTTGTGTATGCAAACTTTTCAAAATGTGATCCATTAACATCAAAGCAGATTACAAATCCTAATCAATTAGCCGGTTTCTATGTCGCTCAAAATCTTGGTCACATCCCAGGAGCTGTTGGATTTTTTCTCTCAGCAGTGTTCTGTGGATCATTAAGCTCGGTGTCATCAACCCTAAACAGTCTATCCTCTGTCATCTGGGAAGATTATTTGAAAGCATTTGACTTTTTTAAAAACTTGGACGAGACCAAAAGTGTTCGTACAACAAAGCTCATAGTCGTTTTATGCGGGATCATGTGCACTTTACTTTCGTTTATAATCTCAGCGTTTGGGAGTAACCTGTCTCAAATATCGACGAGTTTAAACGGAGCTCTAAATGCACCGATTCTTGGTTTGTTTATTTTTGGATGTTTATTCAAAAAGACAAACTCAATCGGAGCGTTAAGTGGATGCCTCTTTGGATTTTTATTCGGTTTATGGTTAAGTTTTGGTGCTTTTATAGTCAAACCCTATTACCCTAAATTGAATGTAACAACTGAATTTTGTAATTTTACATTTACACCGATGAACCAGAGTGTGATTAAAGAATTGAATGGGTTTAACAAAATTTATTCTTTATCGTACATGTTGTACACACCGTTGGGCACATTGGTAACTGTTTTGGTAGGTTTGATAGTGAGTTTGACAACCGGTGGTCCGAAACATGAAATTGATGATTCGTTAATTTTGTTCAATTTGGGTTCGTGTGTTAAAATTTGTAAGAAAAAGAGAGTTCAAGATAATAATGAGATGTCAAAAATACAATCGAATCAAACGATTGCTACATTTTCATAAAATTTTGTTTTATAAAATTTTCCAAAAACAACGTTTTTTTTATTTGGGATATTTTGTACCTTTTTTGATAGTTTTTAGCCAATTTTACCATTTGGAAGTTTTTTATGTCCTTAATATGGGTACCAGTGTTAATGGGAGCTTATTAAATCTAGGACCATATCTTCGAATCAACAATTGCTTTTTCCAATTATGAGTTCTTAAATGCTTAATTAAAGCACTAAGCTGCAAAACCTGCTAGTGCTATTTTAAATCAACACAATTATAATGTTCATGATGGATACCTGGATACACATCGAATGATTTTTTGTTTTTTTTAAAGCACCCAGGTGAAACACTTGAGTGCATTAACGGAATATTCAAACTGTTTAATTAAACATCTTGAAGCTATTGAAACTAAAAGAGGACCTATTTTATGAAAAAGGAAGATAATTTCAATTTTTAGGCCATGTAAATATTAAAATATTAAAATATTTGAGGAGATTTGAACCTTCAGAAACCTTTTGAAGCTTCATGAGCGTTCATAAAGGTTTACGAAGGTTCATGAACGTTCATTTTTGGAAGTTCTTAATGACCAGGGTTGTATGTTTAATATAATTAAATCATGAGTTAAAAATTATAACAATGCTTTCAATTTCAAAAGAGAACCAGTTGCCAAACCGGTTTGGGGATCACTTTAAAGTTTAAATACCGAATGATTGAACATGGCACAAGAACAAGGGCAGGTGAAAAATCCTTTGGATATGTATTCTCAAGATTGGTTAACAAATTCGCCTTGAATAAAATTTGTCTAAAAAAAGAACATTTTCAAAATTTAAATTTTTAATAACATTAATCTAATATTTGATGAATCAATTAAATTGTTTGATAAATTAAATCCAACTGTAAAAAAATTTTTTTATCTAAAATTTATATTTTGTTTAATTTGTAATTTTACATCATTGTGAAAAAGTTAGGAAACTTTTGAAAATTTTTCGATTAGTTTGATTTTAAATTGATTTATTGAATACGTAAAAAGGAAACATTAAAAAAAGTGATATATTACAAAAAGAACAAATATTAGGCTACAAAAAAAGCATATTTTCGAAAAAAAAACTTTATTTCTAAGACACACAACTCGATTAACAACATCACCTCTGAAATTTTTCAAAAAAAAATTGTGAAAAATTTAGGTAACTCTACTCTAAAAGGAAGATATTTCCACTAGTATCGCATACACCCACCGTTTTTTTTTCAAGCACTCACTTATTCTGTAAGGCATTTAGTCTACTAAGTTTCTTTCAATTGGTTCAATGACCTTGGTTCCTGCTTTGCCATCTCTTTGTCCAACCAACTCCATAAGTTTTCGATACAATTAAGATCAGGACTGTTTGCAGGCCAAGATAAAAGGTCTATATTATTATCCTCAAACCATTTAGTGACTATTCCGGCTCGAAGTAGATCTATTGAAGGGGCCAAGTTTTTATCAAGAATATTAATGAATTTTTGAGAGCTTAGTCTCCCGTCAAAGATACAAAAGAGCCCAAGCCCATAATAGCTCATACAGCACCACATTCCAATTGAACCACTTCCTTGTTTAGTTCGACTTAACCCTTAACCGCCCGTTGGATCATATATGATACATTTTTTAAACATCTTAGTACTATGTTTTTCAATAACCAAATGTTATTAATTTATATATTAAATTAAACCTCTTCAAAAGATCTATCTACCATAGGTAAACATTTTTGGTATACGTGGGACGAGGGTCGGACGGGTGGGGATAACAATAAGTAGGAGACGCTTGTTGGTTTCGAACGTTTATTGAAAAAATAAAAACAAAAACAAATAAAAATAAAATAAAATTAAAACTAAAAATGAATTAAAAAAAAATCATAAATTATAAAATAAATATTGAAATGCAACGCGTGATTATCATAAATGCAACGCGTGCCTTTTAACAAAAAATTATAAAATAAAATGTAAGTCTCACCTTGAAACTTCATGCCTTTTTCTTACATAATCTTTTCATTAGATCATGCACTCCATATAACATACCTCTCCCCTTAAGACAAAATCGTCCCCTGATTTTAAAAATAACTCCAAAAAATAAAAACAAGTCCTAACATAAATTAAACATGATGATAAAATAGTCGTATCTTAAGCTAATTTTCTCACGCTTTCAAATTTAGCGTTGAGATCACATCATTTTATCTTCTTTTTTTTTTTTGAATAAACGTTTGTGAACTTTATTTTCCTTCTTAATTAGGGCTTTAATTAAATTCCTTATTTCACTATTTGTGAGGTTACGCTGTCCGAATATATTATTGTTCATCCGATTGCTTCTATCAGCTAGTCCATTTATACCAAGAAAAATACTTTCTTGTTCTCGCGCTCGCTGTACTAACATTTCCAAATCATAAATATCCATTACTGCCAATTTATCTACAATTTCTCTGTTGCGTAAGCCTACCAAAAATTGACCTTTCACATAGCTGAACAACTTTCTTGGTCTCGCATCTGGGAACGCTCTTCTACCCAAATCGCTAATCACTGCTGCATATTGAACAAAGTTTTCAACAAACGTCTTTAACATCATCGTAAGCTTCTTCATGAATTAAACTCTCTACAAGCTTAAACGTTGTGTCGTCCAAAAACGATCCCATTAGATATATTTTGTCTCTGTCACCATAAACTCTATTCAATTCTAGATAGCTATCAAACCTTGTTAACCATATCTCCACGTTTGTTTCCATTGTAAAAAGACTAGGAGCTCTCATTGCACTATTTGCCATTTTTCGGCTTATACTTTGTTGGCTTATTGAAAATTGAAAAATGCTTGATTTTGTTGATTTTACAACTTTTCTTGTTGTTCTCTCGATTGAATGATATACTTTATGTACTAACAAAAATTAAACCTAACCCTAACCCTAACCTTAACCCTAACCCTAAAATCTACTAAAAAACTATTGTTTGAAAATCTTTCATTGAAACAAGCTTATCCCACTCTCTTTTCTCGTACGATTACCAAATAAATTTTGAAACATCTCTCTTAACACTGTAAACAATTTGAACAATAGAATTTCAAACAATAGAACAAGTCACAGTACTTTGTAAAACACTACTTTGAACACTTTTTTCTAACAATAAAACAAATCACAGTACTTTAAAACTCACACGGTTTTTTAAAATTTAATACTGTTTAACAAATCTTTAGCTTAACACTGTCTATTGTTACTGTAAGCTTATTACACAATAAGCTTATTCTTTGTTTAAGCCCCTGCCACCTATTTGATCTGGATGGACATATAACACATTAAATAATTTTCGTATCGGTTCCTGTTAAAATATTTCAAGTAATTTCATTATTTTTTTTAATTTAATTTAATTTAAAAAAAAAATATTTGATTTGGATTATAAATTCTTTCTCTTTTGATTAATATACTTAAAATTTAGAGAGCTATTTTTCTGGTAACTTAAAGGCGCGATTTTTGCGACATGTCGTTATAATCGAATTTCGAATTTAACGACATGTTCAATGTTAAAAGATGGGATTTTTTTTTCAATTCGATTTTAAAGATATGTCGTAGAAATCGCGCCTTTACGTTATATATTGGGACGAGAAAAACGCTGTAGTATTCAAAAATTAAAAAAAAACAATTCTTTCAAGAGATACATTCCCTCAAAGTTATGTATCGCATTTGATACAATGGGATCTTGTGCACGATTTAATTTAATTCTCAATAGTATCATTTAATAAAGGAAAATATTTATTCTAATTAAATTTTAGGAAATAATTTTTTCTACGTATTCGAAAACCTTTAGAAAATTATTCATTTTACAGAATTTATGATTCTTCAAACAAAGAGATATTCGGGACTAAATGGCTGAATACAACTTTTTTAGTTAAATTTAGCGGAAAGCGTGATAACTTTTGACAGGAACACTATGGACAATCGAAAATTTGTCAGTTAGTAGAACTTTTAATGAGCTTCAAGATGATGGGTCGCTCTTGATACTTAAATTGGATGGAGGGAGCAAAGCCTAATTTTAACGATATTAAAATCTACAACAGAGCACTTACAAGTGATGAAATTTTAAAAGAATTCCAATCAATTTAATTAGAAGAAAATTAATTTCATTTTTAACTAAACTATTTTAAAAAACTTATAAATTAAAAATCCTGTCTTACACAATGCTCATTTCTGAACGTTCATAAATTTGGAGTCAAGTGGTAAGAGTGAAATTTTTAACAGCATGGTTATCTTGTGGTTTCCAGACAGTTGATTAAATTAATTGAGTCGACAGTTTACAAATTTTTTATCTTTATTGGAAAAGTAATGAGCTTTCAGAAATGAACATTGTGAAGGAGTAGTTTATATTTACATAAAATAAATTTTAGCTTTTTATGGTTTATTGAATTCCGTTTTAGGTATTGTTGAGATTTTTTGAGAAAAGGCTAGACCGGGAGGGTTATACCCCGTTTATTTTGGTCTTATTGATCATTTTACTATTCAGTCCCATTTATTTTTGCCTCCGTTTGACGCATTCTTGAGACTTCAAATTTGTGGGTTTATTAAGGCCCCTGGGATATCTGGGCTTTTGAAAAAGAGGGAAGCTACAAACACATCGATTTATCAGGGTAGTTAGAACCGACGTCGACAATATCTCATAAATCCAAATTAACTTCCCTTCGATTATAAGCAATCGAAAATTTGTCAGTTAGTAGAACTTTTAATGAGCTTCAAGATGATGGGTCGCTCTTGATACTTAAATTGGATGGAGGGAGCAAAGCCTAATTTTAAGCTTATAAAAACGCATTTTTTTGGAAGTTCGCTAGGTAACATATATTTTAACAAAAATGCAATTAACTTGTAGTTTAAAATCTAAGCTTTCATTTTTGAGGTCGATATTTATAATTATAACGCTTATAACGCTTTCCAGTAAAAAGCGCTGAACTTATAAACAGTCACAACTCTTATTAGACGGTAAACTTAACGGTTGATTTATAGTTTCCAAGGCTAATTTCCGGCAAACTTACGTAATTTTAGGTGCAGAATATCGCTATGATATTAATATTTTGGAAATCGCGAATTGAATATTGGATATTCGGCACAGGATTTAATACTTTATTCAAAAGGAAGATATGGGATATTCTCCTTTAAAATAAAGTATTAAATCCGAATTGTTAAAAATATCAAATCAGAATTCTCAAGCATTTATAATTTCAAACTAAAACATGTCATGAACAAAAATAAAAAAGGAATAATTTCAACGTATTACACATTGTTTTTAGTTCTTTAATAGTCAAAACCAAAAAAAGAACCAATGAGGATGATGCTCTCTTGCCATTTGATAGTTTCCATTATTGTGCAAGGACGTGAGAATGTGCTGTTCTTTTTTTTGACCAAACAGACCAATTGACGTTCATCTTTGGGAGCTGAAATCTTAGGCCTTTCTTATTTTGGCCGATCTCCATATGAATTTGTTTCAATAAATCGGTCAATTATGGTCTGTATACATTTTTTTGATCTTTTTAATTCAACTCCTATCTTAGAAATGTTGATGAAGTAATACAGCCTTTACTCTGTCTTCATTGGTGATTGGGCGTCGTTGAGGAGTCTTAGGGGGCATTTTTAACTTTAATAGAGCTTTAATGTGATGTGATTTTCAAAATTAGCTTTCTGAATTTAAATCTATCTCTGAACAGATCAAAATCAAAAAATTAGAGTATGTGGGATGGCTTGTGAATTAAGAAATAGGATGCCTTTAATTCGTTTCTTAACTTATTCACAAAAAATTTTTGGGAATGGTCGAACCAATTGTCTTCTTTTTCATTTTATTCGATAGAGGATTAGTCAATTAATCTTATCCGAAATAAATCCCGGCAAAAAAATTATTTTTGCGGCAAAAATTTTATCCAAAGAAAAAAATGAATAAAAATTTACAGGGAGTTTCCTAACTTTTTGACAATACTGTATATCTTAAATTTAAATCAATAAATGGAAAGTTAATTAGTCTCATAGAGATAAGGACCTCAGCATGTTGATTAACCTTGAAACCTTAACTTGATAAATTTTTAAACCAAGTCTATTATGCTTAGACAATCTAAAATTTCAATAAGATGAATTAAAATTATAAAAGTTAACACTAACAAAAGGGTGTTTCTTATTTCTTGACCCAATATTGTTGTTTTTTTTCACTTTTCTCAGAAAGAACTTAAGATTTTAGACGGTCAAAAAAATTTTGTAATCATATTGACGACCGCCACATATCACACGTTGATCCGACCCTGAGGACAATTCAACGTTTTTAACCTTAAATTAAGACATTTTTTAGAATATATTTTTTTAATAATTTTTTTACTCTGAAACCAGAACCTCTTAATTTTAGGAAAATGACGATAATTTTTTTTAGCAAAAAAAACCTTAAAATTACCAGGCATAATTACTTTTTGCTTGCAATAATTTTGAATTTACAGTCATTTAGAACAAATTTGCAATTCACTCTTGACTTTTTTACGGTTGAAATCGGAAAGCAAAATATAAATAGATTTGAAAAACAGTGACAAAAAGCTTCTAATTTATAATAATTTATAACCTTCATTCAGGTGAAAGCTTTTTTAATTATAAAATTCCTTTCAAATCAGTTTAAAAAAAGAAAAATCGTTTTCAAACCGGTTTAAGCGAGTCGGTCTACCAGCCCTAACAGAGTGGTTTCAAAGTGGAATATTTTACCGTAAAGTGTTTTCAACGCAGAAACAGTTACTGGCTTTAAAGCGGGTATCGAAAGAGAAGTGTTTGGTATGGAACGAAGAAAGAAAAGACTGATTTTGAAGCTCTTATATAGCTAAATGCCGAAAGGCGTTAGTATAGACTTCTATAATGAAATTGATTGAAAATACAAACACTTGCAAGTTAAGCATGGGTAGATACGAGATTCGGCAAGTTGAAGTCTTCAAGTATCTCGAAACTCAAACCATACGAAGCTGACTTAATGAAAAGATCTGGATGGCAGTTCATGTGCCAGTACAATTGAAGGCTAGAAAATGTTATGTTTTTGACGTGGTGGAAAACAACATCTTTTTTTTTAAATTTATGAAAAATTTATTCTGGAAAAAAAAAATTTTGCAAAAATCTAATTTTTTGTCAGAAATATTCAAAAAACTAAAAAAAATTAAAAGTCAGAGAGGTTATATTTATAAATATTTATAAAAAAAATTATTGCTAAAAATTGTGAAAAAATCCCAACTGTTTTTTTTTTTTTATTTATTTCAATGCTTGATTTGCTTCTTCAACATTTAAACGACTAATAATCGCTGAGAATGTTTTCGTTTCTAATATTTTATCCGATACACCTTGCAATTCAAAATTGTTTCGAATTTTCTAAAAAAAATAAAAAAATTTTAAAACTTAGTCTCCCTTCAAATGTAAACCTCTTACTTTAACAATTAAATTTAAACAAGCCAATTGATACGGATGTAAACTTATTTCCAAACGTTCAGATAACCACGAGTATATCATGTTTATTTGTTCGTTATACCATTGCTCAAAAGCTCCTAATATGAATAATTCATCATTGATTTTTTCTCTCAATATATTCAAGTTTAGACTTATAAAAGTCACGTAGGATTGACCGAGTTCGTTCACTGGTTTCTAAAAAAACAAAAATTTATAAACAATGTCATTTAAATTTTCGATGATTTATTTACCGTTAGGGATAGAATTGATGAAAAAAATGTTCCTTCGTCATATCTTGACAATTTTTTCAACAACCCGTCTAACACACTTAACAATTTAGTGACTAATTGTTTGTTCATTTCGACCAAACTCTTTTCTAAAAATTCATCTATTTTAGTATGATACCGATTCAAGTCTCCACTGTTTAATCCGCATAACTTTAACGCTTGTACCTTACAATCAATTACTACATTTACCATGACACAACATTCTTGTGGGAAGACGTAATCAGTTCCTGTTGTTAATAAAATAATTCCTTTTTTCATCCAAGCGTCAAAATGTTTCATAATACGACCACCACATGCTTCTATCATATCGGCAGCCATTTGTTTTAAACGATTTTCTAAATGTTCAGCGAAAATATCATCGGGCCAATGGAGATCTTTTATAAATGATTGGAGGGCGTCTAATTTCCATAGCATGTCTTCGGATGTAGCACAACCTTGACCACGATTTTTCCAATTTTCTTTTTCAAAACCTTTGTGTATTGACTGACCGATTGACGATTCCATTAAATCAACGTAACGGATTACTAAAGGTGCAAATGCTAGTTGTAGATGTTTATGAAAGCGTCCGTCATTCAAAGAGGCTTGACAAAAAAATTAAAAACAGGATTAGATTTTTGAGGCTAAAACTTACGATGATTTCTGAGATAATCGTTTAAAAGTTGGAATAATGGAAAACTATCCCAACTATCAGGCGTTTGTTGCTCGATCACATGATCCATATCAACAGCAAACAATGACCAAAAAATTTCTTCATGCTCGACTAGAAGTTCACAGAACCACGCAAATGACTAAAAAAAGTAAAAAAATATTAGTGCAACACTCCAAGACTCGGTGAAAGTTAGAGCGTTAAGAGTTAGTTCGAATACCTTTATATTATCAATCTCATATTGTTTCATAGGATATGACTTATACTTGAACTTTTCGGCAAAGATTAGACTAGTAATATCATTTAAAGAAGACTTGTGACGGTGGGTTATCTTTTTTAAGACCAATCGGGTCTCTTTTTTAAACCGATAATTCCTTCCGTTAACTTGATTCTGTTTATGGAATATTAAGAGTAACTTTTTATATTTTCTATTCAAGTTTTTGTACTTCATAATCTCGTTTAATTTCATATTCCGGTATTTTGCAGGTAATAAAAAAGCTAAGGTACTCAAATTGACCTGGACTAAACTCTTTGAAAATTGAGGTCTAGAATTTAAATTTAAGTTAAATTTACCTCAGAGTGATGTTCTTCGTTTTGTTGTAACAAATCGATACACAACTCGGCCAAGTGTATAAGATCTTCGACTTTTTTTTTCGGTGTTGTATCGGCGTTGTAAAGACTATCTACAAAGTGAAACAAAAAAAAATGTTAAAGTGTGTTATAAATTTAAAGAGCGTAGGAGACATTAATCGTGGGTGAAAGGATAAGATAATTTCTCCTTTACTTTTGATACAATAAAAAAAAAGAGGTCACGTTTACTAAAGGCAAGCAACATATAATAAAAAATAAAAATTTAATAAAAGTGCATTAGTTCATAAGTCACTTGACACATTTATAACATTTAAGATTATGTTTACCGTTTTCTTCTAATTTATCTTTATCGCCTTCGATTTATGTTTAAAATAATATTAAAATTTTTTTTTTAAATCTTTTTTTGGATTTTTAACCTAAACTGGCCAATTTCTGGTTTGATTTTTTTAATTTTAACTGAATCTTTTTTTTCTAGAAAATTACTCTCGAAAACACCGTAACTTTGGCCGGTCCCAGCCCGGATGGGAGGATGACATGATTTTTTATTTTTCTTATAGGTATAACGTATTTTTAAACAAATATAGCTAGTCATTGATAACTTAAAGAGCATGATAAGAAAAAGTAAGTAATTTAAATTATGATTAATTAGTTATTTTTGTTTAAAGGTAAATCACAAAACAATGATAAATTATTGCCGTTAACCCTGCCTTGGCCAGTCCCAAGCCTGGATGTGAAAATGGGAGGGGCGGCAATGATGCTTTCATTCTAACACCGTTCTAAATGTGCTGTATTACGAGTACGTGGGTCTACGGATCGCGTTCGAATCTTGCCGTATTGGGGTGCCGCTGGCTTTGACCATCACAACGTATAGAAGCCTGGTGACGGGCGCAAGAACTTGTTTTACAGCAGACCAATTTAGTAATAGGTGTAGCCCTAGTGACAAAGTTAAGTATTCTCCTTCGGGTTAATACGCTTGGTTTGTGGTTCCAAGTTAAGTCTAAATAGTCGTCGAGTTCGCAGCTTCGGCTCGGATAAGTGACACTGTTAATGATGAACGTCCCACAGTCACTGGAGTGAACGATAGTAGCAAAGTCGTAACCATGCCATGGCCGGTCCCAAGCCCGGATGCGAAAATGGGAGGGCGACTCGATTCTTAATGCGACTAAAGAGGTAAAAGTATAAGCGAAATTAAAGAGTAGCATGATCATTTTAAAAAAGCTTTAAGTGTAAATACTACTTAAAAAAACCAAAACTTAACATTAAATTAAATTAATACTACATAAACGAAACATGATGTCAAAAATAATATTATTAAATCATAAAAAAATACACTCCAAAAAATTAGCCATTTTAGAAAAAAAAATAAAAAAGCTCAGGAGAAGTTGCCCATCACAGTTAAATTAAAAAACAGCCCTCTGTGTCTTTTTGTTTGATAAGTGATTTAAAAAAAAATTTACCTTCGACTTTCGCTACTTGAGAAATACGAGTGTAATTAACAAGGGCGGCATTTTCTAAACATTTACGTATAACTGCTTTAACTTCTTCTGGTGTCACTGGTGTTACTATATCTTTCATTAAAACTCTTTCTAACAAAGACAATGTTTGCTTTAACGCTCCTTCTGGACGTCCAAATGGAAAACAAAATCTAAAATGTGTTATTTGATATTCGAGGAGACTTCTTAGTCGTTCTTTTATTTCGTCGAATTTGACTTTTTCTTCGTTTGTTACTGTTCCAATACCGTCTGGACGATTACCGTGCACGTGACAAGCACAAAACGCGAATGAGTAGTGTAACAATGTCGGGTCGATTATAACCGACTGTTCAGCTCGGTCTAACAAATCACTAAGATAACACAAATGACGGTAACAACCGCGTACACCGTAACGTGCTTGGTATTCATCAAGTACGAATATTTGACCTGGACTGAACCATCCAAGACTACAAAAATGATCGTTTAATCGATAATCCAGAGTCGCTGTTTGTAATATTTTGAATAGTTCGTTATGAATAAATGTCGAAGGGTCTGATTGAATGAACTCTTCCATTCCGTGCTTTCTAGCTTTATCTGCGTCTAAACACACCAATAAATAATTTTAGTTGAATCAATGGGTATAAGAAAATGAACTTACCTCCTTGTTCTCTGGCCAAAGGAGTTGACTTGGTTGCACTTGGAGGTGTTGGTTTATGCGATTGACCAGTTGCTCTGTACAACGCTTGAATCCAAAGTTGACGTTCAGCTTCTTCATCAGTAGCAAAAGATACATTATCACCTTCTTTGACCGCATTAAAAAAGAAACGACCACCCTGAGCCTTTAACTCCGAGTCAATATCAGCATAGTCAACTGTAAAATTGTCCAAAGTCATTAATTCACGGGGTTCGGATTTTTTTTCCATATAACTGCATAATACAAATGTATACTGTGACACTTGTACGAGACATAAATACCTTTTTTTCCATTTTTTCCAAACATTTTTACCCATACAATAGCACCAACCGCACATCTTTAAATTACCTGGCTTGTCTATTCTCACTGTTAATTTAATCTTTAGCTCGTCTTGGAATTTAGAATTAGTCCTATCCATGACGTACCAAGTTGCCGCTCGGGTAAAATTCGGATCTGGTCTTAACACAACTCTGCCCAATTCTTTATTATCTTGGAGTATATTTTGGGTCTCCATGCATAGTTTTACTTTAATAATTGGCAACGGTTGTTGGGTCTTGAAGTCTCCGGACGTATCCCAAATGGGTCTTGACGCCTCAGCTTGGTCAGTTTGCAATTTTGAATGACCCTGGACTTCCATTACACAAAAAACAATCCGATTCGGTGGCAATGACTTTAAACCCTTAACTTCCATTACCACTACTTCAATTGCAAAATTTAAAACAACATCTGTTCTGGACAAACACGGCTCGTTATCGTCATGATGATGATTATCCGGTTTATTTTGTGGTCGTTTTAAGCGTAACTTTGACTCGGAAGCACCCACTGGTTGATTATCTAAGTGATTCATTAATAAACTAATCGATTGCTTTAACTCTTCAATGTATGTACTCTCCATGTTTTTATGTACAAACTTTGGCATTAGACCATTTTGCTTTAAGAATGAAAAATAAAGTCAGTTTCAAGTAAATCAGGTTTTGGGTTCGGGTTAGTCTCATTCTAAAAGAAGCAAAAAAACTCCACTCTAAAAAAAAAAACGCTTAAAACCTTTATTTTAACCCTTTGAGCAAGGGCGGCAAAGTCCTAGAAAATTTAAAAACACATTAATAAAGCACCTACAAAAGCCTCTAAACAACTAAAGAGTTTTAAAATTACCAATTTTGGGATTTCGAAGACCTAATTTGGGAGGATTTAATGAAAAAACTTACTTTTTGAATGTTTTCTGTTTGCTTCATTCGACTGTCTAATTCACGCCGAATTGTTGCTGCTTGTTCATCTGCATTATCTAACTGTGCTGCATTGAATATTAGTTGATGCTCAAATTTTTTAATTCCTTTTTTTGAAAAAAATTTAAAAAGAGCTTCCTGTTGAGATCGCTTTTTCCTCATAAATTTGTCCCCATAAAGTAAATTATTAGAGGAGTTGTATCCGAAGCGATCTCTTGATAAAATGAATTAAAAAAAGCGTACCTAAAATATTTTGAA
Organism: Brachionus rubens; assembly: GCA_022207745.1. Lineage (NCBI taxonomy): Eukaryota > Metazoa > Rotifera > Eurotatoria > Ploima > Brachionidae > Brachionus > Brachionus rubens. Next base: position 2,527,852 of record JAJVHD010000013.1, read on the forward strand.
ATAAATCATACAACTGTTCTTTTGTTAAAATACACTCTGAGGACATTGAATTATTCGATTGATTTAAATTCCTCGAATGTCTCCGACTTGCAATCGTATTTGCCACAGTGTTTTCTTCGTTATATTTAAAAATAATATCAAACTTAGCCATCCAAGACGACAAAACAGTTTCTTTTGAAAGTCCGTCTATTTCGGGTAGACTACGAACACGTTTTTCAATGTTATTTTTAAACACGTCTCTAAAATCCGATGCCGAACAACTACCTGTATTAACCATTTTGGTAACTCGATCAGATTTGAGAAAAACTTCATAATAACTTCTAACTGCATTTGTAAACGCTTCATCTGCTTCTAAATTAGTCATTTTATTTTGTAAAAAAAGATCAAAATTATCTTTTAGGGTTTGTAGTTGATTTTTAGTTATTTTCATTTGACGTCGAACCATATCGGTTGGTTGTTTAGCTATAAATGGATAAGCTATACATCGACATACGAATACGTATATTTGTAATCTTTTTTTGTGCATTTCAGCCTCTTTTTGGGCCTCGTTTTGTTGAGCTTGAAGAGCAGCTTGTTGATTTTTTTCGTCCAAAGTCTCTTTTTTTTGTTTACTTCGAGGCAAATTGTTAAGAACACTGTCATCGTCCATGCTTTGATTATCGACTTCTTGTTCGTGTTCCTCTACATGTTCTTCATCACTTGAATTTTGTACATTTTGATTGGCATAGTGAGCTTCGTAATTATATTCGGAATTGTCATCACTGTCGTCTTCATTTCGATCGTTTAGACTACTTGAGAATGATGCTGTGTCGCCAGGTCGACGTGGAAGTTGTCGACCGGAAGGATTTTTTCGTCTTGGTGACGATCTTGGAGTCGATATACTACCTGGTGTAAGTGTCGCACCACCAACTGTACTCGCACTTGAATTACTTTTAAAACTAGCATTCTTAAAACTTGCTTGTGTACGAAAATTCGATGATTTTTGACGATTGCTTAGTCCATCTTGTTCACTACTAGCCGAATACGAATTTGGCAATCCATTAACATCTCCGTTAATACTCAAATTCGAAAATCCATTTATTGTTGAATTGGCAGGTGATTTTGAGTAAGTTACGTCTCGATGAGAAATATTCGGTGTATTTGGTTGTGTATTGGATGGCGGACGTTGTATAAATGAGGTCTTTGCTGGTTGGGATTTTTTACGATCAAATTCTTCGTCGTCACTTGACGATGTCGCTAACATCGTCGCTCAATTTTAAAATCCTATTTTTTTTTCTGATGTTAAAAAAACTAAAATCTAAACTTAGGTTCGAAAAGTAGAAAACTCAATCGTTTTTTGACTTGAATAAACACACGTAAAAACAAAAAGAAAATTTCAAGCTTAAAAAAATATAAAGTACGGATAAACTTTGATTGAACATAAAAATTTAATTATTTTATGTCAAATTCAAATGAATTCTTGTTAAGCTTAGTAAGACTGTCATAATTATTAAATCAATAGTAAGTCTCATAGGGGGCTTATTATTCGTAATATTATGTTCTAAAACAGAAAAGAAGTTAGTAGCTTCTCGAATCCTTGTGGAAATAAGTTGAATAAAATTTCAAACATAAAGTTTTTGACGTTAATGTCAAAAAAATCTAACATATTTATATGTCTCATAAGTCAGATAAAACAAAAAACTTGTGACAAAGGTACCTTTTTTTTTGTTGTTGTTAATAATTATCTCTACGGGGAGTTCTTAAATAAATCATTTCCTATTGATTTTACGTCTAATTTCTATCTTAATAAATTATTTTTTTATTTCTTCCTCAAAATTTATTACGTGCTTATATATTACATTGACTACAAGTTGATCAAAAAAGTTATATAATCAAGGTGCAACACATATGTGTTCGATACACGTTATTCAATTTGATTTTTCCATCATTGCTTCAAGGGGTAAGAAAAATTTTTTAACACAAGGTCCATTTTAAAAATTGGTTATACCCCCCTTCCTATGAAGAATCTCTTTTTTTTTTTAAATTTCTCATGGGGTCTTTAGGGGTAGGTCTAAGATTAAATCAAAGTTCAAAACGTCCCACAGTCGTAACCATGCCATGGCCGGTCCCAAGCCCGGATGCGAAAATGGGAGTGCGACTCGATTTTTAATGCGACTAAAGAGGTAAAAGGATAAGACCCCCTTCCCTTTAGTATGAACAATCGCTTTTTTTTTTAAATTTCTCATGGGGTCTTTAGGGGTAGGTCTAAGATTACATCAAAAAAAATTTTTGATTTCATTTTTTTTCGTCATTCCCCAAATTTTTGACCATTTCATGTAATTTTTTATACCCCATGATTGCTTGTTTGTTTTCTTTCTTTGACGCATTTTGAATTAAATTAAAAAGTTCAAGAGCTAACAACATCCAATCTATTTTTGGCTCATTCAATATTTAACAAATCAAATCAAAAGAGATAAAGCCTTAATGTAAACTAACTAATTCAAGTACTTAACTGATTTCACTAATGCATCTCAAACATACTTTAAATGTCATTTTAAGATAAATGAGATTTTATAAATGATATAAACAGTCTTTAATTTTAAATCAACCCGACTCATACGACTTCATGTCACCCATAATACTTTTTCTATAAGAAAAAAAATTCTTCTGATTCTCTAAAACATAAATCTAGCAATAGCCTGATCTCCAGGGAAAATAAGATCATATGTTATATTAAAGCTGGTCTCTTTTTCTTCAGTATTTATCTATAAAAACTCGGAAATAGAATATATAATTATGATTTTCTATTTTAAAAGTTTATGCTGACTCAAGTTAAATTAGGAAATCCTTAATATTGAAAATTGATTAAAATACCTATGAATTTTAACGTCCTTTAACAAAAAAAAATTAATATAATTTCACTTTAAGAAAATTGTTGTTTAATTTACCTAATTTTTCTTGACTCAATATATCCCCAAAAAAGTTGCAATAGTCCTAACCTGAACCTAAAAGATAATCAATATCTAATTTTTGAAAGACGATTTAAATAAACTTTGGTCGATTTATACCAGAACCTCTAAATCAAATTAGAAAAAATCCTTGTTAACTCATCCATTAATTTAGGATTAATTGAACAAGAGGAAAAAATAAAGACTAGGGCTAAACAACAACAACAAAATAAAAGAGAAAGTCTCTCACAACAATTCTGACAAACAAAATCTAGAGAAAAAAAAAAACAAAAAAACTCGTTCATAAAATAATCATAAAAAAAAAGAAGAAACGAAAATAAAAATCGATATTTTGAATTATGATTATTTATTATAATATAAGACTTTTGAATTATTTTTTTGAATGATCTAACTCCAAAAAAAAAACAAGTTTTTTTTTTTGACATTTTTAATTTGCGTAATGAGATCTTCTTTTTTTCCATGAAAGGTTTTATTTTTGTGATATTTACATATATGATGATATTCGATTCGATTGATTAATCATGCATTTGTTTTACGTGACTAATTACAACTTTTTAAAGTATCTTTTAACTTCCTAATATTGAACTACATTCAAAAACATTGTTTCTTGTGTTTTTGTGGTACCACAAGATGACATAGCAAAAAATTGACAAGTCTGTAATGGAATGAGCTTAATCTTCAAAGTGCTTAAAAGCTTTAAAACTGTCACTTTGATTAAACTAAAAAATATTTTTGACGTTCTAATAATAATCCAGTTTAAATATGTAATATAAAATTGGAATCATGACTGAAAATTACATGGATTAACGATATGATAAGACAAATCATATTGTTCATTTTGTTAAGAATAACTGAAGACTTGACTGCATTTTAACCAATGATCGCATTTTGAGATAAATGGTATTAGAGGTTCATGAATTTTTTAAAAAATTTTAAGCGTTGTACAATAGAGGCCCTGTGACCTGGGGGTTTCCAAAGTTATCGGATTTAAGTGAGTCAAGATTAGAAAAAAGCCACCTTTAGACTGTTTTATCAGGGTAGTTAAAACCGGGGTCGACGGCCAATCCAAATAACGGCCGACTTTCTGAGACTGATTGTATCATCTGATTTGATTTCGCTCCACGGTCACGAAGAAGAACAAAATGAACAATATGAATGCCATTTCTAAAATTTCAATGAAAGAAGTTTCTGTTAATTATAAAATGAAGTATAAATTCATAGACTGTCATACATAGTGACTGTCGTTAATACCTGTTTTAAAAAACATGAGTATGTCTGAACATGTATTAGAACGTATATTAACTAATTTAAATCATATTGGACCATATGGGTTAACGCTAACTTAAAATTAAAATATTTATATATTTGACACTTATTGGTTTTTGGTATAAGTCGAGTATTATTTTTACTACTACTACTACTACTAATTTTTCACATGTTTATTAAAAGAACATAGTCTTTCTAAAGTTAGCGCAATGCAAAATTACCACACGATCTTAAAAAACTTAAGGTTAGCCAAAATTTTAGAAGAGGTCCGAAGTTAAAGCGACCTATAAAGAAGTATGTCATTTTAAAACGTTCCGGAAAAACAGCAAATTTATATTTCCTAAGATTTTCCTGCATGCGGATTAAGGTCAAAAATATGAAAATCCATCATCTAAGTGATTTTGAACTTTATTTTGATGATGTCTCTAAATAATTTAGAATGCCTCATTAAAATATTAATAAAATTGATTTAAATCATGCCCTTTTAACTCAGAAAATTGATATTAAACATTTTAAATGTTAATTTTAAAATTCTCGAATTAGCTGAAAAATATTAGAGTTTCTTAGAAGAATGCCTGAAAGTAAATTTTTTATTCATCATTTTTGGTATAGTATTGCCTTCAATTTGACACCAAACATATTTTGATTAAAAAAAAAATTCTTAAAAATCGATCTTTTATAATTTACACATGTCCTTAAAAAAAACCAAATCTAATTAAACAGGTTTAATTATGATATTAAATTTTTCGATTTTTTAACTTGCAGACTTTTTGAACGTTTTTTGGTTTGAACATGCAAAATTAATAAAAGATAGTACAATTTAAAGATATGCCCCTAATTAATACTATACATAAATTTAGCTGATTGAAAAAAATTTGCTTTGATTTCCTCATTTTCCTTTGAGGATGATTTTTATAAAACTCTTTGGGCAAGGATTTAATTGAAAAAAAATTCTACAAGAAAAATTTCTTTGATCTTAACCTGGCATTTCTAGTAACATCATTTTAATCCTATTCACGGACAAATCAAAAGTTATCCCGCAATCCTATCTAAGGTGAGCCCTGATCACCATGCTTTTTGTTGCGTTCGATTCTTCATTAAAGATTCTTAAATTTTTGCAGTCACCTACGACGTATGTTCAACGTGTAGACAAACTTAATTTTAATTTAAGATAATTAAACAAACATCTTTCCGTAACACGCTAAATAGATGATCCTTTAAGACATGTTTTTTCATGATAAACATCATTAAAGAAAACATAAAAGAAAAATTTATAAAAAAATTTTCTTTGTACACACCTTGCAAGTTTCTCTCATTCAAAAATCTTTATCGATTAGTCGATATAAATTATTTATTATATAAACATAAACAAAATAATGAGCAAAACTTGTTGATTTTGTTTGTTTAAGTTTTGATGACTAAATATTTTAACGAGTCATTTCAACAATAACAAAAAAAAAAAAACAAAAATTGAAAATATTTCGGATAAATATTTCCGTAATCTAACTAAAATTTTGATTTTATAAATTTAATGATTTTTATAGATAGAAAGCAACTTTTTTTATGAACTTAGAACTAGAACTTTTCAGTCTTTCCATCGTAAATTTTTAATTGAATTTTAAAAATTGAAAATACTGAAAAATATGAAGAAATCAAGGACTTAGATTAATTAGACTGATCAACAGCTTAGAGTCCTTTTCTAGATGAGAATTGTTTAAATTGTAACGTCACCTGGGTTACACCGTAACCAAACTTAAAGTCTTACAAAAAATTCAAGAATGACAAGTCAAGCTCAAGTTCAAGGTAAATCAACAGGCTAGTGGTCTTGCCTAATTAAAAACTGATTAACTCTCCATTTATTCAATAAAAATAGAAATTATAAATTGAATATAAAAATGTTGTTTTCAAAAGTAAAAAATTTTAAAATTTAAATTTAATTTATCAAAATTTTTTTCTGCTTCATCAGGATATCTGAAAAAAAGATATAGGGGTGTAAATCCTTTATTTTCAGGTCAATATTTAAACCGATAGTATAGAAATGTTCCTCTCGTTAAGAGCTTTCGTTTGGTACCCATATCATGAGCATTGAATGTGAGTTTCCTAAAGAAAAATTAAAAAAATACTTAAAAAATTGCCACACCCATACGAAACTACCTGCACATCCACAATACACTCTTTATTTTTACATATTTCTAGATAGAGAATTTAATTGTCTCGGTATTTCAGTATCATTCTTACTTTTTGAGATATTTTATGAAAACTACAAGAAACTTTCTTGCTTAATTTCTTTCAGTTTTTTGAGAAAAATCGAAAAAAAGTTTTCACTTTCAGAATCAATAATTTAAGATAATTAAAGACCTTTTTTTACAAATTTGAAAGTTGCTTGTAGTTTTCATAAAATATCTCAAAAAGTAAGTATCTTTCTTGATTCATTCGATACCAATTGTTCTTTGAGTTGGCAACCTGAAGTTTTGTACGATTGTATTATTGTACGATTGTCTTATTGCTTTAAAGAATACTTTTCTGAAATTTTTTTTTCACATCTTGTGTACAAATCAATGTACACAGTGTACAAGATAATTTTGGACACCAACTCTTAAGAAAAATCATTGTACAACCCTACCCAACTCTTTTTCTTAAAACCCTCAAGGAGTCAAAAAGTATTTAAAAAAAATGCAATTTTGATATTATTTTCTAATTCTCCGCTAAAATGTACACCTTGTACACTCAATTCTAGAATCCTAAGTTTTTTTCCTTTAAAGTAAACTTGGTCTGTATAAATATTGTCTAAAAGGACATTAAAAACAAGAAAAATAAAACAATTATTTAGTAGGTTGATATGGGTATCAAAATGCAGCTCTCGGGATGAGAAGTCAGAATCAATCAAGAAAATCGTTGAAAAAAAATAATTCAAACTTTTTTATATACTCTAAAAAAATTAATTTTTTCAGCTAATCATTTCATATGCGAGACTTTATATTTTCTTCATAAAATTTGAGTATTTTATTAGTTTCACCTATCGAAAAACTGGTAAAAGCTTTTAATCCTTAAAATTTTTGAAACTTGTTCGATTGATTAAAACGTACAATTTTGTACTATTCAAAATTGAATATAATCTTGGTCTAGATTGAGAAAAAAAGTAAACCCAAGAATTGTACAAGATGTACAAAAATGTTGTACACATCCCTATAAAATCGTACCTTTAATATTTGTTAATCTGAAGTTGCTTGTAAAAGTTTTCTAATTTTGGGATGTTTATTGCTGTACTATTCATATCTTTTAAGAGGTATAAAGTTGATACATAATGGAATAGTTGTACAAATTAAATCTGAATATGTTTATAAGGTTCATTTTTAGGAAAAAATATTCTACCACGAATAGTACGCGAATCGTACAGAACAATCGTACAAAACTTCAGGTTGCCCTTTGAGTTGTGTTGGTGCATTATCAAATGTTATAATTTTGTAAGAGAAGGACAGCATCCTCCCTAAAGCTCGATGTTGAAGAGCAAAAAGACCATACTTTTCCAATGAATTATTCAAATCGTTGAAGTCACACGACCATATTTTTAGTTTTAGTAACGTAAAAGCTCGATATTTAGGACATGTCGCAAATAAAGGATATCCTTTATTTACGACATGTTCTGTATGAACGAACACTGTTTTTTTTTAAATCTATGACATGTCGAAAATAGCGAAAATTGATGAAATATCTGAATTATGCCTCCTTTATTTGCAACATGTCGTAAATAATGAATTATCTTTAAATGAGACATTTACTAAATATTTTTTAATCGTTCAAAATTTTCTTTTTAAATTATTTTAGAATAAACTAATGTATTTTTATTTGATCACAAAATCAGAAATTTGAGTTTTAAAGGATAATGGGCAAAAAAATAAAAATATCTATAGATTCGAAATCTACAGATATGAAAACCAATTTAAACTGCTACCGCTTGAGATTTTTAATTTATTTAATCTAACTCTTTTTAGATTGCTTTTAATATAGAATTTCCCTAATAATCGAGATTTCTTAATCGTTTAAAGAGGTATCCTTATCTGTAGATTTCGAATCTGAAGTCAAAAACTTAATATTTACTTCTACTTTAGGTAAGAGACATAGGTAAACCTGGGTGATATCGGCTATTTCCTTAGAGGATCATCAGTCCAAGCTGAATTTTTGATATGTTATAGATTTTTTGACTAGAAAAAAGAAAATATTGGCCCCGTCCTTCAAAACGATATTCTTCATACAGGGGGTACGAAAAAAAAAAATGTTACACACAAGGTAGGGGGGGGAGGGGGGTTTTTCATAGTAAATTGAAAAAAAATTACATTTTTTTTTACTAATTAACATAAAAAAAATTACATGAAATGGTCAGAAATTTATGGGGGGGGGGGGGGTATATGACGAGAAAAAAATTGGAATCAAAATTTTTTTTTCAACTTTGATAAATCAAAGACATACCCCACAAGACCTAATTGTTCTTTGAGCTGAATAGGCGAGTTCTCCATTTTAATGATCTTGTATGAAAACGAAGCGGCAATTCAACTTTTAATTCTTTGTAAACAAAAGAATTATGTTATCTGTGACAAAATACGTTAAAATTTTTACATTTTGTTGAAAATAGCTTTGAAGGAGGGGGGGGGGGTCCAAAATTTCGGCTCCTATGTAATTTTCTTACATGGGGAGGGGGGGTATAACCTTGTTTTTTTTTTAAATGGACCTTGTGTTGAAAATTTTTCTTACTGATACCCCCTGCTTCATAGTTAAATATTCAAAATACTGAAATTTCGGTGTTTTGGGCTCAATGGAAGTTTCATTGAGACTATTGGAGATAGAGGTCTAATTTTTTGTTAAGCTTGTAGAGGAAGAATTTTTGTACAAACTAAGAGAGTTTTTGAAATGTAAGTATGAAGTTTAGACTTCGTAGATAAATCTTCATAAAAAAACTCTTTTTGGGTATGGTCACTTTGTAGCCTTGTACCTCAGCATTTTTAGATGTTTTATTTTTACTTTTCGTGAGCTCAAAATGTAAAACTGCTCCACGTTTGCATGCGTTTGTGTAAGATTTCTTAAACTTAACTTTTTCAGCTTTAGACATTTTAAAAAAAATGAATGAAAATAAATGACAAACAAAATCTCAAAAGAAAAAAATTTGAATTGAATAGACAAAAGAAAAAAGAATAAGGTTCGTTTTGCTTATTAGGAGTTTATTTATGTTATTGTTTCAAAAGTTGTAGCAGTCTAAGTTTTAATGCAATCAAGTTTTATCTTGAAGAGGGATAGGTTATTTGTTGTAAGATCAAAAACAAGTCATTGTAAAATCCAAAACTAAAATACATCGTTTAACGTTTTAAGTTAAGCATACTCAATGTTAATCGGTACTTCTTTAATTTCGCACAATTAAAAAATATTTAGAACATGTCTCATTTAAAGGTAATTCATTATTTACGACATGTTGCAAATAAAAGAGGCATAATTCAGAAATTTCATCAATTTTCGCTATTTTCGACATGTCATAGATTTAAAAAAAAACAGTGTTCGTTCATACAGAACATGTCGTAAATAAAGCATATCCTTTATTTGCGACATGTCCTAAATATCGAGCTTTTACGTTAGTTTAAAAATACATAGATAAAAACAATTTGCCAGTCTTTTAATGGCTTCTTTCGTAAAATAACAAACTAAATTGTACACATAATCAAAATAGGGCAAAATAAATGCTTTAAAAAATTGAATTTTAACAAAAGTACATAGATAGAAAAGTCTCTTAATCGAAAAGAGTATACAATTTACAGCTAGACATGTTTCTGTAACTAGCTTCATAAAATTTAATTTTGAATCTATAGTAAAACGTAATAATTTATATTCTTTAACAGCACTAATTTTTAGACCTCTGATTATAAAAAAATTAAGGAATTTGAATTTTTTTTTGGGTAAAAACCATGAAAAAAGTCATACTCCAGTTTATATCAAGATTACACCATAAAGTCAATTCTTCAATAACACTGATTTTGTTGAGAAAATAATGATCTGACAGCATTCAGTTCTTTCTTAGAGGACTTAAGACCACGACAAGACCGAATAAAGAACTTTGAATAAGCGGATTACATATGTTGAAACTTGGGTATAAATGAGAGCATTTACAATAAGCTTGAAACCATCTACATGTAAATGTTTTCGATGTCGATAATACAAAACGCATCCTCACATAGTAGAAGACAAAATTTTAGCTAGTAGAAGTCAAATTTCAGAAGTTTCAATTTATTTATTTATTTTAAATGCTTATGTCGACTCGTCTGCTAAAAGGAAGAACCTATCCGAGAGCAAATGAGTTAGTTTGAGGGTTGTTGTGTCAACAACCCTTTTTTAACAAATAACAAAATTAATCTTGAAATTTAAAAAATAAAAAATAGTTTCTAAAAAAAATATACTAAATCTATATATTTAAAATTTCAGCGATTTTTTGCTATAATACTTTAACATTGTGTTAAAAAGATAGGAAGTAAATGAAGATAATTTCGAGACATTAAACAAAAAAAAATTCCCACGCTCTCTAAATGTGCGACTTTTAGGTTTTCGAAGATAATTTACAGGTAAAATAAAAATATCAACTTATTCGAGGGTTAATTGTTAATTGACACATTAATTAAAAAAATCTGAAATATTTATTTTTTTTCTTTCTTATGTTAATCAATTAACTTGACCGAAAACTTTCTTCTGAAATGTTCTTGGTATCAAAAAAGAACTTTTCGAAATACGACTGATTATAAAAATATCGTTACTTTTTGTTTATTTTTTTTCGCTGAAGGAGCATTAGCTCGACCAGTTTTAGTAAAGAAATAAAATTTATTGGAAACGGTATTTTAGAATTAGAAAAAGATCTGAAATTTGGAAACTAGGAAATTTTTAGAGTCGAGAGCGATAATTGAAAAGTTCCGACTAAGACTAAAAATCTTAGCTGAAGATGACATCATACGTTGACAGAAGTAAGTAAGTTAAAACAAGTAAGTTATTGAATAAACTACGATGACAGAAAATTGTATACATTAGAGGGAATGAAACTTCGACCACTCGCTCCATTGGACTCACACCACTTAGACATGCACTCACTGATTTATAAAATGATCAGGTTTGCGAGTGGTAAGGGTTCCGAAAGGGATAATGTAACATGCCTTTCAGTCAAGGTAAGAAAAGAAAAAAAGGCGCGAGTCGATTTTAGGAAAAAGAAACCAATGGGTGTGGTAAATATCTTTGGAAAAAGTCTATTTAGTGAAAATATTAAAATGTCACACATTTTTTCTCTCAAGCAAGTGTTTTAGACTTTGCGGAATTTCTACTGCGAGGTTTTCTTTCCTAAAAAAAATTCACATGCAATGATTTAAAAAAATAGACAATCTTTGCTAGATTTAAGTTTTGTCATTTAGTTTTCTTCTAAGTTTGAGCTAATAACGTAAAAGCTAGATTTTTATGACATGTCGCTCTTAATCGGAAATTACCATCTCTTTAAAATTAACATTGTAATTTCGGTATTTGAGACATGTCATAAAAATCGAGCTTTTACGTTAGAATAGGATTCGACATTTAGTTTATCATTACATGGTTCTCAAAAAGAACATGCTCAAAATAAGTCATTCTTCTACAGTCAGTTTCAAAAATTCCATTGAAAGGTTAGTGATGTTCAATTCTCAGAATGTCTGAAAGCGAGAATAATTATTTTTTTCGACCAAAAAAACTCACCCTGTCCGGTATCGTGTTCCAAAAAAGTCAAAAGAATATCCTCAGATTAGATTAAAAAAAGCTTAAAAAGTTACTATTCGATATTTTTCGTGAACACTCTATGGATAAAAAATAATTCTGAATTTACGCCAAAAATAGCTTGAATTGATTCACAGCCTCAGTTTTAATCTTTCTACGTGTTCAATAGCTTTCGTCAGTTAGAGATTTAGGAAAAACAAGACTAAATAATCACTATGGAAGAGACTATAATGGAAAAAAAATAAGAGTCACCTCAAAAAGCCCTAATTTCACAAAATTTCGAATCCCCGAAACATATGCTATGTTTTTTTTATTGAATTTATTTTTTATTCGTTTACCATTATCGGGATATTCTAGTCATTCTAATAAATAAAGTTTATAGTTTATTAAATTTATATAAAATGGCACAATAATTGATACACACTCAAAGTGTTGTATCTGTGAATTACTTTATATTAGGTTACAACGGTACACATTTTAAAATTAAGAATAAAGTAAAATTGAAAAAGTATTAAAATAAAAAATAAAATAAGTTTTGTTTTGTTTGTTTTTTTTTTGGCAGTTGAAAGGATTATATTTTTGTGACATGGCATTATCTCATATGTGTTTTTATACTGATCTTTGCTTCAAAATATTTACCACAACTGGTTCACTCTGTTTTAGGCTTAATCGACTTTTTCAAAGCCTCTGTTTCTGCGTTATTACCTTTCGTTGTTTTTGCAGAATTAAATAAATTTTTGTTGCTTTCGTCATCTCGGATACTTTTTTGTACGCTACTATCTTTGTATGTGTTTGTTTTAGCCGGTTTTGTTTTGAAGCCAAAATCAGACAGAGTTGTGATACTGTCAGTATTTTACTGATCAGTATCAGTAAATTTCAGTATTCAGTATTACTGATACTGTTACTGATACTGATTTTAAAAATACTGATACTGAATAGAGTGCAAAATCAGTATTTCAGTAATACTGTTTAATACTGAAAATTTTATTTGTGATACTTTTTTTTATTAATTTGAGCCGAATAAGTAAGATTTTATAGAAAAAAAACGTGGAATATTAAAAAAAATTAATTTGGAGAAACTATTGCTACTATCCCTTGTTTTTTATTCAATTGAAATTTTTTTTACCGCTTGTGTTTAAGAAAATAATTTTTTTGAGGGGTGAGTCTTTTTTTATTTATCGGTCTTCCTTTAAATATTTTCCTTTAATAATCCCTTAATAGAACGAAATGATATATTTTATGTAAATAAATTAACTTAGATATAAAAACAACGTTTAACAAGTTGTGATTAAATTCCTTTATTATATCAAATCAAGTTTCTGCTTATTTGTTTCCATTTCCTTAAGGGGTTCATTTGGGAGATCTCTGTATACAGTGAAGGTAACATTATATCATGTGTAAAATGTTTTTTAACTTAAGGAAATACTGATTGGCTAAATACTGATACTGATTTTCTCGATACTGATTCGGTAAATTAATACTGAATACTGACTGATACTGATGGTTTTAGTACTGATACTGACTGTTACTGATTCCCCTAAATACTGATACTGACTGATACTGATTTTTTCAATACTGATCCCAAGTCTGAACAAGTCAATACAGATCTAACTCTGATTTAATCAGAGTTAGATCTGTCGATGTTTCGATATTTTATGGACACTTGGTTATTTGGGTCTGCGAGGAGCTTTGATACCTTTTTAAGGCTAGTTGCTTCAATTCGTTCCACCGCATCAACTAGATTGTATTTATTAAGTGCTTCGTATTTGTTGATACCTATGATTCTCAAGATTCGCTTCTTGAGAATCATAGGTAGGTAGGGGTGCTTGTGTTACTTTACTACTATCGTGATAATAATATTAAAGTAATAAGTTTTATTACCATTCTTGATTGTTAAGTAATTTTTTTTTTACTTTATCTTGAGTAAAATTTGGTATATTTTAACTTTCCTTCACAAAGAGATACAGTGCCATGTTAGCAACTGCCGTTCCGAGTGAATCAGCCTTCAGTATTGCTAATTATATACAGTCGAGACTCTTTAATCCGAATTTCGCTTATCCGAACAATTCGCTATCCGAACTAAAATCTTATATTCCCTACCCCCTTTTTAAATTCTTGCCATTATAATTCAATTCGTTAATTCGAACTGAAATGTTCGGTTAAATTCGACATCCGAACTTTTTTTTTATTACATGTACATATAAATGCACACATTTTGAATTTTTTTATTCGAACTTGTTTAATTTTTATACGAAAAAAAAAAATTTTGTGTCATACAAAAAAAAATGTCAACACATAAAGAAAAAAAGGGTCAGATAAAAGTTCAGTTAAACGGCCAAAGAATGAATTAGAACTCGAACAAAAAAAAAATAATTAGCCAATATTTTTTAGACAATCAAACGCTAGAGGTACTTCAAACTTATGTTGAATCTTATGTTGAAGCATGTAATTGATCTGATAGACAGTTAAAAAAATAGTATGACACAATTAAGGACTGAAAATTTGAATCAAGGTTCACTTATAAATTATTTTAAGAAAGTTTAATTTTAATCCGTAATAAGAAAAAATTAATTCTATAGTTTTTCATTTTTTTAAATCACTTGTTTTTGTGTAAAATTTCATAATTTAATAATAAAATAATTTTTGTAAGAAATTTGATGTTTTCATTTATCCGAACAATTTAATCCGAACCAAATTTCTTGAATCCCAAAAAGTTCGGATTAAGGAGTCTCGACAAAGAAAACATAGAGCTTCTTTGTAAGCAACATCATTACAATATTCCATGATATTAAAATCTGGTAAAATGGTATTTGAAAAAAATTAATAAAATCTTGAATTGATTTTGATTATTTTATTACTTAAATAAAGAAAATAAATTCGATTTTTCTTTTTCTCAATAAATAAGTAATAAAAAAATTTATTTTCTAGAATAAAGGAAAACAATTTATTTCTTATTTTTTGGATAAAGTAAAATGATTTTTCTAATGACTCAGTAAAAAAGTAAAATTTTTTACTCTTTACTTGTAAAGTAATATTAAAATGACACCCCTATTCGCTTCTGCAGATCGCCAATTTCTGTTTCTGTAAATAAAAATTTTCAAAATTTGTAATGTTTTTTGAAAAAATTTCCTCTATTTCATCTTGTAGTGAATACAATATTCTGAATACATTTAAACAACCATAAAAATCTCCATAAATAACTTTTTTAACTATTTTTGAACACTAATTTTAAATAATAAATCACCACACTTTGATCTCGCTCTTTCTGGGACTAAGGTAGTGTTCTCAATACTTCTTAAACTCAAAAAAAAATTGTGAAATTGCTATTTTGCAAATTAAAAATTTCAAGAATGATTAACAAAATTTTGAAAGGTTATTGCTAAAACACGGTTAACATAGGGTTTAGAGCAATTAGGGCATGTAACGATTTCCTTAACAGGTTTTACCATGATAACAAATTAATCTTCGATTTACAAAAATTTATTTACAACAAAAAGAATAAAAAAATAGAAAAAAAAAAATTAACAACAAAATTGGAAATTTACAATTCTAAAAGACAAATATTAAATAAATACCTCAATCATAATTTTTAAAAATGATGGTACATTTGAAAGCACACTTGAATTTTGAAACTTGCAATAAACGGAAAAACTCGAGTGTTGTGAAACAACTAACGAACGAATGACTCTTTTTTGAAAACGACTCAATCGAAAGGTAATCTCACACTCTTTATTACTGTAAAAATTCAGTAGTAAAGATCCAGTGTGAACGCCGAAAATTACCAACGAAAAGTGAGTGACCAACGAACTATTTTGCAAATTAAAAATTTCAAGAATGAATAACTAAATTTTGAAAGGTTATTGCTAAAACACGGACCATTTGTTTTAAATAAAACATGGGCCACCATTTTTGTTAGAAAAAACGGCAAGCTAGCTTTAGGAGACTGTTTTTCGTGTTCATCTTTTTGTGCTCTTACCAGCTAACTAACCTATATGTTAGTTAGCTGGACAGCAAGACAGCAGGAGTTTAATTTCCTTTCTTGCAAAATTAAAAGCTAAGCTCTAAGACATACGATTCGGACTACAGAGTCTAAAAAGAAAATATTACCTGAAATTTTTAGAATACCGATGGACCATCATTTTCAGTAGCAAAAAAAACCCTCGGTTTACCGATACCATTTTTCGGGTATCACATTTAGTGCACTTTCTCATTATACAGCTGTCTTTATTCTTAAAGCTTCGATTCGAGTCACAACTTCTTTTAAGGACATGAATTTTATTATCAAAAATAGTTAATAGTTTTAAACGACTGTTTTCAACTTTTTACTTAAAGCTTTGTAGTCAAATTTTCTATATAAAGATTAAAGTTTCGATTTTTAAACTTGTTTTTTTAAAATTCAAAATAAATGAACTTGAATTTTTTGTCTAAAACCTTTTATTTAGGTTTGAAAAATTACACACCAAAAATTTTAAAATTTCAATTTTTTGTTTTTTAAACTTGAAAAAATTTATTCGTTTAAATCTTACCAATTGAAGTTTGACCGAATTCCAATGTTCTTAAAAATATTTGGATTCGAAATATTTTGAAAAAACTTCGAAAAAAATTGAATGGCAGCGTATTAGCTTGAATCATGAATGTATCGTGTGTGCGTAACAACTGCGAAATAAGCTGGATCAAAGAAATTTTATAATCCGTTTTAAAACAAAACATACAAAACGACAATGAGTTAAAAAACAAAATTTTTTTCTTTCTCCATTAGAAAAGTACATCGACAGGGAGAGAATCAATGGTTTGTGTGCATCCAAATCATTAAGTATGCGCACAATTTGGCTTTCGTTTTTACAGCTATTCCAATTGGATTGAGTAGTTTGATCAAAGTTTTGATATATTCGAATGTTCTTGCTTTGCATCTGGGATTGGTTTTCGTCTGGACTATTTGCGTCGAGACATTAAAGACACTTAAAATATTCGGTTTTTCAATCGATTATTGGAGGATGCATAGGTTTCGCCCTTTGCTTTTGCATCTTTGAAACAAGAAAATAAAAGGAGAAGAAAAACTAAAACAAAAACACCGTAACAGATATAAACAAAATTTTCAAGAAAGATCTTAAAAAACAATGGATTGTTTCATTGTTCATTTTGGTATGAAGAGGCTTGCTTACAAATACCTGATAGAATAAAAAAATAAAGGTAAAAAAGATACTCATTTCCTTCGAGAACGGGAGAATACGGGTTCATATGAGAGTTCATTCGATAAATCTTCTGATTTGGATCGAATAAAACCGTATTATCTTTATTTAGTAATGAACTGTTACATAGCAATTAATGCATTAAAAAACGAGCAAGCAAGACGAGCTTTACAGTCAACAAATTTGTGTGTATTGAAAAGTGAAAGTGCTCAAAGAAAAAAAGTTTTCAAAAAAAAATTATGGATGAAAATTTTTGAGAATACTATTTTTTAGCTCTTAAAAAAACTAAAATATATTTTGAAAATAAACATTGAAAAAAAAGCTAAGAAAACTTAACTTTGTTTCAATCAATTAAAATAATTTTGTGAATAATCAATCTGACATAAAAAATCCAGAAAAAGTTTCTTTTGATATATTTTTCTCGGAAAGACCACCCCACTCATAATCGAATAAGAAAAAAATTCCTCTTTGTTTTTTTCCACATAAACCACCGACCCTTCTCGTCCTCGTGTTTATTTTCCGGAAAAAAATTCAATCCCTGACTTGATTTTAAATATTATTAAGTTCTGGAAAAAAATTACCAACCTTTTATTAGAGAATTAATAGAATTATAATCATCTATACGAGTTAGCCTTTTAATTAGTTAGCTTTTTTAGGGTTTTCATACACGAGATTTTCGATTTTTTGGTCAAAAAGTGAAAAATCGGTCATCTTTAGGGGTTTTGTTTTTTTTTTGACACATTTCTTCTGCTTTTTAAATGAAATAAAGCTAAAAATGAAAAAAGTAAATCCATATATTTGTTTAGAATTTTCTCTAGTTTAACTTAAAAATAAATTGGAATGAAAAGTGACCCCTGGGAGTACATACAATTTGACTAAAAAAATGCCTTTTTTTTACCGTTTTTGTCCGAAGGTGACTTCCGAGAAATTTTTTCTTCGGCCGATTTGGGTACCAGCGTCAATGGGAGCTTTTAAGCTTTCAAGCTTTCGTGAGTTCTTAAATATTTAAATTAAGCAACTTATCATTATGCTGCGGAAGGATAGGGGTTAAAAATTTTGGGTTAATGATTTAAATAGGGGTTAATGATTATTTTGGGTTTCCGGGGTCGTAAATTACGCTTCCAAAGTCAAAAATGACAAATTCAGATATCACTAAAGTTTTAAATTTCAAGAACTTTAATTATTTAATTAATTAATGAGTCAAGTTTGTCATTATTTTGTCTTTCATAATGGATATACTTCATACAAAAACACATACACTTTTAATGATAGCGTCTGTTGATCGAAAAAAAAGAACAATTATTTCAAACTCAACAAAGAAATCTATTATAATCGAAAAATTGAAACAAAATAAAACTGATGCAGAACTGGCTGTCAAGTTAAATATTGGCTGATCCGCTATTAGTCGAATTATAAAAAAGTAAGACATTGAAGACGTTGACCGAGCTCGAAAAAGAGCCGAATTCAAAGTGGATATTTTCACCTCGTCGAAGAATCATTGTTCAAGTGGTAAACGTCTGCGAGATGCGAGTTGTTTTGTTTATATCAAATATCTGTCAATAAATTTTTTTAAAAAAAAATTGTTATAAGATTTTTCCTGCTTGAATATCACTTGAATATCTTGAAAAATTGAATCCTTTCTATGATTCAATTTTTCCTGCTTGATTGAATAAAATTCAAAGTTAATAAACCCTAATCTACACGGAACGAAAGGGGTGATATAACCGAGAAACCACTGTACTTTGATTTTTATTGTTTTAATTTGAAATGATCGAATTAAGCATTTTGAATTGATATATAACTTTAAATTGTCTAAATTTTACGATTACCTTTGTCTTTTGTTCTTGCAAAACATTCAGCACCACTACAGATGAATCGAATAGACGTATCTTTATTACTCTAGCTCACCAATAACGGTAATTTTTGTAAATCAAAACCGGATCGGTGCTGACTTTATTACTGATTTCAAAATTACTGTCTATGTAAATTAGTTCGGGTTCCATTTTTTTTAATAATTCAAAATAAAATTCAAACTTTTATTTCGTCATTCAAAGTTATTCAAAAGGACTAATAATCTACTATTAATTTAATTATGTGGCAAATAAATTTCCTTTTTGAAACTCGCTCTCTGTCACTGTTATTTGATATAAATATAAAAATATTTTTGAGAAATTTAGCATAATCTTGTTTTTGATTATATCAGCTTTCAAAAGTGTTAAAAGAAAATGATCTAATTCGATCTTTAGACCCGCAATTTTGTAATTTTCGTTTTTGAAAATTTGTAAATAAACTTAAATTAGTAAATTTTTTGTTAAAAGAAAAACGTCTGATCTTCAATTTTTCTATGTTTCTAAATAAGGATGACACCGCCAAAAACGATGGACGATACGCATTAAGTTTAAGAAATATGAATGACTATTCAAATGACCTGATTTTAAATAAAATGTTGATTCTCCTTAACTCTCTTTAGTATGCATAAGAGCATTTCAGTGGTAAAGAAAGGATCCTATTAAATATGTGACTGACCAGTGGCTTTTGCAGTCGTATACACACCCGTTCACGTCGCGTACTGCCTCTATGAGGGGGCGTCTGCCGGGTTAAGCGCAGAAGGAACGTAGTGAAGGAAAGGATCTTTCCTAGCCTAGATATATAAGGCCAGTGTTATGGTATGGAATTGAAACATGTAAATTGACATTCCGGACGTGCTAAACCTAAAGAGACTTGAAGGTAATATTGTTAAAAAAAATCTTAGGAATCTCAACGAGATGCAAAACAACCGATCTTATGTCGGCTCTCCTAACCGTACCGGCCGACCTAACCGTAGACAGACTTGCAACGTCAAAAGTTGACTTTTTCCAAAGACTAACGCAAATCGAGTTCACGAATGAACTAATTGAGTATATGGAAACATCTGAAAATCCACACGACTTTATAAATGAGATCTATGAACTAGTCGACATTCTATCTATGGACATTGAAACAAGCACTCTCCAAGCATGCTTAATTTTCAAGTCTGCAAACAAGTCCAAGTCAAAGGTGTGTGAAAATGAGAACGTACAAAAGTTAAAGAAGGCTTTAAATATTAAAGACGAAAATGACATGGTTAGATCAATTAAAAACATCATAAAATTCGATAAGAACTAGTAAAGAGTAAATAGACGATAATAAAAATTGTTTTTTTTTTGTTTTTTTAAAATTTTATTTTACCGTAATCCCTCATTTTTTGTACCACTGGGAAAATTTTTTTTGCCTCTTTGTAGCTTATAAAAATTTTAGATGGATGGTTATTTTTCTCTAAGTTAAAAGACGACCTCGTCATGTTGTTATTAACAACATTTTTGACTTTTAAAAACAAAATTTTCATTTGTTACAAGCACATTGAAAATTTTCTCTCCATGGTACAAAAAATGAGGGATTACGGTATTTCTTTTTTTTACGTTTATTGTAACTCAATTGTAAATAAACTCTAACTTTTTTATATTGTTTCATTACTAAAATAGATTTTATTTCAACAATTAGATTTATTTTTTATTCAAACAGCGGTAAAATTACTAAATTAGCGGGAAAAATTACTAGAATAGCGGTGATTTTTTGCGAGGAACGAGGTGATGAGCTAATTAAGCAAACGTGAATGCGTATATAAAATCGATTACTGGACTTTTTCATCTATACAAAAAGCGTTAAAACTCTATAAAATTGAACAACTGTATATTCATTCAAAAATTTCATTCTTAAGAACAATCAAGGCTAATTATATTTGTGATAAAATTTTAAGTTTTATAACCCAACAAGTAAACGACCGTTCTAAACGCTCAAAATCTTTTGCGAACGACCTTGATTTGATACAGCGGTATTTTGGCACTGGTTTTCAAACATTTTATCCAAACTTAAACGATCTGAACCTCCGGTTAAAGAATGAAATAGTTCCAAATGGCGGTTTAGAATCAAGTATTCAATATTGTATATATAATATTATGTCGGATAATCATCATTACTTGTTAAGACTTTAACTTGGAATGGATGAAAATAATATGACTAATTCCTAAGTAAAATTGTAAATACTGGTCTAACTTTTCTTTACTTGTTTAATTTTTTATTCAGTGATTTTATTTGGATTCTTTGTAAACTTTTTATTTTTTATATTTTTTATTAGATTTAGATTTATTAATAAATTTACGGATTGTTTCCGATGGGACCTCGGGAGTTGCTCCCTTTGAACCCTCAAATTGAATAAAAAATAAAAAAAAATAGTTTCAAAATATAATAAATAAAATAGTTTCATTTTTTTTTTTTAAAAATGATTTTTACAAGATTTAGATATTATTTATTTTTTATTAATCTAATTCTTGCTCCTTTTATAGGAGGTAAATCTTTAAATAAACTAGTAGGTACCCGTTGCTTCGCTGCCGGAATTTTAGAATAATTTAGATGATACAGTACAAAGCTGAAATAAGTAAACGAAAAAATAAAAAAAAACAGATTAGGGTCTGAGATAGATCATTTCCCCTATCACCGAAAATCGACTTTTTCTATGAATTGGTTTTTAGAATTTGTCTTAAGTAAGTTGGAGTACCTCAGAAAAACCTCCTAAAATTTGATTTTAAGAAGCTTTGAGAGATAAATTGTTATTTTACTTTATTACATTTTTTGGCTTAAAACTAAACTTTCTAATCGATCATTTGACTGATCATCTACTGTCTGATCATCTTTGTGGTTATAAACTGATCGTGATCCAATTTCCTGATCACATCGATCACCAAAATGATATTGATCCAAAAAATTGATCGATCGCCATCACTATTCAAATTATTGAGTATCGTGATCAAATTATTGGATTCCGTATTTTTTGAAACTTAATAAGAATATTACTCGTAAAAGGATGATAGGAAGAATAAAAGCTACTGAAGCTCTTATTAATAGATAATAAATAATCAGCAGATTTAGATTAAATAACCAATTAATCAATTAAATCAAATCAAGTTGATTTTGTGAAAATGAAAAATATCGTTTCAGGAACGTTAAAAAAAGACGGTTAATTTCCATTCCAAGTAAGGGTTTCGTTTCAGTTAACTGTATTGTTCCAAGTAATGGTTCGGTTCTAATTTTTTATAAATAACGCAAAGGTACGAATTAACGAAGTGTCATATCCAGTTGGAAAATAGGAAACAAAAATAATAGTGCGGGGAAAATGTTCGTGGACTACATGTTTAAGAATGTACAGACACGTGTTTAAACATTCTTAATTCAAAAATATTTTTTGTTCTAAAAATGTTTATTGTGTTCATTTTTTGTTTTTACCTATTTATTTTGAATGTGTTTTTTTTATGTTTATTATTTTGTTTATTGAATAAACATATTCCTGTTTATGTCCAAACATTTTGCTGTTTTTGTTTATTTTTTCGATAGCTAATTTGAGCTTTGTACTGTATCTACATATTTTTCCATTTTTTGTTTTCGGTAAGAAAAAAACTGTTTGAAAAACTATGACTTAAGCAGTCCAATCAACACAAAAACAAAAACTATTAAGGCTATGTTGAAAAGAGACTTTTTATAGAATAAAGAATTACTCAGTTTACCGACTTCATCTAACTCACAAAACTATAACAAAAAATAAAAACGACTTTGGAATAGGGAAGAGTGTTTAAAAAAGAGAGTCTAATTGATTAATTAATAGAATTTTTGTTTAGTTTGAAAAAAATCAATTGATTAATTAAATAAATAATTAATAAGTTAATCATCCAATTATCTTTTCTTTTTTTATTTAATTTTTTTTATTAAATAACCTTGACATCGATATCTCGTAAAAGTCGTTGAATCTTAAATAGTAAGATAAAATAAAAATAACAAATTAAACTTAACATAAAAACACAAAAAAATCTACATGTATTTTAAAAGAAATTAAATCAGTTGATTCATGTGTGAAAAAAATTACTTCTAATTCAACTTCTAATTAATTAATTTACTTCTTCTCATTTTCTTAGTTAATAGGATTTCATTAAGCAAATGTTTTGTAGGTTTATATTTAGTAGTAGTAAGTAGTAGTAGTAGTAAAATAAACTGCAACTTGAAACCAGTTCAAGTGAGCTCATAGAGCTATAGCAGTCGTTACACGTTTGTTCTCCAGCCAGCAATCAAGCTTCGACTTAAAACTGTTCAGGCTTCTTGCTTCAATTACCTCTTCCGGCAATTTATTCCAATCATTCACAACTCTGTTAACAAAAAAATTAAATCTGGGAAGGCAATTTTTTACTTTTTCTCTATGAGTCGTTTTTCTATGCCTTCTTAGATTGTAAGTGCAACTTGAGCCAGCACCAAAACTAAAATTTATACCATTTACAAAATTCACTTTCTCCATTTTATTTACTAATTTGTACATTTGGATCAAATCACCTCTCAATCTTCGCGTCTTCAGGTCACTAAGGCCTAGCCTTATAAGCCGTTGGGGGTATTCGAGATGTTTGAGCTCCGGAACAAACTTCTTATTTATGTTCATTTCGTAGATGATTTATTGTTAATCAGTCAAAGTACATAATTACCAGGGACGACAAAAAGATATTTTTGTGATTTTATTTTTTTCTTCAGTTATGACAGATTAAGGTTTAATAAATCAATTTAAATTCATTTAAAAGACCATTATTAATTAAACATACCGTTAACTCGAGTTTTATACTGCGGGGTTAAAAAACGAAAATTCGGTTTTATCCTATTTTCTGATTGATGAATTTTTTTTTATAACCAATTAGAAAATTGAGAAAAACCGAATTTTCGTCATTTACCCCGCAGTATAAAACTCGAGTAATGTTTTGACAAATTGCAGAAGTTTAGATAAAACAAAACAAGATTAGCTTCCGTGACTGCTCAATCTTTGAAAAAGTCCGGGCCATGCCTTCCATGACTGTACAAGCTTTGAATAGCCCGGACCATGCCTTCCATGACTGTTGAAGCTTTGAATAGCCTTTTATGACTCTTCAAGCTCCAGTATTACATAGGGTTATGTCTTCGTCGAAAAAGTAGTGCAGTCAAATTTATGGTTTGAATGGCCGAAAAATTAAGCTAAATGAAAAATTTTTACATTAAATCATTCCTAAAAGAATTTGTCTACAATTGTGTATGAAAACCGGCGAAGCCAAAAAAATACAATAGTTAACGTCTCGTTACTTGCATAAATAAAGCTCTGCTTGCCGTATCTTTATTAAATTAGCGGAACCAAAAATATTATTTCCTAATTTATTTAATATTAAACCAGCTCTGATCCCCTCTGAACTTTAAGCATCAATGGGAGAAAGTGCGCCATCGAAACGTACGGTCGAAAGATGAGTTGAACGTTTCAAAAGTGGGTATGAGTCGCTCAAAGATGTCGACCGATTATAGCGACTAATTCTGCAAAAGTTAAGAGAGTTCGACAGACAATTGATAAGAATCCGAATTTACATTATATTGAATCTGAGCCTGTTTTGAGTCGTGGAACGATTGGGCGAATCTTGCCTTCGCGTTGGATCATGAGCTGAATGAAAATCAACGAAAAAAAAAGGTCGAGAAATGATGCAAAAATTTAGACTTGATAGACAATCAGATGCTTCCTAATTCAGATTATTTGATTCTGAGAAAAGTTCTGATTACCGGTTTGATTTGACCCAGAATTTAATGCAAATCGTTCTCATTCAAAAACTAAAATTAGAAGATAACTAACCCAGTTAATTTATTGTAACTTAAACTCATAATAATTAATTTTTGTATCTTCAAAAGAGTTCGCTTTCATTCAAAGAAAAACTTTCTTTTTTATCCAAAATATAATTATAAAACAAGATAAACAAATTTAATGAAATTAATTTATGTTGCTAGCTTTCAGTTGTTCTTTTTCTTGAGTTTTCAATGTCAAAATATTTCGTTGCGTGCTCATAAAGTTTTATAAACTCTCTGACATTTTTGTTTTCCCTCAAAACTAATCGAATTAGAAATAATTTCTACAAACAAGAGGTTTCGTGTTTTTGTTTTTTTGATTTTTTTTCTTGTTCTCCGTAAGGTGCATTTAATTAAACGAGGTTAGAGGTCTCAACAATAACAAAACGTGTCAAAAATATTTAAAAAAAAAATGAAGGTAAAATTTTACCTTAAAATAATTCTATGAAAAAGGTCTTCAAGATTTTCTCAAAGACCTATATTTTTTTCAATTTTTGTATAGGATGCCCTTTAGACCTTTAGTAACTACTCCATAGGTAAAATATAAAAAAAAATTAACCCGAACATTTTCATCAGATCTCTGCTTTACACTCTCATCAGTAAAAAATTGGAAAATTCTCTTGAGTTTTTATAATTTTTGCCTATATTATAGAGTTAAATAAAAATTTATGCTCTTACAGAATCAGTATCAGAAATAT
Source organism: Brachionus rubens (assembly GCA_022207745.1). NCBI lineage: Eukaryota > Metazoa > Rotifera > Eurotatoria > Ploima > Brachionidae > Brachionus > Brachionus rubens. The sequence goes on from JAJVHD010000013.1 coordinate 2,553,394, forward strand.
CATATTTCTTGTTATTCAGGACTGATTATAATGATTTATTATAGTTAACTATTCCAAAGTCAACCCAATTGGGATTCCCGTAAGCAAAAATATTTTTCGAACCCCTTACTAATTGGAGAATACTGCACGGCTCCTGAAAAAAGACGTACCCGGTACCGTACCACCGCACCGTTTTTTGAAATTTTGAAATTTTAACTAAAAATGAAGGAAGTTTTTTTTAATTTTTATTTTCCGGTCCGTTACGGTGGACTGGTACGGTACGGTATAGTATGATGGGACGGTACACTCCTGTACGGGGTGTACCGTCCCAAGTTTTTTAACATATGGGATATGCATAAGCAGATAAACAAAACATGTCGGCTTGTAGAGGAGAAAATTTTCTATAAACTGAGAGTCCAGTCCAAATGAAAAAAACGTATTTCTACACAATAGTTTATTAGACTGTGTTTAAGGGTAAGACTAAGGTCTATTTATCATTTTCTAGTTCAAAATTTATAGTCAATTCACTACTTTCAAAAGTTTTTTATCACCAACGAGTCGGTCACTTGGCACCTCGAAACAGTCAGATCTAAGTTGAAAATCTTTTCAAAATTAAAAGGCTTAAAAAATGTAGTGCAAAAAATTTGAATAAATTTTAATTCTTATCTCTTAAATTTCTTTAAATTGTTTTATTAAATATTCATTTGGGATAAAGTTGTTGTTTAACATTAGTCAATATTTGTATGTTCCTAAAATAAATATTTTTTTTCGTGATAAAAAACTTCAGTCTCAATGGGGATTAATTAAAAAAAATCTCTCTCTCTCTCTCTGTATTACCTAACTTTCAAATTACATTTCCAAGGCTTTAAATTCGCGTTCTAAATTCAATTAAAATTTATTTTTTCTCAAATAAGTATTTTTTTTTTAATTACATTTTAGATTTTTTATTTTTTTCGGTAAAAAAAATGTCATTTAAACATGTACATTCGACGCGTAACTGTAAAACAAAAAAATCATTTACAGCACAAACTCCGTCAACTATATACACACCGGCTATTACTTATTATGAATTATTAGAACTTGAAAAAGAAAAACTTAACGAAACACAATCAGTTAAAGTAAAAATAAAGCGAAATTTTCCGATTGCGCCTGATGGATTCATACCGAATTCGGTTGTTCGAAAATTTTTTCGCATTTTTGATGAAAAAGTTCCCGAAAAAAAAGTCTGGAAACTTAAATGGGTTCGAACTTAAACATTTTTATTATTTAAACTTTTGGTTTTAAATTTTTTTTTAATTAAGAAAGCTCCTGAACTTCGAAGAGAAAAAAGTCAAAATACTTTGGTTGAAAATCAAATTGATGAAATGTATCTAGGAAGTTCGTCTGAAGAAGAAAATGTCGAAGAAGAACATGAAAAAACAGAGACGGTTCAAAATGTTGAATGTAAGATTAAAAAAGAACTCTTAAAATAGCAATTCATGTAACGGTGTAAACTTGAAGAATGAGATTAATATGCCTAAAAGGGCTATTCTAGATTTTTGAAATAGGATTCTTTAATAGGGCTCTAAAAATATTGTCTTGGTATTCCGTGCCCAAGGCATTCTTCTTCTGATAGAGCATAACATTTGCTACAAAATGAATGGTCGGACTTATACTTGAGGATTTTAGTTTTATAGTTTCCGGGATTTTCCGCGGTTATTTTTTCGATTCTTTGTCAGAAGAAAAGTCCAAAACACAGTTGAGGTTTATGACTAAAAAATTTGATCTAACTTTTATATTTTATCATTTGAAAAATTCCGCGGAAAATCCCGGAAACTATATTACCAGAATCCTTAAGTATAAGTCCGACTATTCATTTTGTAGCAAATGTTATGTTCTTTTGGAAAATGAAAGAAGATTACATTGTTTAGTTGAAACTTAATGACCTAGAAGAGAAAAACCAATACTTTCCTAACTACTGAAAAACTGATCATCTTTTTTAATTCAAGACGATGATCCAGATAAAGTCCTCAAAGACATTCTAAAACGTTTAAAAAATTTTGAATGGTTCAAATTTAACAACGATGCAACTCTTGGAAATTTAATAAAATATTTAATCAACAAATTAATCTCACGAGACCCTTCAAATCATTCCGATATTTCAACATTTTTAATCGAAATTAAAAAGTAAATAAAACAAATAAAAATTTCCAAGAGTAAATTTTTTGTTTTAAGTAAGCTACGATTGACTACAGACCAATCGAATTGGGTTCAAAGTCAGCTAGAGGAAGAATTAGACGCAACTGATTTAGAAATTTTAGAAAACAATATTCGATTAATACCGATTTTTTGCACTGAAAATTATGTCATCGATCAACAGCTATTGAATGTTTTAGAATCAAAAACTTTTCCAGATGGGATCAAAACAAGTGCTATGGAGACTCTTTGCACTATCACTGATCTTGAAACCAATAATATTCAATTTGTTCTTGGATACTTGAAGAAACTTTCAGTAAGTCACCTTTCATCCTTTTAAACCATCAACTAATTTTTGAGACTTAAAGATTCCAAAATACAAAAAAATGGATAACTTTAATCTCAAAAAATTCATCGAAGAAATCGAACTCGAGAATCAACTTGAATACGAGCGCAAAAATCGAGTCTACAACGTCGACGAAGAGACAAACAGTGATCTTTTTAAACACTTACAAAAAGAAGACTGGATTCCTAATGGGGTCAAAGAAGACCTCAAGACCCTCAAAGACTACATGACTTTCATCCTCAAATCACTTAAAAGTGTTAAATCAATTATTTTTTATGAAAAATTATGCAATTATTTGAAATCTCTTTTCGAGTAACCACGACAACCCCTCAATTTCTTGACCTTTTTTTACATTTTTATTTTTTAAAGTGAATTCAAGTTGGTAAACACACATTGGGAGGGTGATATTATAAAAAATTTGATTCATAACAACTATGACTGGAAGGCATCGGATCCATTGAGATCGATAGATATCGAAAATTTGGGAAAGTATTTACAGAGCACCCAGGAAAAGGGTGTAAGGGAAGACATTTTATCAGAGCTTTTGAGATCGGCTACTTTTGAAAAGCATCGACCAAATACAATGAATATTGCTCGAGAGATTCTAACAAAAGTTATATCCCAAGCTGATTTGGATGCGTTGATTAAATTTTGCGGGTCTAAAAACTTTAAAATCGGTTGGAGTGATGCATTACATTATTACAAAAGTCGACCTGATATTACGAGTGATGAGTTCAAAGAGATTAAGGGTTCGATTATTGTGTTGAGAAATTTAAAATCAGCGAGTAAGTCCCAGGGAAGCTCGAAAAAGAGTAATGACACAAAAAAGAGTAAGAAGTCTTCCAAAAAGGACAAGTCCGACAGTGATGACAAGAGCGAGAAAAAAGCGAAGAAGAAAGAAAAAAAGAAGGAACAAGCGGATATTATTCGTGAGAGAACCGAAGTTTCAAGTAAGAATTTTTCAACTTGTGAATCGTCTTTAGTTTAAACAGCTAAAAAATAAACTACGGGCTACAATTTACTAAATTTTACTTCATAATGGCTCTAGAAAAAACTTTTTCCCATTTGATTTGGATATGAGTGTCAACTAGAGCTTTTCAGCTATCAGACCATATATCTAAATTAATAAGATCGTTTACTAATCATGAGTACTTAAATGTTTAAATGAAGCACCTTGACATTTGGCTGCAAAAGGATTGGGGTGTAATTTTAAGATTTTTTTACGTCCAATTAGAAAAGTCATTTTCCAAAGTTTTCAGGGTCGTAGATTGCAGATTTAGACATTGTGTACATTTTTCTATCACAGAACTGATTTTTTATTCGATTTTTTAGAAAAAATTCAACGAATATCGATATCAAGTTTGATTTTAATTTTTTGTTACCAAACAGACCTTAACAAAAACCCTCTTGTTCATATCCATACCTTTTTGTCTAACCATCTCCCAATCTTATGAGAATTTTTAATCATCTCTTTATTTTTAAAAGCCGAAAAATCATTTGTCAAAACACCAAAAAAATCGAAAAAAACAGATGAACATCAATTTCATTTAAGTGAAATTTCAAACGAAACAAAAAGTGAAATTACAACTGATTATCGTCTACCAAAAAATGTTCCGTCAAAAACAGACGATAAATCAGAAGAACGTATTGCATCGAATCTTTTGCCTAATAATGTTAAAACATGGGATTCGTATCAAAAACGAAACGATGATTTGATACTTAAAAAAGCATTGACTTTTGACCCAATTCAAAATGAAGAAAATCACGAAGATCACGATGAAGATCATGGGGAGTTTGATTTTGACACCATCAAACTTTACTCGTCCTCAGACACATATCCAAAAGACTCAAGACTTTCTCTAGATAGAGAAGACACTGAACAGATTAAAAAAGCCAAAGACTCAAAAGAGATTCTGGAAGGCATTACAAAACGTGTCATTATCGCTGATGGACAACATTTAAAGAAGTTAAGTAATGAGCAATTTTTACGGAAATATAATTCAATGGATCAAGGCGAGAAGGGTCATTTTATTGAACCGGTTGATTTAAAATCGAACTTTGATAATTTTAAGTTTCGAAAGTCGTCATTCAACAAAAAGTTGAGAGAGTTCGAAGACAATCAACTTTTAGAGTGTCTCAGTAAGACTTTTTAAAAAAAACAGTCTTTGAGTTTGAACTCAATTTTTTTAGTCATAAGGGGCCTGGATCTGCATAAACATTATGAAAAACTATTGCCTCAAAATATGTCTAGAAACGAGTCGTTTGTACCTATACCTTACTTTAAAGACTTTTTAGTCGTTCATCCAATCAATGCTAAAACTTCATTGAAACAAATGACGAGTTTAGATCTAAAGAAACCAACAACACCAGTGGCAACGAATTTTGACTCTATCAATGATAACTATAACCTTAACGCTGCCAGTAATTTGTATCCAATCAGAAAAATAAATAACAGAAATTTACGTAAACGGTATCCTTGTGGACAAGAGACTGCTAAAATAACTGATATGGAGCTAAATCATTTGTTTTTGATCAATAAATGTAAGTTTTAGGGTTAAGGATCACGGGTCTAATTTATTTTTTGATTTTTTAAGTATTGATTTCTTATGATGCTCAAAATTTGAATCATTTTTATCGGACTATAAATAGTGATTTTAAAAATTATCTTAATCGTTTACATTCGAGAATACCAACGAGAATAGTACCGTTAATATGGAATGATCCGGTGATGCAAAAATTGGCTTTGGTTGTAAGCACTTCAAAAAATTTTAAACAAAAAATAGCTCACGTTGAGACTGAACAAAAGAAAGAACCGCAAGTTCATAATATTTTGTATAATGATCCTAAATTGGAGTTAAGACAAAGTAATCTTGCTCAAAAAAGACAGTAAGTAATTTTTTAGACTCGGCTGTAGTAGAGTTAGCGCGCCTTTGGAACATTTAAGTCAGCCAACAGTTAGCGCATGAGGAAATTACATATTTTTACAATTTTTGATTTAGATCTCTTGGGCTTAGAAGGAATTACAATCAGCCGCCTAAACTGGAAACGAGTAAAACCACATTAAGCCAATGGTCAATGTACAAGCCAGAAGAAAACCTTCGAAGTCGTATGCTCCGAAAACGTTTTTATTTGCATCTAATGAACTTGAAATACGATTATATGAAGCTACAATGGCGATACATGGTTAGCTCAAATCAAAGTACAGACTTGGCACCAAGACGAGCTAAATCGTTTTTACCACCACTTAGTTACAAGGCTCAATTGTTCTACCCACCAAATACGACTTTTAATTAATTTTGTAAATAAAAAATTTATTTTTTAATGTATTAAACAAAAAACACAATTTTTTTTCATAAAATTGAGATTTTTACCTGAATGATTTTTATTTGAAAAGTATGCCAATTCTTGATGCTTTGTTACATCAATAGAATTTTAAAATTGTTTTTAAAATTATCAGAACATCTGGTATTACACAAAAGTAATCAAAAGGTCGATATTTGCCAAAACTCTCATAATCGACTGTTTTGAGGAATCTACAATTATTAGAATCTAGGTTATGTGTCATAACCATAAAATATTCATAATGTGAATTTTGTTGAAATTCCGCGGAATAGACTAAAAAAAGCGGAAAATCCTGGAAAACAAGTTTTAACTTAACATAAAAAAAATTTAAAAAATCTTTAAAATAATTTTGTCACAATAAAGCATGTGAACATAATTATTTAAACATGCAGTTTTTTGTTTCTAACGTATATTTAAAATTTTGAATTTTTCAAACAATGAAGTTTAATTTTCAAACATAAAATTTGTTGAATAATTTTTTTAAAACACATTATGGATGATTGTCAAAGTCAAGCCTCGAATTCGGACTACGATATTGTGCTCCAAACCGAAGATCCTATTGAAGTCGAAACGTTCTTTTTCAACACAGATCAACAATTCAAGTACACTCAGTCACATGCAGGATACGAAAGCAAGTGTTACTTGTGTGAACATAAATTTGACCAGCATCAAAAGATGACATCAATCAAACATTGCTCATCGATCAAGTTTTAACTTGTTCCCATATTTATAAAGCCTTTCAAATATTTGGCATTCAAAGTAGTAGCTCAAAATTCGTCATTAGACCACGTAAAGGTCCAAAAGCTGAAAGGTCTAAAGTTAAATCAGAGGAAGCTCTTGCTAAAGACTCTTTTATGACTCCAAGTCAATTGTCTATTCTTCAATCTCTTATCGATTCTTATTATAAGATAAACAAAAATTTCTTAATGTATCAAGCCATTTATTATGCTCCAGTAAAGGTTGTTGATACCATATTAGCAACTGTTTTAGACAAGGATGAAGAAGTACAATCTTTAACAAGTGCAACTGAGACTGTAAGCCGTAAGCATGGTCGTCCTAAAAATGTTAAAGGGGCTTTGAAACACTTTTAAAAGATTATTTGTGATAAAAAAAACATATTTTGCTTTTGTGTTTTAAAAAAACTTTTCTTTTTTTTTATGCTTTAAAAAATAAAATCTTTGTGACAAAACAATATCCTCGAGAGAGAATAGTTGATTGTTTAAAATAAGCTTTAAAACAAGGAATATCAAAAATGAGTCATCGCTATAAGTTGAAATGATTCTTTCATTAGACTGCTTGTTTAAATTAACTAACAAATGTCTATTTTTTAAGGATAGAATCTAATGAAGTTGCGCTTTTGAATCTACTCTAACGACACACCTGTTAATTTTTATTCTTTCTTTTCTTAAAAGATATATGCTCAAGTTTAGGTTTGGTTTACTGTAAGGATTGCTTAGTAAACCAAACAGCATATATGCTCCTAAGTGCGATCCCTAATAAACGAACACAACAAGGCGTTAAATGCAGTCAGTCAGCAAAATAATAGCAAAGGGGGCCGAATTCATCCAGGGGACCCTAAATTTCTGAAAATAATCCCTAACCATTTTAGATCCCAAACTCGTAATCTAACACCAGAAAGCCCACTTGGCCCGCCACACCAAACATCTTTAAGGGTATTAATCGGTAGCTTTAGACACAAGCTGTTTGATTATCGATTAATTGAATCATTTTTGACTTCTGGTCTCAAGAAATCAGCGAAAAACCGCGAAAATTACCGGATGCTCTTTTGGTTAGTTTTACAAAATAAAAGATGTTTTCCACTATTGCATGTAAAATAATCCATGTTGGCAAATAATGAGATTTCCGCGGTTTCTTGCCGATTTTACTGGAATAAAATCCTCTAAAAGGCTAGAAATCTACATCTAAAGGAAGCTTTCAATGAGATCTGTAGATTGGTACTCTGAAAGTTCAATTTGCTCACTTTTATCATGAAATAAATAAAAATCGGGTCAGAAAGACCCCCCGGGCTTTCTAGAGTTAAAATTGTCCTAAAAAAACAAAAAGATTATAATCAAGAAGCTCCTTACTTAACTTTATTTTGTCTTAGCACGGCGCTTTGGTTTTGATTGGCAGTACTCACTTGCACAATTGAGCACCCACCAACTCGGTCAAACACATAACTTTAAAATTTTTCTAAAAATAGAAATTAACCAACCAAAACGAGTTTGTTATTCATAACATAATCGATTTTCAAAACTTTATTTTTAAGTTTTTACATTTTTTTCTTTTTAGAATTTTTTTCTAGCACCCAAAATCGAGTGGGAATTTTTTGATTAATTAACATGAAACAAAAATCTATTATTTTTGAAAACAACAAAAAAAGTTTTTGCTGCTATCTTTCTTTTTGATCTATTTCTTTTTATGCTTGTTTCGATTTTCAATTCAATTTTATTTATAAATAAATCTTATTTTTTGATCAAAATTTTCCATAACCTAAAATGAAAGCTGTAGCACTCATTTTAATTATTTTCGTCAATTTTTTAAATTCTCAAGAACTACCACCACTGCCTGAAATATGGTCTCAAGCCATTGAAGATTCCATACAAGGTTTAACAACGGACAATTGGCTTTCTAATTACACATTTCTGGCTAAGCTTAGAGTTAAACCTGGTCAACATTGGAACGTTAGAGTCGAAGCTACTTGGACTGGACCGTCTCTTCTAGACCCTATGCTCTTGAATTATTTAAGCTTAGAATTCACTCCTATTGTTAAAGATTTTAACGTTTTTTGGACAGGTAGACGATCATTAAAAGTATCGTCATACGATCATGAGACAAAAAAAATCGTTTTTACCCCACCTAAGCCTGAAAAGTTCATGAAATCATCCCGGTGCAGAACCGGCGTCTATAACGGGATGCATTTTACCCTCAAAATTGGAGATGAAATGATCCCTGGAATGAGAGTAATGGTCAATACACGTATCAACCGTGACGTTGAAGTCACCTGTTCGGACGGTAAATTTTGTAACGGTGAAGAACGTTACGTCAAAGTCGGTAAGGGTTTTAAGTGTCTTAAAGCAAAATATGGACCTTGTGATGACCCTAATGGTAACCCATGTGCATCGTACAAATGCATCGAATCTCAACGTGAGTGTAAAACATTTCCAAAAGGAGGCTCAAGTTGTAAATCATGTAATTCAACTGACCGTGACATAAATTCTATTTGTATGGAAATGAATTATGAATGTGGTTGGGATGCTAAAAAAACAATCTATTGTGGTAAATGTCCAAGCAAAGATTTGGCTTGTTCTAAAGGTAAATGTATTCCTTTGTCAAGTTTAGGCGAAGGTTCTTGTAACAAACCTCATCTTTTATACGAGAAAGGTCTCATAATCCCAGCTGATGGTCTCCCTGCATTTACGATCAAAGGAGATCTAAGTCTACCGCAATACATAGATCACGTCATTCCTATTTGTAATCCATCTCCAATTACTGACGTTGTCTACGAGTTTAGAATCGAAGGGGATATCCCAATGGGCATTGAGGTTCAAATGTTAAAAAGTGATGGAACAACTGATAGCATGGATACTGTTTTAGCATTGACCAATGAGACTTGTGATCCATTGAATTCTTACTCGTTCTGTGGGGATGATAATAACCCACCAGGCGGGGTCTCTTCACGTATATTTGGGAAATTATCCGCTGGTACATATAAACTAGTCGCTACTGGATTCAGTGATGTTCCAGCTAATATAGGACCATTCGAATTGAGGGTAAAATTTTATCCAAATTGTGTTCCGCAGTGTGAGGGTAACAGAAAATGTGGTGATGATGGTTGTGGCGGTGAATGTGGTACATGTGCTGATGGTGAGTCATGTCATTTAGATTCAGGCCGATGTCGAGCGAGTCCTTGTATACCTCAATGTACTTATGAAAACAAAGAAGGTGCGATTATGACCCGTATGTGTGGTGAAGATGGCTGTGGTGGCCTATGTGGTTCGTGTAATCTCCTTAACAATGAAATGTGTGTCGCTGAGACTGGTCAGTGTATAAAAGTCCAACTATGTGACAACCTTCTCCCAGTTTGTTTAAAAAAACCGCCAAGGAAAATGGTAAACCCATTTTGTGGTAATGATTGTAAATGGCATAGTATGTCAGAATTGTTCGGTGATTTGGTTCCAAACAACAAAAGTTATGTCATACCTTCTATTGAATTCAATTGGGTTAAAGTTGAAAATAGATCATGTGCAGTCGTTGAAGGTTGTTTCAAAGAACGAGGTAACCGTCTTCTAATGAGATTTGACACTTATATTCACAACACTGGAAGAGCTCTATTCTTGCCACCACCTGCATCGCAACATCCAAATTATTTTGAATGGTCTCCATGTCATTCTCATTTTCATTTTGAAGGGTTCGCGTTATTCAATTTGTATGACATGGACTCTAGAATTGTGTCTAAGGGTGGCAAACGTGGTTACTGTATGGAAGATACTATTCGAACATTTTTTGGTGATCATATACCGTGTACTAATAAATTCGATTGCACTAATCAAGGTATCCAATCGGGCTGGGCTGATTTGTACCCTAATGTTTTAGACTGCCAATGGTTGGATATTACAAATATTGAAAAGGAGAAATGGTACATTTATGAGATTTGTTCAAACATTGAAAGAAAATTACAAGAGTCATCGAATTCAAATGATTGTAAACGTTTTGCTGTTTATGTACCAGAAGTAGACTTTGAGCTTGAGAAACCAGCTATCAAGTATTATGATGTTTTAAGTAAGAGAAAAATATCAAAAAATTTTTCACCAAAAGTCGTTCTTGAACCTGGTGCTGATTTGTAATTTTTTTTATCCAAGACTCCTTTTTATTTAATAAACCTTAAGCATTATGATTTTTGTTAGATTAAAGACAAAAGGGTCTCTACGAAATACACACCCCCTCTTTTTTTGAAAAACACACATCCGGGTGTAAAATCTTCATTTCTAGTCTGAACCAAGTGACTAACATATATCTAAGTCCCCGCTGAATTGACCGGGTTTTCTACATCGAAAAAATTTTATTCCAAAAAAAAACATTTTTCACTTGTCCACACCCCCTCTACATGTCCCATATTTGCCTTACACATCCCAAATTTTTGTTTATTTATCTTCTGTCGAAAGAGGTGTGTATGGATACATAAAAATCTTCTAAACATACAAATTTCTGAAAAATATACACAAGTCTGATAAACATACTTACCATAAAACCTTGCAAACTACCCCATGGGTTTCTCAATAAAAAATTGTGGGGTACTAAATTAACAAAAGTTTTTTACCACTGATTTTAAAAAATAAAAATACTGATTAGCCACGTTACTGTAAAAAATTGGTAAGTCGTCTATTTACAGCCTTTAACCCCGGGGTAGTTTGCAAGGTTTTACGGTATGGCTAATGAACATACAAATTTAAGAGTACAAACTATCAAAATTTTATTAATAAATCGAGTAAAAATAGATTTAATCTAGTCTAAAGAGCTTTACTGCATTTGCACACAAAGTTTGCCCTAAAATATTTTAAAAAAAAAGGTAGAAAGATTTAAAAATATGATATAAATAGCTCTACTATTCAAAAATGCAGCCAGAAGCTCAAATTTCAGTTTTAAGCTTTCCCAAAGGTGCAATTTTGCAATAGATTCTTCTAGTACTCGAGCTCCAATACGACTAGCACCAGAACTTGCAACTCAGGTACTAGAAGCACCAAAAGATTTAGCTCCTGTACTAGTTGCTCAGATACTTGAATCTCCAGTAGAACATATAGCTACGATACTGGAAGCTCCAGGAGAAGTATTTCCAGTACGAGGAGCAGTTAAAAATTAACGTGTGTTTGCAAACATTTAGTATGTTATTCAGCAAATTAGTATGTTAATCAGGTATGTATGTTGTGGAAAAATTTAAGTATGGTAAAAAGATTTTAATGTATGTTAAGAAGATTTGAATGTATGTTAGGAAATGGACCCAGGTGTGTATTTTCTGGATTATTTTTTAACGCCATATTCATGCAAAAATTAAAAAGTAGGCCATCGAACGAATGAGTGTACTAGAAAGCTCTCGTCGAGTTCTATTAGGTAAGACGAAAAAATATGGGAAAAGTGAAAAATTTTTTCGATCTGGAAAACCCGGTCAATTCAGCGGGGACTTAGATATATAGTCACTTGGTTCAGACTAGAAATGAAGATTTTACACCCGGATGTGTGTTTTTCAAAAAAAGAGGGGGGTATATTCCGGTTAAGTAAAATAAACAAAAGACACAAAAGAATCTTTTACTAAATATTGATTTCTATTGCTCAGACAAAAATGATGTTAAAAATTTTCATTATATTTAAAATTTTTATTCATTAAAAAAATTAATGTTGAATTATGAAATATCGCATGATGGATACCATAAAATACATCTACCAAGTAGTTTTTTACATTTCCATTTGCATCCAAAATTAACCATATGATTTGAATCTACTCTTAATTGATTACGTGTGGTCAATTCATTCGATCCTACTTGTTCATCACTGGATGGAAAAGTTCCCATTTCTTTACAAGAACTTAAACAAAATAGTAGAATTAAAATTAAACAAATCTTAAGGAGTTTATTCATTTTTTTGTAATGGTTTTTTCAAAAAAAAAATTTTTTTCTTCTTCGAGTTTAAATACCATTTTCTAAATTATTAAATCAATTTAATTTACATTACCGTACATTAGTTTTAAAAGTGGTTTCATGATTAATTTAGACTTAAATTATTTCAAAAGAGATCAAAAAATTCGAAAATAATTAGGAACGGCGCCAGGCTAAAATTTTAGGAGGTGCTAAAATCCGAGTCTGGTCAATACTAATTCTGGCAACCTAAAATTTTGAGGCCAAACGAAGGTTATCCATATAGCACATTATTTGATCCGAAATTCAGCATCAGTTTAATAGAGAATTTTGAATTTTTTTAAGAAGCAAGTGTATTTTTTTGCATACACCAGGCTGGGGTAGAAAGGTGGTTTTAGGTATTAAAAAACTTGATTTTTTATTATTTTTTACCTTCTGTGATGGCAAAGGTTTTGTAACAGGTTGTCTTCTGATGTTCTCATTTTTCTATTACCAGTGCGGACTTCAGCTGACTAATGAACACGAAATTTTGTTGTGCGTCATCTGACGTCAGCACTGGTAGTAGAAAAATGACGCAAAATGACTTCAGATGACGTCATATGCCATAAGCTGACGCTTAAATTGATCCCTAAAAAATGAAGCCAGCTGACTTCATGTAAAAAATTGCATCGTTTGGCGTCAAATGAAGCACAATAATTACCATTAAAAAATTTTAATGTTGAAAAAAATTCGCAGGGGATGGTGGCTTTTTTGGAAATTTTATAAAATTTGCGAAAAAATTTTTAAATATTTTCAAAGTTGTTCTTTAATACAATCCCTATAGAAGATATTTGGTGATTCTTGAAGATTTTTAGGACTTGTTTTTAAACAATTTATAAACTATTAGGGGATGCTAAAGCACAATTAGCTTGCATGTAGCGCCGGCTCTGAAAATAATTGAAAAATTCCACTAAAACGCCCTCATTAAAATCACTCTATTCTAGTTAAGACTCGCTATCAATAGGTTGTTTATTAATGTTATGCAACTTTTAATAAATTTTTTTCTCTCCATAACAATTACAGTAATATGGAAAACTCTATGATGTCCTGCTGTAACTGCTTATTCTGACAATATTTGATAAATGGATCTCTCAAAAGCCTAGAAATATGAAATAATTTTTTAATTGAATTATTCTGATCTGATTTGCAAAGAATCGTTTCTTGTTTAACCAAATGCATAAAAAATATGGCTATATGCTATTTTCTGGGACTATCTGATTTTTACCGGATTCTGTTTTCACCCGAGCATGGTTTTAAGGAAATTTTACTACCCATCGATAATAGCCCCAGCGCCGAAAGCATCTATTTAAATTTCAGATCATGTCTTAAAATCAATCCAATCATGTGAACTTAGGGGTGAGGGGGAGATTTTTGATTTTTTACTCACATGAAAAAACTGGGCTTCTTGGGGTTTCGAGGTCGTAGAACACGGTAACAATATCAGAAATAACATAATCATATAGCAACATCTGGAAGCATCAGTCTGACTGGATTTAACTAATTCAATTCATTGAATATTGTTGGTGTTTAAATTTTCTAGCCTTAAATCAAATGGAATATTTTGTGACGTGTATAATAAAATCATTGACACTCCCTCCTCTAAGTCAATAGAGTGATCTATAAAATAAAGTGTCTAAAGATTATAAAATGTTTATTATATTTTCAAAATTTACATGAACGCAAAAATTGTTTAAGGTCGATTATGTTTTTTTCTGAATTTTCTTAAGAAACTCCAAATCCTAAATCTTACAAGCTTTAAATTCTCCTCTGTAATACAATAAATCTTTCTATCGTAATTGTGTGTGGAGATAGGTAAGGGTTTATCATCAAATAGTTTCCTTTAATACAAGCGATTTTCTTAAAATTTGGGCATTTTTCCTTGAAAATTTACGGAAATTGATATTTCGAACATATTGTAGTATCAAGAGTTACTTATCATTTTAAAAACCCTATCCTATTCTTGTAGATAAAGACTTAAACTACAAAGCTGATAAGTTTGTGTTTTATGTAGATATAAAATTTAAGAGAAATTAGCTCTCAAAAACCATGAAAAACTAAGATTTATGATTTGGTGCATCTAATAAATTTTTTGCATCTGTTGTCTTTTTTTATATCAATTGTTCTCCTCTTTGGATCTGACTTAGCCATTAAACGACTAGTAAATTCCACTGAAACCCCGTTCTCAATCAATTTGAATAATTCGATAAGTTCTGTGTTAGGTCAAAGTGTCTGGATGAGGTTTTTTAATCAAATTGCTTAGTTTTAAGTGGAAAACTTCCACGCAGGTATTACGACAGTCACTATATATGACAGTCTATGAAATTATACTTCATTTTATAATTAACAGAAACTTCTTTCATTGAAATTTTAGAAATAGCATTCATATTGTTCATTTTGTTCTTCTTCGTGACCGTGGAGCGAAATCAGATCAGATGATACAATCAGTCTCAGAAAGTCGGCCGTTATTTGGATTGGCCGTCGACCCCGGTTTTAACTACCCTGATAAAACAGTCTAAAGGTGGCTTTTTTCTAATCTTGACTCACTTAAATCCGATTGCTTTGGAAACCCTCAGGTCACAGGGCCTCTATTGTACAACGCTTAAAATTTTTACCATATACCATTTATCTCAAAATGCGATCATTGGTTAAAATGCAGTCAAGTCTTCAGTTATTCTTAACAAAATGAACAATATGATTTGTCTTATCATATCTTTAATCCATGACCAAGCATCCACAAAGTAGGTTACGAAAGGTGTCCAACATACTTGAAACATCAACATTTGGTTGCAAGCCTTCTAGAATCCACGGCGACGACCTCTTGTACTTCTACCCCTATCTCTCCCACTAGGTACCCTCTCTTGTGAAGCTTCACATAGTAAGTCACCTGTTGCTTCTAGCTTTGTTGATACTTTGATCGTGTGAAATCTATTGTAAAAATATCCGATTCACGCTACATTATTCAATTAAAGTTTTGTCTTGATTCAATTAGGTAACAACCAAAAATAAATCCCCTTTGTTCAAAAATTAGTCACATTTTTATATAATACCGCAATCTGTATCAAGCATGGGTTCCATCAGAATTATCCCATGAATTCAGTTTGGTTAACTTGTTAGATTAAAGTTTTAATTTTTGAACCGCTTAGTTTAATGAAATATCAATATAACGGTATAAATCAATCAATCAATATTAAATGCTGACCTATATATCATATTCGGATTAATAATTGTTCGAATCCTAAATTCATAATCTTCTTTTATTTATCTTATCATAAAAAAAAATCGATACGTTTCGTAGAATAGCTTAAATTGAAACGTAAAAAAAGCAAGCTAATAAAAGTACACATTTCAAAAAATTGCAATCGAAAAAAATAAAAGAAGAAAATTTTATTATTTTTCTTCTTTTGCACATAGTTCGAATTTACGTGCAACTCTTACTCACTCTGTTTGTGTGTGTGCGTGTGCTTGTATTTTCAAAATTATAATGTTGACGTGTTATATTTAAAAATTTCTTATTTTTTTTTGAAAATTTTTTTCTTTCCAAAAAAAAATCAAAATATTTATTTTTGAATATTTCGTGTTTTTTTCTTGTAGAATGCATCCACAATATCAGCCGAATCCGCAACAACAACCAGGCGATATGTCTCAATTTAATCGACCTCCGCCCGCTATTAACCCGGCTTTTATGCCACCACCGTCGTCTTCTGCTTTTCAACGACCACCATCAACTCAATTTCAAAATCCAGCACTTATGAGACCACCAACAGACTTGACACAACAAATTTCGAATCTTTCTATCAATCCACAGACACAACCTAACCGAGCGTCTCCTAGTTTATATCCCCAGCAACAACAATCAATGATTAGACCGCCTTCATCCGGACCTCCAATGGGTCAAAATCAACCACCTTCTATGACTCCTCCACCACAAATGGGGTTTAATCAACCTTCTAACTATCCACAACAAAATCTAGGACAACCTCCGGGTATGAACCCTTCATCACAAATGGGTTCAAATCAACCTACAAACTTTCCACCTCCACAAAACTTAGGACAACCTCCTTTGGGTTTTAATCAACCTCCAGGTATGAACCCTTCACCACAAATGGGTTCAAATCAACCTACTAGCTTTCCACCTCCACAAAACTTAGGACAACCTCCTTTGGGTTTTAATCAACCACCGAGTATGAACCCTCAAGTGCAAATGGGTCTTAATCAGCCGCCACAAAGTCTAGGACAACCTTCGAATATGGCTCCGCCTCCCCCAGGTCCACCGTCACATCCTCAAATGAATTTTAATCAACCACCAAGTATGACTCCACCACCGTCAGGTTTTCAAATGAGTCTAAATCAGCCTCAAAGTTTTCAACAACAACCGCCGACGCTAAACGGTTATCCCCAACCACCAATGGGTCAAGGGTATAATCAACCGCCAATGAACAATGCTAACTTAGGTCAACCACCGTCAATGGGTATGCCTTACGGTCAACAACCACAAACGATTCCTAATCAGCCAGGAGCCTATCCACAACCGATAAGACCTCCAATGCCAGGTCAATCATACCCAGGATCTTATCCTCAACAACCCCAACAACCAGGCTACGACCAACAACAATCATCACAAAAAATGGATATGGATCAAATTCCTAACCCAATCGAAGTAATGGAAGCAAACAACTCTAAATTCGGTGGTCAATTCGAAACAAACGAGCCTGGTAAAATGCCACCGTTAACAACAACTAACTTCATTTGTAAAGACATGGGTAACTGTAATCCTCGTTTCATCCGTTCATCTATGTACTCAGTACCATCAAATGCTGATTTGTTAAAACAATCCAAACTTCCGTTAGTCTTAAGTTTGACCCCATTTGCCGAACTAAGAGAGGACGAGCGTGAACCACCGATAAGCGATTTAGGACAACTCGGACCAGTTAGATGTAAGCGATGTAAAGCCTACATGTCACCGTTTATGCAATTTATAGACAATGGTAAAAAATTTCAATGTCCATTTTGTGAAGATGTAACTCAAGTTCCACAAGAGTATTTTAATCATCTAGACCATATGGGCAAACGTGTAGACATGTACGAACGTGCTGAACTTTGCTGTGGGTCTTATGAATTCGTTGCTAACAAAGATTACTGTCGTAATCAAACTTTACCATCAACCCCTGCTTTTATATTCATGATCGATGTCTCTATAAACAGTGTCCGTAGTGGTCTACTCCACGTTCTATGTCCATACATTAAAAATGTTATTTTACCTAATTTACCCAAAGATTTGAACCAATCAGAATCAGAGCTCAAAATCGGGTTCGTTACATATGACAAAGAATTACATTTTTATAACCTTAAGAGCTCATTGGCAGCACCACAGATGATGATTGTAAGCGATGTTGAAGAAGTATTTGTGCCTATTCTTGACGGGTTTTTGGTCAAGTTATCCGAGTCACGAGCAGTAGTTGAAAATTTATTAGACAGTTTACCAACAATGTTCGCAGAGAATAAAGAGACTGAATTGATCTTAGGTCCTGTTATCGAAGCCGGTATTGAGGCTCTTAAATCAGCTCAACTTGCTGGTAAACTTTTTGTATTTCACACGAATTTACCAAACAGTCTTGCACCAGGTCAACTTAAAATGAGAGATGATAAAAAATTGTTGGGAACTGATAAAGAAAAAATTCTCTTGTCACCACAAAATGATTATTACGCAGGTTTAGGAAAGAAATGTGTCGAAAACGGATGTTCAGTTGAGTTATTTTTGATGCCAAATCAACATTGTGACGTTGCTACTTTGTCCGATTTGACTCGTAAAACATCCGGTCAAATTCATAAATATGACTTTTTCATGGCTGATACACATAGTGAGCGTTTGTGTGAAGACTTGAAGTATTCGGTTGAATCTTCAGTTGCGTTCGATGGTGTCATGAAAGTTCGTACATCGACAGGTATTAAACCAGTTGACTATCTCGGTAATTTTTCAATGTACGCAAGTGATATTGAATTAGCAGGTGTAAGACGTTCAACGTCAATGTCAGTCGAGCTCAAACACGAAGATAAACTTAACGAAAATTCTAAAGTCTATATCCAATCAGCGTTATTGTACACGAGTTTATCAGGTCAGAGACGTATACGTGTACACAATTTAAGTCTTAGCGTGTGCACACAATATTCACAAATGTACTCGACATGTGAACTTGATTGTCTTGTTAATTACATGGCTAAATTAGCTTGTAGATCAATTACAGTCTCAACACCAAAGTCTATACGTGAAAATTTAATATCTCAAGTGTCTCATATTTTGGCAACTTATAGAAAAAATTGCACCAATTCCCCTGCTAAAGGTCAATTTATTTTACCCGAAACTCTTAAACTATTGCCGGTCTTTACTAATAGTTTACTCAAATCCGATGCTATTTCGGGCACACAATCGGTCACAACTGATGAAAGAGCCTTTCTTATGTACAGACTCATGTCAATGGACATCAAATCGACTTATTGTTACTTTTATCCAAGAGTACTACCAGTAGTAAGTATCACTCGTAGAGTCTTAATAAAAATCAAAGGGTCTGACTTTTTTTTTCGTTTTAAGCATGAGTTGGAAAATGGAGATGAGCTTCCACCAGCAGTACGTTGCATTTATGAACGTCTCAAAGACGATGGTATTTATCTACTAGAAAATGGTCTAGTCATGTACTTATGGATAGGTGCAAATGTTCAACCAAATCTAGTACAAAATTTATTCGGTGTATCAACAGTGCAACAATTAAATGTTGAAAAAGCAAAAATATTAGAAATCGACACTCAAATATCGATTAATTTACGTTCAATTGTCAAAATAATAAACGATGAGAGAAAATCACATTTAAAGGTAAATTTTAACGGAATTTTTTTCCGACCGAGAAATTTTTAAAAACTTCATTTCTTTTCAAGTTGATTGTGTTACGTCAAGGTGATAGTCTAGAAGTATTTTTCAAGAATTTATTAGTCGAAGATAAAGGTTTAACACAAAATAGTTTGTCATATGTTGAATATTTATATCATTTGCATAGAGAAATTAAAACAATTCTAAGTTAAATTTATTTTTTTTTTTAAAAAATTTTATTCGAAAAGAATGCGAAAAGAGAAAATTTTTTTTTTTAGTCTTTTATTTTTATTCATAACGAGAAAAAGAAAACTTTAAAAAAATCGTCACTTATTTTTTTTTTTGAATTGTTGAATTTCGATGCGTTTTTGTTTCAATAAAAAGTTTTAAAAATTTGAGTTTTTTTCTTCTTTCCGACTCATTCATTATGAGACCCGTTCCCAGGCCCAGTGGCGTAGCTAGGCTATTTCAGATGGGGGAGCTCAACCAAAGGGGTCTCAAAAATAGATGAAAATTCCAAATTTTTCTTTAACATTTTTTAGAGAGAAACCCCAGATTGTTAATGGTCAGGGGCGACCAAAAGTTTCTACAGTCGAATCCGGCCTTCGTTAATCCGGCAAATTCGATTTCCGAATAATTTTTCGACTTCCCGTCTCCATATTAATACATTATAATTGAATCTTTAATCCGGCAATTTCGATAAACCGGCAAAAATTTCTCTTCCCGATTTGGCCGGATTAGAGAGGTACGACTGTATAAAAGTTGCGGATGTTGCAAATTTATCTTAAGGTTTTTACATACTAAATTTTTTTAAATCAACTAAAAATTTAATCAAGACCCCTTTTTTAAGTAAATTTTGACTATTTGAGTAACATAAAACTGTTTTTGAATTTTTGTTGTAATACTCATGGCCTAACAAAAAATGCTAAGAGAAGATAAAGGAAGTCTTAAAAACAAGCTTGTTGGCTTATACCAAGATATTCTTGTGTACCTTAATCGTTTCAAACATCGTCAAGTTTATGCTTCTTATCCAAAAACTGTCCTTTAGAAATTATCGAAGACGTTTAAGAGGAGCTAACATTTTTTCAAATGAAAATATTTTTAAATCTTTAATTCAATATTGAAGTGAAGTTAGAAAATGGAATTTTAAAGAATAAATGTTGACAATTTGCGACGTTTCGGTAAAGCGAAGTTACCATTATCAAGCTGTTAATTGATCTAAAAGGGAAATACGATTAAAAATTCAAGGAAGATTTACAGCTTGATAACGATTTGATCAATTAACAGCTTGATAATGGTAACTTCGCTTTACCGAAACGTCGCAAATTGTTAATAAAGTATACCAAAAAGAAATTTTTCGTTTTATTTTGATGTAATTATCGATCGAAATGTTAAAATTAATAAATGTTGACTTTTCAGAAATAATGTCAAATTTTTTTCTAAAATTGCTCAAAAGTTGGTAATGGTGTTTGCTAAAAATACAAAAAAAAACATACCCCAAAAGAACTCTAAACTATTATCCTAATAAACTAGCCGAAGACACCACGATTAAAAATTAAAAATGCGCTTGAAGATTTTGGTCGAATTAGCATTTAAATTTCCTCCAATATTACTTTTTTGTTGAAACTTTTTGAAAAAATTGTTACGGGATAAGTTGTCTTAAAGGTATAGTTGCCAGCCAGGTGGAGTTTAATCCCAGTAGCTTGACAAAATAATGAATTGTTAATTTGTTCGAGTCCGTATCTTGTGTTAAGTTTTAGTCCGAGCTAATCTAAACCAGTTTTAACACGAGTAGAATGTGTAACAAAGAATAACACATTTAGCCTTTAATGGTACTAAAATTTAAGAAGCATAACGATATTTTTATAATGGTTTGCGAACCTTTCATTATATGGTTCAATATATAATGCTAAAATAGACTCAAAGTGAAATTTTCCAGAATCTGGGATTTTGAGATGGGGGACTGAGTCCCCCCAAATTTTCAGTAGGGGGGCTAAGGCCCTGGTTTGCCATATGGACGCTACGCCACTGCCCAGGCCAAATAGATGAGACCCGAAAGTTGCAGACCAAATAGATGGAGCTGCATTGCCAGCTTTTCAACTCTGAATTTGGGGTAAAACCGTTAATTTGCGAGGAACGAGCGGTGCGGGTCATTTATAATTGGTCGAAATTATCTAACTATTTAAAATCGCAACGAATTAGCGAGATATCAAGATATAAACTCATGGTCAAAAAACAATTATCAACCAATCAATTAATTAATCAATCAATTAACTCTTATCTCTAATTTCATACTTTTTTCTTAATCAATTAGAAATTATGCAATAAACGTATTAGCTTATCAATTTTGAATCGATTCTTTTACATTTGATTTTAAAATCTAAAACCAAAGAAACCAAAAAGTAAAAGGCAGACTATACAATAAAAAAATTTATTTTGCCAATTGACAGCATCGTTTGGTCCTTTTCTTTATTAAATTTTGAATTAACTAAGAGCTTGATGTTCGAGGAAATGCTTAAACAATAATCTTTAGGGTTAGGGTTAAAATTTTAAACAAAAACAATTGAAAGAGACCTGGCGACATTTTTAAAAGATGAGAATGCGATGATAATATTGAAGCTTAATACTAAGCTGAGGAGTGTGTCGAAATTAATAAGTTTTCATAGCTTAAGTATTATTGAAAACGAATTCTTATAGCAACAGATCTAAGCTAACTTACTTAAGTGATGGGGAAAAAAATAATAAATTCACAATCAGAGAAAACTTTGTTGAGTAATCAAATTAACTTTCATCAATCAATTCGAAGTTATAATATTCAAAAAAAATAATGTGCTCAATTTCAAACATACCTTAATGTTCACGTGAATCGCTCCATTTCCAATGGCGTGTATTAATAAAAAGAGTGAGATTATTTGGTAGCAAGAAAAATGTACAGTTAAGCTTTTTCTATCGACTTTATACAATTTTATTAATATTCTCTAAACGCTGCTACTGAACCCTCAAAATTTGTTCCTTTTTTAAGGTCTCTCTCTATTTTTTTTCTAAAATGTCCAAATTATTTAAGACTTTTTGTGTTTTATGTGTTATTTAGAACTTTGTTTGTACTGAAAAGTTTTATGGTTGTGGGTTCCCAATTAACTCTTAAAATAATTAATAAAATACCTGCAGCGAAGCAAAGGGTGACTACTAGTTATATTAACGAAACCTGTTTTATTTAACTATGAAAATACAATTTTAACTATATGATTAAGTAAAGATTATGATTTAGCTAAGATTAGGGTTTTTTTAAACTCATTAACTGTAGAGCTTCAAGAAATTAAGCTATCTAAAGATTGGTGTTATTTAAGGTTAAACCCAGCTTCGAAAAAGCCCTGGTCATGTCTTCTCTATCTGTTCAAGCTTTGAAAAAGCCAGGAAGAGACCTTCATACCACTTCAGATGGAGCTGATTTCATAAAAAAAGAGGACGGATGGTTGTCGAAATTCGATAGTACAACCAGAAAATGGAAATAATCTTACATACTTTTTATCAAGTTTTATCAACAATACGAAAAGTTCCCTTGAACAGTCACAAAAGTTAACGTCTCGTTACTCGCACATTCGTGTATCTTATCATAAAATGGCCCTAAATTAAGCCAAAAACATTTTAACTTATTAATTCTTTTAAATTTCTTCTTAAATGGATAAGAAGAGAGAAGGCAATGGACGTGTTTATTAATTACTCAATCCATTTTCGCTTCAAAACGTGACTTTTTAAGACGGTCTTGTTAAAAAAGGATCGCATTGTCTAATCGTTTGATATCAACGAAAATCTAATAACCTGAAATCCTAATAATGCGATTTAAAACTGGCCTGTATCTTTCTAAGCTTAACCTCTTCAAGAATACAAGTAATACTTTTGATGCTGTTACACGATTAAATAATTAATACTGAAGATCAGTTAGGATGTTTTAGATTTTAGAGTTATAATTTTAATAAGAGTGCGGGAGATGTCTTTCTCTAAACCTTTTTGGTTATTCTTCTACAGTATTTACACTAAAAAACTACTCAAAGACATATAACAGGTGAACCATAAAAGTTGAGAATTTTTTAAATTAAAGATTAAATGATGTTATCATGGTTCAATATTGATGAAAACTTGTACAAACATATAATTTAACCCCAATTTAGAGGAAAAATGGTCGATATAATTTTATGCATCTTGATTTGGACATCAAGTCTATAACTAGACTACCAGGTGTCCGGTGGGGGCGTCCCATAGCTTTTTTTTTATTTTCACCACATGCGATACCTCACCTTGTAGGGAATCGCCTTGCGGTTCTAAAGAGCTTATGGACATTTAATTTGAATCTTCCGTTCAAAAGAGATAAATTTAAAACTACAAAAAAAAAAAAAAATTTTTTAAAAATAAGGCTATTTCTGTTTTTCAATCAGTAGCCTTAGATCCAAAAAAGCTAGTGTAATGAAAATTTGTCAAAATACTGCTAATAGAATGCCATTAAAGCTATGGTAATTCGTTTCCTTTTATAATATTTATTTTTCGATCTAACGCCAAAAAATCGCCTCTGGGAGTGTCTCAGGGCGTTCTTAGTATATCTCGTGGTTCACCTAGTTTTTCGGAAATTAGAAAGATGGATCTTAGAAAAAAAAATGCACACTTGGCTTATTTAGCCATTAAAAAAAATTGGCTTTTTCTTTTAATCTTGACAAAGGTTTGGTGCGAAATAAAAAAAAAATAAAAATAATTAATTTTAAATTTTTGGATTTTTTGGTGGCCAAAATTGTATTCTATTGATTTCTTTTTATTTCAAAAAGAAAATTTTGATTCTAAAAAAAACTTAGGGACTATCAATTGAAGAATTCACGGCTCTACCTTAATAACGGTTCAATACGTATCGACGTTATAAACGGTATGGGATATAGAATATAGCTATTGTTTGTGATATAACTGGCTTAAAAATAGATTGGTTTGGATTCAAGAAATCCGTTCTAGACATTTTTTGTGAAATAACTGAATTGGGATATAACTACATAGTGATATAACCGACGTATGACTGTACTTTATTTTAATCTTACACTGTAGCTGAAGTGTTAGAAAGTATCGAAGAATACCATCTAGATGGTACATTCAAATACTCGCCAAAGTTATTTTATCAAGTTGTAACGCTGCACTGTGTCGCTGCATTGATCCTTATGAATCAGAATCCGATATTTGAAATGATTTAGACTCAGGAAAACGAAACTGGTTTAATTATGACAGTATGAACAACGCAGATCATTCAAAAGCAGCAAAGCCATGCGATTCTTGTATCCGGATAGAATATATCATCACATAACTATGGTTAAAGTAATACAACATTGCCATGAATGATTGCGGTCTTACTCTTGCATATACGTATGACTTATCACTTTAAAACGATCCGTCGAACTTAAAATATGATCAGGGGGGTGGGAGGATGTATGACATTGAAATTTTTTTAAATGGACCTTGTGTTAAAAAATTTTCTTACTCATACCCCCTGATTGTTCGCTCAATATCTAAGAAGAAGACTGCAACAATTGAATCTGTGAAACAATTAAATAACATGGTTTCAATGGGAATAACTAATCCCTTAACTGCGCAAACGCGGAATTCCGCAAATTAGGGTTTTACATAAAATGTGGAAAATGCGAAAATTTAGAGCTGAAAAAGATAAAAATGGTGATAAATTAAATTTGTTTTTATAGCATATATCAAACCAGTTTTTTTTGAACACTCCGAAAATGATCACCAGACTTGGGTTCAGTATCAGTCAGTATTCATTTACGGAATCAGTATCGAGAAATAAGCTTTAAATATGGTTGATACCGAGACGACATCGAGACAAATATTTTGTCGTAGAAATCGCGCCTTTACCTTATCATTCATAAGGAGGATTTTACTAAAGAAATAAAAAACGAGACTGATTAGAAAAAAAGACCCTACGAAAAATAATCTTCTTATTCACATGAGCGGTTTAGCTCAATTTTCTCATGTTTACCTCAATTACACAACGTCAATTCCGCTGCTTTATATCAAACTTTCATGATTTTCAGTTCTAAATTTCCGCAGTTTTTATGCAAAACCTTTATTTGCGGAAATTCCACATTTTAGTATTTTATTTTGTGGAAAATCGGTTGCGGATTTCCGCGTTTCCGTTTTTGCAGTTAAAAGAAAATACTTATTTAAGCTTAACTATTAGAATACAAGCCAAAGATTCACCGAATATCATTTGTTGTCCTCATCGGGACAATGTGGCAACATAAGAACAAAATTTGACTTTAAATACTTTTGAATTATTTAAGAGTCAGAAGCATTCAAACTTATAATCTGCATTTGTCATGTTAATTTTGTCTTTAAAAGGTCATCAATGCAAAAATCTCTACCTCAAAATTTGAAAAACAAAAAAAAAAAATTTCCTCACTAGTTGAAATTTTAATCTTAAGAGAGAAAATGTTATGCCAAAAAAGTTTTGAATTAATAAAACAATTGGACTCGAACTTTTCAAACGCGCACGAATTGAGTCCATTCAATGAAGATAACGTTCGTTACACATTTGAAGAATGCAAGACCCTATTCGCTCAAAATCAAATCGACGTACAACCAGTATTACAAGGCGACAATTCAAACTTGCCAACCATTCAAATGAGACATGCAGCATTACAACGTAACAAACGTTGCCTCTTAACCTATGTCTACACTCGCATGAACTGGATCGCTAGTCTTCGATTCGAATTGGCCACTGTCGTTGCTCCTAAACATATTAAACAAAATATGTCTGATTTAGAAGTAGTCTGGTTTCAAAAGTATTCAAAAACATTGGCCAATTACATGAAATCGTTATCCCAAGCGACCCAAATCAACTCGGGCAATATATACCCAATCGATTTAACTCAATACACAAAACCGCCTAAATCTTTGTTCATCCATGTCAGATGTTTAAAAGAGTACGGTGAGTTTGAGCTATCAGACGGTCACACTGTGTCTCTGGTCAAAGACAGTCAACACTATCTTCTTGCAAGTGACGTACAAGATTTAATCAAACAAGGTATTTTAGAACACATCGATTAAAAAATTTAACAAAAAAAAAATTTCCTTTTTTTTCTACCTCATTTTTGTAATCTTAATGTAATAAATGATTCTAATAAAATTTTTTGGTCTTACCTTAAGTAGCAGGGTAACGCCTGTTTTATATCAAAAACTTATACCGACTTTTATTTTTGTTATTGCTCTTAAAGAATGGCTAAGCATCATCCAGATTTGATATTTTGTCGTAAACAACCTGGGGTAGCCATAGGTCGATTGTGCGAAAAATGCGATGGTAAATGTGTTATATGTGATTCTTATGTAAGACCTTCAACATTGGTTAGAATATGTGATGAGTGTAATTATGGTTCGTATCAAGGTCGATGTGTAATATGTGGTGGTCCAGGCGTGTCTGATGCTTATTATTGTAGGGAATGTACTCTACTTGAAAAAGACGTAATTTTAATGACATTTAAAACAAGCCCTCAAATTTGAAATTTTTTTTTTAAAGAGAGATGGATGTCCAAAAATAGTCAATTTGGGAAGTGCCAAAACAGACTTGTACTACGAACGGAAAAAGTATGGTTTCAAAAAGACTAAATAGTTTTTTATGTTTTTCTTTTAAAATTCTGTTAATAAAAAATGATAATTTTTTTTATTCAAATAAAATCTTGTATCTAAAAAAATGTGTTTTTTTTTGGTTTAAATTTGAGTCTCCAAAGTAGTTAGCACAGTTTTGATGGTGTTTATTTTTGTTTGAAGTTTGTATATTGGTTCCATTGAACGACTCAATTCGGCCGCTTTTTTACGCAAATTTTGTTCTTCTTGGACACATTGATCAACTGAATCGCACAAACGATCAACTGTCTGATGACAAGTTTGCATGTTACAAACACTTGCAGCCGAAATGTGATTCAATTGAACTTGAAGTTGCTTATTGAGTTTGCAAAATTCTTTAGCCAAGAGACATGCTTCACGTTCGATTTCGGCTAATCCACTCGGATCCAATTCGGGTAATTTAGGACTTTGTTTTTGTTCGTCTTGACTCATTTTTGTGTTATCAAAAAAAATTAAAAATTTCAATTTTTTTTGTTCGTTTCATGATAATAATGAGTTTTGTTAACAAAGTTCTGATTGGTGTATTTTAACGATGTAACTTCTTAAACGATAGTTTAAGTGTTCGTTGAAGCCTGGGAACGGGTGCAAGAACTTGTTTTAGCAGACCCATTTAGCAATAGGTGTAACTCTTGTGACAAAGTTAGGTATTCTCCTTCGGGTTAATACGCTTGGTTTGTGGTTCCAAGCTAAGTCTAAACAGTTGTCGATTTTGCAGCTCTAATGCTCGGATGAGTGACACTGTTTATGATGAACGTCCCACAGTCACTGGAGTGAATGACAGTGGCATAGTCGTAACTATGCCATGGCCGGTCCCAAGCCCGGATGAGAAAATGGGAGGGTGACTCATCGATCAAAATATCAATTTAGAAAAAAAAAAGATTTTCAATGCATTTGACACCAAAGATTTGCTCCTCAGTCAAAAAATGTATTTGAGTTGCACAATAAAAATAAGAAAAATTTAAATCTAAAAAAAAAATTTAATAATTTTCAATAAGTCAAAAAATGTTCGGTGGAAATAAGCCTTCAAATTTTAATTTTTCATTTACCTCAACACCACAATCAAATAATACTCAAAGTTCAAACACAGCAGCGACTAGTACGCCATTTAGCTTTGGATCTTCTGGATCAATAGCTCCTGCAACTAATTTGTTTGGTTCATCAACATCATCAGCACCTGCAACTAATCTATTTGGTTCAACTGCAACTACGACACCAAAGCCTTCATTTAGTTTTGGAGCAAGTTCTTCAAATCCATCGACTACTACTAATACAAATCCTACAAGCACATTTGGAGGCTTTGGTACCTCTACGACTAATAATCAGGCTTCTGGGTTCGGTTCAGCGGCCTCTACAACTGCCACGAAAACTGGTCTTGGCGGTTTCAATTTTTCAACCGGGACATCATCAACTACTCCGACAGTAACAGCAGCTACAGCTACTCCTGCAAAAACAGCATTCAGTTTTGGAGCCTCATCAACACCAACCCCAGCTCCGACAACAACTTCTACACCTGGTTTCAGTTTCGGATCTTCAACAACAACTACTGCTCCAACAACAATAGCTCCGGCTACAACCACATCATCAGGATTCAGTTTTGGCTCTTCAGCAACGACTACAGCTCCAGCGAAAACAGAAGCTTCAACAACTACTAAACCCTCATTTTCTTTCGGTGCCACTCCTTCAGCCTCTACACCAGCTTTATCAAGTTTAACATCAACTCCTTCAACGACTTTACCAACTTCATCAACAACTAGCTCTGGCTTTGGATTTTTAGGGTCAAAACCAGCTCAAACAACAACGACTAGCTCATCTGGTTTGAGTTTTGGAACAACGTTAGGATCAACTACAGATGCCACAAAACCAAAAACTGAGACAACAACAACAACTTCTTCCCTAACTGGACTTTTTGGAGCCAAACCTGAATCATCAACAACCACTACAACACCAGCAGCTACGACTTCTTCTCTAGGAGGACTTGGTGGACTTGCATCAAGCAGTCAACCTTCAACATCAACTACAACTGGTTCAACTGGTTTTAGTTTTGGTTCAACAGGAGCTAAACCTACAACTAATTTATCATTGGGCTCATCTTTGACATCAACACCCGCAACCACAACGACTTCATCAACTGAGACAAAACCAACATTAGGGCTCGGTTCAACGACAACAACAGCAGGTCAAACCACAACAGGTTCAACCATTACAAGTCAAACTCAGCCAATTTCAAGTGCAGGAAGTTTACCAAGTGTTTTATCATTCAGTGTTCCATCACTAAGCTCATCATCATCATCAACATTAAAACCAACAGAAACTAAAACAGTTGGTCTAGGAGGTATGACTTTATCCTCAACAATTTCGAATTCATCAGCTGCAGTTACCCAAGCTAATACTTCAATCAGTTCGAAACCTTTATCGATCAAAGACCAACAGTTACCACAACCGTTGATGGAATGTGTTGAGGCGTTCAAGTGGGAATTTTTAAAAAAAAAAAAAGTGTTTTAAACAAATTTTAAAATTGTTTTTTTAAGGAAACATCTTGAAGAGATGCGTAAAATTAAAGAGTTAAATTCAACATTTACAAGCAAGGCTATACACCAAAATATCCAAGACATTTTATCTGTTAAGCAACGATTGACTCAATCACAAACTGAATTTCAACGAAATATAAACGAAGTTTCAAAATTAAAAGAGAATATTTCACAAGTAATTTTTAGGAAAAATTGGAAAAACTTTAAATAGAGTTAATGCTTAATTTAAGGAGTTGAGAAATGTTGACATTTGTGAGCATCTAAAAGACATGCCATTGGGATTTCAATTTGATAGTGATATATGGAATGAGTATTTTTTGAGTCGTGTTCAATTGTTTCAAAATAAAATGAGAATGTTTAAAAATCAATTTGAACAATTGGAGGGTTATTTTAAAGCACATGATCGAGATAACATGTTTGACTCTCAAAGTAAGAATTTAAATATTTTAGTTGGTTTAAAGACTGGTTTAAATTTTGTTTTAAGGAATTGTTGAGACTCTCAAGGCAACACACAAGAATTTGCTCAACGAAGCAGCTGTTTTAAAAATGGTACACGAAAAAGTCGAAGAATTGAAACAAAATTATTTGGGTTATAGAAGAAATTTTGTTGGCGATGGCACGAATATATTTGAAAATGATCAAAATGAAAATGTTTCATTAAATTTAAGCAGTTCAATTTTAAAAATTCTTTCCAATTAGAACAAGAATAAAAAATTGTAATTATTTCACTACGACTTAGTTCATTTATCAACTTAATTTTTTTTTTTATTTTTTTATTATTCAATAAAATTTTACGTCGTCATACTCCTCTTCTTTATCTTAATCTTGTGAGGTCCTGATTTTGAAGAAGATAGTTTTATTTGACTCATTTCCTAATTGGAACGGTGTTTCAAGAGGAAGTCTTTCTATGATTGAACCAAATTTTTCAAGTAATGCTGCCATGATTAAGTTCTTACTGGATCGAGTGTCCAGACAATTACTAAAAGAAGAACCGAATAGTTGTGCAGGTATCTCAATTAAATTATTCTACATGAAGATTTTGTGAACATGTAAGACCTGTTCAAATTCCTCAGAGTCGATATCACTCTCCTTATTTCACTCGTGGGCGTTTTTATAACTCCACACATGGGGTACATTTTAGAAATTCTGACACACGAGGCCAGGGGGGGTGGTATATTTTCACTGTCAAAAAAGCTTATCTGAAAACTTTTTTGCATAATAAACTTTGAAATGTAAAAAAAGTTCAAAAATAAGGGCTGGGGGGGAGGTCAGTAGGCTTGAAAATTAATAAATTTTTTTTTGTTTTTTCATCTTGAAAAATTGTCGAAACTATTTTTTTACGCCATTTAACGTAAATTCTTTGTTTTTTTTACGAAAAATTACGTGAATTTTAGGAAAAAAAAAAAAAAAATTTATTTTAAAAGTTGACGAAATTCAAAACTTTAGTGCTATCTTAATTTGTCATTTTTGACATCCGAATCGTAATCTACGACCCCGAAAACCCAAAAAAATCAATTTTTTTCATGGTGATCAAAAATCAAAAATTTACCCCTACCCCTCCGCTTTTTGGAGCCTAATGATAAGGTGCTTAATTTAAACATTTAAGAACTCACGATTGGAAAAAGATAGTATTGATCACGAGGTATGATCTGAAAGCCAAAAAGCGAAGAAAAAATTTCTCAGAAGTCGTCCTGGGACAAAAACGGTAAAAAAAGGCATTTTTTAGTCAAATTGTATAAAGTCCCAGGGGCCATTTGGGTACCAGCGTCAATGGGAGGTTTTTAGCTTTCAGGTGGTACCTCCAGAACAAAAATGTCTTTTTCCAATCGTGAGTTCTTAAATGTTAAAATTAAGCAACTTATCATTAGGGTGCAAAATCGGAGTGGTAGTTAAACCTAAAAAAAGCGAAAAGTGTTTTTTTTGGCATCTTTACTTTTTACAAAAATTTACGTAAATTCCAGTAAAATTATGTAATTTCACGTGAATTTTAGTAAAAATACTTAAGCGTGGCAGTACTGTAAAAGAACTTTTTTCTATGCTTTTATGAAGGGGGAAGGGTCGTATTCTTAAATTGAAAAAAGACTTTTTGACAGGGGGAAGGGGGGTTTCAGCATGTAAAAATTTGAACGTGAAAAATTATTTTCTAGGGTTTTGAGAGCCTTAGAACTCATATCCAATGTCAAAGAATAAAATTTAAAATATGAGTTTTTGTTTATTTCAAAAATTAAGTAAAAGTTAAGAAAATTTTAAAATTGTTATTGTGTAATTGCAGTGTTAAAATTGAATTCAAAGCATTCATTTCGAAATTTTGCTTTTAACATCACAACTTAATTTTACAGTTCTTTATTAAATCTAAAGCTAAACTTATCAAATTAAAAATGCTCATTAAGGTCAAAACTTTAACCGGAAAAGAAGTAATCAAGCCCTCCGTCATCGCGTTAAGTTTCTATTTTTAACCTGTTTCTTCTTTTCAAGATTGAAATCGATATTGAACCAACTGATAAAGTCGAAAGAATAAAAGAAAGAGTCGAAGAAAAAGAAGGTATCCCTCCACCACAACAACGTTTAATCTTCAGTGGAAAACAAATGTAAATTTTTTGGAACCCTTTTTTTTGTTTCATAATTTTAATTTTTTTTGCTTGTTAAAGGAATGATGAAAAGACAGTTCAAGATTATAAAATAACCGGTGGTTCAGTACTTCATTTAGTCTTGGCGCTAAGAGGTGGACTTTAATGAGTTTTTTTTTTCAATTTTCGATCGACAACAAAACTTTTGAAAAAAGTTTAGAATATTCTTTTTTTTTGTATTTATAAATATGTACTTAATTTAATTTAAATAAAAATTTCAATGATTTTAAACTCCATCTTTGACCCGTAACAGTGGTAAAAATCAAAAATTTTCACTTACCCCTCCGCTTTTTGGTGCCAAACGCCAAGGTGCTGTATTAAAACATTAAATTAACGACTGGGACAAACAGGATATATTGTAAGACGGTCTAACGGGGTGAATATAATTTTCGGAATGATTGTAATGAGTTAGAATAAAACTTTTCGATAGACAAAGACCCCTCACTTTATAAAAATTTCATTCTTCTACAAGCCAATATATATTGTTTAGATATCGTCCACATCATCTATGGTTCAGACCCTGCCACTTATCGATATATTTACCTTCGACATGTTAAAATCTCTTTGGGTAGAAAAAGTCCCTCACATAATTGCCCCATTTTGATCCATTTACCCCAAACATGTCGAAGGTAAATATATCGATAAGTGGCAGGGTCTGAACCATAGATGATGTGGACGATATCTAAACAATATATATCAACTTGTAGAGGACAAAATTCTCTACAATGAGAAAGGTCAAAGTATACTTAAAAAATAAATTTTACATCTAAATTGTCATTCCGAAAATTTCATTCACCCCATTACACCGTCTACACCCTATAACTAATTTGTCAAAAACCGAGATGGAAAAAGAATTTGGAATTTATGTTCAAAATGATTTAAAATGTAATCAAGTAAGATTCAGTGCAAGTCGAGGTAACCGTATAATTGGTATGATATCTAGACTTAAATTATTGAATCTGTCGAGTTTGGAAGATAGACGTAAAAGAGGCGATCTTGTATGGTAAATCGATGTATGGTAAAAGAAAATGTAAAGAATTGTATGCAACATTATTATTTTTTAACAAATACAGTCTGAGTGGAACTCCTTGCCGCAATCGGTTGTTGATGCAATGTCTGTTAATAGTTTCAAAGCGGAATTGGATGAATGGATATCAAAACAATGTTAATAAAGTTTAAGTTACTGCCATAGTTCCTTTGGAGTTTTACCCTAATGGGTCGCAGTATAATTTACTACTACTACTACTAACTATATTTTTATGCAACAAGAGACGAATCTCTTTTAATTTGTAGTTTTTGCACACAAGAAGCTGACCAACATATGCGGCCATCTCAGAAGTCTATTCTTATCCTTCATTTGTGTAGCTAGAGGTGTCAAATAGAACCCGTATACCCTCATTTTTAAAGAGAACATTTTTTTACTTATAAAACAACAATCCAAAAAAAAATAATTTTCATAATTTAATTTTATCACCGAAAAAAAGAAGAAAGTTCTTATCTTTTGTCAATATTTGTAAATTACGATAAAAATTAAAGCAATTTTTTGTTAGTTTTTAACATGGAATTCCAAATTAATAAAATTGCCAAAAAAAATGCCTCGATCTATTTTATTAATATTTTTATTTATGCTTCAAAATCGTTTCATTTTGTCATCAATCGTAAGCTTATTCGATTCGTTACATTTTGTAGAGCTTTTAATTCATAATGAAACAATTTTTAATGTTTTCGATTCAAGGTATGTTCAATCATTTGATTTTTATGTCAAATCAAATGAATGTTATCATGTTCAAAATCAAAATTCATCAATCACTGAGGATTTAGATTTTGAATCAAAACCAATTTTGTATTCAAATCAAGACCGTACACTCTCGTTTTTACTTTCAATAAGTTTCAATCTATCTTCAAAAATACGTAAATATACTTTTACTATCCTCCTCTAGGTACTTTTTTAAAATCTTCTCCTGAAAGACCAAGGATACCAACTTAAAATCGAAATGAATCAAACAACATTTTCTTGTATTCAAATTCAAACATCAAAAACTAGTCCGATTCGTTTAGAACTACGAATCAAAGACCCTTTGTTCATTTCATTCCGACACCCTCAATACATTTTTTACTTCGGTAAAATTTCATTAAGTCTTATCAAAAACGATCATTCAACTCTAGAACTAACTAACAAAAAAGTTGGTATCAAAAGCCTTAACCAAAGTGTCGATACCACTAAACCTTTAATCAAAGACGAAAATGTTTGCCATGGTGATTTTAAAGATTATTCATGTCTTAAACGATTTTATTCGCTC
This sequence comes from Brachionus rubens, assembly GCA_022207745.1. Lineage (NCBI taxonomy): Eukaryota > Metazoa > Rotifera > Eurotatoria > Ploima > Brachionidae > Brachionus > Brachionus rubens. The sequence goes on from JAJVHD010000013.1 coordinate 2,587,880, forward strand.
CGTGGTGAGCCTTATGTCATAATCGCACAAGGCATTACACATCAGTTTCAAGTCCATGCTAATTTATACGAGACATTAGCGTTCGAAAATTCAATTCAAATAATCTCAAAGTATCATCAAGCAATCCCGAATGGTTTTGTTTTTAAATTGATTAAAACTGACCAAAGTTTGTCTTATAAACAAGCCCTACTCCCAACTGAAACAAACAAATGCTTCGAAAACACGGATAAAAACTATTGCTACTGTGACACCCAATGTATTGAATGCATCTCAATTAGAAGGTACCTCTTTGTCGAGTATAATAGAACAAGTAAATGTGTTGATGAATCGTTCTCGGCTTATTTTGGTGAACAAACAGTCTTTGATACTCTTGATGTCCAAGATACTTTTCATGGATTAAATTTAAGCTCAAATTCAAAAATCACAATGATACCGAGTCTCTGTGTCATGGAAGACCGAGGGTCTCTCAAGTTCAAATTTTTTTACAAAAATAATCTAGTCAAAGTCGATTATTTTGCTAAAAGTATCCTTAAGTTGAAAATTTATCGAATCAAGTCACACTTTAGATGCAATGAGTTGAATAGCATTAAAGATTATGACCGATTGTATGATGTAAATTTTAAAAAATTATTCGACAATTCGATTAGTTACGATAGTTTAGATCGTGTGTATGATTTTAACCTGAAATTGTACAATCGTTATTTGATAGAGGTTTCATTTGAACCAGACTTCGAATTTATTAATAATGAAAAATTGTTAGTGTACTTGAAAATGAACGGAAACAAGACCGAATGTTCTTATCCAAGTGTTTATTTTCAAAAAATTTTAGACCAGGGTAGTGTCTCTAATTCGTCGGTCGAAAGTTCAAATTTGTTGAGCGGGTATGTTGGAAAAGATTTTGAAATCGAATGTATAAAATTACCGATTAACTTTTTGGAATGTGAGACTAAATTAGAAGAGTCTGTTTATGTAATTTTTGGTATTGTAACCACTTCAGTCGCGCTTACAGTTTTAATAATCGCATTCTTAGTGTTCAAGTACACTCAAATGAAACAAAGGATTTTGAATTCGTATAAAGAAAAGTTGATCGTGTTTTATCAATCGAACAAGAGTGAATTTAGGCTAAGTGGATTAGTCGAAGGATTTCGATCAATTCTTTTGGTAAGTTATTAAGTTTAAGTTGCCCTCCCATTTCACGACTCCTACTAACTGTGGGACGTTCATCATAAACAGTGTCACTCATCCGAGCCGAAGCTACGAACTATTTAGACTTGGCTTGGAACCACGAACCAAGCGTATTCTTATGAATATTTAACTAGGGTCTTAACTCGTTAATTTTTTGTCTTTTAGAGGATCTTTAAACGAATAAGAATCGAAGTCATAAATCACGAGACAAGTTTAACAGACCGTAAAAGTCTAATGGACAAGAGTCGAATTATATTTTACATCTGTTCTGAAAATGAACTTTTTAACTTGAATGAAACAATTCGAATTGGTCAATCAATTTATGACGATGAATATAACAAATTAAATTTTATAGACCGGTTTAAATCAAAAACAATAAAGTTATTGTTTCAACAATCGAATAGCGACCTAAACGAAGCTCAAGAACAAGTCGGAAGGCATCTCATTTTGCCTAAAGACATAAAAAGTTTTGTCAATTTGTTAAAAGAAAACGAGGCAGCAAGAAAACCGAAATTTTACACTCTGATTGAAAATCTTGTTCTGAACAAGATTTTTGACACAATCAAATCAAAATTGAATCAAATTTTACATAAAGAACCAGCACATAAGTGTGACGCGATGTCACAAGAAAATTTTTTCTATGAATGGATAAACTAAAATTTTTTAAAATCTCAACAACTAAAAAATAAGAGTTTAGTATTTAATAAAACTACGTTTTAAAATAAATTTATTTTTCTTCTCATCAAAATCATAAAGAACAAATTGAAAAGTTTCCTAGACCTTCCCGTTGTTGCCATTGGTAAAAAAATGTCTTTAGCATAAACTCAAAACATTAGTGCTATCTGAATTTTTCATTTTTGAGATCATAACCGTAATCTACTGTCATGGGGGTCGAAAATCAAATCTAATTTTTTACCCCAAAAAATTCTCGTCTATCTTCGATTCATGAAGTCAGCTTCGTATGGCTTCAAGTAGTCTGATGTCATCTGCAAAATCTAGCTTGATAAGCTATTAGAATGTCTAGCTTGATAAGCTATTGTAACTATGAATATGAATGACCTTTGCCAAAAAGCTTGATCGGTATGATTAAAATTGATTACACAAAAAGTTAAAAAATTTATTTTAAAAATTTTGAAGAAAATTAAAAATAATCAACCGACAGCGTTTTTACTAATTTTCATTTGATCTTAAATTATTAGCTCGAATTATTTGCTCGCTGTAAACAAACTCAAGGAACATGTCAATTACTAAAAATTAAATTTCCCAATTATTAGAATAAACATCGAAAAGTCAAAAAAATATCTCATACTTATTCTAGCTGTTTGTTTAAATTCAGGATCCATTTCATCCAATGCAAGTTCTAAATAAGCATTTTTATCTAGTCTTTTAAAACATGCATGAAGGAGTATGGCTTAAAAACAAAAAACATTTTAATTTTTATCAGACCTCTAAAATCCAGCAAAAATTACGTGTCAAAATTGACAAATAAATGATTACACTCTGAAATAATTTCAAGAGAATTAAACCGTAAAGAATTAGTAATATAAAATTTGTGCGAGTAATCTCGTTTCTCCAAGTCCTAAAAAGATCATTCCCAGTAAAATAGCAGCAATGCATGTATGAAACAAAATGGGATCATAAAGAGTCATTAAAAACAATACGAGCAAATACATTGTACGATAGTAATAAATATTTGTTGCAAATTGTTCTTTTAGATTATTCAAATCATCTGGACATTGGTAATGGCTTCGTACACCGATTAGGTCTTCAAAAGGACGAAAAGCTGAAAATAAAGTCATGTCGCAATTTTGAGTGTTAAAAGAAATAAAATTTTTTTTACCCTTAACCGCCCGTTGGATCTAGGGGTGTCGGCTTTATTTTATTTTTCCTTTAAATTATCGATAAAGTAAAGAAAATAGGTTATTTTCCTTTATTTCCTTTATTTTTTGTTTTATTGATTTTTCGAACTAAAAACTTAATGAAAAGTTACTTAAACAAGAAAAAATGGATTTTGGAGAAAATAAAGGAAATAAAGGTTATATCTTTACTTTATTGGTATAGGATAAAGGTTCTTTTTTTACCTTTATTTTTTCAAAAGACATGAATTTCACTTTTAAATGCTATCCTATGTAGAAAAAACAAAACTTTACTCTCCTTTAGTTGCACTTTATTTGACTAAAGGAATAATTAAAATAAAAGTATTATAAAGTTTTAACCCAGTCAAATAATTTCGAACAAAAAGTGATAAATGACTTCGAAGATTAGAATCCGAGTCTAAGCCAGTTTTATAGTTCTTAAAGGCAAAATATTAACAAAAATAAACAAAAAATATTACTAAAAAGACGTACGTCTTGACATACATTACATTTAAATATTCTACACTTTTCAGTTTGTACAACAAAAGTAAATTTTTGGTAAATCTAATTTTTATAGTCGCCAGAGATTTTATCGTTATTATTATTTATCTGCTCGATTTGATCCATACTATTTGAAGTAGGGGTGTCGAAATTACTTTACTTTAAAAGACGGTAAAAAGTAATTGAAATCATTACTTTTATTACTTTCTATAATTTGGTCAAAAAATACTAAAAACACTTATTGACATCAATTTGATAAAAATATAGTAATTTGAAAAATAGTAATGAAAGTAATGGGAAAATTACCATTACTAAGTAAAAGTAATGCAAAACATTACTTGAAAAAGTTAAATTTTATTTGTAACAAGTAATAGCTAGGTAAAATATATGTCCGACTTAACTAAATTAACTGAATTTTAAAGAATTTTGAGCAGAAACCATAAATTTTTGATTGGAAGTTTTATTCTCAAAAAATTTAAAATTACTTAACAAAAAGTAATAAACACTGCATTACTTTACCAAGTAATGGTAATTTTCCAATTACTTTTAAACATCGTATTTTACGATAATTTTTGTCGATACGCAGTTTTTGGGGTTTTTTGACAAAATTTTAAAAAGTAATAAAAGTAATGAACATATTACTTTTTACTTAGTGGTAAGGTAAAAGTGACATCTCTAATTTGAAGCTCTTTCGATTTGTTCTACGACCATCAACCTTTGATCCAGTTCAGGATCTTAATAAATCTGATTTGGAGATGATTTTGTTTTCGGTGATTTTTAAATAGAATTTCAATAGAATTTTTAAATAGAGCGGTTGTCTCTTAGATCTAGGGTTGTTAAATGAACAAAAAGTTAAAATTTCAAAGTTTGTAAAATAAAATTTAAAACAAAATTACTAAATTTGAAACGGTTTATCTGACATTTTTTTCATTTCGAATCTATTTGAAACAGTTGAAAAGTTTTTCTTTTAAATTAAGTAAGTTCATTTCAAATTTTAAAGTTTTAAAACAGATAATTTGAAATCAAAAAAGAGAATTTAATTTAGAATACAAAACTTTAAAATTTTGGTCATTTTTGAGTTAACTTCTTCTATTTTTAAACCTTGATGAAAGGAATTATTAAGCCTTTTACAAAAGGCGTATTAAGCACTGTTTCTGTCGAAGCTAGAGTAACTTTTACACAAATTTTTATCTAAATATTTTAAGAGAAAGCAATATTTAGTATGTCTAAAGGATTTTCTATCAACGCAGAGGACTGCTAAAAAAGTAAATCAGCATTTGTGTCCTTTTGAATTCACTTGTTGTGTTTCTTAGCGATCAGTGATCTATTTGAAATGGCTGGATTCAAATTCGACGATAGTGTTCAATTTAAATTTCAAAATTTCCTAGTCATTATTCTAATCAATTTAGAAACCAAAAAAACTTCGAAATTTAATTTCAAATTTAACAACCCTACTTAGATCGATTATGATCTGTTGTATTTTTTTGAAAAGACTGTTTTTTCTGAAGGTAGATTCTTTTGACTTTTGAGGATTTTTCATTTTAAAAACTTTTTTTTTGATTATTTTCAAAAGAGTTAGATACAGTCTTTAGTCAAATAAAGTGCAACTAAAGGAGAGTAAAGTTTTGTTTTTTCTACATAGGATAGCATTTAAAAGTGAAATTCATGTCTTTTGAAAAAATAAAGGTAAAAAAAGAACCTTTATCCTTTACCAATAAAGTAAAGTGATAACCTTTATTTCCTTTATTTTCTCCAAAATCCATTTTTTCTTGTTTAAGTAACTTTTCATTATGTTTTTAGTTCGAAAAATCAATAAAACAAAAAATAAAGGAAATAAATGGTCTGACTTTACTTTATTCGTAAAGTAAAGTAAAGCCGACACCCCAAGTTGGATCATATATGATTTTTAAACATCTTATTACTATGTTTTTCAATAACCAAATGTTATTAATTTATATATTAAATTAAACCTCTTCAAAAGACCTATCTACCATAGGTAAACATTAAATAATTTTCGTATCGGTTCCTGTTAAAATATTTCAAGTAATTTCATTATTTTTTTTAATTTAAAAAAAAATATTTGATTTGGATTATAAATTTGTATTGAAAATTCTTCAAACAAAGAGATATTCGGGACTAAATGACTGAATACAACTTTTTTAGTTAAATTTAGCGGAAAGCGTGGTAACTTTTGACAGGAACACTATGGACAATCGAAAATTTGTCAGTTAGTAGAACTTTTAATGAGCTTCAAGATGATGGGTCGCTCTTGATACTTAAATTGGATGGAGGGAGCAAAGCCTAATTTTAAGCTTATAAAAACGCATTTTTTGGAATTTCGGTAGGTACTGACCCAAATGCAACATATAACGTAAAGGCGTGATTTTTGCGACATGTCGTTATAATCGAATTTCGATTTTAACGACATCGCGCCTTTACGTTATTTTAGCAAAAATGCAATTAATCTATATATTTAAAATTTCAGCGATTTTTTACTATAATACTTTAACATTGTGTTAAAAAGATAGGAAGTAAAAGTAGAAAATTTCGAGACATAAAAAAGAAAAAAATTCCCACGCTCTCTAAATGTGTGACTTTTCGGTTTTCGTAGATAATTTACAGGTAAAATAAAAAGATTAAATATCAACTTATTTGAGGGTTAATTGTTAATTGACACAAAAGAATTAACTAAAATATTTACTATCTTATGTAGAATTAGATAAAGATCTTTAATTAGAAAAAGATCAGACTTGCGAGAAGTACTGGCTTAGGTGTAAGAGTTCCAAAAGTATTAATGTAGCAGGTTTAGCGATTGACTCTTATGAGCTATGGATCCAGCCTTTCAGTCAAGGTAAGAAAATAAATAAAAAAATTGCGATTCGAATTTAGAAAACCAAGTCTGAAGACTGAACTGTATGTGGTAAATATCTTTGGAAAAAGTCTATTTAGTGAAAATATTAAAATGACACACATTTTTTCTCTCAAGTGTTTTAGACTCTGCGGAATTTCTATCGAGAGTTTTATCTTTCTAAAAAAAATTTCACCTGCCGTGATTTAAAAAAATAGACAATCTTAGCTAGATTAAAATTTTATCATTTAGTTTTCTTCTAAGTTTGAGCTAATTGAATAAGATTCGACATTTAGTTTATCAGATGACTTCTCAAAAAAGAACATTCTCAAAATAAGTCATGAGAAAAAATTAAAAAAAAAACTGGAAACTCTCATATACATATCATAAATATTTCTTCAACAGTCAGTTTCAAAAATTCCATCACAGGGTTAGCGATGTCCATTTCCCAGAATGTCATTACATGAGAATAATTCTTTTTTTCAACCAAAAAAACTCCGGTATCGTGTTCCAAAAAGTCAAAAAAAATACCCTCAGATTAAATTAAAAAAAAACTTAAAAAATTAACAAAACAACATTCAAACTTATCCCAATAAAATTTTCTCTATTACCGAACGAGATTAAAGTAGACTTACAAATTAATTATTTGTTCCTATTCGATATTTTTTCGTGTACACTGTATGGATAAAAAAGAATTCTGAATTTACCCGAATAATAGCTCGAATGAATTCTCGGTCCAGTTTTAATCTTTCTAAGTGTTCAATAGTTTTCGTAAGTTAGAGATTTAGGAAATACAAGGGTAAGTAATCACTGTGGAAGAGACTAGAATGGATGGAAAATTAAGGTCGCGTCAACAAGCCTTACAATACCGGTCTTTCAAACTGTCCATTTCTGAAAGTTCATGAATTTGGAGTGAAGGGGTAAGGGAAAAATTCTTACTTTTTCTTACTTTTAATCCCAAGAAAAACTTGATAATATTGCCTTTTAAGGGTCGCAGATTACGATAATTGAGTAAGCAGTTGACCAAGTATTGATCTTCAGTTGAAAATAAAATTCATGAGCTTTCAGAAATGGAAATTGTGAAAGACCGGAGTTGTACGTTCACAAAATTCGAATCCCCTATGTTATTTTATTTGAATTTGTTTTTTATTCGTTTACCGTTAATGGGATATTCTAGTTATAATTAAAAATAAAAAGAATTTATTTTGTTTAAATTTATTTTACGTTTAATGCAAGACCAATTCCATCAACAAAAACTTTAATGAGAGCTTTTGTAGATATGAAAGAGTAGCCAGTGGTGCATTGTATTTGAGTTTGATTGCTTGAAAATATATCACATACAGCGCCTGCTATTGTAACTTTTATTTCTGTTGAAAAGTTGCTAAAAAAAATCGCTTAAATTAAATGACCAACTATGTGATTAGTTAAAAAATCTTACGGCATGTTTTCAACAGTTAGGATGAGAACCGACCCTCCGCCAGTACCCCCTCTCTGACGAGAACTACTTAAAAGTTTAGGAGTAATTGATTTAATGTAGTTAAATTTTGTTAATGCGTTCATTCGATTCTCTGTTACGACAAGATTACATGTTAAATCACTTATATTGTTTGAGCTTTTGGGTATCTGGTTTTTTAATAAAAATTAATCTTGTTTGTAGTTTAAAATCTAAGCTTTCATTTTTGAGGTCGATATTTGTTATAACGCTTTCCAGTAAAAAGAGCTGAACTTATAAACAGTCACAACTCCTATTAGACGGTAAACTTAACGGTTGATTTACTCCTAGATTTTTATGGTTTCCAAGGCTAATTTCCGGCAAACTTACGTAATTTTAGGTGCAGAATATCGCTATGATATTAATATTTTGGATGAATTATTAAAAAAGGACGAATTTGAATCTACTTGTGTGAAGTTTTCTAACACATAACACAAAAACACATATAACACTTATTTTGTGATGTGGTTTATAACACATGTACTAAAATCATAACACTTTCTAACACTTTCAAAAACACAAAATATCTAATGTTAAAAGACGAAAATAACTTGTCAAAAAATTATAAAATTAATAGTAGAGTTAGATAGATAATATGTTTTTGTTTTTCATTGTTGTATTCCCTTGCTATGAAGTACATGCTCTTAAACCAAAAACTAAATTTACCCTTTGTATAAGCTCCAATCACTCCGATGTTATAGTGTCTGTTAACGCTGGGGTATGAATTGAAAGCTCCAGTTGACATTAAAGAGATCCCTATGTAGTTTGACATTAGAGTCAGATCTCCCTTTTTTGTAATGGGTACGATCTTGTTTTTGGTCAATTGTCACGGTGGATCTTCTCCGCCTAGAACTCGGTTACAAATTTTCAGGATCTGCTCTGCTACAATGCCACCACCATTTTTAAGCACTTCTGCTGTGATTGCATAGTCAAAGACTGGTGCTTTGTAATTGCCTAACGAATCGATTGCCTTCTTTGATTCATCCATCGAGAACTCGTCGTTTTTTATCTTGAGGTCTTCTTCCGCAGGTTCCGGGGTTTCACTTGGGCATGAGTTTTCGGTGTTATTAATTCGTGATACATCTTCTTAAAAAACCTTCTTTTTTTTTTTTTTTGTCAGGTTATTTATTCTCGCCTAAGTCAAAGCAATACAGCTATCTCTACAAATGTAGCGACTTATCCGAGTTGTGTGACTAATACTCGAAACGCATCATCACACTGCAGATGCAACTGCGCAATTTTATACTCGACCCGAGTCGTGCATAGCATGTTAAGAGATGATTGCACTCTCTCCTATATAGCTTCACACGGGATCGAACCCTAGACGTTTTGAATAAGAGTCGAAGACGCTATCCGCCACACCACCACATTTTTGGGTATGGAGCCTTGTACCATGGGAGCGGTAAGTCACATGAAGATTTTTCAGACATGATCTTTAAAGAAATCGCCTGAGCTATCGTTATATATATATTATTCACAATTAAACCTTTTATTTAAAATTTTTATTTTTCTGCCAAATGTCCTTTTCGATAGAATAAACATAAATACTTTTTTATTTGTATTCTAATTTTCCAAAAAGGATTAATTTTTGTCACGGACATTGGTGCTTACCTTGGAAGGAAGTATTAAAAAGATCAAAATTTATCAAAAGCAAAATTAAAATTTAGATTTTGACCGTCAAATTAAATTTTCAATGTTTTATTTGTAAACATTCACCTTATCCATTTAATAAATTAATGTGTTTCTTAAAACAGTATTTTTTGTTCAATTCAAAATGGGTAAAATATTTAAGTAATTACTTATATGATGAATTCCCAATCCGAAAATTCAATTTTAGATTGACGGAGATAAATTTTTAATCACAATCAAAGGTATGTCAAAATGATTATGTACATTCTAAATTATATAATCAAGCAGCATTGAAAAAGACCAGATGGGAAGTCTTATCATCACGAATTATGTGAAACTTGAATTCATTAATAAACTGATTTATTAATAAACTTATGTTATTGATCGGATAATATGTTTTATTAGTTTTAATTCTTGTTTTTGACTTTTCGAACTTTTACTTAAAAACATATTATAGGCTTTGTCTAATAGGTTAGACACTTTTACCTAGTTATTCTCGCTTTTCAATAAAGGAAATTATTACATATAAAAATTCTAATTACTTTTTTGTTAAATGGAGAAATTATTTTACCAAAAAGACAATTTTCGTTAAATCGACTAACCTTTAATCGACTTTAATCGAAATTTCAATGTTTTATTCTGAATATAAAAATTTGGTTTCAAGAATTAAGTCCAGCCTCTAAGGGACCATTTTAAGTAAATTCGAGAAAAATATTCCGACATTTTATAAAAATAATAAGAATCTTTAAAGTCTAATTCACATTAACTGTTTTTATATTTAAGTCAAAAAAGATAATAATGAAGGGAAGGGTAAACTCTATTTTGCATCTTTGTTGAACATTAATGTTACAAAAACATAAGTATACTGAACTAATTGAAAAGTTTTTGAGATTTTAAATAAAATGGGGAGAATAAGCTTAGGGTTAACTTTTTTAAAATAGACATATTTTATACCCAAGACAGGATATCAGTAAAAAGTCTATCCTTTCTTCATAAAAATTAATCATTTATTAATACAAATCCGATCTTTCACAGTGCTCATTTCTGAAAGCTCATGAATTTTCATTTTCCTATGAAGATCAAAATTTTGTTAAGTGTCGACTCAATTAATGTAATCCACGGCCTGAAAAACACAAGATTAACATGTTTTTGATGGTATAAATTATTACAAATTCCATCCTAACCACTCCACTCCTAAATCATGAACTTTCAGAAATTAGGCTTGTGAAAGACCGGATATGTAAATGTGGGCTTCGACTAATAAAATCCTTATGCAAAAAACCCTCAATAAACATATTTCTCTTAACTATGAAGGACGAGATTCGATTTAACTGTAATTATGCACATTTTTACTAACCCGTATAGCCGAGTGGTTTGCGAGCTAGTCTTGCAAGCAGAGGGTCGGAAGATCAATCCCCGCAAAGGGAGAAAATTTCTAACTGTTTCTGTATTACGGGGCGATGTGTTTGATGGGAATGGTTGCTCAGTTGGTATCGTCGGTTGATCAATGCTCCACGAAAGTGTCAGTTCGAATCCCGCTCGGGTCAAATTTGTTTCAAAGAAGCAAAGAAACTAGCAAAAGCATTTAATGCCATTGGTGTAAAATCGAGTAAAACACCGAAGCCTTAGCTCTTAAATAATTTCAATACTTTGTATGTGCCACTAACTGTGCTAACATTATTTAATTAAATAAAGAACTTATAAACTTATAAACTTATTTTTCCGCTTTTTTCCATAGGATAAAACACGTAATTTTTTTTCCGCAATGTTAAACACATTATCTTGTAGAGTAGAATATGCGCTTTCAGAATATATGTCAATTTTTTTAAATGATTAATAATCAAATAGTTGAGATATCGACCAGAATGTTGAATGGTGACCAACTTACTCTTGTTCTATAACATGGGGGAGGGTTAAAAAAACATTTTTTTCGAAAAAAAAAATGCAATTTGAGAGGTTTTTGGGACGCAGACTCAAAATTTGAATAGCATCGAAAAAGCAAAGTTTTGATAATGTGGAAGTTTTGAATTGCCGGAACCTTAAAATAAAGATTTATCATAGTTTTCTGTAAATAAGATATACAATACAGAAGAAGTGGTATAAGTAAGGATATCATCTTGAAGGAGAAAATTTTCTTTTTCTAAATATGTTCGTTTCAATTATTTTTTATTTGAATTTATTGAACAAAATTTCCAACAAAAATTAATAAAAAAACAAAATAATTATTTTTGTGTTAATTAAACCAATATTTTTGGACTATGTATATATTTTATAAAAACAAAAATTATATTTTTGGAATCTGCGCGTCAAGAGCTTTCTAAATTGGTGCCGAACGTATTTTGGAAAAATTCTAGTCTCACAATACTAGAATATTGCGCACTTTAATTTAAGTAAAACATATTATGCTTGAATAAACGATCAACTTTTTTCTTGTACTTGTTTTCAATATTTTAGCTTATTACGTCAATCAAATTATAATAAAAAAATATTTTAAAGGAAGCTTAATTAAAAATTAAGAAAAAAAAACTAATATAAATTTTATAACTTCATAGTCCATAGCTTAAGTTTAGTAGAAGAAGTTTAGCATCTAAATGATTCAAGTACTATTTTACAAGAACGAAAAAGACTTCTAAAACAAAAAGTTCAAAGTTTTTGTTCTGCTTGAATAATTTTTTAAATTACATCATTTGGAAAAATAAAAAAAAAAAGATCAACTTAACATTTTGTAAATAACACCCACTTTTAAGATTACCAACAACAACAAAAAATCAATAAAAATTTTATAAATAAAAAATTATAATTTTTTTTTTGGTTAAAATTATGTTTTTATTTTTCGTTCGTTTTTTTCTCTTTCTTTCATATTTTTTTCATTTTTTTTTATTTTTATTTTTTAAGAATGATTAAAATTTTATTCATTTTTGTGAGCCTTCTAGTCGTATCCATCATCTCAGCAACATCTATTCTTTCATCTCAACCAACACGTTTAGATAATCATCACACTAATGAGGAAATTCTCGATTTACTCGATGAGATACACTCAAAATGCCCGCATATAACTCATGTATACTCACTTGGTCGAAAATCGGCTAATAACACTGAACTTAAAGTAATTGCTTTTTCGGATAATCCACAATTTCATGATCCTTTGGAACCGGAGTTTAAGTACGTTGGTAACATGCATGGTAATGAAGTGATTGGTAGAGAGTTACTAATCGAATTGGCTCAACAATTATGTGACTTGTATTTGAGTAATGATGAAGACGTAGTCAATTTGGTTAATTCAGCTAGGATCCATTTGATGCCGACTATGAACCCTGATGGTTGGAATATGGCTGTACAAAATGAATTTAAAACATGGCAAGAAAAAGAGCCTGGTAAATTCAAGAATATTAAAGACATGTTACATGAAGTTGGAACAACTGATTGGCTCGTTGGTAGAGTTAACATGAATAATGTTGATTTGAATCGTAACTTTCCCGACTTGGACAAGTACGAATACAAGTACGTTAAAGAACAAAAGGACCGTTTTGATCATTTATTGGCCGAGACTTCGTTTGAGATTAACCAAAATCATGTCGATTGTAATCGTAAAAAATTCCAAAATGAGACTTTGGCAGTCGCTAGTTGGATCGTAAATAATCCATTTGTGTTATCAGCTAACTTTCATGGTGGTGATTTGGTAGTCAATTACCCGTACGATGATTCTAATAATCACGAGACAAAGTACTCAGCTACACCAGACGATGAGTATTTTACCGAAATCGCGTCTTTTTATGCTGAAAAACACGCGAATATGACGAATAAGAACAGAAAAAAATGTGACATGGTCTCGGATGATTTTAATAATGGAATCACAAATGGCGCTCAATGGTACCCAGTGTGTGGTGGTATGCAAGACTTTAACTACTTGGCATCAAATTGTTTTGAGCTTACAATCGAACTTGGTTGTGATAAATTCCCCGCTGGTAAACATCTCAAACAATATTGGAAAGACAATATGGAGGCTTTGTACGAGTACATGTGGTTGGTTCACACTGGTGTTAAAGGATACGTCTTGGATTCAAGAGAACAACCAGTCTATGGAGCCAAGATCGTTGTAGAAAAATTCATCCCAGAGATAAGTGATTATGAATTGATAAAGCATCATGTAACATCAAGTGAAGATGGTGAATATTGGAGACTTTTGACAGATGGTATATATAAAATTTATGCTGTTGGTCCAGATGGTTCAATGAGTACTAAAAATGTAATTGAAGTCGTATCTGAGCCAAGAGAAGAAGCTATGAGATTAGACTTAAAATTGGTAGATAATTCATCTAGGGCTAAGCGTAGGCTAATGAATAGACTACAAAGATTATTGTATGAGCAATAAATAGACAAATCAAAATTAATGTGAAATAACTCTCAAACAATCAAAACAAGTGATCTAATCGGTGTAAAATTTTAATTTTTTGTTCGTAAAAATAAAAACAATCGTTTTATAGGGTTTATTTTTGTATCAATATTGTAATCAAATATTTAATAAAATTTTTATTTGCCGATTTTTTTATTGACATCACCTTTAATTTATGCTTTAATTTCTTCGATAGGGGTACCAGCTTTTCTGCTTCAAATTAATAATAGCTTTTTCTAATCATGAGGTACTAATCACCAAAAAACGAGAGGGTAGGGTTAATTTGTCAAAGGAGCAGAACTTAAGCACAATCTAAAATTGTCTTAGTTGACATTAAACCCGTAATTTCCTCAAAAAAACTAGAAATAATTTTTCTCATTTTAATCCTGTTCGCGAAATTAGCTGACGTACCGATCACCCCTAACGGCGGAATGTGTATTGAACCAGCTTTCCTTCACAGCCTAAGAGACAATACTCTTTCTCAAAGCCTTGACCAACAAACCTGGGAGAGATTGAACGAGTTAAACATCTTTAGAAACTCGAGGCAGAGACAAATCGATGAGAAACAAGTGAGAAAACGAGCGAGAAACAACAAGTACCAAAAGAGACAAAGGCTTAGAAAAGAAAAATTAGCCTTACAAGTCAAACAAGACTCACTTTCAGCGCTCTCAAAGCCGTTTATACCACAAACAACCGATAAACTCCCTATGATCATCACCACTAACGTTAGATCGAGGGAATATACAAAAGTAGATATTAGATTTAGATTTCTATATTTAAAATTGATTCGTACCTTATTGGGGTAAATTTCACAATTTTCCGGGTAAGATAATAAAAGGAGTAAAATTATAAAGTTTTAATCTAAATTTTTCTGTTTTTTCTTTTTCGTGTGAGAGACGTATGTGTGCTTTGATTCCCGTTCCAGCTTTGAATGGTTTATCACAATGAGGACATGTAATCGTTGTTTTTACATCGGGAATACTGTCTGCGACTTTGGATGGTGCTCGTTGAATTTGTTTATTTGGGTTTAGTCGGGTTTGTTTGACATTGTTTGTTTGACTGACCAGTTAAAATTGTTTGACTGACCAGTGTGTGACCACTAAGTTCAGTCGTTTTTATTATTTATTTGAAAGCTGAAATATGACTCCCATTGACGGTCGTATATATAGCCGATCACGTACGATCCTAGCGTATTACCGCTGTGCTCTTTTATTGTTGATCCAGCAAATGGCTTTACTCTTTTCAGAGACCTTGTTTATTTTACTCGTCAAAGGGTGGTATTACAGGGACTTGGATAAGACCGGACCAAAACGAACTCACTGTTGTAACCTAAAAAACGTTCAAAAAGAGGGCATTTTTAGTCAATTCTTGTTTGCTTCGATAAAGAGTCTTTATCTTTCTTCAGCTAGCGTTAGATAAATGCTTTTCAAATGTCTTGATATTTTTGAAAATATCAAAAGGACCTAATTTCGCAATCAATTGTAATCCATTATGTTATATTTACCTTAAATTTTCAAAGCAAAAATTTACATTATTTTTTAAAAATGGTTACAAGACCTCTAAGACTATACGAATTAATATTGGCTCAATCGAACGTTAACTTTATGTTACACTTGGAGTCAAAAAATTTAAAATCAGACCATGTTAAGCAAGCTTTTTGTTTAGTCAAAAAAAGACATCCTTTTTTTAGAATGAAGATTAATACTAAACCCGATGGGACACTTGAATTTGTTGAGATGACCTCAGATGATGAACTAGAGACCGTCTATTTGGAGCATTATCAACTAGACTCTCAATCAAAACTGAGCAAATGGGAATCAAGATTAAACAAGATTGGTTCGAAACCTCATGACTCTTCAAAATCTACTTTTTACCTCGAGTTATATTCATTCGAAAATCAACATCAACTCTACGGTTGTGTAAACCATGCTGGAATCGATGGACCTGGTCTCTTTCAAGCCTTAAACGACTTTAGTGTCTATTTAGACTTGTTACTTGAACACAAAATCCTAATGATTGAGTCAAAAGATTTTTTAGACGTTCACAACGAACACGAATACCCATTTAGTTTGGACGAGTTAAAATCCGAGACTATTTTAGAAAAATTTTTAGAACCTGTTCAAAAATTAGAAAATTCCCAAACTGATAAATCGATGATAAGCTCAAAATTTTATCAACTTGACGAACAAACGACCAAAGACCTTATAAACAACTGTAAACTAAATCAATCAACGATCCAAGGCGCTTTATCAACTGCAGTTGCTTTAAGTCTTATCAATTCTAAGCCAAGTAATGATGAGATTGTCGAGCTAGTCAATTCTTGTCCATGCAACATGAGACAATTTTTGAAAAACGTAACCCATGAAGACATAATATGCGGCTCAGCTGCTTTGATTTGGTCTCATAAAATAAACCTATCCGAAGATCGTTTATGGAACGTTGTGAGAACAAGTACAGAGAGAACAAGTCAAGAGTCTATTGAAGATGGACTATGGTCTAAAATGGTGGATAAAGTTACAAAATTCGATAAAAACTCAAGGGTACTCGATAATGAGTTCATCTATGGGAGTGATTAATTTTAAAGAGCCGCAAAATTACAAGATTCATGACTTGAGATTTTTAGGATCAGCGTATCAAATTCCTCCTGATGTTGCAGGTGTTATGACACATGCGTTTACATTCATGAATAAGTTTACATTTAATTTTTCATTCACCTACCCTGCTTTGAGTCACGAATGGGCTGAAGATTTTTCAAAGAATATTTTAAGTGTGCTTAAAGCTCTTTCTAGAGAGGATTCAAAAGAAATGAGTTTGAAACAAATTTTATTAAAATAAAAATTTTATAAATCTTTTTCGAATTCGTTCTCGTGTAGTTGTTTTTCTTTTTCCAATTTTTCGAGTAGAGCTTTTAAATTTTCAATTTTTTTCATATCAACATTAGGATCCATACCAGCTTTAGCCAATTTTTTTCTTAATATTTTTTCCGCTATTTTTTGTTGTTTTAAACGTTTACGTCTTTCTTTTTCACGTGCTATTTCATCAGCGTCTTTAATGGTCACATGACAACATACCGATAGTACTATGGCTATTATTATACAAACAACAACCAAACAAGCAAAACAAATGTAAAATGTTCGTTCGTCGAATATTTCGTTAAAATAAGGGATTTTTTCTTCAAAATGTCGAATTATTTTGCGTTGTGCTTCAAGGCGTTTTTGTTGACGACTTGTCGCCATCATAAGATAACTTTGTTCTCTTTTTATGGAAAAAATTGAGAATTACAAATTTAACAACGAGAAGAAGATGAATTCAAAAAAAAAGTTCAAATTATATATTTATAGATACTTTCTCTTTTATGCTTAAATGGAATTATAATAAAATATTTTATGTTTTTTTTTCTATAATCCTGATTTATTGAGAAAAAAGGAATAATATTTCTTGAATTAACGTTTTATAATTTTTTCATTGCAAAATTAAGTTTCTAAAATATATCGATAAATAGTAAAGATTTTTTAAAAATTATAATCTTATTCAATATTTGTTTCTGAGTTTATTTATTTGGTCTAATCATATGCTGAAAATCAATTCATCGCCGTAACCATGCCATGGCCAGTCCCAAGCCTGGATGTGAAAATGGGAGGGCGGCAATGTTGCTTTCATTCTAACACTGTTCTAAATGTACTGTATTACGGGTACGGTACGGTACAAACCCATTTAGTAATAGATGTAGCCCTAGTGACAAAGTTAAGTATTCTCCTTCGGGTTAATACGCTTGGTTTGTGGTTCCAAGCTAAGTCTAAATAGTTGTCGAGTTCGCAGCTTCGGCTCGGATGAGTGACGCTGTTTATGATGAACGTCCCACAGTCACTGGAGTGAATGACAGTGGCATAGTCGTAACCATGCCTTGGCCGGTCCCAAGCCCGGATGAGAAAATGGGAGGGCGAGGTTTATATTCAAGAATTTCTAATAAGGAGGTGGGCTCTTCAAATTTTTTTAAATTTGAGGCGGGGTCAAAAATATTACGACCAAAATAAGAAAAGTCTTTGAGGTGCTAAGTTATCTTCTCACATAAACTAATGACCCTGACCGGCATCATATAAAAATTACGGAAAAAATCAACCCCTGGTTCTGGTGCTCAAAAAAAATTTATTTAAAAAAATTTTGTTCTATTTCTAGTTTTTAATTATTTCATTAAATATTGTTTCAAATTTTCTAAAATATCAAGATCTTTCTCTATGAAATTCTTTAAACAGCGTGTATTAGTTTCCATTACAAAAGTTTCATCAATCCATCCAACACCATAATCATCATCGTCTATATATTTCACCATAAGCTCTCTAAAATAATCATCTCGTACATTTGAACCATCTTCAGATTTATCAAATTGACAATTAATTCTAATTTCAAAGAATTTGAGCTTTTTTAACCCGAATAAATGATTCTCATTTAACTCATCATAAATTTCACCATTAGTACATTTGATCGAAATAAAACCGATTTTATTTTCATAATTAAATAAATATTCGTCAAAATGTTTCACTTCATCGACCTGAATACCCTGGATAACTGGAAAATTTGTCAATTTCGGAACCTTAACATTACTCAATTGCATAAATTTAAGGTTCGGAAGATGTACTGAATCAAAATCGATGTCAAAACCACGGTAGCCAAGTAAATCCAAAAACTCTAAATGTTGCATTCGGTTTAAAATATTCGCTTCAAACGATTTTAATTTATTACATCGTAGACCCAAGTATTTTAAATTTACCAAATCTTTAAATTGTTCATAACAAACATTCTCTATATCGTTATAATCGATACACAAAAACTGCATTTTATCTAAACCTTGGAAACAATTAATCTTTAATGGTTCCTTCATTTTACTTCCTCTTAAAGTCAAGTCTTCAATTCCGATCATTTTAGTGAATGCTTGTTCACCGAATTTTTGAAATCGATTGTGAGCGATTGTTAAAATCTTAAGATTTTGGTTACATTTTAAAGATTCGTTTGTAAAATTTTGAATGTCATTATGATAAATCGAAATTTGTTTGAGAGATTTCAAATCGGTTAGATCTAAATTTTGAATATTGTTAAACGAACCAGATCCGAATGATAAATGAACCAAATTGTTTAGACCTACGAACGCACGTGGTTCAATCGATTGCTCTATTAAACCACTAATATCCAAATTGGTCAATGATTCGAGTCCATTGAAGTTTTCATTAGTTAATTTTTTGAGCGAGTGTCTTTCAATACCCAAAAAAGTGCATCTCTTAAAATGCAAAATCCATTTTTTGAAGATATACTCGTAACCACTGAACCAAAAAGTTAGGCTTTTGAAGTGATTTGTATTGAGCAAATTGCTAAGGATATCGAACGAGTTTTCATTTATGTTTTCGTATTTGCCTCTTAAAACTAAACTCTCAATTATATTATTTTTTGAATGTGATAAATCAATGATCGATTCTTCTTTTTTGTGATTTAAAATTAACATTGAAATCAAATATATTTCGAGATAATCTTCAAACGAATCTGCTTTGATGTCTTCCATTGATGAATTTTGATTAATCAAAGAACTATTTTTTTGAAAATTAACAAATTAAAAAAGGGTATTCTTTAAAAACAACACCCATCGACAATTCATTAAAACAACACCGGGAGTAAATGACAAAAATTAAATAAATTTTTGATTTTTTTATCGCTAACTTTATTCAAAAAACACCCGTTTCCGGGAAAAAAAAGTAATTTAGGTATTATATTTTTGTTCCAAAAAATTGTCATAATACACCCAAAACACCCCTCTAACCTTCCAGATACACCTAAAAACTGATGTCATTTTCGGATAGAGAATGAAACGATATTTTAGGAGATTTGGTGGAAATAAAAAAAAACAGTTAAACCTGTAAAAACATGTATGTTTCAAAAGTAGGTTTGGCTAAAAAAAGAGCTAATCACAGCCATATACAAAGGTGTTTTACTAAATCATTAAAGAGCATATTTTTTGAAAGGTAAAAGGTTAGTTATGATATATCATCTGAAAGCTAAGAATCTCTAGTTAATGCTGGGATATTTTTTGAAACATTTAGAAAATTAATAAGAAAATTAAACAGTGTATTCCTATTTTTTACTTAAATTCAGTTTGGAAAAAATGTTCCTAAATGTTTCAAAAAATATCCCAGCATTAACTAGAGATTCTTAGCTTTCAGATGATATATCATAACCAACCTTTTACCTTTCAAAAATATGCTCTTTAATGATTAAGTAAAACACCTTTGCATATGGCTGTGATCTCTTTTTTTAGACTAACCTACTTTTGAAACAAACATATTTGTGCATATTTTTGGGCTTCTCACGGTCGAAAATCCAAGCTTAACTTTAATTTATACAATTTACATTTTGCTGTTTTTACGGTTCTAACTGGTTTTTCCGATTTATTAAGGGCTAAACCACATATTCATTATAAAAGAACCAAATCTCCTAAAATATCGTTTCATTCTCTAACCGAAAATGACATCAGTTTTTAGGTGTATCTGGAAGGTTAGAGGGGTTTTTGGGTGTACAACAGGTGTTGTTTTTATGCATTGTCGATGGGCGTTGTTTTTAAAGAATACCAAATTAAAATTAAATAAAAAAAGTAACCTTATTTTTTCAGACTTAGACTTTGATATAAATGAATTTAAAATTATTAACTTTCCTTGTAAATTCCAAGAGAATCTGTCAATGCTTGAATCTTCATTTGGTATAAAAAAACAAAATTTATTTTTGAATATAGTTTTTTCGAAATTTTCAAACTCTTCGATTTTGTTTGAATCCAATTGTTTCAAATTAAGATCTTTAAACTCTACAATTTTGGATTGTAAATTTGTTCGAGTTGAATAAACGAAATCACGTTCGCATTCATCTATATATGAAGTTAACTTTTCGGTATAAATGTCTACTTGATGAATCATTTCGTCATAATATTCTTCAATTATTCTCTTATATCTTTTCATTCTAAAAATTTTTGAATTTTTTAAGCAAAAATGACAAGACCTAATGATTTAACTTGTTGACTGTTATAAAAAATAGTAATGTTTTTTATTGACTTAAAAAATATTGAAAGCTTTTGCTTGTTTTCATTCATTTATATCCTAAAATTATGCCCAAAAAATGCATGGAAACACAGTAAATGGTATATTAATAGAAACAGTTATTTAATTTATTATACATAGCACTCAGAAAAAAGGTTTATTTAGTAAATTTATTCGACAATCTTTTTTATTCTAATTGTTAACGCTTTAAGGCGCCAAATCGAAGGCTCGATCGCAAAAAAAATACCACTCTTTATTCGAAGTAGAAAGCAGCTGTTCGAGTAAGAAGCAGCATGTAGGAGTAATCAGTGATCTTGGTAGGAGTTAAAAACTGCGACTTGGACATAGTCCAAGCAGAACCCTAGAGGGCTATAGCAGTCGTTTCCGAGTACGTTTCAAGCAAGGCATCCAATTTTTCTTTGAAACTGTTTATATTCCATAATTTGGTCACTCAATCGATCAAAAATGGTGAAGCCGGTACAATTGAAACATGGACTGTGGCAAAAGACATGAACGACTTGGTACAGAATGTGGCTTAGCGTAAAGCCATTAGATAAAAACAGGGCGGCCGCCAGACTAAAATTTTTGGTGGTAGGTAATCAATGGCATAGCCAGAAAATAATAACGGGTTTTTGTCCCATGAAATTGAGGCCTAAAAAAATGAAGAAGTCTAATGAAACTTTGATCCTAGTGTATAGAAATTGTTAAAAAATTTTTTAGAATAGAAATTTCGCCTCAAAAAAACTGAGGCGAGCTACGCCAATGTCTCCAATATTCATTATCTTGAATAACTTCAAAGAAAACGTGATCAGTGTCTTAACCCCTTCTCCATTAGTTACGTCACAGAACCATTCATGGTAGCAGCGGCTCTGCATATGATTTAAAAAGAAGAATAGCAAATAAGACGGTACTGCAAAAACCAATCATTCAAAAGTTAAATTGAATGCAGAGATACGAACCCGGTTTTTTTTCAGGTTTTTAGTTTGGGTTGGTTTCGGGTGGACCACTCAAACTCGATACCCAATTACCAACTTTTTTTGGGTAACCAACCCATAACCCATACCCATAAAACTTAACTTTTCAGGTTACGTACCTGAATCCGATAACCACATACTCGATTTTTTCGGGTTTGTTTTGAGTAAAAAGGTATCAGATTCAGGTACGTAACCTGAAAAGTAAAGTTTTATGGGTATGGGTTATGGGTTGGTTACCCAAAAAAAGTTGGTAATTGGGTATCGAGTTTGAGTGGTCCACCCGAAACCAACCCAAACTAAAAACCTGAAAAAAAACCGCGTTCGTATCTCTGATTGAATGGGACGAAAATCCGACAAAGACACTTCCAAAGTCTTCTCTTTCCATTAGCCTGAAATTAATCACGGTAAAATAAAGCGCGGATGAAAAACGAAACGGTATTACTGAAGAACGCTGAGGTAACAAGGTTTGAGCCCCTAAAACCTAAAAATCATTTTTTTTACTTCCCTTTCGGGACCCTTGAAAAACATACACCCAGGTGTAACTTTTACACGAAGTGAGGTATGCATAAAATTATTTTCATATAAGGTAGAGTAAATGAAGGGCTACTAAATTATACCCCCTGTGAAAGAAAATTGATTTTTCACTTTTCAGTCTTAAAGAACCCTTATAACACCGTGTAAAAGTTACACCCGGGTGTATGTTTTTCAACGGTTCCCCTTTCCATGTTTCCTTTTTTTTTAAAAACAAGGCAACGGATTAGTGTTAGACTACCATAGTCACAAATTTCCTTGTCCTAATATCAAATTTGAAATTTTTAGTTTATAATTTTGTGTTGTCATGTCAAAATTTTTGTTTAATTTATTTTATTTGATCTACGTTTCATCATATTGCTTAACATCTAATTTAATCGAAAAATGTCATCTCCAAAACCAAGAACTAATTTGCAAAGATGTTTGGGTCAATAATCAAAGTTTTTCTGATGATTTTATAAACAAATTCGATCCAATTCAAATAAGTTTCATAAATCTATTTCAATCACATAAAACCAATTTTAATCTATTAGAAAAAATTCCAAGTTTAGAAAAATTTCATGTTTACCAAAGCGACAAAGTGTACGAGCTAATAGATGTACGAGATTTATATCTCATCGAATACACCATTTCACATACATATTTAGATAGACTTGAAAAGTCTGGATACCTCCCATATATGCTAACTCACATTATTTTTACCCATAATCGAATATTTACAATCAATAGAGACTTTTTTTTAAAATTTAAAAATCTTCGCTTTGTCGATCTCAGTCACAACCGGTTGATTCGTTTAGACAGAATTAAATTTATGTCAAACGTGTTAGAGTATACTCGTTTTTCGAATAATCCTTTACAAAATTTGAATGGGATTTATTTTGAAAATAAAAAGGTTTGGTCGAATTATACTCTTAACTTAGATCGTACAGATCTCATAAAAGTTCCTTATATTTTTGGTTTAGTTACTATCCCGAATTTTATATTAGGGCATCAAAAACGTTCTGTTCTATACGACAATTCGTTTGAAAGATTACAATTTTTACCACCTTGTTCAAACAGTACGATTAATTTTTTAAACTTTGTGATTGATGATGTAAACCAACTTGAGCTTTATTCTTCTAAATCTCTCATTTGTTTGATAAATTCAGAGAAATTTTTAGTTCATCAATTAACTATTGATCATACAATTCAAAAAGATGTTAAAGCTTTTAAACATTTTGTAGTCGATCTCACTCCGAGACATAAAGTTAAAATTAAATTAAATAATTTGGATATGGTTGGTAATCGGATTAATAAAGATCCGTACAAATATATTTGGAATGATGGAAACGATTATCATGAAAATATTTCTGTTTTAAATTGTAAGATATTTTTGTTTCATTTTTGGGATTACGAGTGTGGTTTTGGAAGGAAAACAAGATATAATTCGAAAGAGTTGTGTAAATTTACTCCTAGTTTTTCTTTGTCATCAACAAAGCTAAAAACTTTTAGCTCAACTAGACAAACATCAACAACTAAACCGAAAGAGTCGACTGCAAAGCCAAGAGATTCAACTGCAAAGCCAAGAGAGTCGACTACAAAACCAATAGATTCAACTGCAAAGCCAAGAGATTCAACTGCAAAGCCAAGAGATTCAACTGCAAAGCCAAGAGATTCAACTGCAAAGCCAGTAGAGGCAAATGCAAAACCTAAGGAGTCGACTACAAAACCAATAGATTCAACTGCAAAACCAAAAGACTCAACGGCAAAGCCAAAAGAGTCAACTAAAGACATGAAAAATTTTACAAATATGACAACAACGACTAAGCTTTTGACTTATCAAGAGAATCCACTAGCATTCAAAAAAAGTATTTCAGTTTCATTAAGAAGATCATTGTTCTTTAATATAATCAATATCGGTTTATTTTATTTTATATCCTCATTTTAAGAATAAAATTTTTCTACGTATCGTTTTGACTAGTCGTCCTCCCATTTTCTCATCCGGGCTTGGGACCGGCCATGGCATCGTTACGACTGTGCCACTGTCGTTCACTCCAGTGACTGTGGGACGTTCATCATAAATAGTGTCACTCATCCGAGTCTAAAACTGCGAACTCGACAACTATTTAGACTTCGCTTGGAACCACAAACCAAGCGTTATTCTACATCAAGTAGAATACTTAACTTTGTCACTAGGACTAAACCTATTGTCAAATGGGTCAGCTGTTAAACAAGCTCTTGAGCCCGTTACTAGTCTTCTATACGTTGTGATGGTCAAAACCAGCGAAATCCAATAGGAAAAGATTCAAAGATTCGAAACTTGATAGCTTGGATATTAAAAAATATCATAGCAATCCTAAAATATATTTTAAATAATAAAATATTTTATTTTTGTTCTATCATGTCCTCTAATTTGTTTAAACTATTGTTAATACCAATATTAATATTATCGGTTCATTCGAATATTTGTGACTTTTGTAAATGGAGTAACGAACAATCTTCAAATGGATTTAAATGCAAAAATCCAAGCGATACCATTGTGTTATTCGATGCTTATTTTGGTGAAAAATGCTTTGACCAATACGCTGATCCGAGTTTTATTTTGATCGAAAATTTTAAATTTATTCAATCAAATCTAAATTTGAATCACATAAATTGGTATCCATCATTTAAAACATTAATTGTCCACAACTCACATCTTAATACTCTCATCAAAGCAAATGAACTATTTCTAAACGATTATATCATCACAAACACTTTGCTGTATGAGCTCAAAAATAGCAACACGATACCTTTAACGATTAAACACATAGACTTTCAAAGAAATGTGATTGAGTCAATCGAAAGAGACTTTTTTCAAAGATTCAAATTCTTACGGACTCTCAAATTGAATAATAATAAATTAAAAATCATCGATGAATTGCAATTTAGATCATACTCGTTTGAGTTGTTGGACTTGAGGCATAATTTAATAGAAAAATTTGATTCGATTTACTTTACAAACGATCGAGTTCGACCTAATTTTAATCTCAATTTGGACGCTAACAAAATCCTCTATATTCCTCTAATAAATGGAAACTTGAAAAAAATATCAACTTTTATAATTGGTGAACAAAATTCGCATTTTTTTTTGGTTCCACAACGTTGGTCACAAATGAACAACACTCTGAATATATCAAATTTAGTTATCAATTATACAGATTATAGAATTATGAGCGTAACGTTTTTTTGTTTTTTAGAAACGAAAAATATTTTTATCGAAAAAGTAACATTCAATCATGTCAAAAAAAATTTTAAAATCGAAGAAGCTATTCATTTTTTGACAAATTTTGCTCCACATCATGAAACGAAAGTTCATTTTAATTGTTCTGATCCATGTTTTTTAGACTATTTTTATAGTGATTTTTATGAACGAGCCAATATAAGCTCTAAAGTGAAAACACAAAATTGTCTTAGTTGTAATGAAAAACGATATCATAACAAAAAGATTGTGTGAGATTCAATAATATTAAATGACAATAAAAATTTTATAATTTTAAAGCAACTGTGTTTTAGAACTTATTTTAGAACTGTTTTTATTGGTTATATTTCAGTACTAAAGCCACTAATTCTAACATCTAACCCATTCAATTCATTACCGGTATTGATTTCATTAAGTTCAGAGTGCAAACTGTCGATATTTTGACCTGAATGAGATGAAATCATGGTTTATGGTAGAGATGTTTTCTTTATTTTCAATCAATTTGTTTTCAATGCAATCCATCCTTGAAATTAAGGTTGATATTTGCCTGGACATTATTAAAGTAACAACTTTCTCTAACGATCTGTATTTTTTTAGCTGATATAGGGTAATTTTCAATCGTTATTTTATTTTTCGTTTAGGATAAGACGCTAGTTTGATTTTGTATGTTGTTTTCGTTCATTTTATCATTGCCTTGTTTTTAGTAGTAACTATTTTAAGAGGCAATAGAGTTAGGATATTCGTTTTTTTCGACAATTCTAGTAGTATTTTTGATTCGTTTTTGACTCGTTGGCTGATATGCAGTATTGTCGATATCGTTGTCATTTTGAGTGGTTAGGTAATTTTATTTGCCTATGAGGCCATTCGGGTAGTAACTTTCGTAATTTTTTAAGCAGTTTCTCATGGTCCACAAGGTCAAATGCTTTGGCAAAATCAAAGAAAAAAGCTAGAAAAGATTTCTTATGGTCAATAGCCATACTCCAGTCGTCAATTAATTTTATTATGGAATCCATTGTTGATTTTCCTGGTAAGAATCCATTTTGTTTATTCATTTTCCATATTTGTTTCGTTGTTTCGAGTATAAACCGACAGAGTATTCTTTCAAATACTTTGATAGAATAGATGTGACATTAATCGGTCTGTAAAACCCTTCATTTAGACTTCTTGCAAGCCCAGTGTCTGTAAGTTGTTCTTTTGGTGCTTTTCTATATTTCCCACTTCTTTCCACCAGTCTGGTTTACCAACAACGAACTTCTTTCGGAAAAAAGCTTTTTTTCGTTTTCTTATCTCAAACATAATTTTGTTTAAAAGTTTCAAGGTTAATCAACAGGCTAGTGCCCTTGTCTAGAATATAGACTGATTAACTCTCCATTTATTTAGTAAAGATAAAATTTTTTTTTTAAATAAAATAAAATTAAATCAATTTTCATAATATCAAAATAAAAAATAAATTTTAAAAATTAAATTAAGTTTATCAAAAATTTTTAAAGCATCATTGAAAATTAGGTTGATGTTGTTGAATATTGACAATTTAAAGGTGCTAAATTTGAGAACCATTCTGTTTATAAGAAATTTGTTAGCCAATTTCGTGTACACATAACCAAATGTGTTTTCACCACTTTTTGTTTTCGATTTCGGCACCATAAAATCACTTTTATCTAAGTCGTACTCAATTTTACGCGACTCATTTGTGACTAATTATTCTTTGAGCTGAATAGGTGAGTTCTCCATTTTAATGATCTTGTATGAAAACGACAGCATTCTCTCCAGAGCTCGATGTTGAAAAGCAAAGAGCCCATACTTTTCTAGAACATTATTTAAATCATTAAAGTCACAAGAATTCACTTTAACTTTCAATAATTTATAAATACATAAATAGAAACAGTTAGCTAGCCTTTGGATGGCTTCTTTTGAAAAATAACAAATTAGTGTAAAAACATAATCAAAATAAGGTAAAATAAAAGTTTTAAAAAATTGAATTTCTACAGATGGAAATTATTTTTTTTTGTTACATTTTTTTCAACTGAAGATTTTTGTTAAACGCCTAAATTACAAAAAATTTTGTCAGTTATTAAAAAATTTATTTGGTAGTAAAAAGTATTTTGAATTCAATGGTTAAGGCTAAAAGTTGATAATTTTATACTTTGGTCAGTTTTATGGGTTTCTATGTTACCTATGTTTTTTAACAAAAAATTTGAGACCTTTGTTTTGCAATAACTTTTGAAAATTTTTCAAATTAATCCCTTAATTTTACATTGGAATCATCTTGATGATGGTATCTCTTCCCAAATAATTTAAAAGATACAAAATTTCGAGTCAATTTTTGTTTTGATACAAATTTCACTTCTGGGGATATATTTTTTTTTGTTTAAATCTTTTCCGCTCGAAAATTAAAAGGGATTAAACTTTTAGGAAACTTAAACAGAATAAATCTTTAAATCACAAACAACGAGTTCCAGAAACTTCTTGAAATACAATCAAATTAACGGTATGAACAAAGTTAGATGTTTTTAAATATCATAAAATGAATAAATCGACCTAAAATCAAAGAATTTCAATAATTGCAAAACAAAGTTCCTTTTTGTTTAGAGAATTTAAAAATTAAATTTGACCATTCCTTAAATGAAAATGGGAAATTTAGACTTCAGAATTTAAAATTACACATCAAATTGTTCAAGTATCTATTATTAGATTTTAAGCAGAAACTTGAGGTTTTTGGCGTCTTACACACAAAAGTAATCGAAAAAAACTCTAAAAGAAAAAAATTTTTGCCAGATGTACAAAGATAGAAAAGTCTTTTTATTGAAAACAGTTTCTTGTTTACCGATAAACATGTTTCCGAAACTAGTTTCATGAAATTTAATCTGTTATCAATGGTAAAGCCCAATAATTTAAAATTATCAACAACTTTAATTGAAACCTCTTTAATTTGAATAAAATCTGGTACTTCAATTTTTTTCTTTGTAAATACCATAAAGAAGGTCTTATCCCAATTTATATCCACCTTATTAAAATTAATATAATTTTGTTTGATAAGGTTTTACGTTGGTCTTTTTCGCTCCTGTGGTACAGCTGTTGTCTTTGCTTGATCATATTCTTAATTTCGAGCGTCATCCAGGTCTGGTCTTCTCTGCTTTTGATCGTCTTTATCGGTTGTGATATGTTTTCGGCATTCAGTATCAGGTCGTAGAAATTGTCAGTCGCTCCTTGGGGATTTGAATTTGCTTTTTCGAGAGTTTGTGTACAGTCTATGTTTCTAATGCAGTAAACAATGTCTCTGATTTTGCCACTCTTAATTTGTTTTTTTAACACATTTGATTTAGTGTGCTTATAGCTATTTAATGGTGGGAAAGCTAATACAACCAAATGATCGGATTTACCGATTGCTGGCCAATTTTCTATTTCGTAGCATCTCGGAGCGATTGTGATGATGAGGTCCAAGCATCTTGTGGCCGTTTGGTTAGCTTTGTAAAGTTTGAACGATGTACAAAGACTTGAAACGTTGGCTCCGTTAAAGTCACCTGCAATAAAAATAAGAGACCGACTCCCGTGGCTGGAATTTGACAGTGCTTTTTCGATTTGTCTGTGTAACTCCCACACACTGTCCTTTTGCTTGTTTGGTGTAAATTCAGCAATGTAGACACAGTGTATCAACACAGATGAATATCCTCGGGGTAATTTGTTCGGGTAAGCTCTGACCATTTTGATCTCAATTTTGGGTTTTTCGTAGTTCTTAACCCATTCTGTTTCACCTGTTATTTGAAGCTCGATTGGTGCACATCTCTCCGAGAATTGTTTTTTGACAAGAATGAGTGTCCCGCCACCACGGGCCGTAGGTCTAGGTGCACTAAGCTTGTGATATTCATTGTTTAGCAATCTCTTGGTGAGTTCGTTTTTATCCGGAGTTATCCACGTCTCTGTAATACATACAATATCTGCTTTTGAGTCTTCTAGCAGTTGATTGACTCATTCGATTTTGTTACCTATCGATCTAACGTTTGTGGTGATGATTGTGGGTAGTCTATCGGTTGTTTGAGGTATGAACGGCTTTGAGAGCGCTGAAAGTGATGTTTGTTTGACTTGGATAGTTATTTTTTCTTTTCTTAGCTTACGTCTCTTTTGGTACTTGTTGTTTCTCGCTCGCTTTCTCGCTTGTCTCTCATCGATTTGTCTCTGTCTCGAGTCTCTATAAATGTTCCATTTTTGTTGGTCAATGCCTTGAGAGAGAGTCTTGGCTCTTAGGCTGTGAAGGAAAGATGGTTCAATACACATTCTGCCGTTATGGTACGTTATTTAATTTATGCGAACATGGATGAAATCACAATTAATAGAAAATTACGCGCTAAAAACGTTTAATTTTAACGGTTCAATTTATCAATTCTGTTTCGATTTTTTTTTTATTTTTTTTTCGCCGATAGAAAAGAAAATAGTCACTTAAAATTCCAAAGCCGTCTTTGGTTACATTAGTTACATCATCATGTTTGGGTTTGTGAGTTCGAGTTAATTCGTCTGTCATTTTTAGTAAATTTTTTAATAAATCGTTTCATTCTTAGAAGTTTTAAAAATACAAACAGTTGGAAAGTGAACCTCTTTTGCAAAATCATAAGTGAGAATTTTTTTAGTGAAAAAAGTAGTATCTACGGTTGATTCAAGGATCTTACCAAAAAAGTTAATTTTATCGCAGTCTGTTTTCATAAACTTTTGACGGATAATTTATGTTTTAAATTGTTTTAGAAATACTGCATTTCTACCGAACTATTGGTGGACAGCGAACCGTAGCGTATCCCCTCCGAAGCAAAGTGTCCCGTGCTAAACATGCCAAAGTGTACTGTATTCATCGTACCGTACTCACCAAAAATGTATTACGGTAGGGGACGCTTCGCCTTCTTGTTGCTAAGTTTCGCTTTGGTACGGCTACGCTAGGGTTCGCTTTCCACCAAAATTTCGATAGAAGTGCAGTAAAATGTAACAAAAATTTTATTGTTAGTTAAATTTTAAACATTCGTCTTCGAAATAGTTATGATATCGTCTTCCAACACAACTATGACAATTTTCTATTTTAACTTTAAAGTATAAATCCACTCGTTCATAAAAATCTTTATAATACAAATAGTCTAAAAAGAATGGATCAGAACAATTAAAATGAACTGTTGTTTCATGATGTGGAGCAAAATTTGTCAAAAAATGAATAGCTTCTTCGATTTTAAAATTTTTTTTGACATGATTGAATGTTACTTTTTCGATAAAAATATTTTTCGTTTCTAAAAAACAAAAAAACGTTACGCTCATAATTCTATAATCTGTATAATTGATAACTAAATTTGATATATTCAGAGTGTTGTTCATTTGTGACCAACGTTGAGGAACCAAAAAAAAATGCGAATTTTGTTCACCAATTATAAAAGTTGATATTTTTTTCAAGTTTCCATTTATTAGAGGAATATAGAGGATTTTGTATTTAACCGTTAATGGTATCGTGTTGCTATTCTTGAGCTCATACAACAAAGTGTTTGTGATGATATAATCGTTTAGAAATAGTTCATTTGCTTTGATGAGAGTATTAAGATGTGAGTTGTGGACAATTAATGTTTTAAATGATGGATACCAGAAAAACAAGTTATGGCTTAAATGCAGAAAAACGAAATTCATGAACAAAAGAGTCGTTTCCGAATATCATGAAGTCAAAAAGGAGTGTTCAAAACAAATCAAGAAAGCGGTACGTCGATTCGAAAGAGACTTGGCCCAACATGCAAAAAATAATCCGAAGATGATCTATTCGTACATGAACAAAAAGAGGAAATTTAAGGATGGAGTCAGTGCGATTAAACTAAACGAAAGAATTACGACCGATCGGCAAGAAATAGCAAATACCTTAAATCAATACTTTAGATCCGTTTTTAATCAAGATGAGACTGGTGAGCTACCCGATTTTCGGTTAAGAACAAACAAGACATTTACTTTGAACCCGTACATAAGCTTTAGTCCTGAAAATATTGAAAAATATTTAAACAAATTAGACGTCAGTAAATCAGCCGGACCGGACAAGATCACTGCATATGTTCTTAAAAATTGTTCCACGTCTTTGTCAAGACCATTGTCGAAAATTTTTATTAAGTCGTATTCTGATGGTATTTTACCCGAATATTGGAAGTTAGCTAACGTCTCGCCTCTGCATAAGAGCGGTCAGCGGACTAATGTTTCAAATTATCGACCAGTTTCTTTAACATCGATCGTTGGTAAAGTTATGGAGAAGATCTTGAGGGACGAAATCATGATTTTCTTATTATTGAATAATCTGATTAATGAGAAGCAGCATGGTTTTGTACCTGGCAAATCATGCACTACAAATTTACTCGAGTTTATTGACAGAGTTACATATGAGATTGAAAGAGGAAATCTGATTGATATCATCTACACAGACTTCTCGAAGGCCTTTGATAAAGTCTCACACAGAAAACTTTTAAGAAAGCTGAGAGCTTATGGCATTGTCAACGAACCATATGAATGGATTAAGTCTTTTCTAGTCGGAAGAAAGCAAAGAATAGTTCTTGGCGATGTAGTGTCAGAATGGGAAGAAGTAACTAGTGGTGTTCCTCAAGGATCGGTTTTAGGGCCTATTTTGTTTGTTATTTATATAAACGATCTATTGGACTCAATTCAAAGCCCGTGCTTGTCTTATGCAGACGATTTGAAGATGCTAGGAGTGTTTAATAAGAACGAATCGGGGTCGACACAACTTCAAAATGATCTTGTCATACTAAACAACTGGACAACTAAATGGTCTACTGAACTAAATGTGCCAAAATGTAAAACAATGTACATCGGTGGACATATGGATAGAACTGGTTATATAGTTCCAATCTCAGATGGTGATGTTATCCTTAAGGAAACTCTTGAAGAAAAAGATCTTGGTGTAGTTGTCTCTAATGACTTAAAATGGAACAAACAATGCTCGTCTGCGGCTTCCAAAGCCAACAGAATTTTGGGTCAAATTAAGAACTCGTTCGTATGTTTAGATAAAGAAACATTTAGACTCTTGTACACAGGACTTGTAAGACCGCATCTTGAATATGCCGTAAGTATATGGAACCCTTCAACGAAAGCTAACATAAATATTATTGAAAGAGTCCAAAGAAGAGCGACGAAACTTGTCAAATGTCTGAGAGATAGGCCGTATCATGAAAGACTCATGGATTTGGACTTAATGAGCTTGGAAGACCGTAGAACAAGAGGTGACCTTATCCAAATGTTTAAAATAGTCAAAGGTCATGAGAAGATCAACCTAATGAATGGAGTGAACCTATCTAAAAGTTTGAAGCTAAACCTAAGAAGAAAACACGACATGAAACTAGTGAGAGAAATTACCAAGCGTGGTTCATTCAGATACAACTTCCTGACAAACAGAGTGGTCTCAAAGTGGAATGTTTTGCCACAGAGCGTTGTCAACAAAAAAACAGTCAATGGTTTCAAAGCGGGCATTGACAGAGAAGTGTTTGGTATGGAACAAAGAAATAGAAGAAAGACTGCCACAGCTCCTATAGAGCTAAATGCCGAAAGGCGTTAGTATAGTTTACTATACTGCAGTCTCACTAATACTACTACTACTACTACAATTTATGTGATTCAAATTTAGATTTGATTTAATAAATTTAAAATTTTCGATCAAAATAAAACTCGGATCAGCGTATTGGTCAAAGCATTTTTCACCAAAATCAGCATCGAATAACACAATGGTATCGCTTGGATTTTTGCATTTAAATCCATTTGAAGATTGTTCGTTACTCCATTTACAAAAGTCACAAATATTCGAATGAACCGATAATATTAATATTGGTATTAAAAATAGTTTAAACAAATTAGAGGACATGATAGAACAAAAATAAAATATTTTATTATTTAAAATATATTTTAGGATTGCTATGATATTTTTTAATATCCAAGCTATCAAGTTTCGAATCTTTGAATCTTTTCCTATTGGATTTCGCTGGTTTTGACCATCAAAACGTAAGATCTTATTTTTTCATGGAAAATTCTTTTAAAAATTTCAGACAACATTCTTTTAAAGGATCCTGTGTCAGTCTTTTAGGATCTTAAAATCAGTTTAAAAAATTGTCAAGATTTCATATGTAAAGCTTAAGAATCTTATATTCAATTAAGATTATCCTTAATCAGATACTGAACTTGGTCAAGTTCCGATACTTTTCTTACCAAGAATTTTAATAAGATTGCGTTCATGGGAATTGATAAGACCCAAGCCTAGATGTGAAAACGGAAAGGCGGCGATGTAGCTTTCATTCTAGCATCATTTTAAATGTGCTGTATTACAAGTACGCAGGTCCAAGGATCGCGTTCGAATCTTGTCATATTGGGGTGCAGCTGGTTTTGACCATGACAGCGTTAGAAGCCTCAATAACTTGTTTTACAGCAGACCCATTTAGTAATAGATGTAGCCCTAGTGACAAAGTTAAGTATTCTCCTTCGGGTTAATACGCTTGGTTTGTGGTTCCAAGCTAAGTCTAAATAGTTGTCGAGTTCGCAGCTTCGGCTCGGATGAGTGACACTGTTTATGATGAACGTCCCACAATCACTGGAGTGAATGACAGTAGCATATTCGTAACCATGCCTTGGCCGGTCCCAAGCCCGGATGAGAAAATTGGAGGGCGACCGAAATCTTTATAATTTTAACAAAGGCATTTTTTTGATTTTTAGCGCCTTTTTAGGCAGATTGTTTCTATTGTACAGGTAAAAAAATCAAAAATCTAAAACCTACATTTTGTTCAGAATTTTTTGCTCAACAAGCTGGTTACTAATAAAATATATGTTTTGGGGCAATCCTGGGAGGAGATGTTAAAAAACTATAAAAATACGTCTTTTTTTTGCTTCTTGGCCGAGCTATATGACAAAAAAATTTTTTTCTTTTTTAAAAAAATCATTAGCTTGTGTAAAATTTTGTGCTCTTTCAGAATCTGTATAAAAAATAATATATATGAGCTCATTTGAGATAGTAACAAGCGAAAAACCAAGACACGCTCCTTCAAAAGCCATGAAAGTTGGGCCCCTCTGAGTAAAAAAAATTTTTTTTATAAGGTTCACCAAGTTATAAACCTTAGTATTTATAGCCGCTTTTTCAAAAATATTCAATTGATCAAAATCTTATCGAAATTTATCCTAAAATTTTCATGCAAACAATTTGTGATATTCACTACAGAACTTGCTATAAATCGTTTTAAAATATATAAAAATATGCGAAATTAGAGGTATGTAAAGTTCGGTTTTAACGTGATTTTTCTAAAAATTTTCGGTGAAAACCCGCTTCTAAAACTTTTCATACCCTTCATTCTTAGAAATTAAAACATTTTTTAAAAAATTTATAGTAAGATTTGTAGTTAATATGGAAAAATATATACCCATAAATTTTCAAGTCCCTTTGAACATAGTTGAAAGGTGCTGAAACTTTTCTTGGAAACTAAGGTTTATGACTTGGGGAACCTTACCCACACTAAAAATTGAGGAATACATATTTTATGTATTCGAGAATACATGCCAAAAAGTAGGTTCGCAGGAGTCATCTATACCTTAGAATTTAGGTTACTAGGATCAAAAAATTAAAAAAAAATATCGTTTCTTATGTATACTCGCATACATAATGTCACATTCTTATCTTTATTAGAAAATAAAATATAAATTTACAATGGTAACTTAAAACTTCATTTAAACTTCATACAAATCATCATTATTCAAAAAATTAAAATTTGAAGAAACTCTTGTTTGTTGACTAGTTCCTTGTGAAATAGCAGTTCGACGTCTTGTATTCATAACACCTGGGGTTTGATTATTATTAACCGGTTTTGGCTCAATTTTAGAAATAACCTTTTTTTCCTCTTTAACTTTTGGTTCAACTTTTTCCTGTACAGGACTAACAACGATTTTCTCGACTTTTGGTTTCATTGCACCAGTTATATAAAACACATTTTGAACATCTGTCTCGATTGAATAAACATTAAAATTTACATTCAACGATTTTATCATTTCATTCGAACTAGTCGGACTTTGTAACGATTTACCAATACCTTTTTGATGAACATCCCAAAACTTGATTGTTTTATCCAAACCACCAGAGCAAATTATTTCACTGTTATTGTCAAAACAGATCGAATGAACAATATCAGAATGTCCTTTGAGTTCTTTTAACATACCACCGGTTCTTAGATCCCATACTTTAATTTTCCTGTCCTCTCCTGCTGAGGCTAAATAATTTCCATCAGGAGAAAACGCAAGACTAAAAACACGACTTCGGTGTCCTGAAAACAAACGAACAAATTCACTTGTTTGAACTGACCAAAGTCGAACTGTTTTATCATTTGACCCAGTTGCTAAATACAACCCATTCGGATGGAATTTTACACAATTAACATCTGATTGATGTCCACAATAGACTCTTAATGGATAAAGACGGTCAAATGACCATAAACAAGCCTTACCGTCTTTCGAACAAGTTGCGAATAGATTTAAACGAGAGAATGTTTCAACATCCCAAACCGGGTATGTATGACCTGAATAAGCACACACTGGATACTGTTTGGACTCATCTCGAACGTTCCATAAGTACGAATAACCATCCTCACCGCATGATATCAAAAATTTCGAATCATGTGTAAACTTTGATTTAAAAATAGCGCCTGAGTTTCCGTTTAAAAGTGTTAGTTTGTGTTTATAGAATTTATTATTTTTAAATTTTAACCCTTCGTTGAGTTTATACAACTCGATTGTTGAGTTCTCGGTAGTGTAAGATAAAAGATCAATGTTAGAAGATAGTGTTGATGATGTTATTTCATTAGAGATGTCATTTGTGTAAAAGTAACAAGCCGAGTTTAAACGAGATGTTTGTGAACGAATTTTTTGAAAACATTCCGAAAGTTTTTTCGGATTAACTTGAGTCGTCAGAACATCATTTTCAAATTTTTCGAATTTAATGTCTTCTAATTTTAAATTATCACACTCGTCTGTTTCGAGTTCATCAAAATCGAATTGAATTTGAAAGTTAGTGTTCAATTGGTTTAGTAATAAATAAGATTTGGATGTGTTTAAGTGTTTAAGTAGCTCGTTCCATTCGATTTCTGATATTTTTAATCGAAATTTGTTCTCGTACCATTTCTTAAAAAAAATTTTTTAGAACAAGAAAATCATAAAATTGGTCATAAACTCACATTTATTTGTTCTGATTTATGAAGATCTTTTGTTTCAACGAAAGTTGTAAGACTTTCTAATAAAATATCTTGCTCTTGATCCAAAGTTAACACCTTTCTTAACTCTTCAATATTTTTGCTTAAAAAAATTTTTTAAAATTTTTTCAAAAGACCGATGGAGGACCCCCTACTTGATGAAATTCTTATAATTATCACAATTGATGAGCACTAGGTCGATTGAGATGTAAATAAATAACCCAAAAATGATCAAATCTCGATTCATTTTTTGTATTTTAACATTTTCATTGACTAAGTGAGCTTTTAATTTGTCAAATTGATTGAACAACTCGTTTGAATTCCAAGATGAATTTAACGAAAATGAATAATAATCGTTTATAGTCGATTCAATAAGACTTAAATCATTCAATGCCATTAAATTCATGTCAATCATTTGGTTCAATGGTTTCAATATATTGCGGTGTTTGAGATGATTTTGTATTGAGGTTTGAATTTCTTCGGCTTTTATTCGCTTCATCTAGTAAAACATAGAGACTTGAACATCGAATGAGTCAACTTAGATGAGGCACAACTCTCAAAAGAGATTAAATAAAACACAAATTTTAAGTTAAAAAATCTTTTATTAAATGTCTACAATAAATTTTTTCGAATTTTTTAGTTTTAAAATTTGTAGTGTTGTTCACCATTAGCAACGTTTCTTGGATATTGTTTAGGAGACTTTCGAAACAAAAAATAAGGTTAAAAATTCAAGGGCTGTGAAAGTTATTAGACTTACGACTGGTACGAAACATTTGTAATCGAAAAGAGCATAATGAAGTCCTATGTAAGTAGCACTACCAACCAAGAACCAGAATAACATCTTCGAGAAACTAACTCTTTGTTCCCTTAATGTAATTTTATCAGCTGTTATTTGTTCTTGTGTAACAACAATTGGTTCAGCATAGTTTCGTTTAAGGTATGGATCATCGTAATCAGCCCAGTCTGATTTCATGTCAGTCGAGACTTTTCCCAAGTATGGGTAGTCACCGAAACCGAAGCCGTTGTCTGGGTATGGTTGATAATCCTCTGGTCTTTGAACAAAAAGTTAATAAATCAAAGTTAAATTTTTTTTGTTTTTTAAAGTTACTTGAGACCGTATTTTTTGGCAGCTGCTTTTCTCTCAGCCTCAGTTTCGGGATACGGACCTGGTTTAAAGTCTTTAGCGAATGCTAAAGCGGGTCGTGTACTTGAAAATGTACGAGCTTGATTCAATAGAATTGATGTTCTTACCAATGCCAATCGATTCATTTTTAAGTTTTTTTAATAAATTATAAAAAAAATGATTTGAAACAGAGAGACTCTTTGAGTTTTTTTGCCTTGCGTTCACGAAGCTTAAATTTTTTTTTGTTGTAAATAGCAAATTTATTGTTAACTTTTTTTCGTCGAGAAAAAAATTTAAAAATTTTCTGAATTTTTATACTGCACGGCTCCTGAAAAAAAGGTGTACCGTACCACCGTCCCGTTTTTTGAAAATATGAAGGACCTAAGTTTTTTTTTTGATTTTATTTTCCGGTACGGTACGCTTTTTTTCAGGAGCCGTTCAGTCCTTTTTTATGCTCAGAATAGATGTGAAAAAAAACTTCGTTTTTGAGCCCTAGAAAAACAACGTATGAAACTTTTTTAAGCCTTGGTTTGTGTAAAATTTTGTGCTCTATCAAATTCTGTATCATGAACAATAAAAATGTGTTGATTTAAAATAGTACTAGCAGTTTTTACAGACCAAATCTATCAAAAATTTGCTATAGTAGGTCTCCCACTATAGCAAAACAATACTTGCACATGATCTGAATTTATAACTACGACCCTGAAAATCATTTTTTTAGCAGAGACTGAAAATTTTATCGCAACTCCTCAACTTTTTGCAGCCTAATGTCAAGGTGCTGTATTTAAACAGTTAAGAACTCATGATTGGAAAAGGCTATTGTTGATTCGAAGGTATGGTCTTAGAGCTAAAAAGCTCCCATTGACGCTGGTACCGATATTGAAGACAAAAACAACGGGTCTACCTATTCAACACAATTAAAAATCTTTTCAACACAAACGGAAACTGTTCACCACAAAAGTGATTACTTCTTAGCACAAAAATTTTAAAACCAAGACAAAACTTTTCATCACAAAATTTTCTAGAAAAAAAACTTTTCAGCGCAAAATAATATAAAAAATACGGAAGAAAAGCTTTTTATGCGAGGAACGATACATTAGACAATTTTAAAATTTCCATCATCATTAGGCAAAGCTGCCTCAATCACTAATGCTTCATGGTATCTAAAATTCTGTGCAAAGTCTCTCTTAGTACTGTTTTTAAAAAAGAATACTACAAGAGAATATAGGATCTTGAATTCTCTCTATAGACTCACTCTCTATATCCAGTAGATGGGACACGAAAAAATTTCGAGTCCCATCTACTGGATATGACCGTCCTCTCTATGGAAGACATGGTCGGTCGAAAAGAACCCGGTTTAAAAACCCGTTGAGGTATTGATCCGGTTTAAAAACTACATGCAAAGTGACCACCTGCGGAAAATTCCTGAAATTTTGTGGTTTTTCCTTTTACGCTCTGTTTTTATTTTTCGAAAACGGTTATAATAAAATAAATTAAATTAAATAAATAACTAAATTCACAAGTGTGAAAAAAGTTAGTTTTCATACATTTTCCGGTCGAAAAAAATTTTCTAAATCATACCTACTTTTAATTGATTGAAACAAAGTTAAGTTTTCTTTGCATTTTTATTAAAATATTCTTTTCGGTAAATATTAGAATATTTTTGAGAGTTTGTAAGCATAGGAGAAGGTTCAAGCGGGTTACTTGACCAGAGACAAACCAAAGAAAAACGAACTCTCAAACAATCAAGTAAAAATAAAGTCAAGAAGTCGAGACTGTTGGATAAGTGCCCGATCCGAATCGTGAATCAAGTCATTTGCCAAAAGCAATTGGGGCTACTAGTTACTCATTGCATAGCCTGTCTCCTTATCAACAAGATTATTAAACGGGCTTTTTACATCAGAGGAGGGGGATTGTGCGGAGGATAACGGTAATAAAAATTTAATTTGAAAAAATTTCAGCACAAAAATTTTGTGTTAAAAAGTTTTATTTAGGTTCATCGATTTTTTGTGATGAAAAGATTTTGCTTTGTGTTGTTTATATAATCGATTGTGTCGAAATAATATACCCAAAATAAGGAATAATCCCAAAAAATAAAACAGTTGGTTTGGGAAAATTTATTTAGTCTATAATAATAGAAAATATTTACACAATTTTATGAAAATGTAGCAATCGTTTGATTCGATTGTATTTTTGACAACTCATTATTATCTTGAACTCTTTTTTTCTTAAAAATTTTAACACACGAACCCAAATTGAACAAAATTAACGAATCATCAATTTCATGTTTCGGACCACCGGTTGTCAAACTCACTATCAAACCTACCAAAACAGTTACCAATGTGCCCAACGGTGTATACAATATGTACGATAAAGAATAAATTTTGTTAAATCCATGCAATTCTTTAATCACACTCTGGTTCATCGGTGTAAATGTAAAATTACAAAATTCAGTTGTTACATTCAATTTAGGGTAATAAGGTTTGACTATAAAAGCACCAAAACTTATCCATAAACCGAATAGAAACCCAAAGAGGCATCCACTTAACGCTCCGATTGAGTTTGTCTTTTTGAATAAACATCCTAAAATAAACAGACCAAGAATCGGTGCATTTAGAGCTCCGTTTAAACTCGTCGATATTTGAGACAGGTTAGTTCCAAACGCTGAGATTATAAACGAAAGTAAAGTGCACATGATACCGCATAAAACGACTATGAGCTTTGTTGTACGAACACTTTTGGTCTCGTCCAAGTTTTTAAAAAAGTCAAATGCTTTCAAATAATCTTCCCAGATGATCGAGGAAAGGCTATTTAAGGTTGATGACACCGAGCTTAAAGATCCACAGAATACCGCTGAGAGGAAAAATCCAACAGCACCTGGGATATGACCAAGGTTATTAGAGACAAAGAATCCGACTAATTGATTCGGATTTGTGATCTCTTTTGATGTTAATGGATCACATTTTGAAAAGTTTGCATAAACGACTAGACCTACAAAACAACATAAAGACAACATTATGAAAACACCGGGTACATTTAAGAGTAAAGCTTGTTGGGCTAACTTTTTGGTCTTGGTTGCTTGGAATCTTTGTAACGTTTGTTGATCAGTTGAGTACGAGTAAGAGAAGTAAACCATGAATCCGAAGAAAATGGTCCAAAAAGTTTGACGTTCTAAAGGATTAGGATCAAAATCTAAAACATTGAGCCTTCCGCCGGATGAGTTGATGTCGATTAAGTTTCCGAAACCTCCGATGTCGTAGATACCT
Organism: Brachionus rubens; assembly: GCA_022207745.1. Classification (NCBI taxonomy): domain Eukaryota; kingdom Metazoa; phylum Rotifera; class Eurotatoria; order Ploima; family Brachionidae; genus Brachionus; species Brachionus rubens. Next base: position 2,629,190 of record JAJVHD010000013.1, read on the forward strand.
TTGATCAAGATCATGAATAATGAAAGTATCATGATTATGATTTGAAAAAAGTCTGTCCATATGACGCCTTTGATTCCGCCTATGGTCGTGTACAGAGTCGCTATTGCTCCAACTATGATTATTGAGAATCGTTCATCGATGGTCGAGAATAGATTCAACGAAACGGCTGGACCGAATATAAAAATTGCTGTTGAGATAAAATTTTTGACCAAATAACACACAGTGCCAATGTACTTGACATACTTTGATTTGAATCTTAAATGAAGATACTGAAATATTGTGAAAATTTGAAGTCTTGCAAAAAGTGGACCGGTTGTGTATGCGCCGATTAACGGTGTAAAAATAGCAGCAAATGCTGTTACCCAATACTCGAGACCGTAAGTGTAGACTTCCGCTGGGATACCAAGTAGAGCTGTTGTTGAAAAATAAGTTGCCAAAAGAGAGAATGCAACAGGTATTGGATTCATTGAAGAATTAGCAGTCAAGTATTCAGAAACACTTGTTGAACTCGTGTTTTTACCGAGTTTACCTCTCGAGATTAATAATTTTATTTTTTGCTTCAATCCATGATAACATCCGATTAGAATTGTAATTAAAAATATTAGGACTAGTACAAAATAGTCAAAAAATTTTAATTCATGTTTCATTTTATTTTAGGTCAAATTTTTAAATGAAATAAAAATTTTTGTTGAGCTTCTTTTTTTTTGTTGAGATAATTTTGGGGTTTAAATTTCGTTTTAATTACAATTTAGATAATTTTTTTAATTACTTAAAGAATCATTAAAAATAAAAAGTGTAAACAAGATAAGGTTCCGGCAATTCAAAACTTCCACGCTATCAAAACTTTTCAATTTCGATATCAGATTCGGAATCTGCGTCCCAAAAATACCCAAAAAATGTAATTTTTACATTTTCGAAAAAAAATTTTTGACCTTCCAATTGTTAGACAAGTATAGTCTCCTATTATGAGAAGTCAAAAATTAGAGTCAAAATAGCTAATTTAAAATCGAATGAATATAAATCTTCAGAAGATGTCAAACAAGGAGGAGTACGATCTGCTTATCTGTTCAATATATTTATCAATTACCTTATTGAAGAATGTTTAAAACTTGGTGTGGGTGAAAAGATTGTCGACAAGAATGCATCTGTGATAGGGTATTGTGACGATATCCTCCTCATTAGTCCCTCAGCAAATCATTTGAATAGGTTGTTGGAGGTATGTCATAAATTAGGTTGCTTTGAAAAGGGAGTTTAATCCAAGTAAATAATTTCTTACCTGTTTTGGAAACAGGACTTACAACTTTTACATATGGATGGATGGTCATGCTATTCCTTTCAACAAGAATTTTGTCTATCTTGGTTTTCCGATCGAGGACTTAATATAAAGTGCAACTTGAACAATGTTCAAGTGAACTCATAGAGCAATAGCAGTCGTTACACCTTTCTTCGCCAGCCAGTTGTCAAGCTTCGACTGAAAACTATTCAAGTTTCTTTATTCTATCACCTCTTCCAGCAACTAGTTCCAATCATTCACTATTCTGTTCACAAAAAAGTTGTATCTTGGAAGACAGTTTTTAACATTTTTCTTGTGAATTGTTTTGTTATGCCTTCTTAAGTTGTAAGTGCAACTTGAACCAGCGCCAAATATAAAATTAGAATCATTTACAAAGTTTTATTTCTCCGTTTCATTTTCCAACTTATATATTTGGATCAGGTCACCTCTTAATCTTCTAGACTTAAGGTCACATAGACCTAACTTAATAAGACGTTGTGAGTATTCGAGATTCCTGAGCTCGGGGATAAGCTTGGTGGCTCTTCTCTGTACTTTCTCAAGTTCAACAATGTCTTTTTCAAGGAAAGGGCACCACGAACTGACAACATATTCCAAAATGTTGTCCAAAATCGAAAATTTTCAGCTCCTCGTCGTTGGTGACACAAAAACGAACGACTCATGGTATCTCAACAATTCCATATTCTTGAGCGTTCATTACCAAAAGTCCCTTGGTTTTCAAAGTTTTAAATCAACTCCGTTAAACTCTTACACAAGAAAAAACATCGGCTATTTATTTGAAATTCAACATGGTTTATCTATGATACTGACGATGACAACGTGCCTGTTGTTGATCTTGACGATTATTTTAGTTTTGATGACCATGATCTTGGATTAATCAATGATTGTAATATTCCGATTAGAATCTTAAATCCTTACGCTCATTTTGGACAACCATTAATTTGGCCTAGAGGCGATCCGTTGAGTGAAATTAAAAAAGATTACAAAAATAGTTATTTTTCGGGAAAGAGAAAAGTCTCCATTATTCAACAGGGTGTATTCAACGGTAATCCAGATGTTGATGCTGTATTCAAACACACAAAATCAATGGAATACAATAAAATAGACTTGAACTTTGATACCAGTTCTCTTTCATTTCAAATACCTTTGTAGAAAATGTCACTTTAAAATTCTAAAAATGCGTTTATCAATTACAATAGAAATTGTATCTTCCTAAAACAGTCACTTTTCAATTAACATATATTTTGAGGCCTTAATGGGCACAACGGTTAATGTGGTTGTTGAATGAAACAGTTAGTTTTAATGGACCAAATACTCATCATATACGAAGCGCCCATTCTTATTTTAAAGATTTTCAACAAGAGACAGACATGTATTTACAAACAGAAAATTTGATTGAGTTTTTGTTCGAATGGAAATGTCAATATGAAAAATTTTATGATTGTATGATCCAGTTGTCTCAGGACATGGCTAAAAAACGATTTTGGTTAAATGAAGAAATAGAATCAATCAAAAATTGGATTCAAGATTTAACATCAATTGGAAACGTCAAACCGGTAATTGTAAATTTTGAACACAATAAAACCGATCATTTTGTCAAGTTTTCATATGATATTAGCGACTTTGGGTACACTCGAGTTAGATACACACCTGAGTTTCAAAAACCAGTTGATTTTATGAATTTAAAAAACACTGATTTATTTGAATTTGATGAAAATATCGATCCGTATTCGTATTTTTTCAAAATTTGCAAAAATTTAAATGTTACATTTAACAAGGAGGGGGGCTTCGCCCCCCCTCCTTGTGATCCTCCCCTCCAAATAAATGCTAATTATTAAAGAGGACTCTTGAGTCATCTTCATGACAAAACACCAAAAATTTAGAATTCAATTTTCTTTTAAGTTGTGTGTTGTTTATCTTTAAGTTGGAAGAGGTTTAACAATATTTTTTCGACATTTTTAACAACATTTTTTGACTAACTAAAATTCCAGGCCAAATTAATGATAAATAGAATTGAAGCTTAATCAATAAATTAATTAAAATGTACACCCGTTTCTATCTTAAACAGTAAATTTAGAATTCCAGATTTTTAATTTTAGATTTTTTTAAATATTTTTCATTATTTTATAAAAATGTTGGATTCATTTTAATGATTTTCGGATCCGGTAATGGTCCATGTCAGTTGTCGACAAAATGATAGAACTTGATGTATTAGAAATTAAATGTTAATGCTTAATAATTATTTTATCAATCAATCCAATTAATTTAAGAGGTTTTATTGTTTTGAATATATTTTACAAACATTACACTCTTCGAATTACTGGAGCCTTGGTTTCTATTGTAAACATGTCCCTACTTCTTTGCTGAAAGCATGTCCGTACTTTTTTTATTTATTTAAAGAACTGATTTTGTCTATAGTCAACCTAATTTTGATTTCAAACCGTTATACTAAATTACGACTGCATAACCTAACTTAGAAAACTTTTAGTTTTAAATAAAATTAAACTCTGTATAATTTTAAAAATTTAATTAACTAAAATTAGCCCTTTTAAAAGTTAACCTGTCGCGAAAATGAAAGATCCGTTCTTAGTTTCTTTTTACTTCAGATACTTTTCCTTCTAACGATAGCGTAATGGGACAATATAATCTTTTGGGCACCTTTATTTTTAGGGGAGTAGGCTGGTGGTTAAATAATTTAGAATACGGAGATATATTTCGTGTTGTGGGGTCAAAAAAATCTTACGGTCTTACTGTATTCTTAAAACGCAGTTAGATTAAGTCTGAAAGGTGTTTATCAGATCAAATTTTTTAGTGTAATTTATTTAATTTAAGTACAGTCGACTCGCTTTTATGCAGTTCGGGTTATTTTTCTCCTTCAATCGTGACTAATTATGGAACGACCGGAAAATGAAATTTTTGTTTTTGTATTGCTAAAGAAAAATTAGACTAATTCTTAAAGAAGTATCTCAATAATAAGCTTCTAAATTTAATTTTCTTACATTTAAGACATATAACGCATATCCGAAAATATGTTTTGTTGGAGATACTAAGCCGAGTTTGCATGCACTTTTTAAAAATCTTTTTTTACGATATTTCATGATCGGGATTAAATACTTGACTAAAAATTTGCTCTCCTATGAGTTTTTTGTATTCAAAACATTATTAAGAATGGAAAATAATTGTTAATTGAAGAATGATCATTCAAAGAGTCTTTTTTGGGACCAATAGGACCATTTGGGCTTGTCATGCACATTTTTCCTTTTTCTGAAAAAAACGTGGTGCAGTTTATATTCTAATAAGAAACAATTTTTTACAAATTTGAATTCATCCTAAAGTGGCCCTAAATCTTACAATTTCTCGCTATTATACATTGAACATATATAAAATCGTAAGGTTTCCGAAAATTTTGTTTTTTTGATTTTTTTTTTGTTTTTTAGATGTAGCCATTTATTTAAATAAGCTTTTAAACAATAAAGTCGAAAAAAATTGAGCGCAAATGATCAATTTTATTAGAACGTATTAAAGTCAGCATAGTATTGGCAAATAGAGCGCTTTTTTAAATTTTTTGAGGCAAAAAAAGACAAAAAAAAAACAATGATAAAAAAGATGTTTTTGATGAAATCTAAGCTACAGCAAAATTCTCGTATACCCATCTTTTAACATTGCCAAAAAATTTTCCTATTCAAGTCAATAGAAAAAAAAATATTAATTTTATATAGTTGTAGTGAATAAAGACTTGTTGTCTATAAAACCATTTAGAGTGAATTATTCAATTTTGATCACGTTTAATTATGAACCAACAGTAAATAATATCATACACGGCTAGAGATAAGTTTCATGTATAAAACTAAAAGTCTCAAATACGAAACCATGTAAGTTTTATATGGCGACGTAATCATTTAGTTTTAAATGTGAAACTTTAGTCGAATTAAAAAAAATGAAACTTAAAAGTTTCAAATCAGACCGGAACATAAAGTTTCATCAGTTAGACCAATAATTTTTTATATTTCCTTAATTTTGGGCTTGTATTTGCTTAGTTTCAGTATCCCGAAGTAGTTATGCTAAAGGACAGGTATTAAAAATAAATAAAAATCTTTAAAGTAAATTTTAATTAAAGTTTTATTTCAAGGAAAGTTTTAAATCTTAAAAAATTAAAATAAACTAACAAAAAAATAGATCAAAAAAAGGGTTAACAAAATTAAGGAGTAACCCTTAGATATTGGAATTTGAATAGAGATAAACGTTTATTTATCGTGATTAAGTAGGTTGTTTAGTTAAAGTTTAGTAAAAGCTTAGTCGTAAGCCATCTTGATTACAACAGCCCAGTGCTCTCAACGGCAAGTAAAAAATTAAGCATATTTATTAAAATATCATATAAGCATATTTATGTTCCATGATTGGCAAGTTAAAGTTTTTTATAGATTTCTTTTTCTCAATTTTACAACGGGTAAAAAATATGTGCAAAGGGTGGTTTTGACAAAAATAAAAATGGTTGCAATTGAAACAGATTTTCCTGCACCTATTATTGAGTCTGCAAAATTCTGTTATCTTGATATCTCGATTCTATTTAAATGCGCAATTGAATTGTAAAATTTAGCAGACTTTTAAAAATTTGTTTCAACTGAAAGGTTATAATTTAACAAGAGGTCATTTTGTTGATTCTTCACTCTTAGTGTGGCTCTGCGGGATTTTAAAATTCGGATACTTTGAGTATAAACTGTATACAACAGAACACAAGTAAATGTTGATCGATTAATCTGATTTTAATTTTTGATTTTAAAATTTAACTTTAAAAAAAACTTTTTAGAAAGTTAAAAGACAATTTTTTTTTTAAGTAAGACATTCTTACTTAATTCTTACTAGAAATAAAGAGATAAAAATTAAACTACATGTACCTATAGGCACATGTAAATAATATATTATTTAAAAAAAAACAAGAAAACTTACATCAATTAACTCTATAGAGACAATAACAATAATTAAAATTTTTTTAACTTTTTTAATATTTTTCTAAAAGTAAATTAGTTGGTAATAATAAGAATGAAAAACTTTCCAAAAGTATTAACTCATAAAGAAGAGGAACCTTTAATTGGTTCAATGGAAAATACAGAAAATACTCCATCAATTTCTGAAAAAAATAAGAAAATGTCGGCTAAAAAAAAAGTTCTTGTTATTTTTATTATTTTACTTATTTTAAATTTACCTGTGGTGGTTTCAATTGTTGTCTTTTATAAAAGCGATATAGAACCTATTGATTCAGTCAAATTAAACGAAACAATAAAAGAAGCATTTAATCTTACATCAAGCTATTTGGTCGCCAACCAGACAGTAACTCAAGACAGATATACCGACTCATTCGTATTCTCTAAATTGAATGAAACTGAAGAACAAAGATACAATCTTAAACTTGGATTATTTAGATTAGAAAACACAACAGAAGAAAATTATACCTCAAAAACAAACAATATGGACACTGAGTTTAAAAGTGCAGTTTTCTCAACTTATACATCAATCGATTTTAAAACACTAACAAAAAAATTGATTTCAATTGATTCTAACATGACCTGTGATAAATCTGATGTTACCAAGAATCTTTTCGTATGCCTTAACAACGGACTTTGCATATTTAAAGATGACCGTATAAACTCAACACATTCTTTAAGGAATTTCGGATGCAAGTGCAAAGATGTAATAAAAAAATTTCGTAATTTACTATTTTTACTGCATTTTTAAAATTTTAATTAAAATTTTAAAGGGCTTTACTGGTGAAAAATGTGTAGCTAAGAAGATTAAAGAACTTTATCAACTTAATTTTGAAGGTTGAAGACAAGTGTTTAAATTCTATTTTTTTGTTTTAATTTAATTCTCAATCATTTAATTTTTTTACGAAACAATAAACCATTGAAGTTTTGCTCTCAAGTATTCAATCTATCAGTTCATTTTAATCCTTCAGCAGCTAAACCAGCTTACACCATTTGAGTTATTTTTTTTCAAGTTGTTTGTCAATTTTCTAAATACATTGATATCTTCCCAGTCAATTTAAAATTACTGCAATATGGGAAATTCTTAATGGATTCTTCATGTAACAGTTACTTAAATACTTAAAAATCACTGAAAGTTCATGATTATTTTTTTCTCAAGTTCATGAACTTTTAAATTAATGTCTCAGTAATTTTTTTCTCTTAACGTACAGTAATTTTCCATTGAAAGGGAGTAACATTGGTTTCTCAGTAATGATTTTTCACTGTTTGAACTTTTTCAAAAAGGATAGTTAAATTTTAATTTTTTAAAAATAATCCATCCAATCGAATTTTTTTTCTTAATAAAATGTCATTGACCTTTTATACTTTTTCAAAATTTACTATAAATAACGGACGATTTTTCTAAACTCAGTTAAAATAAAAAAACTTTAAAATTTTTAAACCCAACCTTTTTACTTTGATATTCATTTGAAATTCATTTGAGACTAAAATACTTTTCTTGGACTTGCAACTTTTATCCTTAACTTAAGAAAATTTGACAGAAATCTTGACCCCTTAACTAATCAGTGATTAGTGTTAAGGGGTTAGTAATTGGTAGTACTTTAGCATACCTTTAAAATACTTGATATTTCTTACTTTGATCGAAAAAATCTATCAAACCCTGGCTCTTGCAGAAAAAACTCAGCAATATCTCAAAAAGGTTGTATTGTTTTTACCTTATTTTTGAACACTTGAAAAAGGCTAACGTATTTGCTCGAATTTAACGACATGTCGTTAAACCCGAATTACCAGTTATAACGACATGTCGTTAATTGGTGGACAGTAGTTTTCAAAATGACTTAACGACATGTCGTTAAACCCGAATATAGCCAAAAAAAGCTCTTTTTTCTAAAAATTAGTGTCAAAATTAACGACATGTCGTTAAAGGTATAACGACATGTCGGTAATTCCAAATTTTTACAAAAAAACCTAATAAAAGAGAGGTCGTGGCCGTGACAGCTTTGGCAGCTAGTGTCGCGAGTTCAAATCCTGGTATAGTCAAAAAACTGTAACGTTTAGAAAAAATAATAATGGAAAGGCGAGTATAAAAAATTCTGTATAGGTCTACCCGACCAAGAAACCTAACAGCTTATGCAGCTAATTAAGTCTAGGATTGTTCCACTAGATGTTAGATCTGCACAGAAATAGTACTACTACTACTACAACTAAAAAGTACTTCACCAAATTTGACGAAAAGTAGCTCATTTGAATAACGAAAAACACTCACCTATCACTAAAAAGATTTATTAGAGAAATTCATAGACATTTACTGTTGTGGTCATTCAAGTGATTTTCTTGTGAATTCTCATTAACTAATGATTTGGGAAGCTTTCATTCATTTTTGGGAATCAACTGAATGCAAATTTTACAAGCTTTGACTAGAGCTATTTAACTTTCAGTTGATACCCAAAAATCAATGTAAGCTTTTCAAAATCATTAAATCATGAAAATTCACAAGAAGAACGCGTGAATGTACAGTATCTCCTATTATAGTAATAAAATGTATGATTTGAGGCTCCTTACTCATAGACAGGTTTTTTTTTGAATGCAACACATAAAAGTTGCATTTTTTTTAAGAAAAAAGGTCGCATTTTGATGTGCATAAAATGGGCTTTCTATTTGCATTAAAAAAAAACTTCCTGATAATATAGGATTTATTAAAATTTCTTCATTTTTTTTCTAAATTTTCAAAACAAAACATCTTACTTTGCCTTGATCGTCCGAAGGTAATTTTTTTATATTTTCTATACATGACGCCGCGATAGGAGTAGGGTCGAACTTTAATAAAATTCATAGTCAAAAGTTCGAAAGCTGATCCGATCAATTTAAAAGAGACTTTTCGAAAATCTTTCTTTATTACAAACCCTTACTTTCTTTCTTATTGTAATTGAATGATTGAATTAAAAAAACCGCTTGTGTGAAAAAAATTTTTAATAATGTCAATCCAAAAAAAAGTCTTTGAAAATAAAAGCTTGTGAGCAGGGGGTTTGAGAAAAAAAATCTCACACACAAGGTAGGTGGGGAGGGTTTTTTTTCTATGAAAATTGTAAAATAACTAGAAAATTTTTTTTTTTAAAATGGACCTTGTGTTGAAATTTTTTCTTATTGGTACCCCCTGGGGTGAGTGTTGAAAATTTTGATTAAATTGAGAATTTGTTTCACAAGGGTAGGGCTCTAATGTTAAATTTTTTTTTTGAACCAGCCTGGTGTAGAAATTTTCTATTTGTCACCCCTAGATCATCTTTAGATAAAATTAAGGAATTTTAAAAAAGAGAAGGTTCTAGAAGGAGTCTCCAAGGCTGCTTGTTGATTCGTGACTCTCTAGCCTCATTCAGAAAAGCATTTTTTCTAAAACCTCATGTTCTGAGTGAAGTTTTCTAATGTCTGCCGCAATTACCGACATGTCGTTATACCTTTAACGACATGTCGTTAATTTTGACACTAATTTTTAGAAAAAAGAGCTTTTTTTGGCTATATTCGGGTTTAACGACATGTCGTTAAGTCATTTTGAAAACTACTGTCCACCAATTAACGACATGTCGTTATGTACATAACGACATGTCGTTAAATTCGAGCAAATACGTTATTTAGTTTCAAAATTTAGGAAAATTTTACTGAAACATTACTGAGACATTATCTGATACAATTACTGTAACATTGCTGACAAGCTTTATCTTGACAGTACTGTAACATTACTGTTTTTAGAACTGCAAATTCGCTGTGACAATGATTCTTCACAGTGATTTTTCATTAATTTTAAATTGACTTGGTTGCTTAATTAAAAATGGTGTCTTTTTTTATTGTTTAAATAAAAAAATGAACTCTTAAATTTTATTTTGAAACTTATTAATGTTAAATTTTGGCTATCAGAATTAATTATTATCTTAGAGAAGCTTTATTTCATAATAATTCAATTATTTGATACTTGTTGGCACTTTACTTATTTTTAACAAAACCGTACTGTCTATTAGTTTGTTCGATTTTAAATGATCCATGAATTCCAAAGAATATGACGATCTTTCTCTGAATCATGTCTTAGAAGGCAAAATGTGATGACTTACTCAGCCATTTGTCCGTTAATTTAAGTCCCAAAGAATGTGTCTTTATTACTCTTAAGATAGGAATTAAAAATTTTAAATTACTTTTATTGAACCAAGTTTTCAAAAAATTAACAAAAAAAACCTAATCATTTTAAAATGATTTTTGAGAAAAAAAAATTGATCTATTGATTTTCTTCAACAAGTTTATTGTGCATGTACATAAGACCCTTAAAATATTTAACAGTTCGAACTTTTAATTCCATTGTAGCATCTTCATCACAGACAAAAATAGTTCTTGGATGTTGTTGAAAAGCACTTACAGTCCACATATGATTAACACCTTCTTCAATAGCCATATGCAATGCCAATGCTTTTGACGCTCCTGTAATTAAAATCATAACCTCACGGGCGTCCATAACAGTGCCAACACCAACAGTCAACGCATTAATTGGTACTTTAGAAATATCGTTGCCAAAAAAACGGGCATTAGCCATGATTGTGTCTTGAGCTAAAGTTTTAATACGAGTTCTAGATACTAAACTTGAGCCTGGTTCATTAAATGCAATGTGACCATCTGGACCTATTCCTCCAACAAATAACTCAATTCCACCCGCTTCTTTTATTTTTACTTCGTACTCTTCGCATTCTTTTTGTAAATCATTTGCGTTTCCGTTCAAAATGTGAACGTTATTTGGATCGATATCGATGTGTTTGAAAAAATTATCGAACATAAACGAGTGATACGATTCAGGATGGTCTCGTGGTAAACCAACATACTCGTCCATATTGAATGTTTTTACATACTGAAAGCTCAATTCTCCTTTTTTGTGAAATTCGATTAGTTTCTTATAAGTTCCGAGTGGGGTACCACCAGTTGGTAGACCGAGTACAAAATAACGATCAGCTGTTGGATTAAAGTCATGAATTCGTTTCTTTATATACTTAGCTGCCCATTCACTAACACCACTATAATCGTCTAAAATTACAAGTCTCATTTTTGTTGTTTGTGTTGAAAAAAAAATGAATTGAAATAAAAAATAATTCTTGATTTTTTATTTAGAAATGAAATGTCACAGTGTCTTTCTTTGTTGTTGTTTTTTAAAAAAACTTGAACTTTTTTGTGCTCAAATTGAATTGATTTGTGTCTTATCGAGTTTTATAATTTATATTTACCTAAATTCATAAATTTTTAATATTAAAAGGTCTTAAATAGAAGTTAAACTTTATCTGACACGCCCGTTTAATAAAATTTAAAAACCATTGAGATAAACATTTGGAGTCAGTTTGTTACTCTAATTATTATTTTTTCGCATGAGTCATCAGTTTTTTTATAAATTATCATAAATACGATCATTTTGTGGCGACAATTCTCTTATCAGCGTGTCTCCCTCCCATTTTCTCATCCGGGCTTGGGACCGGCCAAGGCATGGTTTCGACTATGCCACTGTCATTCACTCCAGTGACTGTGCGTCACTCATCCGAGCCGAAGCTGCGAACTCAACAACTATTTAGACTTAGCTTGGAACTACAAACCAAGCGTATTAACCCGAAGGAGAATACTTAAGAGAGGTACACCTGCTAAATGGGTCTGCTGTAAAACAAGTTCTTGCGCCCGTCCACAGGCTCTTATACGCTGTGATGGTCAAAGCCAGCGGCACCCCAATACGACAAGATTCAAACGCGATCCGTAGACCCACTTACCCGTAATACAGCACATTTAGAACGGTGTTAGAATGACAGCAACATAGCCGCCCTGCCATTTTCACATCCAGGCTTGGGACCGGCCAAGGCATGGTTACGACGAACGATTGATTTTTAAGGTTGAAATTTGAAGCCGCCTCTCAGCACTCGTTACCTCTATAAATGAATACTTAGGAAACGATTTAATGGAAGAGTTAAATTAGAAGAACAAAGACATAATTCAATCTCAAAAATTTTATTATCATTTAAATTTTGTGCCAATACAAAAAAAATCATCTATTTTGATCCGAATGAAAAAAAAGCCAAAAATTTTTCAAAAACAACCGGATTATATTCTAACTTTCTCATAGCTAATCTTTGTATATTCTTTTGAGTCGGGTACGGTAGTTTATCCAAATTTGGTCGATTCAAATAGATCTCATTTTGCCCATCATCATCATAGTATACCAAATTCTTAACTCCATTGTTATCTTTTAAATTCATAGTGTTCAATTGAAACGTTACATAATTAAATCTTTGATTCGTTACTGAAACACCATTGACAACCAAAGGGTTCTCTAAAACACCATCGTTGTTTGTTTTCAATTTCATTAGGCTCGCTTGAGAGTACGCAGTGCCAAAAGTCATCATTACCAATCTTGATAAATCTTGTTCATTTGTAAAACTATCATCGTTCAAGTTAACAATTGTTTGAATATATTTTGAGTTTGTTTCAGTTCGATTATCGATTAGAACCGGTTTGGTCAAATCATAAACATTCAATTCATTGAGATCAATAGTCGGAAAAATTGGATACATATTAACAAATTTATAATCACGTGTACCTTGTATATCGTCTTTATTAGCTACTTGTGGAAGTTGATCTTTACCGAGTATTGCAAAATCTAAATTTCTTTGAATTGATATTAAGTCTTCGCATCGGTTCAAAATAACTTGGATGTTACAATTTTCTAAAACTTCTCGTTTTAAAAGACTTGTTGGATTTTTTTTGAAAATATTTATGTTTGACAAACGGATTAAATTGTTTAATAAAATGAACATTTGACGTTTATGTGGGGTACCGTATTGTTTACCGATTATGAATTTTGGATCATTTGGGATTTTTAATGCTGGACATGGTTCTTTTGTTGGGTTAAAGGCCAAAGCTTGTTTCAAATAATTTTTGACTAGTTCATCCTGTGAAAAAAGGGGGTTATTAAAGATCTCATAAAGGGTCAATTGAGACTTACCTGAGACGACAAATCGATATCTTTAGTCGAGTTCCTGACACTTAAAGGTATTCCTTTGACTGGTTGAGTCTTGGTCAATAAACATACTTGATCAATTCCAGCATGTAATTTAGTGGAATTATCGAACAACTTGATTGATTTTTCATGATAATTCGGGTTGTCTTTGATGGTCATTTGAGGAAAAAATGATTCCAAGACAGGGTGTCGTCTAGGTGGTACCCATTTTGGAGCTTCGACTTTAGGTAATGTCTCTGGGTGTAATGGATCGATTATTTTAGACTTATCGAGACCTTTTGGGACGACTAGTTTAGGTTCTACCATGTTACCGTGTACTTGGTAACGCCATTTCCATTGTCGACCGTACGGTTTTGAATAGAATTTAAGTTTACCAGCTATTTGAATTTTTGTTACCATTTTTTTAAAAAAATTAAAAATTTAAAACAAAATAAAAAAGAATGCGTTAGTTTGATTTTAATTTTTCCTATTGTATTTAAACATTTGTAAAGTTAATTAATAATTGTCTTATAAGTGCATTTAAAGCTTTTAAAATTACTGATTAATAACAAGTATTGTGTCGCTACGCTCCTTTTACAAAGCGACTTCACAACGAACCAAAGATGATAATTTTTTGACTAACAAAGAAGATATTTAGTTAAATTTTTAGTAAATATGAATTTTTAAAAAACTAAGATTTAGTTTCTGGTAATTTTAAAAGGGTGGAATGTTGGAGAATTTCTAGTCTTTCAAACTGATTATATTAATGCTTGTTGATTTTTGCATTTTTGAATTTTATAGTTTTGGGTAAAAAATTTGGTCTGATTAGTAGTTTGTAATTATATGAGTGTTTATTTGATATGAGTTAAAAGATATATACTGTTCGAATTGCTCGTCCCATGTCTAGCTGCAGCCAAACAGGTTCATTTTTTTAAGCAATACAATATTACATCTTTTTTAATTCTAATTGAATATCATTCTATTTTAGAATCTATGAATCTATAACTTTATGTTGAAAAAGCAATAGAGTGGCTGAATGGTATGTTTGTAAAACAAAACTTCTGGGATAGATCGGCGTTGTATCCATTTGGATCAAGTATTTTTCAAGAACGAGGTGCGTCAACTAAAAGAAATCGTAAGTTAATTTCCTACTTTCTTCTAGATTTTTAACTTTAATTATTTTTTTTACGGTTAGTCAAAGCTTATCGGAGATTATAAAAAGAAAAATACAACTAAACAACCTACTTAATCACGATAAATAAACGTTTATCTCTATTCAAATTCCAATATCTAATGGTTACTCCTTAATTTTGTTAATCCTTTTTTTGATCTAGTTTTTTGTTAGTTTATTTTAATTTTTTAAGATTTAAAACTTTCCTTGAAATAAAACTTTAATTAAAATTTACTTTAAAGATTTTTATTTATTTTTAATACCTGTCCTTTAGCATAACCAGTGATAGCTACACCCAAATTTCGGGTGTAGATGTAAGGTGTAGGTGTAGCGCTAAATCTACACCGAACACCTACACCAATTCCAATAAAAAACTTTAAAAAGGTGTAGTTGGTGTAGGTGTTGGGTGTAGGCGTATCGTTACACCCTTTGAATACACCCGAAAATTAGGTGTAGTGGAGTTAAAAAATCGAAATTTAAGCCTTTGAGGTCCTATAAAAGATTTTATAATTTTTTTATAAGGAGTCCCAATTCATAAATCTTACTCCTCCTCTGTGATGCAATAAATCCAAGTTAAAAAATGTCTTAACATCTTTCTATCATAATTGTCTCGGTGGAGAAAGGTGAGGGTTTGTCATCAAACAAATAGTTTTCTTTAATAAAAGTAATTTTTCTAAAATTTGAGCATTTTTCCTAGAAAGTCTACGGAAATTGATACTTTGGATTTATTGTAGTAATACAAGTTACTTATCATTTGAAAACCCCTCACTTATTCTTGTAGAGAAAGACTTAAAACTACAAAGCTGACAAGTTTGGGTATTATCTAGTCTAAATATAAAATTCAAGGGAAAATAAGTAAAAAAGCTATCAAATACTCATATTTTTTGGTTACCCAGGAATTTTGGATAATAAGTTTGGGTATGAGTTAGGTAACCCATTCCTACCCAATACCTTAAAATTAATGGGTACTAATATCTGTTTTTAACTTTTTTCCCCTAATTTTGCTATATTGATGGAAATATTCTTTAGACATAGGAAAAAAAGTAAATATTGATACCAAAGATGTGAAGTTTTCTACAAAAGTATGGTTTGGTATTAAATTTTAATAACGGTTCTTAAAATATTGACGAAGTCTGATGGATTTTCTTGGTCAATATTTATAGTTATATCATAGAAACATAAAAATGATAGAACTTCTATCAATCTCTATAAAAAACTGAGCCGTTGAATATGTGTTTCGACTAAAGTCAAACGACTCGGATAAAATTTTGAGTTGATAACTAATATATACGAATTATAACGAATAAATAATAAACCTCAAAGATTTTTTAATGACGTGATTTTAAAAGAAGAAGATTTGAAAATAAATCGAATTACCGTAAATCCTCGTTCAATGTTACATGTAACTAAACCTGAAACTCGGTTTTTATTCTTTTTTCTGATTGGCTAATTTTTTTTTTAACCAATCAGAAAAAAGAATAAAAACCGAGTTTCAGGTTTAGTTACATGTAACATTGAACGAGGATTTACGGTAAGATGTTCCGATTATCTTAACTTATTCCTTAACTAAAATCGTATGTGCTTTTGAATTCTTCACATCTTTTGATAAACAAAACTATTTAATGGTCATTTAAAACAGCTAAAAAGTACCTAACCTTCCTCAATTTTTATAGGATTATATAGCAAAGACTTAAAATTTTATTTTTTACCCTTAATACACCTATTTTTTTGGTGTATTTAAAAGGTGTAGCTCTAAAACCTACACCATACACCTACACCAAATACACCTTTTTCGTCTTTTTTTAAAAAATTGGTGTAGGTGTAGGTGTATGGTGTAGCGCTACACCTACACCTACACCCAACACCAAAAATTTGGTGTGGCTTTCACTGAGCATAACTACTTCGGGATACTGAAACTAAGCAAATACAAGCCCAAAATTAAGGAAATATAAAAAATTATTGGTCTAACTGATGAAACTTTATGTTCCGGTCTGATTTGAAGCTTTTAAGTTTCATTTTTTTTAATTCGACTAAAGTTTCACATTTAAAACTAAATGATTACGTCGCCATATAAAACTTACATGGTTTCGTATTTGAGACTTATCTCTAGCAGTGTGGGACCTAAACGAATCGTCACTATTGCCGCTAACAATACTATCTTTATGCTGTTAGTTTATGTGGTTATAGTTTCATAGACAAAGACTTAGGGTAAATGTTTTAAAAGTTTTAAAATATAAGATTTTGTTATGGTTTATTTTGATGTTATGACTATACAAAATTTCATTATATTGTTTCAAGTTTGTTATTGAGGGAAATAGTAATGTGGAGTCTTTATGATTCAATGTTACTTATGAAGATTTAAAAAGAAAGTAATGTAGTTTTAGTAGTAAAATTAATGGAAAAATTTCCAAGACATTAACAAAGCTTCGCTTTTCATTAAAATATATTCGATGAGCTAAGGTTCAGGAAACTTAAGTGATATCTGAATTTTTTATTTTTGACATCGAAACCGTAATCTACGACCCCGAAAATCCCAAAAATCAAGTTTTACATGGGGGTCAAAAATCCAAATTTATTCACCTACCCCTCCGCTTTTTGCAGCCTAATGATAAGTTGCTTAATTTAAACATTTAAGAACTCATGATTGTAAAAAGATATTATTGATCTGGAAGTACGATCTGAAAGCTAAAATGCTCCCATTGACGCCGAAAATGAAAAATTCAGATAGCACTAACGTTTTGAATTTCCTGATAAATAAAAAACTTGGTTTTAATGGTTTATTTTTTTGTAAAAAAATTAAATGATTGAGAATTAAATTAAAACAAAAACATAGAATTTAAACACTTGTCTTCAACCTTCAAAATTAAGTTGATAAAGTTCTTTAATCTTCTTAGCTACACATTTTTCACCAGTAAAGCCCTTTTAATTAAAATTTAAAAAATGCAGTAAAAATAGTAAATTACGAAATTTTTTTATTACATCTTTGCACTTGCATCCGAAATTCCTTAAAGAATGTGTTGAGTTTATACGGTCATCTTTAAATATGCAAAGTCCGTTGTTAAGGCATACGAAAAGATTCTTGGTAACATCAGATTTATCACAGGTCATGTTAGAATCAATTGAAATCAATTTTTTTGTTAGTGTTTTAAAATCGATTGATGTATAAGTTGAGAAAACTGCACTTTTAAACTCAGTGTCCATATTGTTTGTTTTTGAGGTATAATTTTCTTCTGTTGTGTTTTCTAATCTAAATAATCCAAGTTTAAGATTGTATCTTTGTTCTTCAGTTTCATTCAATTTAGAGAATACGAATGAGTCGGTAGATCTGTCTTGAGTTACTGTCTGGTTGGCGACCAAATAGCTTGATGTAAGATTAAATGCTTCTTTTATTGTTTCGTTTAATTTGACTGAATCAATAGGTTCTATATCGCTTTTATAAAAGACAACAATTGAAACCACCACAGGTAAATTTAAAATAAGTAAAATAATAAAAATAACAAGAACTTTTTTTTTAGCCGACATTTTCTTATTTTTTTCAGAAATTGATGGAGTATTTTCTGTATTTTCCATTGAACCAATTAAAGGTTCCTCTTCTTTATGAGTTAATACTTTTGGAAAGTTTTTCATTCTTATTATTACCAACTAATTTACTTTTTGAAAAATATTAAAAAAGTTAAAAAAATTTTAATTATTGTTATTGTCTCTATAGAGTTAATTGATGTAAGTTTTCTTGTTTTTTTTTAAATAATATATTATTTACATGTGCCTATAGGTACATGTAGTTTAATTTTTATCTCTTTATTTCTAGTAAGAATTAAGTAAGAATGTCTTACTTAAAAAAAAAATTGTCTTTTAACTTTCTAGAAATTTTTTTTTAAAGTTAAATTTTAAAATCAAAAATTAAAATCAGATTAATCGATCAACATTTACTTGTGTTCTGCTGTATACAGTTTATACTCAAAGTATCCGAATTTTAAAATCCCGCAGAGCCACACTAAGAGTGAAGAATCAACAAAATGACCTCTTGTTAAATTATAACCTTTCAGTTGAAACAAATTTTTAAAAGTCTGCAAAATTTTACAATTCAATTGCGCATTTAAATAGAATCGAGATATCAAGATTGCAGAATTTTGCAGACTCAATAATAGGTGCAGGAAAATCTGTTTCAATTGCAACCATTTTTATTTTTGTCAAAACCCCCCTTTGCACATATTTTTTACCCGTTGTAAAATTGAGAAAAAGAAATCTATAAAAAACTTTAACTTGCCAATCATGGAACATAAATATGCTTATATGATGATATTTATATGATCTCTGATTTCTGTCTTGATTTTTTTACTTGCCGTTGAGAGCACTGGGCTGTTGTAATCAAGATGGCTTACGACTAAGCTTTTATAAATTATAAAAATTTAATAAAAATTGAAAAATTTCGATTGAGATACGACTAATAAAGTAAAAAAAAATAATTAGTTTTATTTAATTAATTTTTTATGTTACTTTTTGTTTGTTCTAACTTAATTAGTTGCATATTTTAAGACAATAAACGCCTTTTCTTAAGCATAAATCAGTAAAAAGCAATCAAAGACCTTTTTGATACTAGTACTAGTAGACTTATATGTTGAATTATATGTTAAATAGTTAAATCGTTTCATCTTGTTACACTTTTTTCATTACTCCATCTTAACTTCCTATAAAAAATTATTCAATTTTGAAATTTTGAACTTTTTGAACGAAACTTCACAATGCTCTCAAGCTCAATTTATTTGGTTTTGATGATGATCTAATCAACTGGATAAAGGCGTTTTTGTTAAACCGTTCTCAAAGAGTTGTTTTAGGGGACACTAGTTCTAGTTGGGTAAAAGTTAACAGTGGAGTCCCACAAGGTTCAGTGCAGCTAAATGTAGATAAATATAAAATTGTTTATTGTAATATCATCAAAAAAGGAACTATTTAGTTGTAATAGTTTATTTTAAAAATCTGTCAAGTTATAAAATAATGAGTCATATTTATAGTCAGTTAAGACTGGCTTAAGATTTGTTTAAACAATAGTTTATCATGCGTTCGGGATGTGGTATCGTCTGTCTAAAGTCTAATTGAAGTCTAATAAAGAATGTTCTCGAATGTTCTAGAATGTTCTAGAATACTAAGTGTCATAATTAACTTTACATTAGGATACTACAGTTTATATTTGGAGTAATAATCCCGAGATTGATTACACGATCGGCTTGAAATGACTAAGTAAGTCAAAATTTGAAAGAGATTTGGGTATTTACATACAAAGTGATCTAAAATGGGACACACGAGTCAAAAATGCAACACCCAAAGCGAACCGAATGTATTATGATTAGGAAAGTTTTTAAATATCCTTGCAGCGAGACTATCAGGTTATTTTATTGTTCTATGGTTAGACCGTACCTGGAATATGCTGTCAGTTTATGGTGTCCATATTTGGAAAAAGATTTAAATGAGCTAGAGAAAGTTCAACGAAGAGCAACTAAGATGATTCCAGAACTACGTGATTTGAATTATAAACAACGTTTATCAAGGCTTGATTTAACCAATCTGAGAACAAGATTAGGGGGTGATCTAATTCAGATGTACCAAGGGGTAAACAATTATGAACATATTGAATTTAATAAAGGAATCAAATTATTTATCAAACCTTAGGTTATCAAGTCTCAATTCAGACAAGTTTTCTTTTAAGATTTCTAAATCATCAATTAAGCTCTGTTTAGCTTTAAGCGAATTCACATAGTTTTGGATAACATTTATAGATTCTAAGACATCTTTATAAGATGTTGGTTTAACTGGTTGTTCTTCAATTATTACTATCTGACTATTCACTGTCGCTTCCTCTTGTGCCTCATCAGTGCCAATTACAAGGTATATTATTTCTTTATCTGAAAGATCTTCATTAGTTTTCTCAACGCTTTCAGAATTCAAAAAATCTTTCGCTGATTCTACTTGGTCATCTTTTTTAAAATGATAATATTGGTTTTTAAAACATTCTAAAAGTTCTGTTTAACTGAGTATCGAGTCTTTTTCGATTTCTTCTAAAGGAGGATTAGAAGAAGTCGTACTCGATTTAGGTAAAATGCCACAGTGTTCCCAACAATTTACGATTGTCTTTGGAGTGACGTCTAGCCAGGATTTACGTAGCATGCGGATAGCTTGATCAAGTTCGGGAAGTTGGAAGGAGTTAAATTCATCTATTTGTTCTAAAAACCAGTTAACCAACTTTTTTTTATAGTGCGACTTGAACGAGTAAATTATACCAGCGTCAAGAGGTTGGATACACGAAGTCATGTTTGGAGGTAAGTATTTTACAGTAACATTTGATAATTCGACGGTTTTGTGACTTGAAGCATTGTCTACTAAAAGACAAACTTTTCGATTCGGATCTTAGAATTTGATGTAGTTATTATAGTAGAAGAAAAACTATTAAAAATTTTAAAACAATTTACTTTATTTGATTTAATTACAGTGGTTCTTGCGAAAATGTAAAGTTCCAATTTATGGCGATTTGAAGTTGCAAATCAATTTAATAAAACCGAAAAACTCAATTTTATTTTTAAAATCTTTAGAAAAAGTACCTATAGTTTTCTTCTTATGCAGAGATATACCTACAAGGTCAACATAACATGTAAAACCTTAGTGTAAAATCTGCAAAATATATTTGCAGAGTACAGAATGCAGACAATGTAAATAGATTTAATTTAAATGCGCAATTATGTTGCAGAAATTTGCAGATCTTACATTAAGGTTTTACATGTAATGTCTGATCTCTGCATAAGAAGAAAACAATAGGTACTTTTTCTAAAGATTTTAAAAATAAAATTGAGTTTTTCGGTTTTATTAAATTGATTCGCAACTTCAAATCGCCCAATTTATCATTAAGCGTTTGAATGAATTTTGTTAGTTATAATTTGTAAATAAGCTATTTTTGTAAAACAGTTTTATCACCTTTTAGTTTAGTCCCCACTTGATACAGAGACATTTTGGGTGATATAAGTGAGATTTTACTGTAGATTGTACAAAAATACGGGTATTGGGGGGTTTCCTTGGACTAGATACGATTTAACTGAAAAAATGCTGTTTTTTTACCGTTTTTACCAGATTTTAAATTTACGGAAATTTTTTACTGGAACAATTCTGGTCCTGGTATCAATGACAGCTTTTTAGCTTTCGTTTTGTACCTTCAGGGCAAGAATTTCTTTTGTCATTCATGAGATCTTAAAATTCGTGATTTTTCAACCCTATCAAAAAATTGATTTTTTGTGTCGTAAATGACAAATTCAGAAGTTTTGCTCCGTGCGCACCTTATATTTAACTTTTTTACAAATAGAGTTGTGAATAGATGGAACAAACTTCCGGAAGAAGTGGTAAACGCAAAGAACCTGAATTGTTTCAAAGCGATGCTTGATGTTTGGATGTCGAAACAAATAGAAGCGACTGCTACAGCTCTTTAGAGTTATGCTTAGATGACCTATAAGCCTCAGTTTAAACTACTACTACTACTATTTGAGAGGAAAAATATAAAAGTTAATAAATATAATTTATTGATCATAGAAACTCTGAACTTTATAACTTTGCCAAATTAAAATAAAGTTAAAATGTTTTAGGCATCTTTAAGAAGATGATCATTTCACCAGTTTTCATGTGATCTAATTCGAGCTTTTTGGACGATTCGTTTTCCTGTTTCTTTTTGACAATACAACAACGTGTTTTATGTTGATATTATTGTCAAATATTGTATTGTCTTCCTCGCAGTGTTTACCACGGTACCCCTTTAGGAATAAAAAAATTAAAATTTTATTCAAGATGTTTAAAGCATACTTCTTGACAAGAACAGTAAGGAGTTCTTTCAGAATGCGTGGAATTTATTCTGACGTTAAGGAAATTGCATGTGCCTCCAAAATAGCATATGAAGGATTTCTTTGTCCAGTCAGAACCGTTACATGTATTTTTGGAATCAATGATTACAATTTCTTCTGATTTTTTACTGGTTGATTCTTTGGGTGTGGAGAATGTAGAAAATCTTGGCTCTTCTGTTCTTTCACTGGTGGACTTGTAAAAGAATGGAACCGAAAAGAATATAATTACGAAACCAATTGCAAGTATTGCAATAACTTTTAATTTATTATCATCATTACCAACCATTATTTTAATTGAAAAAAAATTTAAGAAAGTTCTTATTATAGAAATATAGAAATTATCTCTTTCATTTTTTTATTTTTTCATTTTTATTTAGTCATTATTTATGAATCAGTCAAACAAACATTTTTTCTTATGATCTTCGGACTTTTTAAAACCATAGTTATCTTAAAATACTTTATTCAGAATGTAAGATTATATGCTCTATCTAAGACTGGGGTGAAGTTTTCACTTGAATTAAAAATTGAGTTGATGTTGAATAAAAAAAATATTTAACTCAATAATTTTTTTTTTCAATTTTTTTAAACAATGGTTTTTATTGTTTAAGAATTATTGACTTATTTTCTTGTAATATTTTTTTTGTTAGTTGGTTACATGTTAGAAACTTGAACTTGAATTAAATTACTGCTACTATTAAAGATAGACGGTATTTCAAAGATTTTTTTTTGTTGCCTGAACTTTTTAGCAGTCGAGGGGAATTGAACTACGGTCCTTATATTCGTTACCCAACACTCTCAAGAGTATTGGCAGCAAATAAACACAAGACTGTTGAAGTTTTGGTACGATATGTTTTTTTTCAAAAACTATACTGTATTATCAGGGACGATTTACTAAGTTAATTTAATAGATTATTAACCGAGGGCGATGCTACTTATTCGATCAATGGGTCACTTATTCGAATTAAAGTACTTGCAGTATCATTATGCAAAATTTTGAAATTTGAAATTTTTTTATTCTTTTCACACCTTAAGGGATTACTATTTAGTGAGGCCTCACTGAATCTCTTAATGAACCTATCTTGGAATCAATAAAAGGTACACTAATCTTTTATTCAGAAGGTGTTAATCCAAATGTTTACTATCCCCAATGTAGCGTGTAGTCTGGGGCTCACGGTATTTCAACATTTTCAATAACTTTGATTAGCCGAAGTGCGAAAAGGTGGATTTAACACTGAACATTAAAAAAATGTTAAAAAATTAAAATATACAAGTTTTCTTACAAGTAACCGACTAACGAAAAAAATATTACAAGAAAAAAAGTCATAATTCTAAAACAATAAAAACCATTGTTTAAAAAAATTGAAAAAAAAAATTATTGAGTTAAATATTTTTTTTATTGAGTTATTTTTTAACTAAATCAATTTATTAATTAATTCAATTGAAAACTTCACTCCAGTCTATCTAAGTAACTTTTTGTTAAGTTAATTTATAAAAATTTTAAAATTCAAAACTTTGGCATTCACAATCTCTTTTAAAAAAACATTTGAAATTAAATAAAATTGAAAAATTCATACCCATCTTACTGAAATTTTAAAAGAAAAAAATGTCTGATAGGCAACAAGACAAAAAAAAGAAAGAGACAATCTTAGACTTGGGAAAATACTTGGACAAGAAGATACGAGTCAAGTTCAGTGGAGGTAGAGAAGTCAGTGGTGTTCTCAAAGGTGCAACAACTAACTTAACAATCCTTAACAATAACTAAATTTTTTGCTCAATTTAAGGTTTTGATCCACTTTTGAATATTGTATTAGACTCGACTATTGAATACATGCGAGACATGGATGACCCGTACAAAATGACAAATGAAACCCGTGCATTAGGTCTTGTTGTTTGTCGTGGTACTAGTGTTATTTTAATATCACCTCAAGATGGAATGGAAGAAATTCAAAATCCGTTTGCAACTGCTTAAAAACACCTTTACTTCTTCTCTTTTTTTTGTATCTTAATAAATTTTTTTGTTCTATTTTAAGCAAATGTTTGATTAAAACTTCCAGCAAGTAGCTCTGTTGGTGTCATAAAAAATCTCTTTTAACATTGTAAATTTTCACTTTTTTTTCTAGAAATGACTGAAACAGAGATCCCAAAACACTCGGTTCATACTTTAGTATTCCGATCTCTGAAACGTACACATGACATGTTTTTATCCGATTACAATCATCCGATTGAAATTGATGAAAAAAGTTTAGAAATTCGTCGGAGTATTAAATTACAAGATGAGTATGGTTTAGTTTTAGACATGCCGAGAGAAGAACGTGTTCGTCGTCAAGTTGAGCAGACTGTCACTGAGACACCTGAGATTGTTCAAGAGTCAGAGCCTGAAGAACCTGAGCCTACACCTGTACCTAAACCATCTCCAATATTTCCTTCAAGTCGACCATCAGATGGTAAAGAGACGAAATCTCTTGCTTTATTTTCATCAGATAAAACTGCGATTGCTCATCGTCGGAATACGTTCTCCATGCCTAAACCCCAATGGCACGCTCCTTGGAAATTATACAGAGTCATCAGTGGTCATATGGGTTGGGTTCGTTGTATGGACGTAGACCCTAGTAACGAATGGTTCGTTACAGGAGGAACTGATCGTATTATTAAGATCTGGGACTTGGCTTCGGGTGCTTTAAAGTTGTCTCTTACAGGCCACGTAAGCACTGTAAGAGGGGTTTGTGTAAGTAATAGACATCCGTATTTATTTTCATGTGGTGAAGATAAACAAGTTAAATGTTGGGATTTGGAATGTAATAAAGTTATTAGACATTATCACGGTCATTTAAGTGCTTGTTATGCTTTGGCTCTTCACCCAGCTTTGGATATTTTGGTAAGTGCTGGAAGAGATAATGTAGCAAGAGTTTGGGATATGAGAACAAAGGCTCAAATTCATTCATTGGAGGGTCATACAAACACAGTTGCAACTGTAAAATGTCAAGAATTAGAGCCTCAGATTATCACAGGAAGTCATGATTCAACAATTCGTTGTTGGGATATAATCGCTGGAAGGACAATGTGTACTTTAACAAATCACAAAAAGAGTGTTAGAGCGATTGCTTTACATCCAAAGTTAATGTCAATGGCGTCAGCATCACCGGATAATATTAAAGAATGGAAATTGCCTAAAGCTGAGTTTATACAAAATTTGAGTGGACACAATGCTGTGCTTAACGCTTTGGCTGTTAATTCGGATAATGTGTTGGTAAGTGCAGCTGATAATGGAAGTATGTATATGTGGGATTGGACAACTGGATATAATTTTCAAAAGACTCAAACTGTCGCACAACCGGGTTCCATTGACTCTGAAACTGGTATTTTTGCATTGGCCTTTGATCAATCGGGTAGTCGTTTGTTGACCGGTGAGGCTGATAAAACTATCAAGATTTATAAAGAAGACGAGACAGCGGTAAGAGTTTTAGAATTATTTTAAAATTATTTTAAAGGCTTAACTCTTATTTTTGTTTAGACTGAAGAGACTCATCCAGTAAACTGGAAGCCGGACTTGTTGAAGAGAAAACGTTTTTAGAATGTTTTATAATATTGGATTAAATAGAAAAATTTTCTTCTTGCTGTGTAAATAAATTGATTTCTTGTTTAATGTTTAATAAAAATAATTTTAAAATTTAGTCATTAAATCGATGATCCGCCCTCCCATTTTCTCATCCGGACTTGGGACCGGCCAAAGGTATGGTTACGACTCCTAGTTACTGTGGGACGTTCATCATAAACAGCGTCACTCATCCGAGTCAAAGACTACGAACTCAACGACTATTTAGACTTAGCTTGGAACCACAAACCAAGCATACTCTCCGAGAGGAGAATACTTAACTTTGTAAACTAGGGCTGCTGTAAAAATAGACTCTAATTAAATTTATACATGTCTATAATGGAGAAGGGTTTCAATTGTTTGTCAACATATCAATTTCAAAAAGTAAACACAAAATTTAGAAAAAAAGCTATTTTTTTATTGATTTACAAAAGAGAAAACAAAATAATAAAAATAAATAAAAAAGAAATTCACGAAAAAAAAATCATTAAGCACCGCAACTACTTAAACAAAAAAAAAATTTTTATTCGCACTCTAATCATCTGCTTCATCAATATTGATTTCATCATCAACATCCTCCAAATCATCATTTTGATACGGTGTCTCAACATTATTTGAATGTCTTGACATAATATGTCTATCCAAATCACGTTTTCTAACTAATATCTTGGCACAATATGGACATCTATAAGGAGTATCTCCTTGTGAATGTAATCTAACGTGTTTATTCAAATTCGATGGGTCACTAAACGGTCTAGAACAAACTTTACATTTTAATGGTTTATAACCCGTATGTGTTCTCAAATGGATTTTTAATCCATACTTTCGGTTGTATATTTTACCACAGAATAGACAAACATGGGTCTTTTTGTGTTTACCCATTTCGTCAGGCATGTTTAACTCGACTGTTTGAGTTCCATCTAACATTGTAATTTTCCAATCGACTCCACCAGTTAGAGGGGTTTCGTTTTTATCCGAATTTGGAGATGCAGACGAAGATCGAGATGAAACTTCTAACTTTTGACCACTTTTACCAGAGCTACTAAACGCTGAAGATATGTTTTTGAACGAAAAGCTTGAACATGACGATGAGGAAGACGAAGTAGGCGTGCTCGGTTTTGGAAATTTAAGACTCTTTCCGCACAAATCGAACAAAAAGTGACTTTTAATGATATTCGTGCACTCGAAGTTAATCATACAAAATTTACATTGAGTCGAAGAAATCTCTGGTAAAAACTCGATTCCTAATAAAGACTTTGTAAGTTCACTTTCAACGCCAGGACTGAACCAAGCCAATAAATAATCCCCCTTTTTAATTTGTTTAATAACTCGATAGTATAGCATGTTGTTAGTTTGAGATCGACATAATTCCAAATTTTGTTCATCTCGATTCTTTGATGCGTAAATATAATTTGTCCATTCTTGATATAATCCCGGTCCGACAATGCAACCGTTTAGCTCATGAACCTTCAAAAAAATAAAGAGATTTATAAAACACGACATGATATTTGATAGGGATTAAGTCAAGGCATTGCCCACTTGACTTAGTGTGAACAGTGTTGATTTACATCTAGAGCCACACTTATTTCTATGATTAATAATATAAATTTCAAGTGGATGAGCTTATGAGTATTTACTTTAGTTTAATTGTTATTTTAATAGAATTATTTTTTTTTTAAAGAGAGTGAATGTTTACTAAGCAATTCTTTTCAATTAGAAACACTTAGAAATAAAAACAAATACATCCCTACTGAGTCAAGATCAAACACAGGTGAATCATTGGTTAATCGATTTTTTTTTTCTGATGGAGGGTTAGAAACGTTCAAATGTTACTTAATCACTTTAAAGTACTTTAATAATAAAAATAATAAAGTGAAATTTCTGCTTTTAAATGTAATTAACTTAATAATACTCTTGAAAATTACCGTCTTGAACTTCTTAGTTTTTTTTGTTTTTTTTAAAAAAAATAAATTGAATCCTTATCAGCTGATTAAATATTAACTTTTTATCGACCCTCTTAGACAAGGCTCTAAATTGGCTTTACCAACTTGAGGTGCCAACAAATCAATCCCTAATTAAAGACCCTTGATCTTTCCTCTCAAGATTCTCAAGTCCATGAGAGCGCTAACATCGGCTCAATGAGTCATATCCAGTAACGATTACAACTTAAATGCTTGACGGAGACCGCAAAAACAGAGGACCATGTTCTGGGGTACACTCTAAAGAAACATAAAATTTGGCTTAGATAAACCGAAAAGAGTTAAGAATTGACCAATAAATTCTAACTTTTCATGAGACAAGAGATTTTATGTGTCCTTCCGCAAAAAACTTCACTCCAGAACCCTAGTTGCATAACTAGACAAAAAAGAGGCTAAATATGTATTGTAGCTTAATGAGGGATACCCGAATACCCTTTTGAATTCCCGATTAGTTGGAAAAAAAGATTTTTTGGTCATGACTAGCAGTCGACATCACATTTTCTCATCTGGGTTTGGGACCGGCACGGTTACGGCTATGCCACTGTCATTCAACCCAGTGACTGTGGGACGCTAAAAGTGACGGAACTCGCCCAAAGGCGAATACTTTACTTTATCACTAGGGCTTCACCTATTGCTAAATGGGTCTACTTCTATAAGTTGTGATGGTCAAAGCCAGTGGCACCCCAATAGTTTCATGAGACATGAGACTTTATGTGTACTTCCGAGTTTTCGATGAACAAGCTGCAAAAAACTTCACTCCAGAATCCTAGTTGCGAAACTAGACAAAAAAGAGGTTAAATATGTATTGTAGCTTAATGAGGGAAGGGGCCAAGAAATGGTTATTTCTAACATCCATCAAGTCTTTATAAGACCCACATGAAAGGGTAGAAGTTCTAAAAT
The DNA here is from genome assembly GCA_022207745.1 of Brachionus rubens. Classification (NCBI taxonomy): domain Eukaryota; kingdom Metazoa; phylum Rotifera; class Eurotatoria; order Ploima; family Brachionidae; genus Brachionus; species Brachionus rubens. The sequence goes on from JAJVHD010000013.1 coordinate 2,657,982, forward strand.
AAGATACTCACCATAATTTTGAGACTATCACACTTGGTGTCAACAAACCGTCTAGCAAGTAAAGTAATAGGCATCTCATATAAAAGATAAACTTGTGCATCCAGATTAATATCACTACCAGCAATGGTAACAAATTGACTATGATACATTTGATTATTATTAAACACAATTGGTATAGGTTTAAGCAAACAATTGATAGATGCCGAGTTTTCCATTTTTCTAACAAAAAAAATAAAATTTAACTTTCAGTCACTTGTACAACTTGTCTCTCAAATAAAAAGGTTGACAACAATAAAAAAAAGAGAGAGAGGTTCGAAAAAATCAGGATGAACAAATTTACTCGAAGAAACCGTACAACACAACTCAAAAATTGAATTATTTTGATTGGTCTAAAAATAAAAACCAATCAAATAATTTTATTTTTTAATTTAAAAAAAAGAAAATCGTCAACTGGTTTTATATCTTGATTAAGATTGGATAGAGACCAAATTTTTATTTTCACAAAGTTTTATCTCGTTTCCTGATCCTAAAATTATAGTGAACAGTACCGTCACTTTGTTTTTTAGAAATAAAAATTTTGTGAAAGAAATAAAAAAACGAAGAAGTTTCTCTCTTTAGTTCGTTTATTTGAATCGTTGGATACATATTTACTCGTATTAAAGTGTGTACCTAATTGTTAAGTAGTTTTAGAATAGAATAGGATTTTTGAGTAGCAGAATATTCAGTGGTATTTATCTTTTTTTTTTTTGTTGTTAAGATTTATTTTCTAATCAAACACTTGAGTGATTAGTCTTCTAGAATATCTTCATTTAAATCGACAAGTAAATATGAGAATTAATTTAATGTTTGATCAATGTAATACACACATACACACTTTTGATATTCGATCTTATCATCAATTGAGGGCTATTTATCAAGCACTAGAATTTTGGTTAACACCACACGAAACCTTCTGAATTTTTCCAATGACAGCGTTTCTAAAGCGTTCTAAGAGTTTAAATACCAAGGACTAAAGGAGTTTTGATCAAAGCCATTTTAAAAAGTAAACAATGTTTTTCAAATTTTAATAAAAATGAAAATTTTTTTTTCAAAATTTACGAATTTGCTACGTGAGAACCTTGCTTTTGCATTTTGATGAAACGAATGAAAAACTTACTGTTTAAATTTGGATTGACAAGTCGCCCTCCCATTTTCTAATCCAGGCTTGGGACCTGCCAAGGCATGGTTACGACTATGCCACTGTCATTCACTCCAGTGACTGAGCGTCACCCATCCGAGCCGAAGCTGCGAACTCGACAACTATTTAGACTTAGCTTGGAACCACAAACCAAGCGTATTAACTCGAAGGAGAATACTTAACTTTGTCACTAGAGGTACACCTGTTTCTAAATAGGTGTGCTGTAAAACAAGTTCTTGCGCCCGTTCCCAGGCTCCTATACGTTGAGATGGTCAAAGCCAGCGACACCCCAATTCGACAAGATTCGAACGCGATCCCTTAACCCGTAATACTGCACATTTAGAACGGTGTTAGAATGAAAGCAACATCGCCGCCTTTCATTTTCACATCCAGACTTGAGACTGGCCAAGGCATGGTTACGGTTATGTTTTTGGTCTGACTCTATTAATTACTTTTTTCGACTGTGAACTTTATGAAGTAAATCTTTGTTGCACTTAAAAATTTACACATACAGTTCTTGCCGTTCACGAACGTTCGCACAGATAATTCGTGAACGACCAGAACTGTAATTATAAATATCCATTCATTATAAGATTTTTTACAATTCAAGAATCCCAGAACAATTCTATCTCAAAAAGGCATTTTTATTGTAGTTTTTCGTTTTGTTTTTCGTAGCCATTCTATTATTTTCAAAATTAATTTCAAACATTTGTGAAAGCAATTTCAACAAGATGTTATTGAATATGAGGGTCAAGTATTTAATTTTTTAAATTATTTTATTAAACAAAATCTAGATGAATAGAAACAACCGTTACAAACAAGTTTTATCTCAAAAAACTTGCCAAGCCTAGAACATTTTCACTTGTACTTATCAAGCAGCTAAGAATAAGCGACATCACATCCAAGAAGAGGTCGGCAAGTTAAAATTTTTTCTCAATTTTCTTTTTTCTATTTTTTGACTCTTGTGCAATCGTTATAAAAAGTGTGCTTATAAATATTTCAAGGAAAGGAAGGTGCAGCCACATGCAGCAAAATTTGCTGCATCTACTGGAGAGGTCTGCAAAAATTCTGCAAATAAAATTGCGCATTTAAAAATAAATCTTTTTCAATGGCGTGCAATTTTGCATAACTTTGCATTTTTTGTAATTCTCTGCAAAATTGCACGCCATTGAAAAAGATTTATTTTTAAATGCGCAATTTTATTTGCAAAATTTTTGCAGACCTCTCCAGTAGATGCAGCAAAATTTGCTGCATCTACTGGAGAGGTCTTGCATATGGCTGCACCTTCCTTTCCTTGAAATATCTATAAGCACACTTTTTATAACGATTGCACAAGAGTCAAAAAATAGAAAAAAGAAAATTGAGAAAAAATTTTAACTTGCCGAAGAGGTCATTCGTCTCTGCAATGAGCTCGATTAATTTGAAAATAAATTTGGTCATTTGGTTTGCAAAGCCAGGCTGTAAAAGCGAGTTTTTGTTTAAAAAAAATTTGCCGCAATAATAATCAAGTCCTGATTTTCTATCCAAAAATGTTTCTTAGACTACCGCTCAATCGTAGCAGTCTAAAAGGTTCACCAAACCTATCAAGTATTGGAATTTGTCAAGAACGTTTCTAAAAATAAATAGTAATACTATTTTCAGTGCAGATTTATTTATTTATTTTAAATGCTTATATCGACTCATCTACTAAAAGGAAGAACCTATTCGAGAGCAAATGACTAAGTTTGAGGGTTGTTGTAGAAACAACCCTTTTTTAACTAATAACAAAATAAATTTTAAGTTTAAAGAAAAAAATAGTTTCTAAAATTTGAAAATACCAAAACACTCTTTTCTACTTCTCGCTTCAAGACTTTAGGTCTATTTGAATTAGCGGTTATTTTACCAATAAAACTAAATGATCTTATGACCATACTATGTTGAAACGATTGGAAACCATTATGATTCAGATTAACTTAATACTTTCATCAAAATTTTGTCAAATGTCCTGTAATACATTCTACCCAATTTCTACAGGAGCGTCTTGCTGAAATATAGACTAAGAGCGATACATCAATCAAAGCATGAAAGTCTAATGATTTGATGAAAAGAAGTTTGACTTGAAAAGGTAAAAAAAGAGTCGATGAATTCTTTTATTTACCGCTTTGATTTGATCAAATACAAATTAGTCAAACTTCAATTAGCTATCTAATGTAACTCATTGGTTAACAACTTGAATTTTTCGACAACCAATATAGAACGATTATTTACTTTTGTCTACCGTCATCTCTCGCAAATTGTCCCAGGAGTTTAATGTGGAAAGACTATTTTAAACCAAGGGATAGTTAAACATTCAAATTTTTGATCATTTTTGTCCAATGGAGGAAATTTAATTTGTCAAAACCCTTAGCCATAAGGTATAATGGGTCTAATATAGTCAAGCTTTCAATCTAAAACTAGTCGATTAAGCTTCTAAATCTTCATAATTTGATTTGAAAGATGATGATTCTAGTCGGGTTGTCTCCAATCAGTACAACACTTTTAATTAGTAATGTTAAATATTTACTCTTTAAAAAAAAGGGTTGAAAAGTTGAATCTTCATTTTGCACAAAACCTAGTATAGCCCACTATACTCCAATTATGCGTTCTTCCAGTACCATAATTAAGCACAAAATCGTCGTCAATTTTGATAATACCCAGTCAAACAAGTATTGTTGAATTCTTAATGCTCATTTGTGGTTACTTAATGAAAAATTCAAAAGTTTAAGGAAAGTTCAATGGAGGATTTATTTTTAAGTTTCAATCATTTTTATTTGTTTAACAAATTCGCATAATTTCTTTAACGGACTTAAAAAGAAAAAAAGGCCCGAAACCGAAATTTACAATGAAATAGACTATAATGGGTTATTTTTGACCGGACCCAAGACGGATTAGCGTTAAAAAATGTTGTGACTTTTGTTTTTAAATTTTAATATTTTTTTATTTTTGAAACCTTTTCGATTCTTAACATCCGTTTCTAAGCCTCTTACTCTTTCATTTTTTTTCGCTCAAGCTTTTAAGTAACTCAAACTTTTTCAAAAAGACTGGTTTCTATTCTAGTTTTACTAGGATAAAACCACACATTATTATTATTAAGTTAATATGTAACGGCGTAACCCGCGGAACTAAGTACTAACGTACTTTGCAATGGCAGATGTTTTTTTCTCCAGAGACATTGGGTTGACCATTTGTCGAGTTGACTGATTCAGCATTTTTTATTTCGACCTGCAGCCAGACATAGGGATTCCCGATTTGGGATTCGAGTCTTGAAAGACTCGAGTCGGACTCGAGTCCTCAATAGGGACTTGAGTCCGAGTCTTTTTTTTTTTAAAATTGGGACTCAGACTCGAGTCCAAGTCTTTGTTTAATCGCAGACTCGGACTCGGTTCGAGTCTTTAGAATTGTTAAAAGACTCGAGTCTTAAAAAGTCAATTTTGCAAAGGAAAATTATAATAAATTAAGACATTAAGAAAACAAATCTTTTAAACGGTTTTAATTTTTTTTTGTGTATGTCAAGAAATTGTATTTCATTTTGAACATAAAAATTAATTTAATTAAATAAAATGAAAGCAAAAAACCGCTTAGTTTCTCATCGCTTTTTTATTATAACAAAGAGAAACGTTCTGATTGTTATTTTCTCTCATTTAGATTAGCATTTTTTTTAAATTTTCTATTGAACTATTGATAACTATCATGTCTAGCATCAACATTGAAAGTAAAAAACTTTCTTAAGGGCTCGAGTCTTTGGGATTCGAGTCCCAGATTTGAGACCGACTCGGATTGCGATTTACGAGTCTTTAAAAATTCGATTAGGACTTCGACTCGATCTCAAGTCTTTAAGTTGCGAAAGACTCGGATTTAGACTCGAGTCTTTTAAAAATTGACGAATCCCTAAGTCTGCCTGCAGCTCGTTCCTCACTCGAACGAAATCGACCGCTTAAAATCATTTGCAATAGAATCATTAGAATGCAGGTATCAGAAAGTATCTCTCAATAGGATTCCAGTAATAGGTAAGTGACAAGCAACACAAACTACCTGAATTATATGAGTGGCTTCACAGAAGTATCTTCTTTTAAAAACTTGGTCCAACAAATTGGAGTCATGACGTGTATTCTTTGAATTAAAATCGCTTATGACATGCTAAAGATTTTGAAATATCGTATTAGCTATCCCACAAATCTAGTACCCAACCTAAGAATATATGGATAACTAGAAGGTCTAAGCTTTAGTCATACGTAATTTCTCAAAGCATTCCTGTTTATGCCGCCAGGCGTGTCTTTCAAAAAATAATTTCAATAGGCAATTTACTCCAAGATTGATTCCTTTTAGATAAATATACTCAGAATAAATAAATATGGCCCTTGAATTATGAAATAAAAAATGCAAAATTAATGAAAAACTAAGGTTTTCATTACATTTCCATTAATAAAAACGATTAAAAATCCAGGTTGCTCCTTAGTTGATCATTAAGATTTCTCATTAATGATCCAACAAACTTGTGTTGACTAGACTTGTATACTTTTGAAACAAATCAATAACTTTTACTTCATCGATTAGCCTCTTTTAAATTAATAAAGCTTGAGGCTATGTTTTGAACTTTGCAAAAGATAAATTATTTTAAAATCACAAAAATGTTTGCAATTTTTATTTACTCTTGAAATCAAAGCCAACATCTTGTTCAAGATCTTTCTTATTGATTTAGGCAATATTTTATTAAATATTTTTGATATTTGAATTATTCAAGAAAGTATTTGAATGACTTATAAATCCAAGAAAGCACGGATATGCACTAAATATTTAATATTTTTTAATATTTTATTCATTTGATTAATTTTTAATGATTTAATTTCAATTATTACTTTCGACAACAAAATATTCTTTTTTCTTTCAAAATGGAGTATAATGACGATTTGATTAAAAATTTTCAACGAATTGAAAGTTTCTTAAACATTTACAACATCGTTTACATGACCATAGAAATAGTCCTAATCATATTTGGAATTATCACTAACATAGCCTCTCTATTAGTCATAAGCTTTCAAAATAAAAAATCTTTAAAAATAGCTGGTTCAAGTTACTTAAAACATATCGCAATTTTTAATATTTTCTACTTGATTATTCATTTTTATTCGTTCACATTAAACCATATAATCTACAATTTTAACCTGGAGGACTCATTAAATGTAATACTTTTTATCTATTTGCTTCACACAGATCCAATTGTTTGTAAGATATGCATGTTCTTAAGAAGTATCTTGTTAAATTCAAACGTTTTTTTGACCATGTTATTCTCTTTGGAACGAGTATTCGCAATCTATTTTCCGATACAAATGAGAACAAAACGAATAAACAGCAATTTATTAATTTATATCTCATTTATAATCGTTCTAGTATCATCAAGTTATTTGCTTGTATTTGTCTCTATAATCCCAATCGAAGATTCAGAAGACAATTTTACAAATTTATTCAATTTTTCATCTAATTTTAATTTTATGTCTTTGTCTCCATCGTTTGGTCAACACGTTTGTGCCATTTCACTCAAAGATTTAAAACGATTTTTCATGTTTCATGCAATTAACAATTGTCTAACTATAGTTTCTTATATTGTAATCGTAATATCAACAATAACCCTCATTTGCAAGATTAAAAAAAGACCTAAAAGGGACATAAAGTTATTTGATTTTAATAAACGTAAATCTTCACCGTTAATGACAAAAATATTTATCAAAAAAAAAGCTAATGATATGAAGCTTTTGATAACGTTTTCGGTATGTTTTATAATTTTCAATTTGCCTTATTGTTTAGTACGAGTGCTCCTGATTATGTTCAGAGAGAATTTTGATTCTAAAAATTTGGATGAATTTTTACACAAAATAAAAATAAAAATGGTATTTTTGGTTCTTGATATACTGCAATTATTGAATTTTTGTGTAACTGGATTTTTACTTTTTTGGTCGGGACAGCTTTTTAGAAAACAGGGTTATCATTTATTTGTAAAATTTAAAAAAAATTTTTGAATAATAAAAATTTATAAATCAAAGGACCAAAACTCGGATTTTTTTTCTTTTAAATTTCGTTCTCGTACAACAAAAGCAGTGAACGATGAAACACAATTTCCAATAAAATATTCGCTCTTACCCAACACAGCTAAATCAATAATTGGCAACCATGGATCATGATGAACCAAATTCAATTCCAAATCTTTTTCTATAAAATAATCTCTAATCTCATTTATCATTGGGTCTTTATCAGTTGCTATGTATACATCTCTGACCGTTCGGTTTAATCTCTCGATTAAGATTTTGTCCAATTTTTGTAAGATTGAACTCTTACTCGGGAAACAAATATCCTTGGTAACTTTACGACCGGTGTCTTCTAAACACTGAGGCGATGACATGTAATGGTCGTACCCTTCGACGTCTCTACACACGTTTGACCAATCGATACCATTTCTTAGATGTATTCCGACATACTTTTTGTCTTGGAAATATTTTTTTATCAACTCCGCGGATTCATTTTCAATTTTATCCGACCATGTAAAATACTTTTGATTTTCTCGGTCTTCTCTTTTGACTGGATAAGACGCTGGTGCACCTCGAAAGGCCAAAACAGGGTACTTGTCACCCGGGTATTTGTTCTTCCATTGATCAAATTCTGAGAATCCGAGGACAAAGTTAATGCTCAATGGAAAATCATCAACCCCCAATTCGGTCCAAAAATTCCCCATTGGATTTCCGTCTTTCATTTTACAGTCTTGAGATTTATCATAAGACCAACAAAAACCAGTTCGATTTTGTTTTGGCCAAGAGACAGGTGCTATCGAACTCATAAAATCATCAGCCGATATGACACGATGAAATTTTTTCAACTCATCAAATTTGAACCATTCATCAAATGGTACGTTTTTATAAGTCCTAAACGGAGGTACTACTAATGTTCGATTGAGACTTTTAGCAAACGACATCGATCCCAAGAAATGATCGGCCTGGTTTCCAAAACGTCCCATACAAAGACAAAAAATGACATAACCATTCGAATCATATTCAAAACAGTTTATAGTGATAAATATTAATGATAAAAATATGATTAAAATTTTCATGATTGACCCCGTTTTAAAAATATTCATAAAATATAAATTTGTGTGAAAGACATTTTTTATTGAAAAAAAAAGTAAAAGTGTTTAAAGGTGGGTCTAATAAATAAGTGGTTTCGTTTATTAACCTAGATTTAAATTATTTTATTCGATTTTGTGTTGTTTTTGATTTATTTTAGATTAGTATGTTTTGTTGACAATGGGGTATTAGAAAATCGATTTTTTTGTTTTAAAAATTATCGTTTTTTTTTGTTTTTCAGTCAAGTAAAATAAAGAATTGTGTTGAAACAAGTCGGTTGTTAAGATAGATTAAAAATTAGAATAAACCCCTTAGCGGTTAGAAACAAGCACGCTCGAGCGGACATCTTACGCAAATTATTAATGATAATGCTAGTCTACAGTAATATTATCAAATCAACACTATTACCGTATTGTCTCATGATAGACACCAGGGGTAATAAGCAATACTCGAATATAAGACCATGAGCATGAGCTTATCAAATCAAATCCGTAGTTATTCGAGTATTGGCAGAAATACAAGAGCAAAATTAACTTTTCGTATTTTGACCATGATCTTGTATTTTTGCCAAAACTGGTCTTGTAGCTCAGACAAACTCATGGTCTTATATTCGAGCATTGGTTATTACCCCTGGTGTCTATCATGAGGAAATACGGTATTTTTACTAAAATTCACATTACGTAAAATTCAAGTTAAAAGTAAGCATGCCGAATAAACTCTATTTGGGGCTGGTCAATTCAACCATCACGTGATTTTTGACATGATTTTTCTAACTTGTTAAAACTAAGGCCACGTGATTTTTAAGTCAAACATGAGATCAGTTTTATTAAAGTTATGAAAAAATATGGTGTCCATCAAATATAAAATTTCAATAGTAAATTTGATAAATAATAATTTTCGTATCAAAGAGTTAAAAGAAAATTACACCCGCTTCACAGTCAATCATAGCAAACAATTTATAGACAAACGAACTGGAATTGAAGGCCTATGGATCAAATGGAAAAAATAAAATAAGATCAATGAACGGGTTCAATAGAATATATCTACATGATTATTTAGACGAGGTCATGCGGATTAAATATTTGTAAGTGAGACTCACGAGATCACGTGGTAGTTGAATTGACCAGCTCCCTCGATTTTTAGTAATTTTTAAAAAGATGAAATTTAAAAACAGAAGATAATTAAAACTAAGGAGGAAAAAACTGAAGAGAGAAACAACAGTGTAATATGAAAGTATCGATAAAAAGCAGGTACTTACATGATCAAATAAATCCTTCGGGCCAAAAGACGATGCGGATGGTGAATATTTTACACATTTTAGGATTCCGTTACAAATGTTTGAGAAAGTCTCCGATTTCGACTGATTGTCAAATTTTAATGAGGTTTCTTTAGTATCTAAAATTTCGAAATTGAAATTACGGGAATTATATTTCCGTAGACAAGACGACGATTCGACATCTTGAAAGACCAATTTATCACTTAAAATACAGATTCGAAAGAGATTTTTTTGGAATGAGTTAAAAGAGTATGCAGGAAAAATAATGATAATATCCGGAAGTGATGCTCCTTTTACAGTGAGAGAATTTGAAAAAACATCCACACCAGAGAAATGCTATATTGATCATTTTTTGAAATAAAACGCTATTTCTTTTAGCGATAAAAATTTTTTACTTAACTAGTTGCCATCATCAGGGTAATTAATCTAAAATGAATACCCCAAATTGTAAGATGTTAATGTTCACGAAATTCAAAACTTTAGTGCTATCTGAATTTGTCATTTTTGACATCGGAACCGTAATCTACGACCCCGAAAACCCCAAAAAATCATTTTTTGTTCATGGGGGTCAAAAATCAAAAATTTTACCCCTACCCCTCCGCTTTTTGCAGCCTAATTATAACATTTGAAAAACAGCTAAAACCTCTAGTTTAACCTTAACAAAGAAAAAGGTTCGGTGAAAAGTGACCCCTGGGACTACATACAATTTAACTAAAAAATTCCCTTTTTGCCGTTTTTGTCCGTGGACGACTTCCGAGAAATTTTTTCTTCGGCCGATTTGGGTAATGGCATCAATGGGAGCTTTTTGGCTTTCAGATTGTACCTCCAGGTCAATACTATCTTTTTCCAATCATGAGTTCTAAAATGTTAAAATTAAGCAACTTATCATTGCTGCAAAAAGCAGAGGGTAAAATTTTTGACCCCCATGAAAAAAAAATGATTTTTTGGGGTTTTCGGGGTCGTAGATTACGGTTCCGATGTCAAAAATGACAAATTCAGATAGCACTAAAGTTTTGAATTTCGTAAACTTTAACAAGTCTATTCGTATTTTTAAAGATATTCAGTCTTCAAAACCCCAAAGAAAAAAAACATAAAGTAAAAAAACATTTGCAATTTTTTTCATAGCAAAACAAATAAAATTAAAATAATTTTCATAAATTATCGAAAAAGAAAAAAATTTGTTTTTCATAAAATTGTGAAATACCAACAAAAAAAAAACAAGTTTCTTTAGTTTAGCATTCATTTCATTCAATTTTTGTTGTCAAAAAAAACAAAAACCAAAACTATAATGAACTAGTTTTTGAAGCCACTTTTAAAAAATGACCAAAAACCAAAAAATAAAAAAAAACTCATCGTATTTGTACGATGACGAAAATTTTGTATCATTTTCAAAACAATTAGAAAAATTAGGTCTTCAAATACGAGACATAACCGGTGATGGTAATTGTTGTTTTCGTGCTTTATCCGATCAAATGGAAGGAAACGAGTCGCAACACTTGAGTTATCGTAAACGAGTGTGCCAATTTATACGTCAAAATCGAAACGAATTTGAACCATTCATAGCTGCGTTGATCGAAGACGATGATTCAAGTCATAAAAAATCAAACAAACTTGACTCTTTTGAACAATATTTAAAAAATATGGAACAACCTGGTACTTATGCTGATAATTTATGTCTTGTTGCATTCGCTCGTTTGTTCCAATTGAACATTAACATACACCAAATTGGTCTGCCTATATGGACTATAAGTGGGTTGAGTGGAGCTTCGAATCCGGTCGTTCGAGAGCTTCATTTGTCCTATCACAACGGCGAGCATTACTCGAGTATTCGCCCCTTAGGCGACAAGTCTAAACAACCAACTAATATTTTTTACACCCAAAAAATCGAAACAAAGTCAAAAATGAGTTCTTTGATCAACGGGTTTGATGTTTGGGATATAAACTCGGATGAAGTCTATGACAAAATTGAACAAGTTATGTCAGTGACGAATTCAAGTGATGTGGAAATGATCAGGGAAAAATTAATCGATTTCAATTTGGACACTGAAATGGTCATAAACTATTTATTGAATGAAGAGACCAAAACAAAACAAAAGTCATCTGGTAATAAACGAGACAAAAAAGTTGAAAAAAAGCTGCGACAAATGGAAAGACATAAAAATAAATTTTTAGAAGAAAAACAAAAAAAAGATCTTGAGGCATCAGAAACAGAAACAGTAACAACGAATACGCCAAATTTAAATCTTTTAAATATTCAGACGCAAGCGATTTAATAAAAAAATTTTTTGTTACAAAAAATTATGCAATTTTTTTTAGTAGAAATTAATAAACCAATAATTTTGTAATTTGTTTTTCTCTTGGCTTCTTTTTACTCGTAGCTGTGACTAAGCTAAAAGTAAACTTAACTCCCCCAGACTAAAATTTTTGAAGTTTTTATTATGATAGAAAAGTTAATTCGAGTTTCAATCCGAAAGATTCATTTAACAACAAGAATATTGACTGCTAAACACCCGGCTCCTATTAAATCACCACCTGAAGTACCTTTAATTTGTTGTGGTTCAGGTTGTAGTTCGTGTGTATGGATCAAGTATGCTGAAGACTTGATTAAGTATTATGAAAAAAATTTGGATCAAAGAGATAAAGCGCTAAAAGAAGCGTTGATTGAGATTGAAAAAATTGAAGATGTTAATCTAAGAGATTTTTTGGCTATGGAAATTAAAATTAGATTAAAATAATTTCTTATTTTTTTTTTAAATTTCGATTTATTCAGATTTCAATTTTTAGTTGTTTAAAAATAAAAAATTCAATTTTTTCAAGATTTCGACAAAGACTCTTATCGAACGGCTCCTTAATAGACGACCAAGAGGAATACCATAAAGGCCAAGGGGAGCTAAGAGTCTTGCTTAAAGTTTTGTATGCTGGTTTTCCAACTTGATGTTACATAAAGTACTGTCTATATGCCCGAGCCAAATTAAAGTTTTTTTTGAATAAAAATCGATTTTTACGGAGAACCATAAACCATAGGTCGGTGAAAATAGTCTGAAGTTTTTTGGGAATTTCTCACGAACCGTAACTTTTTGACTTTCAGGAAAAAAGCATAGGTCCGTATTTTTCAAAAAATAGGTCGTCCGTGTTTTAGCAACAGCCCTTAAAATGGTTCAAAAAAGGTATTTTTTTGGAAAATTGAAAGAATTTTTTTTCCATAATCAAGTATGTTTCAAAAATCTAAAACTTACATTTTGTTCAGAATTTTCTGCTCTACAAGCTGATCACTAATAAAATTTATGTTTTGGGGTAATCCTGGAAGGAGATGTAAAAAAACTTGAAAAATCCGTCTTTTTGTTTCCTGGCCAAGCTAAACGATAAAAATTTTTTTCTTTAAAAAAGCATTAGCGTGTGTAAAATTTTGTGCTTTTTCTGAATCTGTATAAAAAATAATACATATGAGGTCATTTGAGATAGTAACAATCGAAAAACCAAGACACACTCCTTCAAAAGACATAAAAGTAGTGATGCTGGTTAAGCTTGGTTAGCCAAATCTGGTCAACCAAAACCAGGTTAAACAAAAATAGGTTAACCAGTTTTTGGTTAACCAGATTTGGCTAACCAAAAAATTGGCTAACCAGACATGACTACATAAAAGTTGAGCCCCTTTGGGCAAAAATTTTCTTTTTAGACCCCTCTAAAAATTTGCCATTCTTAGATTTTCATATATGGAGAACAAAGTTATCAAGTCGGATTTTGCAAGTTCAGATAACATGGAAGTTTTGCATGGCGCGAACCTTACTTTGACCGGTTCGTCTTCTGGCATCTGAAGGCAGTGTCCAACGAAAATGAGTTGACGTTTACTAATCTCATTTCGGACTGGGCTCTATCTGACGGCGTTATTAAGTTATTGGTTGTTCATTTGATTTTGAAACTCCTAGCATTATTCTGTTTAATCATAAATGTTATCTACGACTACGAAAATCGCAGAAAAACAATTTTCATTTGTATAAACAGGGGGGTACTAGTAAGAAAAATTTTTGAACACAAGGTCCATTTATAAAAAAATTCATGGTTATATCCCCCTTTCTGTGTAAGAAAATTACAGAGGAGTCGAAATTTTAAAAGTTGAAAAATCTTGGTTTAAACAATCGCATTTATTTTTTTTCAAAAAAAATTCTCATGGAGGTCTTGAGGATGGGTCTAAAATTTCATCAATAAAAATTTTTTGATTTCGATTCTTTTCTTGTCATTTTTTGTCCCGTTTTTCACGCTTTCGATCTGCTGCATTTAAACATTAAAGAACTAATGTTTGGGATTAGCTATCATTGAAATGTAAACCGAAAGCTAAAAAGCTGTAATTGACACTTGGAAAAAAATCAATATTAATTCCGTTTTTGTTATTTTAATCGTTAATTATTCTTAAATGAGTCCGTAATTTGGAAGAGATACGTTTATTATTTTTAATTGTGTAATTAAATATCCTCAAACATTATTCAATTTTTCACATACGTGTATCCTAGTTTCTTTTTTTTATAGACACTAGAAGACTATTAAAGGTAAAACTTACTGTTTTTTAACTAAAATTCTAATCCTACATTTAATATTGATAATTTACATAACAGCTTATCTTTCAATAATGAGTCTTAAATTCTCTATTTTTCTAATCCTCTCATCTATTGGGTCAATCAAAACAGACCATTTATGTGAATCTTCAACCTTGGTCTTAACCTGTCGATTCAAAAGTAACTTTATTCTCGGCAAAAATTTTTTTAAAAATTTTTCAAGCTATCAAACAATCTATATTGACATGAATTACAACGAGTTAAGCTTTGATCTTTACGAAAATGATTACGTGAATAGTACTCTTATACTTTCAAGGGTATCTAGATTCAATCTCAATTATTCACGATCAATAATAAACTTTTTTAGAGAGACTCATTTCCATGAATGTACAATGAATTTCTTACTAAATGGACTCAGTTTGTCTCAAGACGAATATTGTTCCGATTCGCTTAAAATTTTAATTCAAAAACTAGATTTCAAGAGAGACAAGGTTGAGAGACATGTTTATTTTAATTCGTCATCTTATTCCGATCCAATATGCCCATTTTTCTTTTATAACTCGTTTATAACATCATTTTATTTTAATCTAGACCAAGAGGATCCTCAATTTATTCAATTACCAATTTGGGATTTTTTTTCTTATGCATCAAAAACAAAGTTTGATCAAATTATTATCACAAAAACCTCAAGTTTTAGTTTGTCAAAAACGTTTTTATCAATTTTGACCGCTTCAGAAACCGAATATTTAGAACTAAATGATTTGTCTCTTCTTAAAATCGATGATGAAACATTCAAATTTTACTCGTTTCTAAAAATTTTAAAACTAAGCTTGAACAATTTCAAGTATTTCATTCGTCAAAATGAAAACGCTTGGTTAACTAACTTGAATACATTTTCAAATTTAAATTTTAAAGATTGTAATGGTATTAAATTAATCAAACCTGAAACGGATATTAATTTTTTATTTTTGGTATTCGAAGACTTAAAACGAGAGTATGTTTTTCCTGATGAGGATTTTTGTTATTTCAAGTCATACCCTCATACAAATTTAGTATTCCCAGTTATTTTGACCAAAGTCGATTTGGAATGTTCGTGTACTT
The DNA here is from genome assembly GCA_022207745.1 of Brachionus rubens. Lineage (NCBI taxonomy): Eukaryota > Metazoa > Rotifera > Eurotatoria > Ploima > Brachionidae > Brachionus > Brachionus rubens. The sequence goes on from JAJVHD010000013.1 coordinate 2,673,213, forward strand.
TAGTCTGGCTTCTATTAAACCATAAAATGACTAAAGTCTTTAAAATATCAGAAAATTTACTCGATTTAAACACATCTTCGGTTCATAAATGTTTTGATAATTTTGAACAAAAAGTCTCAAATTGTAATTTTACACAAAGACTTCATGATTGTGGTACCAATCTTGTTGAAACAGATTTTTATTTTCAATGTGATTTTAACAAAATATACGGTACATGTACTTCACGTTTGATCGAAATTTCATTTATGATTATTATTTTTATATTAGCTCTACCACTCAACATGTTAAGCTTGTACGCTCTTTTTAAAAATAAATTAAAAGAGAACATGTTCAAATACATTCGATTACAGATCGTATTTGAAACTATTTCAATATTGACTTTAATTTTTAATTTTAGTTTAAAGTTTTCGTCTGATGCGATTACATATAGCGAAGATTTATTATGCGAATATGATTTTCGTTCAGACAATCCAACTCTAAACGTTTACAAATACAAATACTTTAATTTTTTGACATATTTTGCAATAACATGCGCTTTAATGTCCAACATACTAATGGCATATGATCGTTTTTTATTTATAACTAGTTATAAAACATTTTTTAATACGTGTAAAATAAAGAGAGTAAACACAATTGTGTTGCCAGTGATAGTTTTAATTGGAATAATTTTAAATTTTCATCATATTGTTATTGGTGACACGAAAATAGACATTGATTTTTATTTTAATATTCGTTTTAAACTTTATATATTTCAAGATGTGTTTTATGTATTAATGGGTATGTTATCAGGTTTTATAAATGTAAAATTAGTCATGTTTATTTTTAAAGCGAAAAAGAAAAAAGCAGCTCTGTTAGGACATCGTTCTCAAAATAAAAAAGAAGTCACCAATTTGATTAAAACAGTTATTCTAATTATAATCAATTGTAATTCGATTATATTAACACGTATACCAAATTTTATTTTAAGTTATAAACGTATAACTTTATTTATTTTACAAGACTATTCGGTAATAACACTAGATCGATCAAAAGGACTTGATTCAATTTTTAGGATGTTTTTAATTTTAACTAATTTTTCTTATTTTTTAAATTTTTTTATCAATTTTTATTTTAATAGCAGATTTAAGGAAATAATTTACAAAACTTTAAAAAAAAAAACTTTAAAATAAATTATCACAAAATTGTTTTTTTTTTGCTAAATAGATTTTGGTTCACGTTCGGTCTATCCGCAACGCCATTTACTTTACAATTTCTGACCACATAACCGTGTTCCCCATATATGAAAACCGCAAGTTCACAAAATCTTAGGGGGGAAGTGGTCAAAAATTTCAATTTTTACCCAGGTGTGCCTAAATTTAGCCACTCTTGAGTCAGTTGTCTTTAGTATATCGTTTGTATCAATGTAAAATAAACACAATTTTATGGTTAATGAAACAGATTCTGATAGAGAAAAAAATTTTACACAAGATAAAAGTGTTTTTGAAGAAAAAAAAATGGTAAAATTTTTTTATTTTTAATAAAATAACAAAAAAACGTCAATTTTTTTCGTTTTTTGGAATCTGGTCCGTGGAAAGTCCCAAAACATATACTTTTTAACCTATCGGCTTGGAGAGAAATTTACTGTAATTTAGGCACTTTTTTGACAAATTAAAAGAATCGTTTATATGAATAATTATATATGTTTTCGATGGTAATTCTATACGAGAATCACGAATTTTGAGTTTTGATTTTTAGCACCTTTTTAGGCAAATTGTTTCTATTCTGCAGGTTAATGAATAAAAAATCTAGTCCCAATATTTTGTAGAGAATTTTCTGCTCTCCAAGCCGATAGGTTAAAAAGTATACTATTTTAGTCACACTTTGTCCCTATCTTGTCCTATTGGACCGATTAGACAAAGTGTGACTAAAATAGTATAATGTATCCTAAATATAAGTATTTCAAATGGCTGTCGTCATTTTATAATTAACAATAACTTTAATGAAAACGCTCCAACTCAACGTAAATAACATCTGTCACTAAAATCAGGACACGGGATTTTTTTTACAAAATAAAATACGGACTGAGGATTCCGTAAGTGAAACAAAAACAAAAACTTTAGTTAAAAATATGCACATCCAATTATCTACAGTTGCAACAAAAAATATTAAATGCAATTTTATGGAATATTTATGTCAATAAGGGGTGGTATAATTGGAGAAAATGATGGACCTTGTAGTTACAAAAGGATCCGTACCTCAAGGTGTATTAAATCAGAGTTGTTCCTCAAGTCGAGATTTTCCAAGTCTTTACCCATAAAAGTCAAGTCAAGTCGCAACTTGACTTGAATTTTTCCAAATCTTCAAAGTCAAGTCACGACTTGACTGGGGTTTAGGGGGTTTTGGTTAGCGCTTATAAGCAAGGAAATACGGTACTCTGATTAAGTTTTTTGCTTGAAATATTTTGACAACAACGTGAATACACAGGTCTTTTTCTTTTACTCTTGACTTTTTATGCATTATCTGAACACAGCACATGAGACTGTTACTTATTTGTCTAAAATAAATTAGGGTAAACAATTATTCACTTAATCGGTGAACACGAATTGTTCACATAATAGGTGAACATTTGTTCTCACAATGGGGGAGACCCCTAAAATGGCCAAGAAGATTTTTTTCTGAAATAGGAAACCGGAAATCTAATGGAATTAGTTAGTTATCAAGGAATGGCATAGCTTTAACACTGGGTTGTTATTCTGTCTTGAGATTTCGTTTGGATCTTGAGTTATAAAAAATATCTTTATGCTTTAAATTCAGACATATGTACCCATAAATTTTAAGGTACTGGGTGGATATGGCTTACCCAAAAAAATCAGGTATTAGGTTCGGGTATGGTATGGGTTACCCAGAAATTTGGAAATCTTATAGATTCTTAGGTGTTTTTTTTTGAAAAAAATTGGGTTTTGGGTAAATATACCCAAATTTTCGACCCATACCACTCAGACCCATACCTAAAACCCGAAATTTCTGGGTCATACCCGAACCCAATACCTGATTTTTTCGGGTAACCCATCCAGTACCTTAAAATTTATGGTTACATATGTCTATTTAAATTACAATTTCATACTGATTTTAATTATTTTATATGCGTCAAACTCATTTTTCCGAACAGATTAAGGGACATAAATGCGAAGTGGAAATCGATAGCGTGTGAAATACTTATCGACTTATGTGATGATAGATGCATAAACTATCATGAAAGATTTTTATTTCATTTTAAACTATAAAAAAAAAACATTTGTTTAATCAAAAATGTTAAAAGTGCTTTAAAAACTTGTAAAAAGTGAACTATGATTATTTTTAAAATTTTCTATAGTTAAAAAAATTTAAAACTTCCTTTATGAAAAGGGGTTATGACAATTTATTTAAATAAAAAAAAACAAAAAAATTATTTTATTCATTATGAAATTCGGACGAATTAGTAAAAAGAAATTTAATGCTAGAATGTGTTCTTTTTCAAATGATGCGTGTATTGCTTTCGATAAGAAGCACAACATGCTGCCAATTGTGCCATACGCCATGTCTTACTCACTTGACCATTACTATGTATATTACTGCAATTCACATTTTTACACAATTCAAAATGAGATCCTATTGATGAACGTTTAGACTTTATAAATGGACTATCTTCATAATTAATATTACGAATTAGTATTGACCATAAAAGGTTATCATTTTGGCTATTGTCTTCGTTTACTAAAAATTTTGTTTCAACACTAGGTGTTTGTATAAATAATAAAGCGATTAATATACATAGGAAATGAATTAAATTTTTGTTGATCGAATTCATTTTTTTTTGTTCAAAATTTTCAAAATTTACTTTTAATAAAAATTATACCTTAAAAAAAAAAAAGGAATTTTTTTTTTAATATAAATTGAAACCGTGTGGGCAATTATAAAAGTTTTGCGTGATGAAAAAAAGAGTTAAATAATTATCAGTTTTTACGAAAAAAATTTAGTCGAATGAAAATTTTTTTTTTTTTCTGAAAAAAAGATTATGTCAGTTGCTGCTGATGCTGCTTTTTTAAAAGATTAGTCAGAAGGAAATAAATTTTTTTTTTTTTTAAAAACTAAAACTAAATATTTACTGTTCCTACTTGAATAAATAAAACACAGCCCATTTAATATTGAAATAATTTCGAAATGAAAAACTTTTGAATTTTTAATTAATATTGTCAATCAAAAGGTTCCCTTTTTTTATAAAATTTGTTTTCACCAACTCAACAGCCTACTTGACTTTTATGTTTATCATAGACGACTCTGTTTCAAGCTTTACTATTACTTCGAATCCAAACGCGTGACTTTTTTGAACCAATCTACCTTTTTTTTGTTTCAAAAATAGCTCTTTATTGCCACTTAAAAAAATGTAAGGAAACAATTGAAAAACTTAAAAGCCGGAACTGCAAAATTTATCATGACACTAAAGTAAACCGATTGTTTAACTAAATTTTCGGATGAAAAAAATAAAAAAAAATTTTAAAAATCGGCTCTTTATCACTCGAATAATTAAAATAAAAATTACGTAACCAAGTAATTTTTTACTATCTTATATTGCATAAGGGCCTACAATTCTTTTGATAACAACAACTACAAAATTTGATTGACAAAACATGAACTTTTGAGAACATTAATATTTAATATTCTCATTTACATGATTTGTTTCATTTTAATATTTGGTTTAGATAATTGTATATTGGGTTAATTTAATTTAGTTTAATGAAATTTTGTATGCGCATGACTTGGTTTACTTCTTAACAATCACACCCGAGCAAATTATTATTCCAACCAGAAACGTTTCATTTGAGACCGTACGATTTTCTTTAATCTCATTTAAAAAAAAAAGGGTCTAAATTTTTGTAATCTTTACTTAGCTTATGGCAAGTGTAATTTTGCTAAACCTTTTATTTTTGTTTAAAAATATCCCGAACGCCTAATGAAATTCAAAGACAAGCGATCAAATTTAATGTTTTCAATAATCTCATCAATTTGAAAACAGGTCTATTTTCATGAAGAGGAGGTTAAAAAAAATTATTTACTAAAAATTATTTTCTATATTAGACTTAAATGGTCAATCGTTATCTCGAAAGGTTTTTACAACTCTTCAGACTTGTTTGATTTTAATTAATAGAAAAAAAAAACATTTTAATCAGAATAAATAAGTTTAAAGTTGATTTTTGTGTTATTTTTGAACTATAAAAAAAAACGATTGTCGAAAAATACGCGAATCCTAATAAATTAGTCTGAATTTTTTTAGTTCAAATATTTATGGCTTCTTTAGAGTGGTCCGAAAACAATGAAAAATCTATTTTTAAAAAATAAATTTTGAAACAATTTAATAAAAAAAAACGATTTTTTTAAAATTATAGATTTTCTCATAAAGGAAACGTGAGATTATTTATTAAAAAATCAAATTTTTTTACTCGTGTTTAAAAACAGAGCTATTAAATAAAGGTTTGAATAAACCTGCTTTAGACTCAATTTTCTATAGACATATTAAATTAGGGTCTACCTATCACCCACAATAAAATAACTGTTACGATCCTGTAATGTTTCATAGCATTTTTTTTTGATAGGTTTTGAACAAAAAAAGAAAATATGCTATGAAAGGGACCAGCGATGAAAATATTTGCAATGAAAAATTTATGCTATCAAAAAATGTGGTCTGCTATGAAAAAAAATTATGCTATGAAACAATCCCCTCTCACTGTTACACACAATCAAAATAATTAAATACTCTTTTCAACACAACTTTGAATTTAAAAATAACTTTTAGCCACAAAAAATGAAACTAACGTGTATCGAATTATGACAACAGTGAACCAAAAGTGAAAGTTTTTCTTGGTCATTGTCGTCATTGATCTACTCAAGAAAACCCAAACCGTTCATATTAAATTAATTTCGTATTAGGCAGGTCATGCTAAAGGTTTAATGACCCTGCGAGAGCTTCAATAATTTCATTTGAATTGTAACTCCTGTTCCTTATGCGATTGCTACCCATTTATACATAAAAGGAAACTATTATCAGAAGAAATATAATATTCTTTTTGGCTTAAATTAAAAATTTAAGGTAAAAATTTGTCTAATAAATTATGGTTTCGGCAAAACTTATAGCTGTGGGTAACAGTTTTTGATTCAGGGTAACCATTGAACCCCATTAAATTAGGATAAAATTTTTAATCATTTTATCGAGTATGTTCTTGGTTTAATTCGTTAATAAAAATAGAATTTAAACTCACAAGTATTTTTTTTACTTAACACTGTAGTTAAAAAGCTGATAAAATTCTTATCAAAATACGACGATCGTACTTGATGAAAAGCGACAAAATATGACAGAAAATACAATTAAATTCAACAATTTTTTTTATTTTAATTTTACAGATGACGTTTTTGAAGAGTCAAATATCCAAGACGAACAAATAATTCCTTTTGACAATTCAAATGAAGAATTGTGACCATTTTTAAATTCGGAATACTTGACTAAAACATTTTATGCAACCGTAATCATTCAAAACTTTCAAAAATGAACCTTCATAAACGTTCAAGGTTTTGAAGGTTTTTTAATTTAAATTAATAAAAGAATTGTGCAATAAAAGATAATTTCTGCAGTAATTAACTACAATTTTTTGCAAAAAAGGGCGCAATTTTTTGTCGTCTCTGGTAATAATCATCAAAAATAGATTCGAATTGATTTTTTTATTCGGGTTTAAAGTCTCTAAAGTTTTTCCAAAAATTTAACCATTCATTTAAAAAAATTCAAAGCAATCATCAAAGCAAAGCTAAATTCCGGCACAGTTCAACATTAATAAGGTATTAATTAACCATTAACAACAACTAAATTAACCTAAATATTATTTCTCTCGATTGAAACTATGGATATTTCAAATCATTAATTAGTTGCTAAGTGTAGTTACACTGCATCATTACTTACACCTTCTTAAAAAAAATTATCTTTATCTGAATCAACTTTCAAGTTGTAATTAATCATCCCTAAAGATCTCTATTGGACACAAATGGGCTTTAAATGTTAAAAGTAAAGTTGTATTGTCTTAATCAACCGATACATGACTGAATATTCTAAATATACATTTTAGAACCAAGAGTTTTCAAATAATTTATCGATCTTCTCAATAGTCCATTTATCTTTTAAATAAATCCTTGAGTTACGACGAGGCTGAATAATTTAAATTTACTTTTGATCACAACTCCTTTCACATAAATCCTAAATTTCACCCTTTAAAGTATCCGCAAACTCTTGTGTTGGGCAATGTAAAGATTCGTATCAAAAAACATTTGGATCAAAATTTAAAAATATTTTTAACGAGTGAAAAAGTTGAATAAATCGTTGCAAAGGTGTTTTACAGTGATAAGCATTAAAAAAAGCACTCTTAGAATGAGTTCTGCAAAACTCTGCAAAAAATAGCGTATTTAACAATATTCAAATACATGGAAATGGATAGAAAATAACTAAGCAATTTATTTTGCAGAGTTTTGCAGAGCTCATTCTAAGAGTGCTTTTTTTAATGCTTATCACTGTAAAACACCTCTGCAACGATTTATTCAACTTGTTCACTCGTTAAAAATATTTTTAAATTTTGATCCATTTGATCCAAATAATTTTTGATACGAATCTTCACATAGCCTTGTGTTGAACCCTTACACTCACTTTGCACACTCTTGTGTAAGTGGCAAAGTGAAGTTTTTTCAATTCGCTAACAGTCACTGGACCATTTGTTTTCAGAAAAAGAAAATTTTGGTTAATTATCGATACAAACACGATTGCTAAGATGAAACAAGTTTGACAGAATTTCTTTAAAGAGGCATATAAAATTAACGGTCTTGAATGAAATATAATTTATTTTTGTAAATTCAATCGATTTTAACATAGCAAAGAAGAAAAAAAATTTTAATGTACATTTTAATTTAAATGAATCTTTCATCTAATCATCTTGAGCATTTTCATCGAATGGCAAAAAATCATCATACCGATTTTTACTCAAATTTAATACTGTACCACGATCATCAATACTCTCAACATCAACAAAAACTTCAGCATCTGAGCCGGATTTTGGCGAATTTCTGTGCTTAACAATCTCTCCCAAAGGCATTAGTTTCTTCTTTTTAACTTGAAGTCCTGAACTTGATGGCTTTATAAAATTAATATTCGAATTGTTCAAATTTTGTTGTGACGGTTTTTTAATCATTTGAATTGGTTTAGCTTGTTTCGGTTTCGGTGGTGCTGCTACTTCAAAGTTCTCCGTTATGCCCATATTCGACTCACTATCAGTGTAAACATCATTACTCATTGACGAACCATGTCTTATCGGTGTTTGATTAACATGAAACGCCAAGGCTATTTGATCTTCTAAATTTTGAAATTGATCTCTATAATCTTCTAAGCAACACGCTTGTTTACATGTGTCCAATAACTTTTGTGCCGTGTCTGTGTAAACATTATTCATACCGTTGTAAAGAACACAATTTTTGTACAAAAGTTCAAAATCTTTGATAAATTCTTCTCTTGATTTGTACTTTTTGCTCGTTATTTTCTGAAATAACAAAAATTTTTACTCAAAGTCTATTAAAAAATAAAACTTACTTGTTTAATTGATTCCAAATCGATTGGATTTTTGACAACATCATAATAATCTTTATACTTGGCTTTATTCACAGGTTTCAAAAACGAAAACGAATTTTCAACTTGAATGATAAACTGCTCATAAATTTGATCCAATAAATAATTGAGTACAATCAAACTGTTATCATCCAATAAAGGGTTAATCGCTTTCTCAAGTCGACTAAACTGGTCTTGTTTTTCGTTAATCCTCAACTCGCACAATTGATAAATCATCTCAGCAGATTGGGTTATAATGTTATTTGCCCCGTTGTAAATGAGACTGTTGTTGACGAGTAATTGTATATCATCTAAGAACGTTTGTCTGTCTTTGTACATTTTTTCGTTTATTTTTTTTCGAATTTTTTGTAAATCAATTGGATTTTTGATTACTTTGTAATAATCGGGAACTTTTTTTGAGTTTACAGGAAACAAGAACGGTTGAGCTTCGGATAAATCTCGAAGTTCGTTGAGTATACCTTCAAGTAGAGTTGACAAACTTACAAGAGGATCGACGTGTCGACGATCGACTTTTTTTTGTGGTTTTACTAAATAATCGGCTTGTTGTGAACTTTGCGTGCTTATTTTGCGTTTTTGCTGTTGTTGTTGTTGGGATGATGGAGTTTGGGGTGTTGACTTTTGTGTTGATGGAGTCAAGGGTTGTTGTTGTTGTTGGGTTAATTGTTGTTGTAAAGCCATTATAAATTGTTGTTGTTCAAAAAAGTTTGCAAACTGAGACGCTGCAGCCAACGCAGCCATCTCCAACGGGTTTTGAGATTGAAGCTGTTGAAGTTGTTCTTGAAGTAACAACTGTTGTTGTTGCTGCTGCTGTTGCTGTTGTTGTTGTTGTTGCAATCTCTGTTGTTTCTTAATCATCGCCTGTTTGTGTTGTTGTTTTTTGACTTGATCCGGATCGGGTAACGGAACTATTTCGGGTTCCGGCGGTTGGATTTTTTCCTTCGGTATAGTCAGGATGATCGATTTCTCAGCAGGTGGAGGTTCGGGTTTAAGAGGCTTGATTTTAATCTTCGGCGCGACTTTTTCAGTTTCGCCATCATTGGTACTCGTATCAATCAAAGCTGCTTCAGTTCCCAATTTACTTTCCATTTCAATCATTTTTTTAGTCCTGTACTTCTTTTTAGCAGGCGATGATCCGTCGTCACTCAACGCCATCTTGATCGCTTTCTTTTGTATTATCAACTTGGTACCCTCGACTTTGGCAAGACCTGTAGCCCCAGCTGGCTCACTCGATTGCTGTTCTAGTAACTGTTGTTCGAGTAGCTTCTTTCGTTTAACGTACTTACGTTTCTGAGGTTGTTGAGGTTGTTGGTCGTCATGATCACGTGATCGATCCTCATCACCACTCGAATACTGTAACGATGATTTGATAAAGAACTTCTTAGCCTCAGGTGACGAAACCATTGATTGATTCGTATTCTCCGAGTTCTCGACAAACTTTGCCGATTTGGGCATCTTTGGTTTACGGTTAAGCCCAGTCTTGTTGTACTTTCTGACCTTAGGGACACCGTCTTCCCCGACCTTGGCTTCGTTTCGTTTAACCCGCCTCAACTGTTCTTGTAGTCTTCGTCTCTCTTTTCTCAACTGTTCCTTCTCATTCTCGTCCAACGCGAACGCTTTTTGAATGAATTCTTCGTCTCGTGTTGTTCTTATCTTTACATACGCGTCAATGACCAGGGAATTTGTAACAGTATCGACTTTAGTGTACTCTTGACCGGTCTCTTCATCTCGATAAGTCCTTGTTATTTTCAAGACTCGTTGCATATTCGGGTTTGTTTGAGTTTTTTCTTGATCTTTTTTTTCATTTGCCTCGTTCATTATAATATTCTTTAATTCAGAATTATTTTCAGGTTTTGTTTTGGTCTCTTTTTTTAAATCCGATTCTAACATTGATTCTAAATTTTTTCCCATTTCGTCAACATCCGAGTCTTCTTCAAGATCTTCAGAATCGTCTGTTGAAAAATACTCCTCCGAAGCGAGATTACGATTTTGTAACTCGAACAAACGTTGACACTCGTCTTTAAATTTATCATGGGCGTCTGATTGAGAAAATTTATTACCACGAGCAAACTTAGACAAAGCCGTACCGCCTTCTTTAGCCTTTTGAGTCGACATTGTACGTACAACATCGATAATCTCCCATCTTTTTAACTTTTTAATCTCGTGTTCTGGTACACCGTAACTTGCCAATAACTCTTTGGCTTGACTCAAATGTAATTTTCTTAAATCAGCATCAGTTCCTGTTACAGTTCGTTTTTGTTGTGGTGTGGGTGAAGACACAGTGTCAATCTCTTTTTTTTCCTTTTCTTTCTCTTCCTTTTCTTCGTCTTTTCGAATGGCTTGTCGGACATACGAGAACCCTTCGCCGCGTCCAGTTGGATCCGCGACACCGTTTATTTGAAGTAAACATTTACCTTTAGTAGCGTCTAGATACGCTCGAGTGGTGTGCCATGGCGCGTTTTTGACCTCATCATCAATTTTCGAGTTATCTTCATCGTCGTCGTCCGAAGCCCAGAAATTTTTTTCCCCATACCCTGCGTCTTTGAGTCTTTGCTCAGCGGCTAACATTGAATAATACGCACAGCATTGTTCCGGTGATATCAAACCCCTTACCTCCTCTTCAGTGGGTAAACGAATATCATCTTTAAGAATCCACCAATTCGTGTCCATTTTTCCTGTTCGTCTAAAATCGGCGCAAATTTTGAGTCGTTTGCGTATGCTGTTCTCTGGGAGTGTAGGAAACGCTTTTTTAACATCTTCCATTTTTATTCGTTTTGGCACTTCTTGACTCTCGTGGAATAACCGAACGAGGTAGGCTTGTAAAAAGTCTTTAAGAAATGAATTAGCTCGTTTCGAATTCGGTCCAGGTACTTCTATTAATGGACACTCTTGACCAACTACGAATAAATTTCGAATATCCCCTCGGATCACGTAGCCGAGACTCTTACTTTTAATGATCAAAAAATCCTGCTCAGGGACTTTGTGTTTGTAAATAGGTGCCCTGAACATTGAATTTTCGAATGCTAGAAGATTCTCACCGGGTTTGAGGACTCCTAAAAACGGACTCGAACTTACATAGACAAGCTCGCCGTACTCTGCATTTTGAGGTCCTTCGTCTTTACTAAACTTTTTCTTGTAATAATTTCTCACTCTTGTGGCCATACCCGGTTGCATCATTAACGGCGGGTATTGCTCAGAGTATTCAGCTAGGATCAAATGACAATTATCCGATGCTGATAAATCACTAGCTGAACGAATTTGATTGAACTCAATGACTGTTTGAGGCTGGGTAAACGATTTGGGAAACTCCAATTTTGGTTCTTGTTTACCAAACTTTTTTAAAAGACTATTTACATTAATCAACGTTGTAATCTCGTTTGGTAAGAACCGACGGAGAGGTATACGATGAAAATTACGAAGTTTACCAACACTTAAATGAGTCGGAAAAAATTGAGAATGTAAATCAAGAGCACATTGTGAATGATGAAGAACTAAATTAGAAGACACATGTTTAGTGTTTTGTACAGTTTGTTCAGTAGCGACTTGTTTGTGACTGTAAAAATCATCATTTGATATGTTCCAAATACTTTTTGGTTCTTGGACTTGAGACACATCGGCCTCGTTCTCATGCTCAATGGCTTCGAGTGCTTTTTTACTCGGTTTAGTTCGTTCGTATTTGCGATGCTCTCTTGGTTCTTCTTCTTTTTGTGCTGGTTTTTCGACAACCTGCTCCTCTGGTATACCCAAAAGTAAATTATCATCATTCGGATCGACTATAAACTCAGCTGGTTTGATATCATCAAGTTTAATGTCCGTCTCAGGATCGATTATAATCTTACTCTCCCAATTTTTTAATAGCTCATAATTTTCGTTCGGGAATATTGAATTCCATTTTGGTTTTGGTTGATTCGGTACGGCTTGGTCTTTGTACGAGTTTATAAAATCAATTTTTTTACCAAGGATTTTCGATTGGAATGAAGTTAGGGTTCTGTGTTCACTTGAAGGAACCCAACTGGCGTACTTAACCCTTTCGTTGATGAGCTCCGAGGTGTTTTTTTGAACCTGACCGGCATCGATTAAAATATTACTCTCCCAGTTCTGAGTGTTAACTAACAAAAATTTTTCAACCGAATCAAATTCGACTGGAAGTTCGTTTAACTTGAGGTCTATACCTTCTGGCTCTTTTTTTTCATCAATTTCTTCGTCTGATTCTTCATCGTCTGATTTTTTGAGTTTTTTTAATTTTTTTTTCTTCTCTTCAGCAATCGAGTCAAGGTTGTACATTTGATACCAAAACGACCCTGGACCCATTTCCCATTGCTTTTTGACTTGAGTCTCATTGAATTCGTTCTCATCGTCTCGATTGTTTGATTTAACATCATCAATCAAATAGGGTTTAAGAAAATTAATTTCATCACTTTGTTCGAATTCAAGATCATCTTCGTCTTCTTTGACGATTTCTTTTGTCTCAACTGGTTGTTCGATTGGTTTCACTTCCTCGGTTTTAGATGGATTAAAATCTCCATCAAAAATTTTAAAAACATCATCGGATTCATTTACTTGAGTCTTTAGATCACTTTTATCAAGTTCAGCTTTTGTTTTTTTACGTTTGCGTGTACCCTTCCAAATTTTTGGTAAACTCGTTTGACGACCCATTCCGAATAATTTCGAAAATCGTAAAACCGAATCGTATTTAAATTCGGGAAATAGATCGGTTACTGTTTTGCCATTGTAAGTTTTAGGCAAAACGTAAATTGATTCTGTGTCATTTTGAGCAGCTAGTCCGGCTGACAGTGCCGCAAATTGGTTCATTTCCTGTTCCGATTCAAAATTTGACATTTTTGTTGCAATCGATTTCAATTTTTTGTTTTTAATTTTTTTCTGAGTCTTTAAGTAGTCGTCTTAGATTTACAAACGAATTTCAAGCATAATTTGAAATTTGACAAAAGCAAAACAAACTTAACTTTTTTTTATAAATTTTATTAAAACATCTACATTTTAAAAAAAACCTAAAGGGTTTCTAATTAGCTTTGATGATTGTTGTTCCATTACTCCAGCTTGTTATTTGATGAGTTCCATTGTTAGTTTGAGTGACCCAAAATGAGTTTGATGAAGGCTCAAATGGTGCGAATGAGATCGGTGCAAATGAAAAATTTGGGATTGTTACTGGTCTAAATGTGTTTGGAAAGGTCCATTGAGCTTGTTTGAGTCTCCTCTCAAGTTGAAGTACTTTCGTGGTTATATTACTCCATGTTGTAATCAAATGAGTCCCATTGTTCTTTACTGTTTGGTAAAAAACGGTTGAATCTTTAGCCTCTTCTTGGATTGGAAGAGAATAAACTAAAGAGATTAATAAAATATTTGAAAGGATTTGTTTCATTTTGTTACTAAAACCAATGTAAAACAGTTCTATTTATATCCAAGTTTTAAAAAAAGCAAAAACCTTTTAGACTTGATATTTAATAGAAAAGGTCTTGTCAGCTGGCAGTCGAGTAGTGATAGGTAAAGATTTCATGTTTAAAATGTCAGGCATTGTGAAGTTTAGTACAAAAGAACAGAACAATTTTGAAAAATTGAAATAATTTTTTGTCTGTTGGTCTTATGATGGATCTGCCCATGTAACAAAGTGTAACAAACTTTGTTACACCACTGAGCAAACTCTGCAAAAACTCTGCAGTCTAATTGCGCATTTAGTTTCAATACTTTTTAATTGTGTGCATTTTGCAGAGACTTTGCATAAATTTAGCAGAGGTTGCCCAATGGTGTAACAAAGTTTGTTACACTTTGTTACATGGGCAGATCCATCATAAGACCAACAGACAAAAAATTATTTCAATTTTTCAAAATTGTTCTGTTCTTTTGTACTAAACTTCACAATGCCAAAATGTCAACGTACCATAAACCTGAAATTAAAAAAAAATTGAAAATTTTGTTCAATTGAAAATCTTGCAGACTTTTTGAAAATTTGAAAAAAAAAACAAAACTGAAAAGTGATTAACTAAAAGAAAAGGTCAATCAATTAGGATGAATCACAAGACAATTGCTTTGATTAGTTCGAGAAATTTTAATCACCAGAGATTTGTTTATCTTTAAAATATCTTTGTTTGCATGTTAAACATACTCGTTAACTTTAATCATTTGATTATGTTAAAGCGACTGCTATAGCTCAATAAAGCTCTACTTGAGTATTTTCTCAAGTTGCAGTTTAAACTACTACTATTCAATTATAAGCAAAAAAAGTTAACTAGATTATTGTAAACTTAAGTTAAATAGACTTTAATTCCAAGCTTTCAAGAAAATCATAATAAATTTTATAAAGGCCAATGTAGCATGAATCTTAATCGGGAGCGCGAAGCGCGCAGCCTCGCTTAGGGTTAGGGGCTTAGGGTTAGGGGTTAGGGCTTCTCAATCAGAAAAACTTTTTTCAAATTTTGTTTATCATCAAATTAAAAATCATCTAAATCCAGTGTCTTTCACCATTCCAGTCAAAATTCAAGTACTCCTTTATTTTCAATAAAAATCAATTTAACTTTATTTTTTTTGGTAACCAAATAAAAATCAAAAAAAAAAATTTGGGTGATTTTTTTTTTCATCACCTAAACATTTTTGGGTTCAGAATGAAAGGTTTATAGACGAGAGAACCTCAATATGAACAAAATGATCGAATGAAAGGTTTATAAATGAGAGAACCTCAATATGAACAAAATGATCGAATGAAAGGTTTATAAATGAGAGAACCTCAATATGAACAAAATGATCAGAATGAAGCTTTTTTTTCTTGATAAATAATTAAGAATTCTATTTTCTCAAAATGAAAAATTACCTGAACCTGTCATACTATAGGACCGTCGTCAATAGCTCATTGTTTTAGAAAAACTAACTTTTTTTCAAAAAAGTTCCTCGATAATAAGTTTCTAAATTCAATTTCCTACATTTTAAGACACATAATTCATATCTGAAAATAAGTCTTGTGGTAGATCATTAGTCGAGTTTTCAAGCACCTTTTAAAAAACTATTTTCCAAAAATATGCTCTGCTAGGTATTTTTGTATGCCATACATTATTAAGAATGGAAAATAATGGTATCTTGAAAAATGATCATCTTAATGACAAAAAATCATAAAAAAGGATTTTTTTTAGGACCTATTGGACCCTAAAGGTTGGTCATTAATATTTTGTCTTTTTTTCTAGGAGAAAAAATTGTGCTGAAAAACGTGGTGCAGTTCATTTCCAATTCTGATCGATTCGAATTCATGCTACATTGGTCTTTACCTGATCTTCCGCTTCAGTTTTTGGTTTAAATATATAGCCTGTAAGCTGGTGCCCAAACCAATATTTTCGAATAATGACCCTGCAATTTTTTAAATTTTTCGCTTAATAACAGAGCGTTACTGTTTGAGAATTTGGTCAACATATATGGGCTAAAAATCAAAGTTACAAATCAAGTGCGTCGCACCTTTAATAATATTATTTTAATATGGAAGAGTTCTATGTCTTTATATGCACTTCATTTGTAACTTCGGCATGCACGCCTTTTTCAGCAAGAAAATATGGTAAATGTCGAATGACAATAAAAAAACACAGAAAACGATAGCTTTGAAGCAACTATAAACTTTAATAATTTTTCATTCGCAACAAATAATAATTCCAAAGTTAAAATATCAACGAGATTAAAATTTCCATTCGGAGTTAAACTAATTTGAAACAAAAAAAATGACTTTATTTAAAATTATCATTTCAAATTTAAATTACACCGACCCGTTATAATTTTTTTTTTCTAAATTTAATTAATTCGAAAAATTAAGAGCGAAATTTCCGAAATTAAAATAAAAGTTATATTTACGTGACTCTAAGAATTCAATGGTCATCACATCTTTGAGTAATTCGAAAAGGATTTATCTTTTTATGTTTTGTTTTTAGAAAACTAAAACGGCTTTATTTTATGAGAGAATAAAAAATGAATTTTTATAAAAAACCTAAACGAATTTTAAAATTAATTATTTGGATTGTCTTGATGACATTTGTTGTTTTTGTTTTACCAAGTATCGGATCAAAGCTTTTGCCCTTTATTGCTCAAAATATTCTCCAAAGTCCTTATATTTTAAGCCCTTGTTATCGCGTATCGACTCAGTCTAACTTTAATTTTAAATCAAAATACTTCGACAACTGTTCGTACTGTATCCCAAGTAAACTCAAATGCAATTACATTGATCATAGGATCCTTGACTTGGACACAATTAAACAAAACTTTGACAGTTTATCAATTCGACTGCTAGACGGTGGAAAGTCTCTCACCGAAGTTAACAATAATTGTATCTCAACTAATTCTTTGTTCAAAAAAATAGCATTTATAATCCCATACAGGGATCGTTTGTCAAGTTTAAAATTTTTTCTAAACAATATTCATCCGTATTTGATACGTCAAAAAGTTAACTATGGCATTTACTTAATCGAAGCTGTACAAGACATCAAATTCAATCGAGGCTTACTAATGAATATTGGATTTATCGAATCGATTAAAGATAAAACGGGTATTAATGACATTGATTTCAAAACAATAAACGATTTAGACACATACTGGGATTGTTGGGTCTTTCATGATGTCGATATGATACCTGAAGATGAGAGGTTTATGTACACTTGTAATTTTACTCGACCTGTACATTTGGCAGTGTCTGTTTCAAAGTTTTATTACAAGTAAGATTCGAATTTTTTTATTGATAAAATTCTTAGGCTGTTTTTTTAAGGACAACGGACTATTTTGAAAAGTATTATGGTGGTATTGTGAGTTTTACAAAAGAGCAGTACTTGAACGTGAACGGATTTTCGAATTTATATTTCGGATGGGGTGGAGAGGACGACGATCTTAATTCACGAGTTGAAATAAAATACAAAAATTTTTTTAAAATATCAAAAGAAATTGGTGTTGTATTCACTCATGAGCATGATTTGGACATTCCAAATCCGGATAGACATAAAATTTTGGATCAAGTACAAAAAAAATTTGAGTCAAACAAAAATTTTGACGAAGGCTTAAACACTGTTAAATACCGAGTCGAAAATATGACCAAAAATTATTTATTTACGAGAGTTCTGGTTAGTTATTTGAGAGAAAATTTTATTTTAAAATAAAATAATTCTAAATTGTGATGACTTGATTATCAAATGTCCGTTGAATCGCACACTTTGCAGTGACGTAGCCAGGGGGGACTAGGCGGGGCTCAGACCCACCAAATGAAAAAAAAAAATAAATAAAACATCACTATAATTGATATTCTATTCATTTAAATATTCTTTTTCAGTCAATTGTTAAGTAATTTTTCTGTTGACCCTGCCTTAAAAAATCAAAGAAATGAACAAAGAAATGGACTTAAAACAATACAAAATCGAAAAAAGAGTATTTTTTAAAAAAATTTTCCTCCAGGAATTCTTAAATGACTAATACAGTCGGCTTTGAATATAGTCAATTCAGAGAACTTAGACTTTTCCGATGCCAAATTTTCCTAAACGAAGAGATTTAAAAAAAAGCACTCCAACATTCTTGCGATTATTTTTATTTCAGAAAAAGACAAAAATAGCTTACAAAAACGATTCCTTATAGACTTCAAAGTTTGACAGCACCTCTTTAATCCTCTAAAAAACTGACTTAGAGCCTTAGAACGTATACAACAGATCACTGAGATACCGATTAGGAATTTAAGAACCGTTAATTACTAAACGCTCAAGCTATTTTAGAATGAGTGTACCAAAACTTTGAGAATGAAAAAAATCAATTTTATACACTCTAAATTTTTGCGACCCTTTTTGATCAGAGCCCCCTCATGTAAAAAATCCTGGCTATGCCGCTGACACTCTGTATATGGTAAAATCTTATTTTTAAAAGAACTATCAAAATTAAGACCTTGTTTTCAAACTATACTAAAAATAGAACGATCTTAGCAAACATTTTGAGAATGACGTAGATTTTAGATTTTCTTTTCAAAAATGTCAACGTTAGTAAAACTCGTAAGATATCAAGTAAATATTTAAAAATATCATTTGCTAGATCAGGTTATTGGATAACGTTTAGACAGTCAAAGAATATAAACTTTCTGAAGAAAAATTGATAATTCTAAAGAGTAAACTAAATATCAACAAAAACAACGAAAAAAAATGATCGAAAGACTTTTTTGTTGTTATGTTTTTAATCCAAAAGTAAACAACTTTACATTCCTATAAAATTAGATCGTCTTTCAGAGATCTAAACATAAAGAAATCTTTAAGTGAAAAAAAAAATGAAATTCCAAATTTTGTTATTAACATTGGCTTTGACAGCTGTCTATTGTCTACCTGTTGAAGAGCAAGAAAGAAAGCCTAGACAGTCACAATGGCAATGGCAATCTGGAACTGGCCAGCAACAAAGTGGCACTGGACAACAACAACAATCAGGATCAGGTTCAAGTAGTCAATGGCAATCTCAATCAGGTTCTTCAAGTGGTCAACAAAGTGGGTCTGGATCGTTTCAACCATTTGCTCCATTCCCAACTTTTGCTCCTTTTCCAACATTTGCTCCTTTCTCGACATTCGCCCCATTTCAACCAGCTCCAGGTTCAGTTTGGCAATCACAAGTTAACAATGGAACTCATTTGATTAGTAGCTGGAGTAATGGTACAACAATCATAAGACCAATCAATGCTTAAATCTCTTTATTAATTTAATATTAATAAAATATTTTATCGATATATTTATAACTTTCTTTAAAGTGGCTTAAAATACCTAGCCTGGATGTTTTTCAAAGAGCTTAGATAAAGGATATTTGTACCTTTAAACAAGTTCAAAGAGTTTTCATTTTTAAGAAAAAAATTCGGACCAAACTGAATCCACATTTGATCCAAAAAAACTTTACATCGGCAATAGGGTCTTATTGATGTTGATTCTGTTAAATGAGCAATTAATTTAAAGAAATTATTTTGCACTTGTCAGGAAAAAACTGAACAGTCATGAGTTATTTTTTTATGAGAGGAAAGTGTTTCTGAGATTTATTTTCAAATTAAGATATCCTAAGGTACAGTATTAACTCTTCCACTTTCACATAAGAAAAAAAAATTACATCTGTGTGTTTTACCGTCGAACCAATCGAGAACTGACTGATGTTTTACGATTTACGCTACAATACTCGTCTTTCACATGTTCCATAAATCAATCTTCACGAACGTTCCTCAACGTTCATCCCCATTTTGGACGTTCGTGATTTGTCCAATTAAACCATTAAACAAAATTTCATTTATTTTCATTTTTTAGAAAATTAAGCTTGTAGTTGATTTATTCTTTTTTTCATA
This sequence comes from Brachionus rubens, assembly GCA_022207745.1. Taxonomy (NCBI): domain Eukaryota; kingdom Metazoa; phylum Rotifera; class Eurotatoria; order Ploima; family Brachionidae; genus Brachionus; species Brachionus rubens. The sequence goes on from JAJVHD010000013.1 coordinate 2,693,195, forward strand.
ATTTTTTAAAGGAAAAGTTTACAGTGCAAAATTAATTTATTTTTAAAGACTTTACTTGTTTCAACATAAAGATTTTATGTTTCAGATAGATTTACAAATTTGCTTAATCCAATTCATCTTTTGATCGGAATATTTTGTTTCGCATTAAAAATTTTCAATGTTCGTCTTAGAGATTAAAAGTTACTCGAATCCACATTTGAATATCGATTGGAAAATTTGTTTTTTGATAAAGGCAGTTGCTAATGGCTTCAGTCCTTAGGTTTGCACCCAATTTCAAGAATGAAAACAGCCGTTCTATTGACAGTAAAGAAGTTTTCATAAGTAAAGAGATAGAGAGAGAGAAATAAGGGCAATGTGAAATTTGTTTCAAATTTAAAAATAATTTTTCTGCAAACTTCTGCAAAAAATTGCGTATTTAATTAATTTTGAATATATTGGAAATGTTTAAAATAACTGCGCAATTAAATTTACAGATTTGCAGAATTTCGCAGAGCATGTCCTATGATTGGCTTTTGAATATTTTTTAGCAAGAAAGCTACTGTACAAAGTTAATTCGATTTCATTCCCTTCAAGAAAAAACTATTTTTAAATTTTATACGAATGATATTTGCGCGATAGTCCAATTCGTGAACAAATGTTCACCAATTAGTGATCATATAAAAAAAAATTATGACTAGTTAAAATGATCACCAATTTTTTGATCTCAAAGATTTAGTGAACAATAATTAAATAAGTAGTGTTGGCAGTCGACTAATGAGCCAACTGGTCTAAAACATGAGGGGTAAATTTTCCTACCAGTTGCATATATGTAAATTGTAGATCTTTTAGTCTGCTTTAAAATGATCCCTAGGTGTCTTGATAGGGTCATTGGTTAAGGAGAAAAATGGATTTAGTTGCAACTGAAAATCGTTTTTAAATTCAACTAAATCTTATTAATTCGTTTGGGAATCATTTTATCAAGACATCTAGGGTACCATTTTGAAGCAGACTAAAAGATCTACAATTTACATATATGCACCTGGTAGGAAAATTTACCGTTCATGTTTTAGACCAGTTGGCTCATTAGTCGACTGCCAACACTATAAATAAGTGAACATTTTTGATTTCATTTCGCACTTAATTATTTTTATTCAGCTAATTAGAAAAAAAATGCCGAAACATGAAATAGATCCAGTTGACTTTCAAAAGAAAAGTTCAATAATGAGTAAAGGTTGCTATCACTGCAATCCGAAATTACAATTACCGTATTCCCTCGTTCGATTATGCAGCACCACGACCCAAAATCCAAATTTTTAGGAGTGTTTTTTAACGATTAGAAAAATGCTAAATCATGCTTAAGACATTCGTGACACTCTAGTTTTGAAAGAAGAGTCTGTTTAGAATACTTTAATAAAGGCCAAATGGTAAAAAGAGCTTCCTAAACTTTTGGATTTCGTGTTATGATGCTAAATAATCAAACGAGGGAAAACGGTAGGAGGAAGAAAAAGAGAAAAGAACAGTCCAATTCAAGTGTCGTTTAGGTGCACAAATTCGAATTGTATTTAATTTAAATTGATTGAATAAAGTTAATTGGTAAATAGGAAAAATATCCCGAAAAATAAAACATCCCAAAAAAATTAATTTAAAATTAATATCCCGTTTTATTTTTATCCCAAAAAAAAAATAAGAAAAATATCCCGTTTTATTTTTATGCCAAAAAAAAAATAAGAAAAATATCCCGTTTCATTTTTATCCCAAAAATCAAATAAGAAAAATATGACATAAACTCATCAAAAATTCTTTAACGTCCGAGGAACCTTGATGCTGGATTTTTATCAGTTGAATTTGATAATCCTTTTCTCTGTTAAACTTCGATTGCTCACGTATAATTTGAGCTTGTTTAATACGCTCGTAATCGGGTGAATTGATGAATTGCTACAAACGTAACGTACTGAATCCTTGTTATCGTCTTTCCATCGATATCTATGTCCACCAAATATCACAGCTGGTTTTGAATTGTTGTCTGGGTTGATTCCATGGTTAGTAACGACGAAGGTTACTGTCTCGAATTGATTTGTCGACATTTTTAATTATTGACTTAATTTTACTATTCACCTTTTTTAGATTACTTATACTGACGAGTAATCGTTTAATTATTTAAGCAATTAACTCTAATCAACACTTACTTAATAAGCGGTCTTTGATTTTAAGATATTTATTGGGTTTCTCTTTTTTGGCTTTTTAGTGCTAATTAAGGATTATCTTATGATTGATTGTTTTTTTTATTTTTAACGGCATGGTTTACTTTTTTAATTAATTAAACGGGATAATTTTCTTATAGTTTCTTCTAATAACGAAACAGCATATTTGTTGTTAATTTTGTTTCGGTATACTTTTCTTATTTAATAAATGGGACATTTTTCTTATTTAAGAAAATGGTATATATTTCGTTAAATTAAATTTGGGACATTTTTCTTTTTTAATAAAATGGGATATATTTCGTTATATTAATTTTGGGATATTTTTCTTATTTAAGAAAATGGGATATATTTCATTAAATTAGTTTTGGGATATTTTTCTTATTTAAGAAAATGGGATATTTTTCAACGGGATATATTTTTTGGGATATTTTATTTTCGGGATATTTTTCCTATGAAAGTGCTAAATGAAAAAAAATGTTCACGAAATTTATTAATTGGTGAACATTAAAAAAATTCGTGAACATTGTTCACCAATCAAAAATAAGATTGTTCACGTAATATCCATGTTCACCAATTGGACTATCGCCGATATTTGATATGAAACTTCAAATTGCCGAAATAATCTTAATGGTTTTTACAATTTTGTAATAGGTTTGTGAATAGTGTTTAGGTTTTTTATAGTCTTTCGTCCTGAGCCTAGCTTTAAGCGTCAGTGAGACTTTGTTAATATGTAAATAAGTGTGTTTTATTTGAATTATAGTTTTTGTGGTGGATAATGTACACATGAATAACACAGAGTTTTATTTTAGAGTTCAAATCAAAGTTTGCACTTGTGGTTACCACAGTCGATTGATATATTTTTCAAGTTATTCTGATGGTTCTGTATCAAGAAAAAATGGGGTCAGTGTAATTGAATTGTCGGACGGGTCTGTATTCAAGGCTATACCAAGGTTGGCGATGTTCAATTCTCTGAATTTTCTTAAGTATTAATAACTCTTTATTCACACCAAAAACACTCACCCTGTGCTTCATCGTGCTTCGGCAAAGTAACTTAAAATGTAACATAATATCATTAAAACTGATGTCAATAACTTTTTAAAAATGGATGTTAATGGGAGTAGAAACTTTTTTCTGCTTTCGAGAACTTTTTCTAAACAAATTCAAATGTGTAGAAAACCTAGACCAGTCCGAAAATTTTTTGTAATTACACTTTTTGGATTAAAATAATTCTGTATTTACCGAAATTAAAGCTCAAATGAATTCTCAGTGTATAACCAAAGAACAAAATTCCTTCAGTTTTATTTTGGTGACCTTAGTTTTAAAGGATATGAATTACTATGGAAGAGACAAGAATTGAAAAAAATAAGAGCCGTGTCAAAAAGTTTAAAGTTTGCCAAATTCAAATCTCCGAAACATAGTTACCGTACAAGTACAATGCTGCCTTTAAAATATTAAAGACAATGCGGCTATAATATGCTGATCATGCAAAGGTAAAGAGACAAGCCAACAAGGGAACATATTATAACCCTTCTAATTGATAAAATTAAATTGAATTAAATAACGTAAAATCTCACTAACTGGATTTCTCTGAAATTTTCAAAATGAATTCGTTATTCGAAAAGTTCAATTTCCGAGAAGAACCGGACTTTGATGCTGAATTAAAATTTTCGCTTTTAATGACATGCCATTAATAGCAAATTCACAGATCTTGAAAACTCAGTGTCCGTTAATATATGACAAATCACTAAACTCAAGCACTCAATTTTGGTGACGTGTCATATTTATCGGGTCTCATCTATTATGTGACCAATTGGTCACCTAATACGTGACCAAAACATTTTTAAACGATAGGTGACCAACCTTGGTCACATGAAATGTGAGCAAAAAATTGGTGACCAAAAAATATTTAGAAAATGAATTTTTTGTTCACATAATTTAAACTATGGTCACATAAATTAAACTTTGATCACATAATTTAAAGTTTGGTCACATAATTTTAATTGCATTATAATGTTTCAACTTTCAGACATAAAACCATAAATCTATGAATCCCTTTTCTCCAAAACCTCACACATTTAACACGAATTCGTTATTAAATTTAACACATTTACCCTTCAAAATGTAAAATTATATTTCTGTGCATTATAAACAGACGCTGAACTGATTCCATCCCAAGGTTCAAAGCAAAGCAGAAATAGATACCCCAAATGAAGGCGCACGCTATTCTACACAGTTGTCACAAGTTGGCTCAGAGAAAAAATCCGCTACTGAGCCCTTAAATCGTTAAAGAAACAAGATCAGTCACATAAACTACCGTAAATTCTCGAAACTTAGTACATGTAATTAAATCTGATTTTTTAAGTTGTTACATGTAACACGTACCATCTCGCCCATGTTATAACTCCTTCGAATTTAGTTACCTACCACTGTCACGGTAATAACTGGTCACGTAATTTAGACTATGTTCACATAAAATTTTTTTTGGTCACTTAAAAAAATTCTTGGTCACGTATTTTATATAGTTTTAAATTCAAAATAAATTTGGTCACCAATTTTTTGCTCACATGTCATGTGACCAAGGTTGGTCACCTATCGTTTAAAAATGTTTTGGTCACCTATTAGGTGATCAATTGGTCACATAATAGATAAGACCCTATTTATCGAGCCTGACGTTAGTTAATTGAGGAATTTAAATTAATGAATTAAAATTGGAAGGGTTATAATATGTTCCCTTGTTGGCTTGTCTCTTTACCTTTGCATGATCAGCATATTATAGCCGCATTGTCTTTAATATTTTAAAGGCAGCATTGTACTTGTCTCTCTCCCATTGAATCTTTTTTTAAAAAAAGATTAATTAATTAATTTATTTGTTTTACCAATGTCCTGTAATTAAATAAGAAAATAAGCCAATAAGTTGAATATAAAAAAAAGAAATTTTTCAAATTAAAAATAGCAAGTTCATTGCACTTAGTTTCGAGTAGCACTAAAGCTCTAAATTTATGCTTCCGAAAGTATACGTGATTTACCTATATTTTTTCGATGGATCTACGCCTTCTATTAAATATAAGTTTTAATAAATCATTTGAAAGAATTATTATTTTATTTATAACTCTTCAAATAAAAAATTAAAGAAACAAATTTTTTACCATTTCTATCTCTACACGTTAGTACTTACTGTTGTGTCCATTCACGTGTAACTGTTATGAATTTTCATGAACCTTTTTAATCTCACCGAAGTACCGTATAGCAAACCGAAATTCACCGTAGTTTCCCATAGTTCCACACTGTAAATATCATTTTCCTTTTAAAATATCGAAATCCGAAATTAGAATTTAAAATTAAACCAAGTCTATCAATAGCAAAATTTAAAAAAAAACTATATGTAGTGTTATTTGAAAATTTCTAGATATCTATGACCCCGATACACAATAGTAATATCGATACATTTTCTGGTTCAAATTTGAATTTTTTGAATGAATGAATACACAATTTTGTTCCTCTTGAAATTTCCTGCAAGCTAGTATATTTTTTTATGGTACTTTCTTACTCAGGGAATTTTCAAATTCGCAAAAATCAAAAATTTAATTAAAAATTTAACTTTTTGCTTATCTTTGAGGGCTATGTACTAGTTAATGAATTGGTAAATATGAAAAAGTGAATTCACCATCTTGTTCCTCTTGAAATTTCCTGCAAGCTAGTATATTTTTTTATGGTACTTTCTTACTCAGGGAATTTTCAAATTCGCAAAAATCAAAAATTTAATTAAAAATTTAACTTTTTGCTTATCTTTGAGGGCTATGTACTAGTTAATGAATTGGTAAATATGAAAAAGTGAATTCACCATCTTGTTCCTCTTGAAATTTCCTGCAAGCTAGTATATTTTTTTATGGTACTTTCTTACTCAGGGAATTTTCAAATTCGCAAAAATCAAAAATTTAATTAAAAATTTAACTTTTTGCTTATCTTTGAGGGCTATGTACTAGTTAATGAATTGGTAAATATGAAAAAGTGAATTCACCATCTTGTTCCTCTTGAAATTTCCTGCAAGCTAGTATATTTTTTTATGGTACTTTCTTACTCAGGGAATTTTCAAATTCGCAAAAATCAAAAATTTAATTAAAAATTTAACTTTTTGCTTATCTTTGAGGGCTATGTACTAGTTAATGAATTGGTAAATATGAAAAAGTGAATTCACCATCTTGTTCCTCTTGAAATTTCCTGCAAGCTAGTATATTTTTTTATGGTACTTTCTTACTCAGGGAATTTTCAAATTCGCAAAAATCAAAAATTTAATTAAAAATTTAACTTTTTGCTTATCTTTGAGGGCTATGTACTAGTTAATGAATTGGTAAATATGAAAAAGTGAATTCACCATCTTGTTCCTCTTGAAATTTCCTGCAAGCTAGTATATTTTTTTATGGTACTTTCTTACTCAGGGAATTTTCAAATTTGCAAAAAAGCGTTTGAATTAACGCACTAACGCTTCGCGAAACATATTATAGGGAACGCACATTCGTGCGTTCCTATGAAATCCTTACAAACTACCCCTATAAAAAGGGACTATAAAAAGCTCAATATAATTCAATACAACCCCAGTGTGCTTTCAATTTTTTTTTAGTCTCATGGGATTTTATTCGTGTAAAAATGACACACCCATGAAATTAAAATTTGTTTTATTAATCAACATTTAAGCTTTGCAAACAATGCCTATTCTATTCTTAATTAAACAACTGCTTAGTTAGTGGCGACTTGAAGTTGCAAATCAATTCATAAATAGTTAATAAACTCAATTTAAATTTTAAAATTTTTAACAAAATCAGGGATACGGTTTTAGTTCTGTAGAGTTATTCCATCAAGGTAGACATTAAATGTAAAACCCTAGGGTATGTTCTGCAAACTTCTGCAAAATTATTTCGCATTTAAATCAAATCGATTTACACTGTCTGCATTCTGAATTCTGCAAGAAGTATTTGCAGAACATACCGTATTTCCTTGCTGATAAGTGCCCCCAAAATCGACACTTTGACCGATAAAATAATAATGATGCAAATAGATTTTTGGGTTCATTTGGAGTAGTTCTGATAGAACTCAATGCGCTTTATCTGAATATCACAAAATTGAAAGTGTCTAAATGTTCGTTCGTCTGGAAAAAGGGGGGTTTAGGGGTGCGCTTATCAGCAAGGAAATACGGTATTCAAATCCCTGATTTTGTTATTAAAAATTTTAAAATTTTAATTGAGTTTTTTGATTTTTTATGAATCGATTCGCAACTTCAAGTCGCCTTGTTAGTTTCAATTTTTATTTTAAATTTAAATCTTTTCACTCGAATGAAAACCCCAAGCCAACAATCTCTTCCTAAAAGAAGAAGAGGCCGATCGACAAAACAAGAAGCCCAGGAATGGAATCTTGTTCAAATTCAAGTTCTTCTCCATTCCCGATCGTCGTTAATAGTTCAAATAGCTCAAGTCCAGTAACATCGCCAACTATTCAAGAAAACGATTCTTCTTCTCAAATTTCAAACACAAAATCGACTCGTCACGCGTATTGTCTTGCATTTAAAATTTCAGCTGCAAGACATGCCGAAAAACCGATATAAGCAAAGCTTCTAGAAAGTTTAGAGTAGATCGAAAAACAATTAGAATTTGGCTCCGTACCATGCCAGAGTTGTTTGAGGAAGCAAAGAAAAGAAATAAATTTAGATTAGCAAACGCTGACACTGTACAACTCCCTAGTCACGAAACTGATCTTTAAGATTGAATTTTAGAAAAAAGACGAAATTGAATCTGTGTAAATAAAAGGACGATTACTACAAAAGCTTTAATGATTAACAACGATATCAATTTCGTGGTATCAAATGGTTGGTTTTATAATTTTATAGCTAGAAAAAGTTTGGTTTTAAGAAGAATAACATCAAATGGTCGTGATCTTTCCAAAGCGACTGGGAAAGTGGTAATGGATTTTATGAGACTTAAAGATTGTTTAATCAACATGAACGAACTATGTATTTACCTAGACAGTCCATATTCATGTACTTATTCAGAGAGCGGAGATCGTCTAGTTACGACCACGACTACTGGCAATAAACACACTAGAGTATCAATTGCATTTTCAGCTGCAGCTTTATCCAAAAAATTAACAACACTGATTTTGATTCCACGTAAAACCACTCTTAATAATACAGTCCCAAACAATGTAGTAGTGGTATATGGTACCAATGGTAATTTTAACGATCAAGTTATTAGTAATTAATATTTAGTAAAGGTTTTGAAGCCATTTATGATTGTGAATGGAATTTGTTATTAGATTGCTAATAACGATTAGAAAGCTCACTTGTTATTAGATTGTGCGTTGTGTCACTCTACCTCATTGGTTAATAATTCATCCACAGCTGCTAACGTTGAACTTACTTTTGTTCCTAAAAGACTAACAAATCTTTTAAAACCTGCAGATAACGTAATCGCTCGAATTTAATGACATGTCATACAAGTAGAGTACTCTATTTTAATGGCATGTCATTAAATTCGAGAAATTACGTTATTGCATGGTTCCAGTCTTTGAAAGCATTGTATAGTAACAATTGGAACGATTTACTGTTTTTTTTTTATTTGAATTTATTTTTTTATTCGTTTACCATTGAGTGAGTTTCTTGTTTCAATTTATTTGACGACCAATTAGTAAAAGTTGACGGACAAAAGAAAAAAAGACGGATTTCAACTGGCGATAATTTTACTTAATAAATTTTACCTTGGCAAAAATTAACGGATTATAGTTCGTCAAGTAGACAAGACCTTTAATTTCTATATGTTTAGTAGTGTATATTTTGCATTAAATTAAATTCCTCTAGATTATTTTAAAAATTTATTTGAATTTTTACAGTAAAATCTCGTAAAATAAGACTTTATAATGAAGGTATTTTTTAATTACTGTAACAAGACCTAGTTTCAAATTATTTAAATAACACGCCATAAAAATAGAACGATCTTACCACAAAATTTTGAGAATTATTTGAAGAAAAATTTTAGTTTTTTTTAAAAATGCCAACGTCAAAGATATCAAGCTCGTAAGATGTCAAGTAAATATTTAAAAATATCATTTGCTAGATCAGGTTATTGGATAACTTTTAGACAGTCAAAGTAATAGAAATTTTCTGAATTGATAATTCTAAAGAGTAAACTAAATATCAACAAAAACAACGAAAAAAAATGATCGAAAGACTTTTTTGTTGTTATGTTTTTAATCCAAAAGTAAACAACTTTACATTCCTATAAAATTAGATCGTCTTTCAGAGATCTAAACATAAAGAAATCTTTAAGTGAAAAAAAAAAAATGAAATTCCAAATTTTGTTATTAACATTGGCTTTGACAGCTGTCTTTTGTCTACCTGTTGAAGAGCAAGAAAGAAAGCCTAGACAGTCACAATGGCAATGGCAATCTGGAACTGGCCAGCAACAAAGTGGCACTGGACAACAACAACAATCAGGATCAGGATCAAGTAGTCAATGGCAATCTCAATCAGGTTCTTTAAGTGGTCAACAAAGTGGGTCTGGATCGTTTCAAACATTTGCTCCATTCCCAACTTTTGCTCCTTTTCCAACATTCGCTCCTTTCTCGACATTTGCCCCATTTCAACCAGCTCCAGGTTCAGTTTGGCAATCACAAGTTAACAATGGAACTCATTTGATTAGTAGCTGGAGTAATGGTACAACAATCATAAGACCAATCAATGTTTAAATCTCTTTATATCAAAGCTTTAATTTTGAATAAAATTTTTTATCGGTATTTTCTTTTTGGTTTTGTTTGACAGACAGGGTTTGTTTAAGAGAAAAAAAAAATTTCTTAGCCCTTTATTACATTTAGATGTTTATAAAACGGAATCAGAATTTTTGACATATTTAGCTTCAATTTGAAACTTATTTTTTTTTCTTTTTTTAATTCCACTAATTAAAAATATTGATGATTGAATAACGTACTCGATAAACTCAAAAATACTCAAAATACTAACACCTATAAAAAGTCCAAAATTTCCACCAATACTTCCAATTAAATAATCAAACGACACTGCTGGTACTTGCTTTACAACAAATACATCTAATTCATCAAAAAATATATTCACAATCAAAGATGATTTAGACACGTTACCCTCGTTGTAAAACTCATTTAAATTATTAAAAATTTGTGTTTTATTTCGACTGTAATCCAAATAGTATTGAGTAGGGTATCTCGAATAGGACAAAGTACGACTATAATGTATTTTATCACACTCTGGAGGACATTCTGTACATTGTGTATAAGTGTTAAAATAATCACTTCTCGCTTGAAACATACATTTAATAGTCGTTAAATTTTGACATATTGAAACGTTAATGTAAACATCAGGTAGACTTCCGTCTAAACACAAACACTTTTTGAGTATAAAATCTTGAAGACATAATCTCTGGCATATTTTTTGTCTATACATTGTCATGTTAAGAACATTGAACATTGCTTTATAAAGTCTTGAGTCATGACTTTTCACTGACCGTGTGTTTTTTATACAATTACTGTACGGATAATCGAGTTTTTGTTCAAATGTTTTTTTTATACCTACATTGTTTTGAAAGCCTGTAGTTACATCGAAGCCGTCGCTTGAAATTATTGGAGTAACACTTTGATTATGAACGACCAGACGAACACCATTGTTAGTTACAAACTTTGTGAGATTTAACTTATCAAGACCGAGAAACAATTCAAGTCTAAGACTCATATCCGTTCCAGCTTCGTTGACTTTTTTTATTGGAATTTGATTCCCAGATTGATCGAATCCACTGTTAAACGTGTAACAATTTATGTAATCAAAGTCTTCTAATAAAATAAAGTCTGAATCATTACAAATTTTATCATTAAAAGTACAGCTTAACAACATGTCTTTTAAATTGAATCCAATTTGAGTACGATCGACCTTGTTTCCGGTTATTTTTGATTTTATCAATGTTTTGACTAGTTGAGGATCGGATGAATCGTTAAGATCGTTTTCATAAAGAATTTTGTTTATGTATAAAGTCGATTTTGAACGGTCAAAAGGATTCAAATTGCAAAAAGTAATAGCTGGAAATTCTTGATAAGATGAAGAATCAACTTGAAGAGATATGTTAGCTCCATAATTGAAATATTTAACGATTAAATCAATCAAAATTTTTGAACATGCAGCCAAACAACCTAAAAGGCATAGAATCCATAAAATTTTTATTATTTTAAATTGAGTTCGTTTGATGTTTGATAGACCGATAATGGTTGAATTTAAGACCCATTGATTCGAATAGGATTTAAATTTTTCTAATTGAGACATCTAGTAAATATAATTTTTAGTAATGTATTATTTTCTGTTTTTTTAATGCTGAAACAAAAAAATCGATTTTGTTTTCCCAATCATACCTAATTAAGGTTTTAAAGAGTTAATGGATAAAATCTTAATGGAAAATATTCCAAGGGGACTTTTTTTTTAATTTAGTACCTGTAATTAAACTCTTCAATAATCAATTACACTAGTTGAATTTGACACTTTAAAGTTTTTTACTTAAAACCAGTCTCGCTAGTCGTCGTTTAGTGTTTCTGTGTTTAAATAGCCTCTGCTTTTTTATTTCTGGTGCTCAAATTTATTCCTATTTTTTGAATAAAAGGACCTAAGCTTATTTTTTAAAGGCGGTGTCCAACCATAACTTCTTGATATTGAAAAAAAATCCTAGACTTTTGTTACTGCACTTGTACCGAACTTTCACCTTTTGCGGAGTGCACCCTCACCCAGCCGTAGCGTACCCATAGCGCACCGAACCCAAAATCTGAATTTTCGGATAACCCATTACTTTAAAATAAATGAAATCTATTGAACAAGTCTGCAAAAGTTTTGTGATAAAAGTTTCGCATTTAAAAATAGGTCTTTGTAATTTTGTAATTCTCTGAAAATATTTGCAACACTTTTTTTTCCTTAAAATAATTACAAGTAAACTTTTTTTAACGAATTCACTAGAATCAGAAAAAAAAAGAAAATTTAGAATCGATAAAATTTCAAATAAAAATTTATTTTTTTCTCAATTTGTCAATTTTGACTATTTAAATTTAATAAAAATTCTGTAAATGTTTACCAAGTGTCAATTTGAAAAAAAAATTCTAAAAATAATTCAGAATTAAATCAGAATTTTTTTACCTTAGAATTGACCCCAATATCACTTACCAAAATCAATAAAATCGTAAATCATAAGAAATTATATGATAGGTTGCAGCATTGTCTTTTTTTCATTGTTCTTTACTAAAATGCAATGTGATGATTCGTATCAAAAAACATTTGTATCAAAATTATTAAAATTTAAAACCTATGTGAAGAAAAATTTCAGTTCTCATATATTCTCGGTTCTTAAAAACTTCTGAGAACAAAAACTTTTTCTGTTCTCAGTTGTTCTCAGATATTCTTACAAGATGAACATGTTATTTCTGATTTTTTAAGTTTTTGCAATCGATTAAATAGTCAATCTAAGATCTATCATAGATCATTTTTAACTGACATTGTAATATTATGACAGATTTAGTAATGATCAAATTGAGTGAATACGATTAAGAATCTTATATTCAATTAAGATTATTCTGGATCAGATACTGAACTCGGTCAAGTTCCGATACCTTTCTTACCAAGAATTTGAATAAGATTGCGTTCATGGGGAGAAATTGCAGCTTTTATTTTGTTTAATCAGTCTTAAGATCCTATTCAAGCATTCTAACCGCTAATCCGTAAAACCGTTTCTTGAAAATTCATGAAAAAAAATATAGTATTAAAAATAAAAATGATTTACTGAAAGGATTGGTGTTGCAATCTTCTTTTCCTATTCATTTTACTAAAAAAATTAATTTCAGAAATACAAATTCCGATATTTACTTTACCTGCATGTAAAAATTTAGTCGAACTGGTTCAGTATTCTCTATTAAAATACATTCTAACTTTAACCACCAAAAATTTTTTTTTCATTAGAGAAAAAAAGCTGCCTATTTTTAGATTTACTAGTTGCCTTTGAATCAAAAAATAAAAAAGTCATGTGACTTGAGATTTTTGGGCTTTTTTTACTCGAAAAATCAGATAGAAAGTTAGAAGAAAAAAAAAAGTTGCAAATATATCTAACATTTATTTTAATTATACTTGGAAAAATACAAGTGTTGGTTGTGTCTAAAAACAAGACTTGTTAAAATTTGAGTAAGCTCGATGGTATATCAAGATACCGTCAGATTCTCGTGATTCTGTATTTAAATACAAAATCGTAAATGATGAAAAGCGACAAAATGTGACAGAGAACAAAATTCAAGAATTTTTTTTATTTTTATTTTACAGTTGTACAATTGTATCACACATTCTATTTTTTGGGATTTTTTAAGGATAATTTTATCACGGTAGATTTTTTCTAGTCTTGACAAAATTATACCAAAATCAAAAAATCAATAGTAATTAACCGAATAAACAAAAAATTAAAAAATATAATCAAAAAATCAATTAATTTTATTTGATGAAAAAATATTTGTTTTAAAATTTTATGGAATTTTCAACATCTAATTGCTTCCGACGACTTTTTCTTATACAAATAAGAATAAATTCGACTAATATTTCCAATATTTCCACAAAACTCAATAGACTCATTCCAATAAAAAGTCCCAAATTGCCTCCTATTGTTCCGAATAACGCATCTGGAGACACCTCTGGTATTTCTTGAACATATGTCGTGGCTAAATCATCGTAAAAAACGTTTAGCAAAACTATATTTTTTTGAATATGATTATCAGTAACTTGTGTTGTTGCTGGGAATCTTGAAACCAAGTCTGTTTGATACCTCAAATAGTTTGTGTAATAAATTGTCGGATATCGAGACTTTGAAGTTGTCAAGTAATACTCAACTGAATCACATTCCAATGGACATTCAGGACAATTATCCGAAACCTTCAAATAATTAATCCGACTTTTACCAACACAATCCAAAAGTCCGAGAGTATCACAATAAGGCGTATCACTGTAAATATTCGGTAGTTTGGGATCAACACATTTACAAGACTCACGGATGTATCGTTGAAGACACAAGCGAATACAATTTTTTTGTCGATAGCTGGTCATGTTAAGTACATTAAAAATAGCTTTAAAAAAATCTGATTTATGCCCATTTGGGGAGTAGATATCTTTGACACAGTAACTGTAAGGATACTCCAATTTAGATTGTATACTTCTTTTAATACCTATATCAGTTTGATAATTGGTTGCCAACTCTTTACCTTCGGCTTCTATTAAAGGCTCGACTGTTTGATTATGAACAACCACTCGAGCACCGCTTTGTTGCATCCAAATACCTTGAGAGAACTCATCGCCTAGAAATAACTCCAATTTAAAAGATCTATCAGATCCTGGCTCGTTCATTTTTTTAATGGGAACTTTATTTCCCGCTTGATCATACCCACTATTAAAAGTAAAACAATTACCATAATCAAAATCATATACCCATACAAAATCACTTGAATTACAAGGTTTATCATTATAAAAACATGTCAATAACATGAAATTAATTTCAAAACCAAAATTTCGAATTTTTTCTAAAGTCAAATTTTTGTCAGATAAAATATTTGATTTTATTAAATATTTAACTGTATTTGGATTAATGTCGATTGAATTTATATCATTTACATATGTTATGTTGTGTTTTATGAGAACTTGATCGATGTATGATTGAGAAAAACGTCTATCAAGTGGGTTTAAGTTACACACTGTCACTGCCGGAAATTCAATCGGTGCGTTCTCAACAACATCAATATTTATCAAAACACCATAAGACAGATACGATACGATTATTGTTATAATTGAATAGAAGCAATAAATTGAGCTTGCTAATAAACACAATAACCAAATTATTTTGACTATTTTATTGTTTGAACGAGATATATTTGGTATACCATGAGTGGATGAATAATTACACCATTCAATGAAACGATCTTTAAGTTCTTGTTTTAGACTTGCTTTGCCTAAATCCGACATGCGAATTTACATTTAATCTAAACAAAAATTGAACTGATGAAAATTTTAGCCTCAGGATTTTCCTTAGTTGAGACGCATCAACGTAAAAACAGGTGTATAAATTTTAATGTATGATTAGACAATAAATAAATTATATAAACATTTTATAAATTTTTGAAAATTAAGTTGTCAAGACGAAACGAAACCATTTAAATTAAATCAAAAATTTAAAAAATATTTTATATTTTACACCTTGAGAAAAATGTTTTCATCACATCTATGAAATATTTATCTCCATTTTTTCATTTAAAAAAAAAAACTTTATTATTTAAGATCAGCAAAATCGAAAAAAAATGAACAAATAAAAATTATTTTTTTGTTGTAAATTTTTAATGACTGTAAACGGAAATAAGATTTTTTTTTTCTTTTAAAGAATTGAAAATCCTTAGAGAGTAACTCGAACGCCTTTAATCGAAATAAATTAAATTGATTATTTTCGAAATAAAATAAAAAAATGTTTAAAGATATTTTGTTCACTTGGTAATAAACAACAAAAATTGTTTATAATTACGGGGGTTTTTGCTAGAAAATTCTTTTTAAATTGATTTTAAATTTCTTTTTTCTTTTGAAATTATCATTTAACAAACACTTTTTGTTCGTGGCATTAACTCTTTTTTAATTTCATTCAATTTACTTTTTTTCGGCTCACAATCATTACAAGTGCCGTTAGGTTACTTTCATAGTTTCATAGTCATTGGATGAGAGTATTGTTTTTTTGATCGTTAGGTAATACTTCCTTTGTGAATTTTTTTTGTTTTTTAGCCAAGAAATTCAAATCCTGTTTAGTCTCAATTTAAAAATAAAAAGTGGATAGGAAAAATTATAAGAGAAAATTCCTGAAATAACTTAGGAAACAAGTAGGTTTTAAATCTTCAAAAATGATATAAAAGTTACTCGATCAAAAGTCTAAAATTAAGATTTAAACTCCGCATACAACTTTTATGGAATTTTCAAATCCATAGGAAAAAATATGTTACGACCACTAATCGCAACACGTTTTAAACCAAAGATTTTATTTGTTAGGCTTTACTGCAGTTAGAAAGCTCTTCTAATCATTAGTTAAGTTAGTTTATTTATGTTCAAAGATAAGTAAATATAATTAATTAACAAAGTTATATAATCACATAAATATATAATGACATCTTTATTTTGTTTTTCAATTTTATATAATCAATACCCGTAACAAATACAAGGTTGTACAGTGAATCTTGCGAAAATGTAACGTTCCGTTTGGAACGCGTTCAGAACGGTCTTTAAAAACAGTTCCGTTCTAGTTCTAAACGTTTTCCAAAAGGTTCCGGACAGTTTCTTGTTCTTCTTTGGAGGGAAACGAGTTTAGGAACTGAAACGAAACCCTTTTGGAACTAGAACGAAACTGTTTTTAAAGACCGTTCTGAACGCGTTTCAAACGGAACGTTATATTTTGTAAACTTGGGTTTTCAATATAAACCAATAAGAGAATAAAAGCTTCTTTCAAATTTTATTCATTTATAAAAACGCCTAAATAAAAATAAAATAGATTTCCTTGTTTAATATAGAACCCATTATCATTTTGAATAATTAATTTCATTTGTTTGCTCAACACTTAAAGTAGTGAGAAAAAAAAGAGAGAAGGAAAAACACGTTGCAATAAAGGCTTAAATTGTTCCAGGGGTTAGCAACAACAACAAAAAAAAAACAATTTACGTAATAAACTTTATTGGTATATTTTATCGACATTTGAAAAAAATTTAATTATTTAAATTACGGCTTTTAGCAATAAAAAATTGAAATGTTTACTCCGAAAAATCGTTTCCTTCATTACCAAAATCCTTAATTAGATTCGTATTGTTCAACAATTGAATGTAATTTTCAAAATCATTGAGGCTCATGATTATTAAAAACTAATTTAATTTATCCTCAAAAGTTCGCTAAAGTTCCCTTAAGCAATCGAGTTTTTTGTCCCAAATCTTAAAACCAAGAGGGAACGGTTCGCCAAATTAAAAAATTTCCATTCTCTAAGACTTATGAATATTTTTTTTTTCGTTTAGACTTAATGTAAATAATGTTTGACCAGTTGCTAAATAAAGATAAAATAAAGCCTGATAATCCAAAACAAGAGGACTTGTACGAAAAATATCGAGACCAAATTAAACAATTTGAACATCAACGAAAAGATCAGATTAAAAAATTTTATCAAAATCGAAACGATTTTATTCAAACATACAATGCCAATCATTACGATAAAAAATCAATATCAAAACAATCGGACATACAACCGACGCTCGATGCTTCTTTCATAGCGGACAGTCTTAAATCAACAACAAAACCAACTAAATTAATAAAAGAAAAAATACTCAATTGGGGATCAAATACATCCTCGCATGGTATACCTAACATAGTTAGACTTGACAGTAAAATTCTTAAAATAACTTGGTTGATATGCTTTTTGGCAAGTCTTGGATATTGTATCTACACTATTGGAATAATTATTCAAGCATTTTTACAATTCGATGTTCTCATAAATCAACAAGTAGTCACTCAAAGTCCAATTGAATTTCCTGCTGTAACTGTTTGTAATCTTAATCCATTCGATAGACGTCAAGCTCAAACCTACATAAACAAAACTTTAGACAAAAATCAAATATCACATGTAAGTGATATTAACAAAATCGATATTAATCCAAAACTAGTGAATACTTTAATTAAATCATCGATACGTGGTGATTCGAATTTAACCATTAAAGATGTCGAACAACTTGGCTTTCAATTAGATTATATGCTTTTAACTTGTTATTTCAACGATGTTCCATGTAATGAATCGGATTTTGTATGGCGTTATGATTTTGATTTTGTTAATTGTTATACCTTCAATAGTGGATATGATAAATACGGAAATAAGGTACCTATTAAGAAAATAAACGAGGCTGGATCGGATCAATCATTAAAACTCGAGTTATTTCTTGGATACGATTTGACCCAAAGTCAATATATATTGAACTCTGGTGCTAGAGTTGTTGTTCATAATCAAAGTGTAAGCCCAATTATATCAAGTGAAGGCATTGATATATCAACTGGCTTTCAGACTAATGTTGGAATTAAACGATCTTTTTTATTCAAAATGGACGCACCATACAGTGATTGTATCAAAGACTCAAAATCACCTGATAGTTACAATTCAAATTTTTACAAATCATTATTCACTAAATTAAACATGACAACGTATAGACAAAAAATATGTCTGAGGCTTTGTCTACAAGAGTTTATACTCAAAAAATGTTCGTGTTTAGACGGAAGTTTACCAAATATTTACGATAACGCAACAATATGTCAAAATATAACCACTTTAGAATGTGTTGGCACCTCGAGAATGGAGTATTTTAGCAGTCAAAAGTCAGGTACATGCACTGAATGTCCTTTAGAATGTGATTCATCGAGTTTTCAGATAACGACATCAAGCTCAAGATATCCAACTAGATATTATCAAAATTATTTAAGTGCTCGAACAAATATTTTATCTCGTTTTCCACCTTCAACACAAGCATCAGAGATCACTAAAAGTACTGTTTTATTAAACGTGTTCTACGATGATTTGGCAACAACGTACACAAATGAGATACCAGCAGTTACACCAGTGTCATTACTAGGTAACATTGGAGGTAATTTGGGACTGTTTATAGGAATAAGTTTGCTTACGTTTGTCGAAATAATTGAATTCTTAATCGAGTGTATGTTTATAGTAATTAATAAATTATTAAAAAAATAAGTAAAAACATAAAATTTATTCAATAAATTTTTTATACAAACAAAACAGTTTTTCTTTTTTTTTTTAATTTCTAATTACAAATTGGTGACGCAAAAGTGATCAAGTTTGTTTTAAAGTTATTTTGCTCATGGAAATTTTGTTTATTAACAGCTTGATGTCTCATTAATTAAGCATGATGATTTCGCGAATCTTCTTTGATCTCTATAAGCTTTGACTTATAAGAGTGATTCATAAAATTTCCAGTTTCTTTGAAGTTTTTTTTATTTTATTAACATAAAAACAACGGAAAATATCTAATCTTCAAAAATGTAAACCATTATGCTCTAAGGTCTTTAGCCATCTATCAGCGAGCAATTCGATAGCTTTTTGAGCTAAAAACTCAAGACACACAGCTTCAACTTGGTCTTAATTAGTAAAATTCCGTTCTCTAAGTAAATGAGCCATGGAGTGGAAAAGATGATAATCAGAAGGGGAAAGGTCTGGACTATTTGCAAGATGAGGGAAAATATCAATCTTTTCCAGCCCTTCCGGTTTTGCGTTATCTTGAAGAAACAAACCAAGCTTACGATTGATCAAAGAAGGGTATTTTTTTTTAGAAGTAAAGCATACATTCGTTCTAATTGTTCACAATAAAGGTTTTCATTTATCGTTTGACTATCAGGAACAAGTTCAAAGTGTTTTACCCTTGGTAATTCCACTAAACGCCCAACATTACCTTCTTTTTTTAAACATTCTACTCGGGTTTACCCTGGTTTAGATTAGCTCAGACTAAAAGCTAACAGACAAACAATACGCATTCGAGCTAATTAACTATTCTGTATTTTCTTCTTCAAAATTACGAGCAAACCAGAAAATCATTCAGCTTGCTATTTCTTCCAGCTACCGGCGTTAAACTCTATCTGATTGGCAGTTATATCGTGAGGGTAAATTAATCCGCAACAATTTTTTTCAAAAAGTTATGCATCTTTTGTATTTTGAGCAAACAGCATTACCAATCTGGCTTTTTTCTCTTTAAGAGTGTTTAGGAAGAATCTCAAATTTTTAACTAATTTTGAGACCCCTTGGTTGAGCCCTTCTGAAGTGTCGTGATGATGTATAAGCTTCTTTACATCATCAAGACTTATTACAATTATGCTATCCCAAAATGTTGTTTGAAATTATATTTCAAACAACTCTTTGCGCACGACACTGCTTTTCTGTTTTAAAAATAAAACTTATATTTAATCTTTGTAACAACAATGAACATTTCACTTTTATTTTATTTCTTTTGTTAATTTTATATTTAATCTCGTGGGTCCTTAGAGTGGCCACTTTCTATTAAAACATTTAGATTTAATAAAACTATATAAAACACTTAAATTAGTATTTTCTTCATATAATCATATCCAAAGGAAAGGTATTGATGCTCAGGTGGAGAACTTTATCAAGTGTTGTCATAAATGCCAAATAGGCACGGATTCAACGAAGTTCGAGCCACTCCAAATGTCTGAGTTACCAAGTGGTTCATGGAAGAATGTGAGTGTGGATTTTTACGGTCCGCTCAGATGTGGGAAATATCTAATGGTCATTATTTGTGAGTATTCTCGATACCCAGTCGTAAAAATTATATCAAGTACATCAGCCGAGATAGTTGTTCCAGCCCTAAATGAGACGTTTTCGATGTTCGGAATACCGGACACAGTCAAATCAGACAATGGTCCACCATTTAAGTCGAGCAAGTTTTATGAATTTTCTAAACAATTGGGTTTTAAACATAGAAAGATCACTCCGTTATGGCCTAAGGCTAATGGGATGGTAGAGCGATTCATGAAGAATCTTGGTAAAGTAATGCGTGGGTTACCAATAAGCCAAAAAGAATGGGAGCCTGAGTTGTTAGAGTTTCTTAGGAACTATAGAGCTACCCCACATGCTTCAACTGGTATTCCACCAAACAAGCTCATGTTCCAAGCTGAAGTGACAACGTCAAAGCTGCCGTTCTATACTTCGAAAGACGCGTTTCAAACACACAAAGAAGAACATACGATCGCAAGACAAAAAGATGAAGAAGCGAAGAACAAAATAAAACGGTACGGTGATCGGAAATTTCGAGCACGAAAATCGAGTTTCAAGGTTGGGGACCTTGTCTTACATAAATGGAAAAGATCGCACAAATCTGATCCATTCTATGATCCTTTACCGTTTACGATAGCAAGTGTAAAGGGTTCAATGATTACTATTGAAAGGAATGGAGAGCAAGTCGTTCGTAACTCTTCGTTTCTCAAAAGGTACCATGTGTTAGACGGTAAAGTAAATGTGGGTCCAAAGATAAAATCCAATGACTTGATAAAAAGTCTTATTTTTAACCAAGATGTTAATGAAACTGGAGAAGTTAGTTTGGATGGGAATACTAATTTAGAGAGTGATTCGGTCGAAAATGAGAAGGGTGAGGATGAACCAAGTGAAGGTAGTTTTAAGACAGGTAATGATATCACAGCTGAGGATGAAGAGAAGCTGGACGAAACCGAGTCAGAGGAGAGCGATACTGGTGAAGAGATACAGCGGCCGAAGCGTGATAGACGTAAACCGGATTTTTATGGTAATCCAATTCAACATGGGTCTTCAAGCAAGCGTTGACATAATCAATTTCAATTTTTATATTAATTTTTTTTATTTATTTAACACCTTGGTTGTACCCTAATTTCAAATATATTGTAAACAGTGTTTTTTTTATTATTATTATTTTCAGAACCTATGGTTTGAAAATAAAAAGTCTTGGGAAGATGAAGTGTCGTGATGATGTATAAGCTTCTTTACATCATCAAGACTTATTACAATTATGCTATCCCAAAATGTTGTTTGAAATTATATTTCAAACAACTCTTTGCGCACGACACTGCTTTTCTGTTTTAAAAATAAAACTTATATTTAATCTTTGTAACAACAATGAACATTTCACTTTTATTTTATTTCTTTTGTTAATTTTATATTTAATCTCGTGGGTCCTTAGAGTGGCCACTTTCTATTAAAACATTTAGATTTAATAAAACTATATAAAACACTTAAATTAGTATTTTCTTCATATAATCATATCCAAAGGAGAGAACATTTCACCTTCCATCTAAAATTGTCTGTTAATACGCCACTGGGTCCAACCACTAGTTTCTGTCATCATCCTTTCGAATATAGATCCATTTCTCATCGAAAGTAATTGCCCTTCTGAAAAATCGTTTATCAAGATTTCGATACGATGTCGGTTATCAAAAAGTGTTAAATCGAGTGGAACAACTCGGCAGCGTTTATTAACTTAATGGATCATCTTAAGGTGACGAAATCTGGTGGACTGGGAAGTGCTAATATTACTTGATAATTCGCGAGTACTAACCCAGGGATTGCTCTCTACCGCTGCAGGGCATCCCGATCGAAACTCACTTATCGTCCAGACTCATTTTTCCTTCGAAGGCTAGTATCACAACTGTTAAACCAAGCTTGTACATTTCTTACTTAAAGGACATTCTCACCTTCTACTTGACATATTTCGTGAGTTGCGGCTGTTACTTTGAGGCCTTTTTTGCCAATATTGACGTAACAACACCGAAATTTCAAAATTTTCATCAAAAGATTTCATAATTTTAAGAATACAGTGAGTTCGCACTTATATCAGCCCTAACTTATATCACAATTCAGATATATCAACGTTTTTCTTAAGAATCGAAAACCCTAGATGTTTCAAGTATATTCAAACTCTAGCAGTACAAGAATAATTCGTCAGCTTGGATGACGGGCGAAATATGGATCGACTTTCTTAAATGGTTTGATTCACAGTTAGAAAAAGATTCATTATTGCTTGTCGATAACTGTCCTGCTCACCTCGATCACAGTCATATCAATTTCAAGTATCTGAAAGTGGTTAATTTGCCCCCAAATACAACAGCAATTATTCAACCACTCGATGCTGGTGTGATTAAAATGTTCAAATTAAATTACCGTAAAATATTGGTTAAACATTGGATTAGATTGTTTGAATCGAATGAGTTTTTTAATCCAATTGAAAATTTGTTTTGATTTTTTAGACGAAGATTGGTCGTCAGTGAGTGAACTCACTATCAAACGTTGTTGGAGACATGTTGATATTTTACCAGGAAATCTAGTAAAAAAATTAAACTTGCCAGAGAGATCTGTGAGTCAAGCCGGTAGAGGCACTGAACTTGGCATGCTGTTAGATAAACTAAAAGAACATGATCAAAGTTGTAATATGAGTTACGAGTACTATGTTGTTGTTGATGACTTATGTCCTACGTTTTGTGTATCAAACGTGGACGAGATAGTTGAGGAAGTACTAGACTGTGCTAACTTACGACACGATAAAGAAAAAAGTAATGATTCAGATAATAAAGATGTTGAACTGGAGCGAGAGTTTATTACGAAAGCTGTAGACTATGAGCAATTAGACTTATCATCTTGTAGAGCGTTCAATTTTGTTTAATCAAATATGGCTTAAAGTAATGAGATTACATAAGAGCTAGAATCAATAATAACTTACCATCTAAAAAACACGAAATTTTATGAATCACATAATAGATATAGCTTGTGTCAATGCAAATTATGAAGTAAAAATATTTATTTCAGGATTCATTGATCTAAAAATAAATGATCCCGTCAATAAAAATAGATTGAATAAATTTAACAACAGGAGTATCAGGGACATTTTAGAAATTTCAAGCTGCTAAGCCATAAATATAAATTATTTGAATTTATTTTAAAAAATCTGAAAAATTGATGGAGACTTTACCGATATATAAGGAACATATCAAGAGGAAAAAAAAACGTGTGCAAAATGTTGATTGAAGCTTAACATTATTAAAAACACTCTTAATATAATTTCCATCATTTAATTAATATCGAGTGTTCTTATCTGTATGTTTCAACAAGCACAATACATTAACCGAATTAATGAAGGAATTCATTTGAATTAATACCTAAAACCTTAAAAACTAATAAGATTAACAAAATTTTTTTTGTTCTAATGACGTGAAACAAATTTTAATTTCCTTCTAGAAAGGAAATTCGTTTATCTATAAATTAGTTTTTATTCTCTCTTTCTAATAATCAATTATTATTTTTTATTGAAAAGTTTTTTTCTCATCGACTAGGTACTTTTTTAGGCAACAAAAAAATTTACATTATTAATTATCGAATCCTAGAATCCCAAATGTCAATAATTTCAAAAATTTTAATTAAAAGATAACTTCTTTTTTTAGTAACTTAATTAATTAGCAACTTGTTCTTTTATTTTAATGTTTACTTAAGTTTTTTTATGGCAAATTTGAAAAGCGTTATTTCTTTTTTTTTCATTTGAATCGAACGATTAACAAAAAATTCAAATTTTTACTTTTTTTTTAATTAAAATTTAATTTCATTCGATCCAAAATTGTGTGACACATATGACGTTAATTTATATTTAGATGATTAGTTAAGGAATTTATTTTTTCTATTTTTTTTTTGAAAAATCAATATTTTGAACCAGAAAATATGAATTCTGAAACAAACGAGTTTATTGTAATCGAGTGGACATTTAACAAAATATTCACTGTTTTTCATAATTATAAACAAGTTAAACTAAACGATAGTGTTACTTGTAATGTTAATAATGTCAAAGACATTGGTAATGTTGTGTACGTTGGCACTGAGGATAAATGTAATGAATTATTGAAAAATTTTTATCAGCGAAAACCTCGTAAAAAGGCAAAAAAAGAAACAAAAATTTATGAATCAAAGTTAAACTTACCGGATAAAAATTCTCATAAATATTTATCGACTACTAGCTTAAATTCGTTTAGACACAAAGAAAATAAAAAATTGGATCAAAAGTATGCATCGGCTGTGTTCGATTCAAATAATTATAATAATGATAGTTTAGATGAAAGTGTATCATCAGATCAAAAATTAAATTCAGACATTGAAGCACCTTTTGAATGTCAAAATTGTATAAAATTAAAAAATACTGTTAATCAACTCAAAAAAAAATTGTCAACATACGAAAAAATAGTAAGTTCAAGTCCAATGGTGATCAAATGGATTGAAGATTTTAGAAATATAGTTATCAAACAAGACTCATCAAGTCCGATTAGTCTAAGTGGTTATTCAATCAATTCGGATGAATCTAAATCTCAAAGTAAAGCGAGTGTACCTGAAATCATTATTGACAATGCTTTATGAAACCTTTTTTTTTTATTTTAATAAAAAAAAAGTCCTACTCATTTACTAATCTTTAAGCGACAAGCTGATGATGGTTTCCATGTGGGAGTGGGTAACAATCAAAATAATATCCAAAATAAATAAATAAAGAGTATCTTAAATTATGGCTTTTTTTTAATCAAATGCTAATTAAAAATCAACAATTCTATTTTTGGGGATTTTTTTAAACTAAAACTAAGACTCATTTGAATAATGTTTTAGAATAAAAAAATTCGTCCCTAGGTGGATTCGAACCACCAACCTTTCGGTTAACAGCCGAACGCGCTAGCCGATTGCGCCATAGAGACATACACAAATCGTCTACAAATCGACCCTACTAAAATCGAATTGAAAAAAAAAATTTGTTTTATTTTTGTTTACATTTATTTGTTGGACTATCGTAGTACAATTTTTTCTTTAAAGCTTTACCAAACGTTGCGCACATTTTACTCTGATCGTCATTTAATCTGTGTCTCTTTGAACTCGGTTCTTGTTCGGTCAATTCGTCGTATATATCATTTTCTTGTGTTTATTTGTTCAAATCAGATGGCTGATGTTGAAGGCTCTTGACGGTTTTAGCTTTTACTTCTCGTTATGAATGTTGATATGATGAGCCTTCGTTCAACTCTAGGTATAAAGCTGCGCAGCATCCATTCTTTTGCTGGCTTCAATAGCTTTTAAATAAAGATGGGTAAATATAAAATGATAATTAAATGTCTCTATGGCGCAATCGGCTAGCGCGTTCGGCTGTTAACCGAAAGGTTGGTGGTTCGAATCCACCTAGGGACGAATTTTTTTGTTATTTACTTAAAATCCGTATGAGAATAAATTCATTTTAACTAAACAACAACAACGAGACTCTAAAATAAAATAGAAAAACTAACAAAAATAAAGGTAATCAAAACAGAATTTCTTTAATTTACTGTGAAATTTGCTTGAAGCTTTACAAAAAAATAATTCAATATAAAAATGAGATTTTTCTTTCAGTTTGCTGTTTTTAATTACACTTTGTTAATACTCTAATCCTGTTGAGTTGAGTAATTAATAAATAAAAACATGTTGAGCTTTAGAAATACGGTAACCCCTCGCAATTCGGATAATTTCTCCCAATCAGCTTATGATCTTGAATTTGCGATTAAGTCAAATAGTAAAAAGACAACGTTCTTGCCCAATGTTCATACAATAACTCTTCCATACGTGTCCAAAGAGACAAACAATTCATTTTCGTCCAACTCGAATTTATCATTTCGTAAATCAATCAAATCAACACAAAGTTCGGTTCAAAATTTTAGTCCCATTATTAACAAAGAAATTCACAAGATTATTAGAAATTATCCATCGATTTATTTAAGAAGACAAATACAAACTAATTTTCCAAAAGTTAAAACAAATTATATATCATCAATGAACATAAACAAAAAGACTAATTCAAAACGTAATGATAAACAAGTAGTTAAATATACGACCGATTCGATTTATTACGGAAATTTATCGTCAAAACATTTTTGAGAATAAAAAAGAAAAAATTTTTTTTTTTTGAAAATTATTTTTTAATTGAGGTTAAATAGAAGCCCGAGTAGCTCAGTTGGTTAGAGCGTCGTACTTATAAATACAGTATGAGACATGCGAAGGTCGAGAGTTCGAGCCTCTCCTCAGGCAAATTTTTTCTCTTTTCATTTAATAAATAAGTTCAACTTTAGAATACAAGTTGAAGTTTTATGTTTAATGTTTGTAAGAGACGAGGTGGCCGAGTGGTTAAGGCGATGGACTGCTAATCCATTGGGCTTTGCCCGCGAGGGTTCGAATCCCTTCCTCGTCGATTTTTTTTAAACGAGACGAGGAGTGGAGTCTTTTTGAGTGGACAAATATTAGAAAAAAAAATAAAGTCATAGTCAATTTTAAAATTAATAGAAATAGAAGCCCGAGTAGCTCAGTTGGTTAGAGCGTCGTACTTATAAATACAGTATGAGACATGCGAAGGTCGAGAGTTCGAGCCTCTCCTCAGGCAAATTTTTTTTCATCTAAAAAATAAAAAAAATTAGGGTTAAGATTTTTCTTTAATCTAAGAAAAATTCTCTAATTTTAGATCTAACTACTTGTAAATGATACTAAAAATCTACTAACATTTAATTTAATAAAGTTTACTCTTTTTTTTAATTGATACTTTTAGATGAATGAATATAAAATTATGAATTGCATAATTTACTATCGATTAAATTTTGTTCTATTTACACTTATAAACATTTTCTTCTTTAACAACTTGACTAAGCTATATCTAACTCTTGAATTATCTGTACATGGACTTGTGGAGAACCGCACACCCAAGTCTTTGAGGACCCTCTTATCTCAGTATATTGAAATTTTGGAGATGCAAATGGCTAGACTATTTTTTATTGTTATAAATAATATTCATCAATAAAAAAGCATATTATCGATTCTAGATGGGGTCTCCCATGACTGGGTGGGTGGGTTTCGGTGTGTAAACTTGTATTGAAATAACAGATTCACAGAACTTAGTCCGCCAACCTTAAAATTGCTCACTTTTACGTGTTTCGAAAAAAATGCGTCGAAAACGAACAAAATTAATTATTGAAAAAAGCTTTCAAAATATTTTGATGAGTTTTGTAGCTACCATGTGTCTTAAATTGAAAATTTATGCTTCAGTACAATTTTGTAAAAAACATAAATTTTGTTAATTATCCAAGTCAGCTATGAACAAAAAAATTGTTTCGCTTCGTCTAAAACTAGCCCTTCAAAAACACCAAAATTCTCATTGAAAGAAATTCTTCTATTTTCGTTATTTCCGAGAATGCAACTTGAAAATTTTAATCAATTTTCAATTTTCTATTTTTAAAATTTTGATAATCGCTTTTAAAAGCCTTGCTGTAAATATTTTGGAAAAAATAAAATTGCAGCATTGTGTAGCAAAATTTGATGCATTTATTGGTACAATCTGAAAAAACTTTACAAAACAGTGCATAATTGCACAGACGTGAATAGAGTCTATTTTAAATACATCAGGGATACTTATTTAAGAACACTATATGATAAGAATACTCTTACTAGAAATTTTCACAGTTGGAATATGCCTATTTCACATGTGTGCACTGATTTGCAGATTTTTAGAAGACTTTACCAGGAGATGCAGCAAAATTTGCTGCACAATGCTGAAATATTATTTTTCCAAAATATTTACAGCAAGATTTTTAAAAGCGATCTACAAAATTTTAAAAATAGAAAATTGATTAAAATTTTTAAGCTCAATAAATACGCAATCTTCAATAAATACGGAACGGAGCTTTTAAATACAACTAGTATGGAAAGGGATCTTGGTGTGTATTTTCAGAGTGACCTTAAATGGGAAACACAAGTTGACTACTCCTCAGGCAGAGCAAACAAAATAATGGGTATGATATGGAAGAATTTTGAGTACTTTGATGTAAATTTGGTTAAGCTCCTTTACACGTCATTAGTGGGACCGCTAATAGAATACGATATTAGCGTCTGGAGTCCATATTATGAGGGTGAAAAAAATCAATTGGAAAAAGTTCAACGTAGAGCGACGAGAATTATCCAGGGTTTCAAAAAAATTGAATACGAAGAACGGTTAACAAGGATGGATCTTATGTCACTTGATACTAGAAGAAGAAGGGCGATTTGATTCAATTTTACAAGATCGTTAATGAGTTAGAAGCTGTCAACTTAATGAATGGTATCAGCATGAATAATTCAGCAAAGACTAATTATAATTTAAGGGGTCACTCCAAAGTAGTTTCAAGAGCTTATCAAAAACTGCCCGATACGATACAATTACATCACAAACAAAGTGGTCAATGATTGGAACAGTTTACCGAAAAATGTTGGGGACACAACTTCATTAAATTCATTCAAAGCAAAACTTGATGACTGGTTTAGAACAAATGAACGGTCAAATGGTACTAAGGCAAAAAAACTGCGACAGCCTCACGGCTTAACTCGACTTAAGTCGGGTCGCAGTTATTTTTTACTACTACTACTAAGTTGGCAATAAACAGAAATTCAGACAGAGATAAGCTATTTTACATTTCAAGCTCAAAAATAATTTATATCTTTCCCAAAATTAATTTTTTCAAAATTGTTTGCACTTTGTTAACCAATCCAGTCAAATGGACTTTATTAAAATGATGCTTCGGACTTGTTTGAGAAATTAGGACATTTAAGTCATCGAGACTGTCTATAACTTAATTCAAATAAAAAAACCAAACACACAACTAATTAAAAATACGACTCATCCTGTTTCGAAACCTGTAGACGACGGACAACTCGGTTATTTGCTCAAAAAAAAACAGTGCTTTCAATTCTAAATGTCAATCAAACACAAACAAAAGTGGATTTTTAAACAAACAAAACTTGTTTTATTTATTTATTTGTGAATCTGTTCGAGCAGAGCTCCTTCAGAAAAAAAAACAAAACGGAAAAAAATAAAAAAAATAAAATAAAATTAAAATTTTGTTTCTAAAATAAAAATTTCTGAAAATTAAAAAAAAAGATATCAAAATTGAAAGAGATGATAAAAATTATCAAGTAAATAAAATAAAGATTTAGTTAAAAGTTTATCGGTGGTGACTAAAAAAGAGGCTTTTTTGAGCGAAAAAAAAAAACAAAAAAAAAAAACAAAAAGAATGTAAATCATAAACCAAAATTTTCTAGAACTAGATAACAATTACACAGTGGAGTAGGGTAGTCAATGTTTCTCGCGGTGAAACCCCTTCTGTATTCAGATGCTAGGCGTACGACTAATGGAACAGATCTTTCAAGGCCACTCCTGACATAGTTCTCGGTTAAATCAGTTAGCCTATTTGATATTGATAACATTTTAAGTTTTTCGAATGCCTCATGAGTAAGTACTTCAGTTGGAGTATCGTATTTTAGTCTTAGAATGGACCGGACTGCTACATTCTGTATTACTTGGAGTTTGTTAAGGTTGGTGTTGGAAATGAGATTTATACAGGGGAAGGAGTAGTCAATGACTGAACCAACTAGGGACTTGAAAAGAGTAGTTAATGTTTTATTGCTTAAGCCCCACTTTTTGTTTGATAATATTTTTATGATATTTAGTCTTGAACTACATTTTTCTCTGATGTCTTCGACTTGTTGGGAGAATGTGAGCCTTTCATCAAAGGTGATGCCTAAGAATTTAGAACTGTTAACGTATTTGAGTTTGGAACCAAATAGTTTTAAATCAAAATGAGGGGTTGTATTGTTTCCTTTAGAAAAGAATGTGTAAGTGGACTTTTCAACCGATACTTTCATTTTCCATTTTACAAGCCAGGGTTCTAACTCTTTGATATACCTATTAACTTGACCTTGAATAGAGCCAGTTTTTTTAAAGATGAAGAAGGTGACGAGATCGTCTGCGTACAGAAGGGAATAGCTCATGTTTGTATGATCTCTTTTGGGTACGTCATTTATAAAAATGTTGAAGAGAAGGGGGCTAATTACAGAACCTTGAGGTACTCCAGCTCTAATATGGAATAAATTGCTTAACAACCCATTCACGTTGACTTGAAATCGCCGGTTGGTTAAGAAGGACCTGATCCAGACAATAAGTTGATGGGGAGTTTTCATTGTGATTAATTTGTATAACAGCCCTTCATGCCAGACCCTATCAAAAGCCTTTGAAATGTCAAAAAAAGACAACATATTTTTTTTGTCCTGTTGAACGATTCAGCTATTTTTTGAGTGAGAAAGAAGAGGTTATCAGCCGTTCTTCTGTGTTTTCTAAATCCGGATTGAACTTGTGTTATTAGGTTATTGCTCTCTAAAAAAGAAGCCAGTCTTTTGGTGATAATTCTCTCGAGTGCTTTCCCAAGGCAACTAGTCAAGCTTATTGGACGATAATTAAGTGGGTCATCGTCTTGGCCAGTTTTTTTTTGATAGCATACTGATTTTTGCCAATTTCCAGTTATCTGGTATTTGTCCCGTTGAAAAACTTCGATTGAATAAGTGAAGAATGTCCAATAGGGTGTTTCTATGGAGGTTTTTAAGCATTTTGTTGTGGATACCGTCTAAGCCGGCTCCCGAATGTTCCTTTGCCTTGTCAAAACTTTCTTTTACCTCCAGGAGAGTAATCGGTGATAACGGTGAGTCCAGGGTTTGGTTATCAAAGAAATCTTGCACTGTCTCGTTAATTTTGGTATCTTCAGTTCTACTGTCAAAGTTATGAAGAGTGAAGGTTGATTCTAGGATTTCACCAAACAACTGGCTTTTTTTCTCGTCTGAGTCATACATGGTGCCTTGGTGTTTTAAAGTGGGGACTCTTTTAGATTTTGAATTCGATCTAAACCTATTGATTCTACGCCAAAATGGGGAACTAGATGTGGGGTTTTTTCCTAGCCGCGTTATAAATTCAAACCAGTTCTTGTTTCTAAAAGCCTTTAATTTTAATCTAAGTTCTGCGGTAAGTTTATTGAAGGTAGTTTTTTGTTCTGGGTTGTTTGAAATTTTGTGCCACCTACGAAATTTACGCCGCAATTTGATTAGGTCTACGATTTCTTTTGGTAGACGCGTTTTATAGACCCTCTCCCCAAACAGTGGTATACTTCGTTGTGCGGCACCTATTATGTTGTTTGTTAGTTTTTGACTCAAGGAATTTACGTCCGTGATGTGAGATAATGGACTACAACGGCTTAGTTCTTCTCTGAAAAGATCCCAATTGGCTTTACTAAAGTCTAAGTTCCTGCTTTTTTCTTTGTTGGCTAAGAAGTAGTCTAATGATATATTTGCTAGTATTGGAAAGTGGTCACTGGTCATATCGTAAGCGTATAGCACCTCGTAATCGGATGTTTTGACTGAGATGTTTGAAGATGCTAGAAAGTAGTCAAGGATCTCAAAGTAGTCACTGTTATATTTATTGAATGTTGGGGATTTGTCATTGATTAAGCAGTAATCTAGGTTATTTATGATGTTTTTCTAGGATCTCACCATTGCTGTTGGTCTCTAAACATCCAAGAGCTTTAGATCTTGCGTTAAGGTCCCCTCCTACAATGTAGTTAGTACAGTTTGATACTATGTCCTGGAAGAAATTATATGGTAAAGCAGCTTTCGGGGGGTTGTAAATACTAAAAACTGAAAGATTGAGATCTTTTAGTTGGACATTTATGGAAAGAAGTTCTAAATTTAAATGATCAAAGGACTGGTCAACTTTAAACTCTATTCCATTCTTGACTAAAATAGCTACACCTCCTCCGTACTCGTCACGAGGTTTACTTAAAGTAGTATAATTTGGAAAATTAAAAAAGAAGTTACACTGGTTTTGATTCATTTTTATTTCATTAAGAAGAACTATGTCAGGGGTGGTAATTAATAAGAACTGTTCAAATAGCGGTAACTTACTTAGCAGGTGGTTACAGTTCCATTGTATAATTGAGAGCTTGTTTAATGTTTTTTTTATGTTTTGGATCATTGATTCGAATATTTGGGTAGTGTTTGGCTGATTGGGTACGGTTCTGACGTTATCACATTCGAGTTTTGATTGTCGATGTACTTAGAAATGGATGTTAGATTGGGTATACCGAGAGAACTTTGTGCTTGAGTGGTTTGGACATTCAGTGGGTTCTTTAAGTGCTTCTGTAGGTTGATGTCATTTCTGTAGATGTTTTGAGTAGTATACGATTCATGCTGTGGATTGTTTATTGTGAGAATAGGTCTGTCGGAAAGTTGGTTATTCACAAAGGCTTGATTTATTTTATGTGCTAGATTTTCTGAGGACCTGATTTCATTGTTCACAAATGAGTTAATGACGTCAAAAACGAAGAAACCGATTTTTGTGTTGTTTTGGTTAATCGTTGAGATGCATTTTGAGGCGATTGATTGAGTAAATGATTCTAAGACTGAGTCGAACTTGTTCGTAAGTTTATCGGAAATCGCTTGGACGTGCTTGTCTAGTTTACAACTCAACTCATCATCGATTTTTTTTTGTAGCTGGTCTAGCTTTTTATTTAAACGATCATCAATTTCAGTCAGCTTCGGACTGATGTCGATCGGGTTTAATCTTTGGTTGTTTGTGACAGAACTGTAGTTACGAGTGAATCGCTCGACAGATTTTAAATCTTGATGAAGGCTGTAGAATTTGTTGAGAGCGTCTGTTTGAGTTGTTTGTAGATGACACAGCTTCTATTGTAGACTGAGTGAGAGTTACCACAGTTTGCACAATTGAGTGGATGTTTACAGTGAGGGTCATTATGAGGACCAGAGCATGTAGGGCATGTAAGATGACCTGTACATTTTAGTTCACTGTGACCAAATCTTTTGCACTTTTTACATTGAATCGGAGTTCTAACGTATGGTTCTATTGAGAGTTGATGAGATTCTATTTCAATACCTTTGTTTATAATTTCGATTAGGATCTCTTTGGAAGTACAGTATGCTTTGATGATGTTTGATTTAACGGAATATTCAGCGGGAGGGTTTTTTGGTTTGATGACCTCAAACGACATAATGCCTAGATTTTTGAAGTACGTTTCGTATCTCATGTAAACATCTTCATCAAGACCTCTGATTATGATGGCAGGTTTGAATTGTAACTCGTTTAGATTTACTTTTTTTTTGCCCTCAAAATTGTATTCATCTTCCATGATTTCTAATGCGTCGTCGATTGTATTAACGTATAGTAGAAGATTTCCGTTTCTGTCAAGTCTCGTTTTTTTTATTTTCGAGTAGTCAATTTGACTGCTTAAATATTCTTTAAGTACGGTGGGGTCTTTAAGGGTTGCTTGGTCGATATCATAGACAATAATTGGCGAGAGTTCGTCAAATGAGAGTTTGGTGCTTTTGTTCGCGGCTGGGGTAAGCGGTGAGTTGGCAGCTCTTTTACGAAGACCTTCTGATGCTGAGTCTTTTTCGAAATTGTTATTTTCGCGGTCGTCGGTAAGCATTTTTCGGGGGTTAGCTCGACACACGCGGTACCGGGATGGTTTCTGAACTGTTAGTAAGTTTTATTTGCAACAACAAAAATTTTAATATTTGAATTTTCTTCTTTTTTTATAAGTTATAAAACTTGAAGTTATGTTAAGTTTAAGTTAAGTTTGTCCTAAATATATATCTCTCTTATTTTTTTTCGCTTTTCTTCTCCTTTTCGTCATTTTTTGTAACTATTAATTTTTCTCTACAAGATTATCCCTCTCTTCTCGTAAGAATAAAAGGTATGTTAAACAAACACGAACGAAATTTCTCTTGAGTTTACTCAATTTCGAAATTATTTTAATCTCTTGTATTAAAATAAAATTTTCGAAACAAAAAAATATCCTCGCAATTTTCATCAAAGAAAAAAACAAAACTCGTTATGTATCCCAACGATTTAAAGTCTAAACGAGTTGTTAACGATGATCCTTGGGCTGTTCTCGTTGCTCTTGCTTGTCTAATTATAGTCGCAACAGTGATTTCAATTATTGTAATTTGTGTCTTATGGAGACGATACCGTAACAGTCGAATCATATTCGAGGGAAGCTTAAACTCAATGGCTTATGACATGCCTAATGCCTCAACAATTAATTTGACTCAACAACGTGCTCAAGAATATGAAATTCAAGTATGTAATTCAACGATATCCAGAAGTAAAGCTTTAAATTTTTGTTTTAAAAAAGAGTTTGGATATGTATGTTCCTCCGGATGATAAAGATGATATGAGTGAGTCACATGGTACTAAGAGAGAAATGTCTTTAATGCAAAGTCAACTACCAGACAGTCGACAAATGACTTTCAACGGGTAACTTTTCTTTTTTTTTCGTTTTAAAAAATTGAAAAAGTTGAAATAAATATTCGACTTTAAGTTTATAAATTTATTTCTAAAATCAAGTAATTTTTAAGAAATTTTTTGCTTTACAAAAAAATATTGCTTTGGTATATTTGTTTTGAAATTAATTTATTTTGTTTAGTTTAGATTTCAATTCGTCAACTAATTTGGAAGATAAACTTAATTTAAAAGAATCAAGCTTGTACAGAAGAGTAATGAATTATACCAATCTTTATAATAATAATAAATCGAATATAAAATAGAATTATGAATTTTAAGCATTCGATTTTTTGTGAATACTCATAATTTTTTAAAATAAATTTTTTTTACCAAACAAGTTCTCTTTTGTTGTTATTTTTTTTTATACTCGACTAATAAATGAATATATCAATGAAGGTTTTTATATCGATTAATGGAAGTGTGCGATTGTAACAAGAAAGATCCAACTGATGATTCGGTTCTTACACCCTTTAAAAAAATCTTTGAAAAACTAGAAAGCAAATCAAATAAAATGATTTTTCGATCTTAATGATTTATTCGACGAATGGTTTTAGAGCCGGCCATTCCTGCGAAATAGCTAATCATGAGATTCTTACGCTGTGTTACAAGAGTTTAGATTTAAAAAAAGTCATTGAGATTTTAAGAAGGCATTTGATATGGTCGATGTTGATTTACTCATCTACAAACTGATATATTATTATTTTGATAGCCAAGCAATAAATTTGGTAAGAAACTATTATAGGAATCGAAATCAAATGGTTAAATTGGATGATGTCTACTCAGAGAATGGACCCATTGAGCTTGGCGTTCATCATGGTTCAATATTGGGTCCTCTTTTTTTCATCTTTTTTACCAATGATTTATCAATATTTTTAGACAGTGTTATATAAAAAAAGACGGTAGTTGTATACTTAGTCAGGGTTGAAGGAGAAAAACAATCCAAACTGAATAAAAGCGAGTCGAATGTAATTAAATTAAATTGATTGCCAATAAAATTTTGATCAGATCCATTCCGACTTAATCTATCTGTGTTTTACGAATACTAAAGACCTCTGTCTGGATTCGTTTTTGTTAAAGAAAAAAATTAAATTCTGTATTCCTAAAACGCAGATAGATTAAATCTGAAAGGTGTTTATCTGATCAAAATTTTATTATTTTATTTTATTTGTTTATCAGTTTCTCCGTCAGAAATCACAATCAAAATTTTATTGGCAATTGATTTAATTTAAATACAGTCGACTCGCTTTTATTCAGTTTGGGTTATTTTTTTCCTTCAATCTTGGCTAAGTATGCAACTATTGTAAAAAATATTTTTTGTTTTTGCTTTGTAAGCGAATTTTGTTTTTTTAATTTACTTGTGTTTAAAATAGCCGAACTCATTTACCTCTTGAGGTTGCATAATACAATTTACTTAATGCCTAACTAAGCAATTTGATATTGGAGACATGTGTCCAAGCTGATCAAAAGATGAAAAAGGGGCTCAAGTCTCTGTACATTATGGTTCTTAATCGGTAACATTTGAATAGTTCTACGACCGTCTTGAGTTCAATACTGGGAATATATAATATAATATTAATATTAATTAATAAGAATTCAAATTCAAAACAAAACTCTCAGAATTTTAGACGTTTTAGTTATTATTATAAACAATTTGACTTCAAGGATTACGAAAAAGTGGTCATTTTTCATGTATAACCTACCATTGATGAGATGTAGGCACCCTAAGTTAGCTTCAGGGTGCTACAACTTCCTGAAAAGGTGACCTTTGCAGATGAGTCGACATAAAAATCAAGAATAAAAAAATCGAATGATAAAAAGAGATTAACTTTTAAATTGTTCTTTATTTTATTTATTTTTTTTTAATTGCAATTAGTTTGATCTGTGCTTAAGACCTCTTTTATTGGTAAACAAATTGTGTGCTCTCTTTCTAAAGTATTTACCCGAACAAAAAAACAAGAAACCTGTAATACAAAAATGGGCCAATTGAAGAATGTCTGTGGCAATAATGAAACCCTTAAATCGAATTTTTGTAAAAAAATCCTTCTCATTCTCGGAATCAACATTTCTAATAAAAAATATTATCTTTGACATAAAATAAGGAAAATTTAAGACTATAAAACTAATTGAAATTGATAACAACATTTTCGTGTCTTTTGATTTTTTAGCCAAATTCGATTTGTGTTTTACCAATGATACATTTTGTAGACTGTTTGATCTATTACGTTCTTTAGTTTTCACTCCAACTTGTTCAAAGTTATTAAAATTTTTAATCGACTTGATCTTATAAATGACTGCAATTATCAAAAAACTAATAGTTAAATACCCAATTATGATGAGTGCGTGTAATAAACCATGAAATTTGAATAATAAAGGCGTGTTTTTTTTTCGTACAGAACAAAATGTTTTACCAAAAGTAGGTCGTTCGGACATGAGATTAAAATTAGACGACATGTTCAAAAAATTAAGATAAGCTACTCGTTCAACTGGGACTGGTTGAACTAAAAATAAAATGTACAACGGAAGTGAAACACTTGTGAGTATTGTAGCAAACCAAAACATATAGCTATGTTCTTTTTTTATTCTGAATTTAAATGGAAAATATGTTGCATAAACTCGTTCGGTTGAATACGAAACAGTTAGAATTACATTCAAGATTCGACAAGAATATTTTAAATATGACAATAGCTTACATACGATTGGATTTTTGTCAAATAGATAAATATCGAATAGAATACTTTTAGATAGATGTAAATGAAATCCGTAGATTATACGATTTAAAAAATAAATATAAAAATGAATAAGAAGATAAACAGTGCTTACAATTGTTAGTGTAATTAAACAATTTGAACCATTTATTTTTGGAGATTTTTTTTGAGGGTATATTAGAACGATTAAAGAGACTATGTTTGTAAAACATCCGAAAATGACAAGTGATACACCGAATGTTAAATTTATTAAATTATAAATATCCATTAAAAAATCACATTGCTTCAACATTAAATTAATGTTTGAATGAATCGATAAGTTTGTCATTTTGTTGGCTCTTTTTAGAAATTTGAGAACAATAAGCTCAAGAAGTCAAAAATTTATTGTTAATAAGCAAAATAAAAAATTCATTTCTAAAATTCGGAATCCTTGAATAAAAAATAAAATGCTTTTAGGAATATGACTATAACTTTAGAACTCTTAAAAATTTTAAAGAGGGTCACACCTTCTATTGAGGAGTAAGTATACTTGTGAAATCAATCGAAAAAAGTCTTAAAATAACTTGTATTATGTGGAATAACTTGAAATTCTCTTAAAATTTAGTCAAATTTAAAAAACAAAAGAAAATTTTTTATTTAAAAATCTTAAAGTAAGTAAATTTTTTCTATATTCAAATAATAAATAGTGGTTTTGTTTCGTATGTCTAAAGAAAAAGGTTCGAATATTAATATAACAAAAATGGAGAATTTAAGAATTACATAAATTTTAAAAAGAATAACAAAATTGAATCCTGTTCATTACGTTTTCGACACATTTAAAAGCGTTTCTAAATAAAAGAAAATTTATTTTAATTTTGTTTTGGTGCATGTTTGGACTAATTGATTTCCTTTGCCGACTAAACAGCGAATAATGTAAATCAGGTCTATTTAAATTGAAAGAGATGATAAATGCTTTCTAAAAATATTAATTTATTTTTTTATTTACGGACCTGGGCTCTAGATGACATCATTCGAATTTGCTAAAACTCTTAATCGGATATAAATGTTACCTTTTTTCTTAATGTTTACTTTAAATAGGAATTGATTTCAATTAATTTCAATTCAATTTTAACTGCGCAATTAAATTGCAGAGCAGAGATTTCAAGGCATTGTGAAGTTTAGTACAAAAAAACAGAGCAATTTTTAATAATTGAAATAATTGTATTCTTTTGCCTTTATGATGAATCTGTGCATGTAACAAAGTGTAACAAACTTTGTTACACCATTCAGCAAACTCTGCAAAAACTCTGCAGTCTAGTTGCGCATTTAGTTATAATACTTTTTAATAGTGTGCATTTTGCAGAGACTTTGCATAATTTTAGCAGAGATAGCTCAATGGTGTAACAAAGTTTGTTACACTTTGTTACATGCGCAGATTCATTATAAGGCCAACAGAATAAAAATTATTTCAATTTTTCAAAATTGTTCTGTTTTTTTATACTAAAGTTCACAATGCCGATTTCAATGTCTAATTAATTGGAAATTCTGCAGTTCAATTCAATTTTCATTTCAATTCAATTGAACAGCAGAATTTCCAATTAATTAGAATTAATGCAACTTAATTGCGCAGTTAAAATTGAATTGAAATTAATTGAAATCATGAATTGAAAAATAACTTTATTTTGCCGTCACATATTCAGTTTTATGTTTTTTAAATCGATAATGAATCCTGAAAAGAGTTAATTAATGTTGTTAATCATTTTATGAAATTTTTCACGAAAATAAAAAATCAGTCAGTCTAATCAGTTCTGAATTTTGAGCTTGTTCTTCAACCCTCTAACTATTAACAGATATTGGTATATATTTTTGTTAGAATAATCAAAATTGGGTTTTAGTTTGTCATTTTATTAAAAGTACATTTTGTCCAAAAGTATTATGTCTATAAATAAATTAGTTAATAAATTAATTATTAAAGTTTATTAAGAGTCTTGTCACATCTAAAAACTGTTCTAGACTTATGTCATCATTTTCTAATCTTTGCAAATTCTCTTCAATTACTTTGTTTTTTTCTTTTGTCAAATTGTTAATTTCCGGTGGTGGACAACCAGTGAGTCTAGAGTTATACTCGATAACTGTATTACAATCCAACATCTTCAAAAAAGCTATTAGTTTATAAACATCAGCGATTTATTTTGGCATGGTAACCTTCCAGGTGTTTATTGGTCCTAGGACCATCTGACAAACTATGATTCTACATATCATAGTCAATGGAGCCCTCAAACCAAGTGTTAACAAAATAATCAAAGAATGATTCCAATTTGGCTTTGGTTAAAATTGGATCTTCAACATCATTGAAATTATTTCGTCCACGTCTTCAACCTCTACCACGACCACGTCCACGTCCTCTTCCTCTACCTCTACCACGACCTCTACCTCTAAATATGAATGAAACCGTAAAGCTCCAAATCAAATTCAGACATTTCAAAATGATGACTTATAAGATTTTCAAATAGTAAAAATAAAAATAAAGCTAAGAATTTCGATGCTTTTCGATTTTGAAAAATTTAAATTTGTAATTTTATTTTAACTTAAAACTTATTTAACAAAATGTACAATTAACAAAATTCGACTTTAACTACATATACTAATGACAAAAAGTAAGTATGACAGTCTATAAATCCTAACGAAAGTTCTATGCCTGACAAAAAACCAATAAATTATAACTAAGGTTTTGGTTTAATGATCGTCTTAAGCATGTTCACTTAATCTTTGAAACTAAATAAATCAAATCTTGGTTCATCAAACTTATCATCTCTTTCCAGGCATTATTTTTTTGGTATATTTCTCTGTCTCTAGTTTAACAAAATTAAGCTATCATTTTTTTTATTTTAAATACAGGGGTGATTGCGTCTCAGTAACCGAGACTTAAGGAACACAAATGAATTATGAAGTCACGCCTTGGTAATATTAAATCCTATGGGACAAGTAAAATATGACGTGTCTAATATTGACATTTAATTTCTTTTATGTGACCAAGCAATCACCCCTGTAAATAAGAAATAATTTAAACGCTTAGAACTTAAAAATCATGCATCACTCTCAACCGTATTATTGATTTTTTTTGTTCAGAGCTCAACTCTCAACTTGTAGAAGCATTCTATGTGAAGCTGAATTTTTCATCAATTTATTTTGGAGAATAACTAATGGGATCCAAGGTATTTAAAGTAATCAACACAACTCTAAGTTGTTTAATATTATTTTAAAATCGTTTAACACAGTGTTGATGAATCAGGGTTTGTTTTTATATGCAACTTCAGCGGCTATCATATGCAACTTAATATGCGACTTATTTGAGCAAATTATGCGATTTTAAAATCAAAAAATATGTGAAAATATGCGATTTTAATTCAAGTTTTATCTAAAAGGCATTTGATTTCTAATTTTTTAATGAATTTAAGATTTTTTTTTCCTAAAAATTTTCTTACCCGGATGATGGAACTTTTTTTTTATTCAATTTTTTTTCAATAATTGAAAAAAAGTAAGATATGCATTAATATGCGAGAAAAAAATGCAATATTATGCAAAAATATGCATTTATATGCAAATGCATATCGTTAGTAGACGTAAAAATGCAACATACGCGACTTTAGCTAAATATGCAATTATATGTTGTTGCATATAAAAACAAACCCTGTTGATGATTGACTAAATTATTCTTTGTTTTTTTTAATGTCTTTTTTTAACTTTGTATTCTCAAAACTCCCTAATTTTTTTTAGATTTTAAATTTTTCAAGTTAAGATCAAATATTTGTTTTATGTGAGTTCGAATTTCGACTTACGATGCCATGATTCATGATACCAAAAATTAATGGTTTATTTTTCTTATAAAGAATTATAAACTGTCAAATCTAAAGGTTTTATTAGTAAAAATAAATTCTTCTACTCGTCTTATTTGACGACTTGATATCGTTATCAAGACATTTTGTGTATTTAAGGACCCAAAATTGATTCGGTTTGATTTATCAGAAACATAAAAATAATAGACAAAAAATCATAAAAATTTGTCCTCAAGGGTTTCAAAAAAGGTAAGGTTTACGCCATCTCTTCTAACATCCCTAAAACTCTAATTTAATATTTTTGAACTAATAAGAATGTCTTGAGAGGACTTGCTGTTATTCTAATTGAATTGAATGTTTAGATTGATTTTTTTTAAATGAAACCATAATTCATGGCGTACAATCCTATTGAGATCGTTATTGACGAAATACCAAGCGCTTAGTAGATCTAATGGAATATTTAAGATAAGGACAAGTCTCTTTGCGAATTCAATGAAAACAACTTTCACTCATCTTTCGAGCTTAGTATATTCTATGTATTCAAATGATTATATCTTAATTATTTTTAGATATAAATTCTATTTTTTCCTAAGTTTTCTAGAAAAAAAGGTTAATAAAAACTTGCCTTGTAAATTTCTTCACTTTCTTAAATAAATAAAATAAAAACATTGGACTAGTAAGTTTGAATTTCAACTCAAAGAATCCATGATTCATGGTATTCACTAATTAATGGTTTATCTTTCAAATCAATGAATTATAAGCTGTTAACAATAAGCTGGATTCATTTTCGGTGTACAGTCGTTGTGAAGCCAGTTACAAAAGTCCATTTAGTTTTGTACAAAATTATAAAAGAATTCGGTTCTGCTTTATCAGAGCCACAACTAAACAAACAATTTTTAATTCAAAAATTGTTTTATTTAAAATTTTATTGAACACAATCTAAAATCTAATGTAAATATTGTAAATAAACAATTAAATAAATTATACTTTTTGAAGAACAAATACGGTTTGAGCACCTGCTGTATCTAATTTTTTGTCTAATACTTTCCAACCTTGAAACAAAAGATTCAATCGATATGTGCCATAAACTCTGTGAGCATTAAACTCGATGTAACTCGAACCATCTTTAGATGTAGGCACAGCGAAAAAGAATAAACCACCTTTTTTTATCATACAATGAGCTTGTTGCATTGCCTCGACATCCCCAAAAGGCGATAACGGGTCACCAAATCTACCCAAACCTGAGTGTTCAATTGAAGAAAAACTTGCAGCATTGTCAAAATTTTCGAATCTAACATTTTGAATTGCGTCGTCTAAATAATCATTTACATGCAACCATTCCATTTTGGAATTTTCATAATGTTTACGGGTGTATTCAAGTGTATAAATTTTCGAAGCTCCTACTTCTAGAGATATACTCTCAACCCATGGATCAACAGTTCCAATTACAGCAATACTCTTGTTTTGGATTTGAGGTGAAAATAAAAACATTAATTCTTGTAGGGTTTTATCTTCATATCTCAATGGTTGTTTTGAACGGATTCTTTGGAGCCAACCGTCAATGACTGATTGTGGGACTGTTATTTTTACACTTTTATTGTCTGAACTCGAGTCTGAATAGGCTTCGTTGAAGTAGTAAATTCTTTTGACGGGCATTTTTCCATTATCAGTAAATTGATCGTAAAGATGTTTTGGAATTTCTTTAACTGGAGGCTTGAAGATAAGATTCTTGTCCGGATTACGCATTTTTCTGTACAATTCCAAACATTTTTGGTCATACTGAGCCTTGTAAATTAGACTAATAGTTGAACTTTTACTTTTATTTTTCGAAGCAATAAAATAAATGATTGAAGATAATCCAAGAAAAGAAATGAAAATAAATATTTTTCTGTTCATTTCTGAATCTAAAATAATAAATAAAGATCATTTAAAGAAATTGAGTTTTTTTATATAAAAAATTTTAAAAAAGTAACTTAAAATTTTATTTTAATTGGTTAATTTTTGCGAGTACCTGAAAAAAGCACACATCTTGGATTTTTGAAAAAACACATATGGGTGTAAATCCTATATTTTGAGGTCAATGTTTAAACTGATAGCATATATATTATTTTTACTTTTTGAGATATATTATGAAAACAACATGCATTTTACAAATTTGCACAACCTAGTGGAATAGCATGGTGTACTTTGATCAAGGAACTCGAATTTCTTGTTTATTTTGCTTAATTTCTATCAAAAATCCTAAAAAATAGTTTAAATTATTCATACTGAAAGTGAAAAATTTTTTACGATTATTCTCGATTAACTGATAGAAATTGAGCAAAATAGATAATATAAAAATTGTCATAAATTCTGATATCAGCTGATATCATATGATATCATGGGACAAATTAATTTCCAGGACCATATGTACCTTTTTTAAATTTCTTTTTATTTTTTTGGATAATTTTATGATACTGCACTTCCACCGAATTATTAGCGTACCCGTTAAAAATTTAGGGAATTTTTAGTATGGTTACGGGTACGGTACGGTTCGGTACAGAAATTTTTTGTTTGAATTACAAGATATATCAAAATTTCTTAAATTAAAAATAAAATAATTGTATTTAATGATTTTCTGTTTACTGTTTATTTTCTATTCTAATTTTTCGCGTTTTATAGAAATTCAGATTCATAATGAGAGCCTTTCCTCGTAGAGAAATACCAACTAATGAGACTCGGTCTCAAGTTTGGACTCTCGATTGATCTTAATATTCCAAAGATTAAGATCTTTTTCGGGTAAAATCGACCAATATAATAAAATCGATTAGAATTTAAGACTTTATTAGGATAATTTAGATGAATCTCATCTGGATTTATCAGAAAATAACTCTCGTTCACAATTACATGTAATAATCTAAAAAATTTACTTTAATTACATGTAATATTAACCGCGACAAGGCCCTTTTTTCACTAATTCGTGGTGTCGTGTTCAACAAATTTACTGGAGACTTTGGATCTTATCTCAGAGGCTATAGCTCAAGGTTTTCCGCTAGATATCATTTATACTGATTTTGCGAAGGCTTTTGATAAAGTCTCTCTTGTATAAGCTCAAGTTTTATGGTTTTGGTGATGGTCTGATCAACTGGATTAGAGCGTTTTTATCAAACCGTTCGCAAAGAGTAGTTTTAGGAGATGTGAATTCGAGTTGGGTTGAAGTTAGTAGTGGAGTTCCGCAAGGTTCAGTACTTGGTCCTCTGCTCTTTGTTATTTATATTAACGATATGTTAGAGCTTGTCCAAAACAATTGTGAAGCGTATGCCGATGATACAAAGATCTTATTAGTGTTGATAACCAACTTTGACCCAACTAAGCTAAAATCATAAATGTAACATTTTACACGGAAAACATATATAAATATTGTAGATCTCATAGCCTGCTTCAAAATGATACACTAGTTGTCTTTGTAGAACGGTTCCTTGAAGAGT
Organism: Brachionus rubens; assembly: GCA_022207745.1. Classification (NCBI taxonomy): domain Eukaryota; kingdom Metazoa; phylum Rotifera; class Eurotatoria; order Ploima; family Brachionidae; genus Brachionus; species Brachionus rubens. The sequence continues at coordinate 2,738,161 of JAJVHD010000013.1, forward strand.
AAATAAGGTTTAGTTGGCAAAGAAAATTGCTTTTGAATTCAACTAAAACATACTTACCCCCCAAGGAATCGTTCTATAAAGACAACTAGTGTATCATTTTGAAGCAGGCAATGAAATCTACAATATCCATTTTTCTCTTATTTTTGATAAATTACCGTTACCGTTTTAGTCCACTTGGGTCAAAAGTCGGTTATTAACATATCGATAATCAGATCATAATCATAACAGATCTTATCGATAATCAAAAACTTCAACTCGATTCTTATGTTACAGTCAGATATAGATAGAGTTTGCAAGTGGTCAAAGGACTGGTCAACTCAGCTTAATTTAGAAAAATGTAAATTTGTTCATATTTGTTCTAACAATACGGAGTTTGATTATTCAATTGACTTTAAACCATTAAGTAAGTCAGAGTGTGAAAGAGATCTGGGAATTTATATTCAAAAAGATCTAAAATGGGACACCCAAGTAAGAAATGCTACGGCTAAGGCAAACCGGATGTTGGGTATATTTAGGAAAGCTTTTAAGTATCCTTGTAGGGAGACTATCAAGTTATTGTATTGATCAATCGTTAGACCGCATTTAGAGTACGCTGTTAGCTCTTGGTGCCCATATTTGGAAAGAGACATAAATGAGTTAGAGAAAGTACAACGTAGAGCAACTAAGCTAATGCCCGAACTACGTGATTTGGATTATCAACAGCATCTGACTAGTTTACAGCTAACTGATCTCAGCACAAGAAGATTAAGGGATGACCTTATTCAAATGTACAAAGTGGTTAATAGATACGAGCATATTGAATTTAACAAAGGGATTAATTACAGTCTAAACACAAGATCCGAAGGTAGAAGATATGAACTGAGAAGAAATAGCCGTTGTTTAACACGTGAACAAGTAAAAAATTGTCTTCCTAGATTTAACATTTTTACAAATAGAAGTTGTGAATGGGTGGAACAAACTCCCGGAAGATGTTGGAAGCGCAAAGAACCTGAAATGTTTCAAAGCGAAGCTTGATGTTTGGATGTCAAAACAAAAAGAAGCGACTGCTACAGCTCTTTAGATAACCTCCAAGCAGCTTGGATAACCTCCAAGTTGCAGTTTAAACTACTACTACTACTAATAAGTATAACATGTAACTCTCTGGCGAAATTCGGTTATAATTGCTTTTTTTGGCTTTAATTTCGCATTTATAACTAAAATATATTAGAAACGTTAAAAATTAAACTAAGATAATATTATAAAACACTATATTTTTAATTTGCTTATTGTTTTAGATTTCTATATATTCATCGAATAAACTCTTTCAAATTTTCCTACTCGATTAATTCTTATACTTATTTTACATAACACAGAGATTTAGTTCACTCGAAAGTTTCGTTTAGCCTTTTTAGAGCCTGATACTAGAACAACTTTGAAAATCATCGTAATGGGACTCGCGAGTCTCTGTGACTAAAAATAAGGGCGTCGAAAGATGGAAATGTAGCGAGTAAAAAAAAATTCTGTAACGGCCTACCCGGCATAAAGTCTAGGATTGTTCTACTAGATGTTAGATCTACACAGAAAAAGTACTGCTCCTACTCTAATAATTCATCCAAAAAATTTCAAACTTTTGGTTTACTGTCAACTCACACTTAAATTTTTTGATTAAAATTGGTAGTGATACAGTTTGAAGGTGACATAACTAGAATTTTTTTAAAATGAATTAGTGAATTAATTCTTTACAAAGCCGGTGATTTAAGTAAAATAGTGACAAAAGTATGCAGTGATATAATGTTAAGTTGACTGTACTTGGAATTAATAACTAATAATTCTATGAAAAACGTGATTTGATTGCCAAAATTTGCTTTTACCCAATTCGTTTTCAGTTAATATTGCATGTAATTATAAGAGTGAAAAAAATAACATCTCCTCAGTTACAATTACATGTAGTTATACGGCGAAATTCGGTTATAATTGCGCAATTGTGAACGAGAGTTTACGGTATATAAATTTTATTTTCAGTTCGTTCAAATAATCAAGGTTTAGGGATGACTAATATTTATATACAACTCGTAGAAACCATTCAGGAAAAAAGCTATAAAGACGATTACGTCATTATTTACTATGAGAATGAAATGCCATATTGTATTCTATGCGGAATACAAAATTCATGGATGAATACAACTAAATATCAACAAGGACTTCCAATTTGTCCAACCATGCATATAAAAAAGCTACAATTTTATTTGAATGATGGGAAATGAGCCAAAACAAAGGATAATTAATTTTAATGAAGTAAAATTGGTATATTTTTAGTAAAGAAAATATCTAAGTTGGTCTGGTTGTGAAAAGGATCCGATAAACTTTGAAAGATTCTGAAAACTTTTGAATTCAGATGAATATGAGGCGGTAGTGTGGATTAGGATTGAATAGACTTTGTGATTATCAATATTTATTTGGAAACTCAACTATATCAAGTTTATGAAAGTAATTACTTAGAATAACATTAAAATTCAAAATAAAATAAAAGATAAGCAATAATTAATGATGCAAACATCATTCAACTAAACTAAATTAAAACCATTTATGATGCAGCGTCTATCTACTTAATTAAAACCATAAAAGAATGTTCTGGAACATACGTCATTCCTCATGAATAGGAACATTCATTTTTGGAACATTCGAACGACCAGCTAAATACATCGTTTTTAATTTCCTTTTGTAAAGTCGTGACATTAGATTGTGTTTTACTTATAAAACAAATTAAAAATTTTCTTTTCAAAATAAAAATAAAATTGAAATTGGCTACGTCTAATGCAACTTAAAATTTTTTATCAATTCAAAATTTGAGCTAAAAGGTCTGCAAATGTGTTTTTTTATGAATAAAATATGGAACAAGATGAAGCAAAATTTGCTCCATCCATTGGTGAAATCTGCAGAATCTCTGCAAAACGAATTGCGCATTTAATTTTTATTTTTTTAAAAGTCGATTGATGAAAGATCTCAAAAGCTGCCTTTTAAAAATCTTCTATCAAAAAATGCTAGACTAAAACTTGGGGTCCCTCAAGGTACAGTACTGGGTCCGCATCTTTTTTTAATCTTTATTAACGATCTTCCTTTGTGTATTTTAAAAGTTTACATTGAGCTTTTTGCTGATGATACAAGCCTTACCAAGACTGGCACTAAATATGTTTTAGTTGAATTCAAAAGCAATTTTCTTTGCCAACTAAACCTTATTTACTCTTCAAGGAACCGTTCTACAAAGACAACTAGGGTATCATTTTTAAGCAGGCTATGAGATCTACAATTATAGGAACGCACGAATGTGCGTTCCCTATAATATGTTTCGCGAAGCGTTAGTGCGTTAATTCAAACGTGTTTTTGCAAATTTGAAAATTCCCTGAGTAAGAAAGTACCATTAAAAAATATACTAGCTTGCAGGAAATTTCAAGAGGAACAAGATGGTGAATTCACTTTTTCATATTTACCTATTCATTTACTTGTACATAGCCCTCAAAGATAAGCAAAAAGTTAAATTTTTAATTAAATTTTTGATTTTTGCAAATTTGAAAATTCCCTGAGTAAGAAAGTACCATTAAAAAATATACTAGCTTGCAGGAAATTTCAAGAGGAACAAGATGGTGAATTCACTTTTTCATATTTACCTATTCATTTACTTGTACATAGCCCTCAAAGATAAGCAAAAAGTAAAATTTTTAATTAAATTTTTGATTTTTGCAAATTTGAAAATTCCCTGAGTAAGAAAGTACCATTAAAAAATATACTAGCTTGCAGGAAATTTCAAGAGGAACAAGATGGTGAACTCACTTTTTCATATTTACCTATTCATTTACTTGTACATAGCCCTCAAAGATAAGCAAAAAGTTAAATTTTTAATTAAATTTTTGATTTTTGCAAATTTGAAAATTCCCTGAGTAAGAAAGTACCATTAAAAAATATACTAGCTTGCAGGAAATTTCAAGAGGAACAAGATGGTGAATTCACTTTTTCATATTTACCTATTCATTTACTTGTACATAGCCCTCAAAGATAAGCAAAAAGTTAAATTTTTAATTAAATTTTTGATTTTTGCAAATTTGAAAATTCCCTGAGTAAGTACCATTAAAAAATATACTAGCTTGCAGGAAATTTCAAGAGGAACAAGATGGTGAATTCACTTTTTCATATTTACCTATTCATTTACTTGTACATAGCCCTCAAAGATAAGCAAAAAGTAAAATTTTTAATTAAATTTTTGATTTTTGCAAATTTGAAAATTCCCTGAGTAAGAAAGTACCATTAAAAAATATACTAGCTTGCAGGAAATTTCAAGAGGAACAAGATGGTGAACTCACTTTTTCATATTTACCTATTCATTTACTTGTACATAGCCCTCAAAGATAAGCAAAAAGTTAAATTTTTAATTAAATTTTTGATTTTTGCAAATTTGAAAATTCCCTGAGTAAGAAAGTACCATTAAAAAATATACTAGCTTGCAGGAAATTTCAAGAGGAACAAGATGGTGAATTCACTTTTTCATATTTACCTATTCATTTACTTGTACATAGCCCTCAAAGATAAGCAAAAAGTTAAATTTTTAATTAAATTTTTGATTTTTGCAAATTTGAAAATTCCCTGAGTAAGAAAGTACCATTAAAAAATATACTAGCTTGCAGGAAATTTCAAGAGGAACAAGATGGTGAATTCACTTTTTCATATTTACCTATTCATTTACTTGTACATAGCCCTCAAAGATAAGCAAAAAGTAAAATTTTTAATTAAATTTTTGATTTTTGCAAATTTGAAAATTCCCTGAGTAAGAAAGTACCATTAAAAAATATACTAGCTTGCAGGAAATTTCAAGAGGAACAAGATGGTGAACTCACTTTTTCATATTTACCTATTCATTTACTTGTACATAGCCCTTAAAGATTCACAAAAAGTCAAATTTTTCATTTTTTCGATTTTGAAAATTCCCTGATTTAGGAAGTCCTATCAAAATTTACATCAGCTTGTAGCAAATAAAAAAAGGAACAAAATTGTGTATTCGTTCATTCAAAAAATTCAAATTTTAACTAGAAAATGTATCTATATTACTATTGTGTAACGGAACGAACGTTCACTTACCTTCCCCGTCTTTTTAATTTTCCCATAGTTCACCGAATTTAACCGTAATTCTTCAGAGTTCACCGAAGTATTCTATAGTTCATTAGAAAATTATTTTTGTTTTTTATCGGGGTCATAGATATCAAGAAATTTTCAAATAACACTATAAACTTTAAAAAACGAATATAGTTTTTTTTTTATGCTATTGATAGACTTGGTTTAATTTTAAATTCTAATTTCGGATTTCGATATTTTAAAAGGAAATTGATATTTAGAGTGCGGAACTATGGGAAACTACAGTGAATTTCGGTTAGCTTTAGGGTACTTCGATGAGATTAAAAAGGTTCATGAAAATTCATTACAGTAACACGTGAATGGACACAACAGTACATACTAACGTGTAGAGACAGAAATGGGAAAAAAATTGTTTCTTTAAATTTTTATTTGAAGAGTTATTTACAAAATAATAATTTTTTCAAATGACTTATCTTATATTAAATAGAAGGCGTAGATCCATCGAAAAATAAAGGTAAATCACGTATACTTTCGGAAGCATAAATTTAGAGCTTTAGTAACTAAGTGCAATGAAATTGCTTTTTTTTAATCTGAAAAATTTCTTTTTTTTATTTTCAACTTATTGGCTTATTTTCTTAATTAATTACAGGACATTGGTAAAATAAATAAATAGATTAATTAATCTTTTTTTAAAAAAAGATTCAATGGGAGAGAGACAAGTACAATGCTGCCTTTAAAATATTAAAGACAATGCGGCTATAATATGCTGATCATGCAAAGGTAAAGAGACAAGCCAACAAGGGAACATATTATAACCCTTCCAATTGTAATTCATTAATTTTAATTTCTCAATTAAATAACGTCAGGCTCGATAAATATGACATGCCACTAAAAGTGAGTGCTTGAGTTTAGTGATTTGTCATATATTAACGGACACTGAGTTTTCAAAATCTGTGAATTCGCTATTAATGACATGCCATAAAAAGCGAAAATTTTAATTTAGCATTTAAGCCCGGTTCTTCTTGGAAATTGAACTTTTCGAATAAAGAATTCATTTTGAAAATTTCAGAGAAATCCAGTAAGTGAGATTTTACGTTATTTCATTCAATTTAATTTTATCAATTGGAAGGGTTATAATATGTTCCCTTGTTGGCTTGTCTCTTTACCTTTGCATGATCAGCATATTATAGCCGCATTGTCTTTAATATTTTAAAGGCAGCATTGTACTTGTATTTATATATGTTTTCCGTGTAAAATGTTACATTTATGATTTTAGCTTAGTTGGGTCAAAGTTGGTTATCAACACTAATTAGATCTTTGTATCATCGGCATACGCTTCACAATTGTTTTGGACAAGCTCTAACATATCGTTAATATAAATAACAAAGAGCAGAGGACCAAGTACTGAACCTTGCGGAACTCCACTACTAACTTCAACCCAACTCGAATTCACATCTCCTAAAACTACTCTTTGCGAACGGTTTGATAAAAACGCTCTAATCCAGTTGATCAGACCATCACCAAAACCATAAAACTTGAGCTTATACAAGAGAGACTTTATCAAAAGCCTTCGCAAAATCAGTATAAATGATATCTAGCGGAAAACCTTGCTATAGCCTCTGAGATAAGATCCAGAGTCTCCAGTAAATTTGTTGAACACGACACCACGTCTTACGTTGACAGTGTACTAGAAATCTTGTCTCTTTCTTATCACATGCTAAATGAACATACGGTTTATATCTTGATTGTCCATGTGAGTTTCGGATTGAGTAACTCTGAGGATTATTCTATAATTATTGCGTCTAACCTCGGAGCAAACTTTTAAACTTCAGTAGCTTAAGAGATCTATTAAATTCACTATCCAAAAGAAAAATGCCGTCTGCGAATTTATTAGATTTCTAAATTGAGTGAAAACATACCGTATTCCCTCGTTCGATATTGCTGCACCACAAGTTAAGACACGCCTTTGGACCATGCACCAAAGTACATCTCGCCCATGCTATAACATTGTTAACTTGGAGCGCATGCTCTAATAGCGTAATCACGCATTTAGGTCCGCATTAAACACTGAAAGTCTTAGTTTAATGCGTCATCAAGACTCGATTTTAAAGAAAAAAAACGAAAATATAAAAAATTAATTTTTTAATATCTTTTTTTCTTAATCTTTGGTGCTGCACCAAATGCATAATTCAAAAAAATTATTTTATATTTTTTTCTTTAAAATCGAGTCTTGATGACGCATTAAAATAAGACTTTCAGTGTTTAATGCGGACCTAAATGCGTGATTACGCTATTAGAGCATGCGCTCCAAGTTAACAATGTTATAGCATGGGCGAGATGTACTTTGGTGCATGGTCCAAAGGCGTGTCTTAACTTGTGGTGCAGCAATATCGAACGAGGGAATACGGTAACCTTGCAGCACTCTTTTAATACTATGGAAGTCAGATGGAAGTAAATGTTGTCCTTCGAAAAACACTTGACATACTTACTTTGAGGTATCGTCAATGAGCCTGGTAAATTCCAGCTGAACCTCAAAAAGATCCGTCTGAGCTAATTATAATTTAGATTAAAATTTTTTTAACTAGGATTTGAATGAAAAAAACTCTCAGGCTAACAATCCATTTCGGCTGAACCGAGAGGGGGGGACCCCCCTCTTTTTGATCTTTTTGACCTTTTTGCCATTCAGTCCCATGTATTTTTCCCTCCGTTTGAGGTATGTTTGAGAAATTTTGAGAAAAGGTTGGACCGAGAGGGGGGGACCCTCCTCTTTTTAGTCTTTTTGACCTTTTTGACATTCAGTCATATGTATTTTTCCCTCCGTTTGAGGTATGTTTGAGAAATTTTGACAAAAGGTTGGACCGAGAGGGGGGGACCCCCTCTTTTTGGTCTTTTTAAACTATTTCCTATTTGTTACACGTATTTTGAAAACCAGTAGAGAACCAGTTGAAACTTTTTGAAAAAGGTTAGAAAAGTTTCGAAGGATAAAGCTCCTGTGTCCAACAAAGTATTAATCTAAGTTTTACTTCTTTATCAATTTAAATTATTGCATATTTAGTTCTATAATTGAAATATTATGTATTGGAGCGGAGAAATAGATATTAAATTATTTTTTTTCATTTTTTTTTCTTAGAAAATAGGCCTAATCATTTGATACATTTGACTCAGGAGCGTTAAGTAGTTGAACCGACGTCGACGGCCGTAATTTGGATTGGCCGTCGACGCCGGTTCTAACTACCCTGATAAATCAAATGTAATTGGCTTTTTTTATAAGCTTGTCACAGTCCCCCCCCTCTAATCTCAAAACCCCGAGGTCTCACAGCCCCTTTGACAAGCCTTTAAATTGTTTTGCTTGGATTACCTAAAAACAAACCCGTTCTCTTGTCGAAAGTAAACTTGTTTGACAAAAATCACCAGTTCATTTTGATCTAGAATCCGAAAAAAATCATTTGATACATTTGACTCAGGAGCGTTAGGTAGTTGAACCGACGTCGACGGCCGTAATTTGGATTGGCCGTCGACGCCGGTTCTAACTACCCTGATAAATCAAATGTAATTGGCTTTTTTTATAAGCTTGTCACAGTCCCCCCTCTAATCTCAAAACCCCGAGGTCTCACAGCACCTTTTACATTTTTTCCTTTTCTTTTTTTTGAATCTCTTTCAAATAGTTTCAACTGCTTTTCAAAATAATTGTAAAAGTTTTTCAAATTGGCCAAAAAATATAAAACTCTCAAATGGATTCAACTGGTTTTCTAATGTTTTTTGAGTTACATGCAAAACAATAGCAAATAGTTTAAAAAGACCAACCCATTTCTCAAAATTTCTCAAACATACCTCAAACAGAGGAAAAAATACATGGGACTGAATGGCAAAAAGGTCAAAAAGACCAAAAAGAGGGGGCCCCCCCCTCTCGGTCCAACCTTTTCTCAAAATTTCTCAAACATACCTCAAACGGAGGAAAAAATACATGGCAAAGAATATAAAATTTTAAATTTTTTTTTTCAAATGGTTCCAGCTGGAAATTTTTGCTCCGCTTGACGATAGGTGCTTACTTTCGCACAAAACACGGTTTTCACGGTCGACAATCTTTTTTGGTAAACTCGCCTATCAGTAAATTCTTGATACATAAGTATTGTATGCTATCGATCTTTTTTACTGAAAGAGGTGAGACGTTTAATAGGCGTAGTAATTTTTTAATAATTTTTGTGCTTTTAAAATTATATATTTATTTTTGAATGCCTCAAGTATTCAACAATTTAAATCGAAAACTGGACATTTTAACGGCATCTGTATCTAAAAGCATTTAAGGTTAAGCTCTTTTATTTAAAAAAAAAGTGATTTTATTGAATAAATAATTAATTTAAATTTACGTAAAGTAACGTAACTTTAAAATTTGTATATTAAGCATTCTCATTGATGCCCTAACTTTAGATAACTTTAATTTTATTAGCGGACTCTCATTTAATTTTTATAGATTCGGTTATTTGGGGCCTTTCATTAGTTTAATGCTTAAATTTAAACGCTTGTACGACATTATGTCGTTTTATTTATAAAATTTTATATAACCTAGCCAACTCACCAAGTGGTTTAAAATCTATTCTAATTCGTAATAGTTCCGTCAAGACAAGACACAATCTTAGAAACATCAATGAATTCTTTGTACCTTCAAAAGGGAAATTTAATTAACACAATGTTAAAGCGTTTGATTACACACATAATTTTCCTATTAGCGGCGATTCAATTTTAATTTCATTTTACTAAGTTTATCGTCAATCAGTAGTTAACTTTTTCAAAAATTCTCACATCTTTTCCTTTTTGTCGGCTTTTCATCTTTTAAATATATTTTTCACAAAAAAAACAATTATCAAAAAAGATTGTTACAGGCTCCTGGATTGTCTCTTCATTGAAGGGAGACAATTTTTCAATTTATTGAGGAGTCAAAGTATTGTAGAGTTCTCAATAACTTAGATTAATTGATCATAATAAATCTTTTCCGCCAATCGGCACTTTTAAAATGATCATTTGATTAAATCTTTTGAATGACAAGTCCCACTACCTCGGAACCAACACAGAAATATTGCCCTCCATCTAAGCTACAAATTTACATATAAAAGTGCTATATTTAACGTCTAATAAAAAAGTTGATTTTTCTGATCTTTGCCGTTAAGCTTATATGAGGACATGTATTAAAATCGATTTTTACAGAGAACCATACATTCTACCTGGCTGATTTTATTTTCAAATGAAAGCTTAGAAGATTTTCTATCGAATTCTGATGGGTTGGTCTAAAGTTTATTTTTAGTTTTTGAGAAAACCATAGGTACGTGAAAATAGTCTGAGGTCCGTGTTATAGTAACAGCCATTTCAAAGCTTTTTTTTTTCCATTTTGCAAAAAATCAAAAAGTTAAGGATACTCAACCCATTTCGGTTTATTCGATGAACAAACGCTTAGGAATGTAGCAAATCCACAAGAAGTAGTGATCTTTAATACCAACTTTACGTATGACTACTTTTTATGAAAAAATTCAAGGTTATGTTACCCATGTGCAAGAAGAAATCGAATAGATGGTGCTGAACAAAAAATCAAAATTCAAATGAAAAAAGCTTGGCAGGGTTGACGATTCATGCATTTTGGAACTTTTGTTTATTCTACTTCCAATAGAACCAATGTGAGAAATTGAAAAGTTGATCTCAAACAAACTTGGAATACAATTTGGATGAAAATGTTGTTAGGTCATGTATTTTAATCTTTCTATATTGATGTGAATCAAGAACATTTATTGAAGAGCTTGCGTCGATTTAAAATTCAAATAATATTTCATATAATTATTATTTTATTATTCTTATTTAATTTAATTTTTCATTTTATTTTAATAAATGAACTCAATCGAGCCAATTATAACTGGGACTGACGTAAAGTCTTTTCGACTGAGTTGAATGAAAAAAAAAGACCAATTTTCAGGAAAAAAACCTTATTTTTTAAAGTATTAAAAAAAAAGACCAAATTTTTATAAAAAAACAACCAGAAACCAACAAACCAGTAATATTAGGTCTAAATTTCCGTTTAAAAACAAAAAAAAAAGTCTCATGAAACAAACTCTCTATTTTTGACTTATTTTAATATTTAGGGGGGTACCCCTGGGGTTTGAAATTATACTAGTTCACGCATTTTTTTTTTTTGAAAAATTACTGTGAGTATTTTGGTCGAACTGAAATTTCATCATTTCATTCCCGTATTTTATGTTCAATTCCGCATTTTAATTTTGAGAAATTCCGTATTCCGTAATTTAGCAGGCTTTTCGTAAAAAAAACCCAGTCAATCTCAATTTAATGTAAAACCACTGTAATTGGAACTCAGCAAACAAACAGTAAAGATGCATTTATTTTATATTGATATCACATTAATATAATCTTACTATTTGTTGGTTGAGTTCCAATTACAGTGGTTTTACATGACTGGGAAATTCAGTGATTTTGTGATTTACGGTTTTCGGATTCCGTAATTTATGGTCTAATTCCGTTCCGTTTCGATGTTCCGTAATTGGATTCCGTGATTTAGGTACAGTCGGATTTTGTAAAATTCTAGTTTTTCGTGTTTTTGAATTTCTTTTCAACTTTATATCTAGATAAGGCACAAACCCATCAGCTTTGTAAATTAAGTCTTTCTCTGCAAAAAATAGGCGAAGGTTTTTCGGTCTCGGTATAATAAATAACAGCATATATGGTATCTGAATAACGTGTATATTTTACATTGATACAAACGATTTACTAAAGACTACCCACTCAAGAGTAGCTAAATTTAGGCACCTCTGGGTTAAATTTGAAATTTTGCATTGGGCTAACCTTAAGTTTGAGGAATTTTTAAAAAATCCAAAAAATTTTGTGATCAGAAATTTATTAAACACAAATAAACGTCTAAAATCTAATGTAAATATTGTAAATAAACATTTAAATAAATTATTGTAAGAGTCGAGCTCTTCAAAAGTTAAGTTAAGTTAAATTTCAAATTTTACGTTCTTGCATAAGTTTAATTTTCAAATATTTTGCAAAATAAAAAAATAAGAAAAAAAAAAAGAAATTAAGTTGTTGTCTTTTTTTTAAATATATGTTTTTTTATTGATTTTGGAGCAGCTGTGTCTTAGCTGATTTAAGCTTAGTTTTATTATTAATAAAATATTAAAAATATAATTTAGTTTTTGTTTTATTGATTTGTCCCACGTGTCCGGACCCCGACGTACTGTCAAAGAGTCTTGAACCTAAAAAACAAGTAGCATCTTTACATTGGTGACAACATTAGTTTATAATTCGATTTTTAATTTGTGTGCTAACGATTAAATCCGATTCAAAATGTCATTTAATCCGTACGCAAGTTCTCTAACCGCTCCGTTCGAAGGGAATGGTGATTGTATCTACGATTTTAAGGATCGATTTTTGTCAAAAACAGAAGGTTTACGTTTTAGTGAACAAGATCAAGCGTCGTTAATCAAGTCGTATTTGATCGGTAATGCCAAAAACGTGTACAACAAGTTGACCAATGTTCAAAAAGAGAACATAACCGTAGTATTCCAACAGTTAATCGATAAATTTGCTTTAACCGAAGAAGAGTACATGAATCAATTCAACAGTTTAAAGTTCGATATGGACGATGGAGTTTTAAGTTTTTCACTAAAACTTGAAGCACTTTTAAGTAGAGCTTTACCTGGTATCAATGAAGCAAACCGAACCAAATTGTTAAAAAACAAGTTTGTAAAAGAAATGCCTGGTAGTCTTAGATCTCAATTGAGTATGCATGTTGATGAGGAATGGGACATTGTTGTTTCAAAGGCTCGTAAAGCGATCAGTTTAATGGACAAAGACTCAATCGAAATTAACAAAACAACTGTCAAACCAAAACAAACACCCGACTTAAACGATATAGAATGTTACAATTGTGGTCAGAAAGGTCATTTTCAGTCTAAATGCCCAGTGAGACGAAACCAAAACAAACCATACCAAAATCGAAACATGTCTAGTCGTGCTAACTTCAACCGAAACCAAACGAGTCAAAACAATTATTACCCGTACCCAAATCAAAACTCGAACGAACCGTACCAATTTAACCGAGGTTACATTCAAACTGGTCAAATCAATAATGCAAGATCCAGAGACGAGTATGGTTATGGTCAAAACCGTTACCCCCAAAATCAAACAAGCAATCGAAACTATCCGCCAATTAACAAACTTAAATCAAAATATGTGGTCAAGTAGTCAACAAGGTCAAAATTCAAATCAGTTCTCATCACAATTTGAACATGATCATTCCAGCCACTTTGGTCAATCTCGACATAGTACTACTCATGATGTAAAAACGTTTGGTCAAAGTTCTAATGAATCTGCTTCGTTTAACTTCATTTCATTGAACCCAGTTGCAATCAAAAACGATGAATGGTCAATAAACAAGGCACACCCATTGATGAAAGTCAGTTCTCAAATCAAACTGTTTAACAGTAATGTAGAGACCCAAATGGACCTCTTAGTAGACAATGGCGCAAGTAATTCTCTTCTTAAATTTTCAAGTCTTCCAAGTACTTTCAAGCAAGTTATTCAAAATTTTTGTACTAAACGTGAGTACAATCCTGATTTAAAAAAACATTCCATTGGAATCAAAACGTGTAATGGAGATTCATTTAGTGAATGTGTAGTAGCTAGAGTATGGCTAACAATTGGTACTTGGAATGGAGAACACCAATTTATTATTACCGATAGTATAACAAACCAAGATGGAATTTTAGGTCGTGATTTTTTGAGACGTTACGAGACTGTAATTGATAACCGTAACGACACCCTACGTATTAACAGTGAACCAAAGCCATCAACTTCGTTCAACAATTGTGAACTTTCAAGTTCGGTCGAGACTTATTTCATCGAGACTAAGTCAATTTCAAATTCTTGTTTTTTGTCACATAAACAAAAGATCCCAAAAGATTGTGAGTCAATTCTTGAGGTTCAACTTGATAACTTAAACCTTTTAAACTCAGACAAAGACGTTCTTTTCGAACCAGTTCAACTCGAGTCAATCATTTTAGCCCATAGTTTAAACAAAGTCGAAAATGGTAAGATGTACGTAAGTGCTATAAATTTATCTGGTAAAGACATCGAAATCAATTCAGGTCAAGTGATCGGTTCAGCAAGTGAAGTCGAGGTTGAAACCGTACAAGTCGATCAAAATGAAACAAAACAAGAAAAAGTTCCAGTTGATGAAACACAACAAGAAAAAATTGACATTGAGAAGTTAGATAAGGAGATCAAAGAAAAAATTTGTTCGCTAGTACTCGATCCAAATCTGAAACCAGAAGAGGTTGATGAATTACGTAAACTTATTTTTGAATACCGAGACTGTTTCAGTTGGTCTGAAGACGATATTGGTAAAACAAACATAATCAAACATAAAATAAACACAGGCTTTAGTAAACCCGTAAAACAACCGCCTTACCGTGTCCCGTCGTTTATTCGAAATGAGATTGAAAAAGAAGTAGAGAATATGCTAAAAAAACATATCATTCGAGAAAGTAGTTCCCCTTGGGCGTCTCCGGTTGTTATGGTAAAAAAGAAAAATGGAAAATTTAGATTTTGTGTCGACTATCGAAAACTAAACAAGTTAACGGTCAAAGATTCGTTTCCGATACCACACGTAGACGATACACTTTTAGCTTTGGATGGCGCAATTTTTTTCAGTTTATTCGACTTGATCACAGGATACTGGCAAGTTGAAGTTGACGAAGACGACATCGAGAAAACAGCGTTCGTTACTTCATCTGGTCTGTATGAGTTTTTGGTCATGCCGTTTGGTTTAACAAACGCACCAGCCACTTTTCAGCGACTGATGAATAGGCTTTTGAAGGGTCTTACTCTCAAACAATGCGTAGTTTATTTGGATGATATCATAGTGTTTAGTCGAACGTTTAAACAACATTTAGAACGAATCAAAAATGTCCTTGATCGCGTAAGACAAGGTAAATTGAAGATTCAACCCTCAAAATGCCGTTTTTGTACAAACAAAGTTGTTTATCTCGGATTCGAGTTAACAAAGAATGGGTTCAAACCTGACCCAACCAAGACACAAGCAATAGTAAAAATGGAACGTCCTTTAGACGCTGATGAGATTAGAAGATTTATTGGTTCAATTAATTTTTATCGTCGTTTCATTCCGTACTTTAGTCAAATCGCCGCCCCGCTATACAGATTACTTGGTAAGAATATTAAATTTGTATGGGACAAGTTATGTGATGAAGCGTTTGGTGAATTAAAAAACAAACTTATTACAGCTCCAATTCTTGTCTACCCAGACTTTAGTAAAAAGTTTTTTATCCACTGTGATGCTTCAAATGAATCATTTGGTGCCGTACTCTCTCAACTTCATGATGGAGTTTACAGACCGATTGCTTTTGCAAGTCGCCGACTCACTCAAACCGAAAAAGGTTATACAACATCCGAGAAAGAAGCTGCTGCTGCCCTTTGGTCTTTGAAAGAGTTTAATGATTTTACATATGGTCGTGAAGTAGAACTATTCACTGACCACGAACCTTTAACAACATTCAAAGTTATCAAAGACACGTCAAGTCGACTAAATAAATTAATGGTCAAGATACAAGAGAAGTGTCCAGATCTTGAAATACGATATAAACCTGGTCATTTAAACGTCGAAGCTGATATGCTTTCAAGAGCAAATATCAATCAATTGACTTTAGACTCACATTTAGATTGGTCGTACGAACAAAATAAAGATAAAAAATTATCTCAGTTAAAGTGTTTATTATCAAGTCAAAATCAAAATATAATCGATAAGTGGTCAAAAAGCGATGATAATTTCAAAAAAAGAGCTGTTCAAATTTTAAACAAGTTGGTACTCGAAGATGACATTGTTAAACTTGAGTCAGAGACAAAGTTAATCTTTGTTCCACAACACAAAATCCCAGATGTTCTCAAATCGTTTCATGATGATCAATTATCAGGGCATCTAGCCTATGACAAAACGTTAAAGAGACTCAAGATAAGATTTTTTTGGTTTGATATGCGAAAACATACCAAGATTTATTGTGAGTCGTGTATTACTTGTCAACAGTTTAGAGTGTTTAATTATAAAAATGTTGCGAGTTTGAAACAAATTGTTGCCAAATTTCCGTTTGAGATTGTTGGTATTGATGTTGTAGGTCCATTGCCAACTACATCAAGGGGTATGAAATACATCATTGTAGCCATATGTTATTATTCAAGGTGGTGTGAAGCATTAGCTACAAAAGATTTTACTGCATTGACAACAGCTATGTTTATTATCAATCAACTTATTTGTCGTTTTGGATTCATGTCAAAGATTATTACAGATCAAGGTTCGAATTTTGAGAGTAGTTTAATCAAAGAATTATGTAAAGGTTTAAAAATCGACAAGCTACGCACGACAGCGTATCACCCACAGTGTAACGGTGAGGTCGAAAGACAAAACCGAACTCTAAAGTCAATTTTGTCAAAATATGTAAACTCGAATCATTCGGACTGGGATTTGTACTTAAACTCAACGTTGTTTGCTTACAACACTGCTGTTCATTCAAGTACTGGCAAGTCACCGTATGAAATTTTGTTCGGTCGAGCTGAAAATGGTTTAAATGATGTAAATTTTGCAACAGATTTGTCTAAGACGTGGTCAAATGATTACCTTAAAAAAATCGAAGAAAATAGAGTAAGAAATTTGCAAATGATTGAGTCAAATATGAAACAAGCGAAACAAAGTCAAAAGAAATTTTATGATGTAAACATTGACACGAGACAAAGTTTTGCAGTTGGTACTAAAATTTGGTTAAAAAATCATGTAACAAAAAGTGGATTGAGTCGAAAATTTACAGTTAAATGGATTGGCCCATACGTTGTAATCAAAGTTCTAGACGAATTGAACTATGTCGTAAAATGCTTATCAAACAACAAAGAAATCACAACCCATTACAATCGAATGAGATTGTTCAAAGGTGAATTGGAAACAGTTACCAACTATTCAAAAAATAATAAAACACAAAGTAAAATAAAGGTCGGTCAACGTGAAGTTTCAAACTACAACGCTCAATTTCAAATAAACTTCGAACACTGTTTGTTCGAAAGAGGCTTAATCCAAGCAAGTGACAATGGTAGTGATCAATCAAGTTTAGATGAAAGTTCAACGTTTGATAATGAGTGCCATCAAGAAGCTTTTAATGAAGAAGAGGTTGTAAACAATGAAAACGAGGTTAGTGGAGCAGAAAATCAAGATGGTGATGATGATCAAGAAGGAGAGGTATTACAACAAAACAGATCAATTTTAGACTTAAATAGATCTGATACGTCGATCTTAAACGAGAGACCAGATCAAAACGTAAGAACAACAAGAAGTGGTAGAGTAGTAAAACAAACCGAGAGATTGGTAATAGGTTCAAACAAATCAAAGTCGTATGAATGAGTCAAAAGAAGCTAATTTTATTTTTTTTATGTTTAAACTTTGTGTTTGTCAATTTACTTTTTGTGAATGCAATTTTGTATCAAATTTTATTTTGGAGTTTGTTTGTAAGAAAGACACGTTGTAATAAGAGAAATAAAATTTGTAAACTAATTTATCGGAAGAATTGGAATTTGGTACTCAGGGAAATTTTAGAGAAAATTTATTTAATTAGGATTTTGTTTAAATGTTTCAAAAATTTTGTAAAATAGGTTTAGTTCTCAAGGTCGGAGGAGTTGTAAGAGTCGAGCTCTTCAAAAGTTAAGTTAAGTTAAATTTCAAATTTTACGTTCTTGCATAAGTTTAATTTTCAAATATTTTGCAAAATAAAAAAATAAGAAAAAAAAAAAAGAAATTAAGTTGTTGTCTTTTTTTTAAATATATGTTTTTTTATTGATTTTGGAGCAGCTGTGTCTTAGCTGATTTAAGCTTAGTTTTATTATTAATAAAATATTAAAAATATAATTTAGTTTTTGTTTTATTGATTTGTCCCACGTGTCCGGACCCCGACGTACTGTCAAAGAGTCTTGAACCTAAAAAACAAGTAGCATCTTTACATTATACTTTTTGAAGAACAAATACGGTTTGAGCACCTGCTGTATCTAATTTTTTGTCTAATACTTTCCAACCTTGAAACAAAAGATTCAATCGATATGTGCCATAAACTCTGTGAGCATTAAACTCGATGTAACTCGAACCATCTTTAGATGTAGGCACAGCGAAAAAGAATAAACCACCTTTTTTTATCATACAATGAGCTTGTTGCATTGCCTCGACATCCCCAAAAGGCGATAACGGGTCACCAAATCTACCCAAACCTGAGTGTTCAATTGAAGAAAAACTTGCAGCATTGTCAAAATTTTCGAATCTAACATTTTGAATTGCGTCGTCTAAATAATCATTTACATGCAACCATTCCATTTTGGAATTTTCATAATGTTTACGGGTGTATTCAAGTGTATAAATTTTCGAAGCTCCTACTTCTAGAGATATACTCTCAACCCATGGATCAACAGTTCCAATTACAGCAATACTCTTGTTTTGGATTTGAGGTGAAAATAAAAACATTAATTCTTGTAGGGTTTTATCTTCATATCTCAATGGTTGTTTTGAACGGATTCTTTGGAGCCAACCGTCAATGACTGATTGTGGGACTGTTATTTTTACACTTTTATTGTCTGAACTCGAGTCTGAATAGGCTTCGTTGAAGTAGTAAATTCTTTTGACGGGCATTTTTCCATTATCAGTAAATTGATCGTAAAGATGTTTTGGAATTTCTTTAACTGGAGGCTTGAAGATAAGATTCTTGTCCGGATTACGCATTTTTCTGTACAATTCCAAACATTTTTGGTCATACTGAGCCTTGTAAATTAGACTTATAATTGAGCTTTTATTTTTATCGGTCAAACCAATAAAATAAATCAACGAAAATAATCCAAGAAATGAAACAAAAATCAATATTTTTCTGTTCATTTCTGAAACAAAAGACAATTGACTTAAAATTTTATTCCCCTGCTAAATTTTTTTGTTAAATAATTTTTAATATTTTTCCAAGACTTGAGAAAATTAATAATTTTTAAAATCAATATCTTTCTGAGCTTATAGAGTAAGTAAATAAAAAGGTATTTTATTATATCTTAATAAAACTTATTTCTAGAAAATGAAAATTTTGAATCTGAGTCTTATTTTGATGACGGTGATTAATAATTTTAAAATAAACTTGAAAATTTGTTCAAATTTCTACTACTTTTTTTTTATTTTTTTTTATTAAAGCACGCGATTTCTTCAGAATCGATCGATCTTACCAATTCATAATTTTGCTAGTTTCACCTAATCCCTGAAACAATGAGCTCAATAATAATTCGAAAAAAAAATTGAAAGCTAACGGTCTCAGATTTAGCAGTGTGATAATTTGTAATCATAGAACCAAGGAAACGAAATATGTTAGACTTTGATAAATCTTTAAAACACTTCATTCTCTTTGATTTTTTTACTGTTCCGACATCTTTTAAACATTCCTTACACTCAAGAGATTGTATTTAGGCATTCCATTCATAAATTAATCAAAAAGACTTGAAACATTTTTTTACAGTTCGAGTTTAAGTACAGGATTTAATGAACGAATAATGTGCGAAGGTACCTTCGTGTGCACACATTGTTTAGTCAAGAGACTCTTCGACTTAAACAAACTAAGTTTTCTCAGCGGTTAGCTGACACAACTTAGCAAATTCTGATTTAATTGGAGATTCCAATTAGATTAGTCAATAGACATTTAGAGACTCAATTTGGGACTTTAGATGTCTAAAAGTCCTGCAAGTCTTGTAGGCAAATCTAATGCTTTCATGAATTCATGAAACATTGGGTTTAATTCGAAACAATTCGAAATTTTCTTCCATTTGACTTTCACTGTTTCTTCTACTGAGACATTCAACATTAAAATTCAATGAAATGAATTGAATGGACAATCGCAAATAACTGTTGAAGCCAATAGCTGGCCGGACGCCTTAGGCGTGTGTATAACTTAATGTTATGCAGAGCATTTTATTATTATTATTGAGGGAAGACTTTAATTAAGGGAAGACTTTAATTAAGTAAAAAAGATTTTTTTTTCCAACATTTATTTAATTGCAATAAAAAAAATTTAATACAAAAAAATAAACGCTAATTATTTTCGTTTGTTTTATGCCTTGGTAGCAGCTTTTTCGGCAGCTAATTTGTCCTTTTTCATTGGACCCATAAAACTCTTCTTCTCTTCGGCAGTTTGGAAACGACCATGACCAAATTTGGATGATGTATCGATGAATTTGAGAGCAATCTTTTCGAAGGCAACACGTTTTGTTTGGGTGATCAATGATTTACGTAAGGTAATTGGACGTTTCTTGGTACCCATGACACAACCTTTAACCATAACGAAATCTTGACGAACAATACCGTATTGTGGGAAACCACCCTAAAAGTTTAAAAATAAAAATTAAATTATAAATTTTTTAAAGTGTCTTTTTTTTGTTAGTTTTGAATCTCAGACAACCCTTTTGGGTAAGCTTTAAAACATCTCTGTAACACTGCACTGGTGGGTTCATCCATTTCTGGCTCCAGTACTAATGTTACTTTATACGCTTCTCGTCTTCATCATGGATTCATAATTTTGAAAAAAAAAAATAATTACCATTGGTGTGATTGATTTATCGACAGGGTCGAATTCGGTCTTGGCGTTGGCTTTGTCAGTGCCTGAACCGATACGGTAGACTTTTTTGTTGATCTCAGTTCTGTGATGGAAACCTTTTTGACCGGCTCTGGCAACAGAGAACGAGACTCTACTTGGATGCCATGCACCAATACAAGCTACCTTTCTCAAACCTTTGTGTGTTTTTCTTGGCAATTTTCTTGTGTGCCATCTTGATGTTACACCTTTGTATCCGTGACCTTTGGTTACACCAATACAATCAATCATTTCGTCTTGAGAAAAGACTTGACTGACTGGAACTTGTTTCTCCAAGTGTTCACGAGCGAATTTAATTTTATCGGCAACAGTACCACCGTTCAATTGGATTTCCATGATGTGGGCTTTCTTTTGACGTTTTTTCAACAATTTCATCTTGAAAAAAATTACAAAATTAAAAAAAATTCCAATTTACAAAAAAGAATGTTTGGTTAATCAGACGGAAGGCAGCATTAATGGGGTATCGACATCATTTTATCCGATTGACCTCTTCCAAGGCCAACTATCATCATTTTAACCAAACAATCCCATAAATTAAAAGAAACGTACTTGAGTGTGGGCAATGACACGAATGACTTGACAGTATTTTGCCATTTTAGCAAAGTCTTTTTCGATTTCTTTTTTGCCCAAATCGTCCTTCCATTTTTTGGCGTATTTGGTGAAAGCCTTCTTTTTGGATTTGTACCTTTATTTTATTGAACGGATGCATATTTATATCACGACGAACATGTTTAACACCGCTTTAAACTAGTTTTACCTAGTCAAGCAGCTGGTTTATAAGTACTTCATCATGAACTTGTTTAGAGTTCAAGAGAGGAAATAAAAAATTTTAAAGAGCTCGTATTCAAGAACGAATAGAGGAACTCTGTTCTTTTTTATCGCCTGTTTTTTTTTTTGTTGTTAAGCGATTTATAAACCACGAGTGTGTGTACATTTAAGTTGTAAAAAAACTTACCAGTTTTTGTAGAATCGTCTGCGACAGTCCTCGCTCAAGTGTTCGGCAAAGACGGTCTTGAAGGTTCTCAAACCCTTTGGTGTTTGAATGTAACCGACGACACCAACAATGACCATTGGTGGTGTTTCAATGATGGTAACAGCTTCGACGGTTTCTTTTTTGTTCAATTTTGAACCCAATTTGTCGACTTCACGAACAATGTGGGTCATACCAGATTTGTAACCAATGAAAGCGGTCAAGTGAACTGGTTTAGAAGCATCGTCTTTTGGGAAAGCTTTGCATTTACCACGCATTCTTTTGGATCTTTTTTTTGGTAAGAAACCCAAAGAACCGTGTCTCGGGTGCTCGAATTTACGATGACTCTACATAACAAACAGATTAATTAGGATTTAATCTTTTTTTTTTTAAATTTTAAATTTCTTACCATGTTTAATGTGTCTTAAAATGAAATCTAGTAAAACTCTAAATGAGATGAGAGTTAGGTCTTAGAAAAAAAAATAAAAATTTTTTTTAGCTGCAGAATTAAATGTGCTTGCAAGTTTTTGAGTGGAAAATTTTCTCAGTTGATTTTTGAAACTGAAATTTCAAGCAAAAACCATTTCTTTTGTCTTATTAGCTCAATCATAATTAACTTAACCCTTTTTAGACAAATACCGAAAATCAGTTCATTTGAGAACAATCTTAAGCAGTGTGTTTAAACTTTAGTCACCTAGGAACAAGTGAAAAAAGGGACCATTCTTGTATCTTTTTCAATTCATGAATAGCCATACAATGCAATGTATAAAATAAGAAGAAAATTTTTAAGCAAAAGCAACGGAGATTAAGTTCAATCGCACATTCCGTCAAAGGCGATAATTTCAATTCAAAGGCTTATTCATTCTATAAATTAATTTCAATTAAGTTTGGAAGGAATTAAGTAAAGAATGGTGTTTATTTGGATCAAGTCAATCAAGTTGCAAGTATTCTGATTAAGCTTTAGTCTCATTCAAAGTTTATTTTAACAAATCTTAAAAACAATCCAAGATTTATTTTTAATTTTTTCTTTTAAAATCAAGATTTAAGTTGATGTCACGTGATAAACATATTTTTAGTAAACTTATACTTTAAAAAAAATAACACTGTTTTTAAAACGAAACTGTTTACTTGATATTAAATATTTTTATTTCTGCACATTTCTAGTCTAATAATAAAACGATAACAAATATGCTTGTCTCTCTCTCCTCTTTTTATAGAATTTTCATCATCTCTATGGTTAAAAACAATGATCTATACGAATTTGATATTTTTTAGCAGTTTATACACACACACAGTAACAACATCATCATGAAAAAAATCAATATTCGTCTCTCTTGCTTTTTTTTTTGCTTTTTAATTGCATGTGATTGTTCAAAGGGCGTTTTTTTTTTATAAAAAATTATTTTTAAAAAAATTTTTTAATTTTTTTTTCTTTGTCCAAAGCCTATAAAAATAATTTCATTTAGATTTTATGCGTATATTTTTTACGTTATCAGCGCAAGCAGCTAAAATAATCAGAATGGCTAACCCAAAATGTTTTTTCGATATCACTGCTGATGGTCAACCATTAGGTAGAATTATAATGGAATTGCACGCTGATGTTGTTCCACGTACCGCTGAGAACTTCCGTGCTTTGTGTACTGGTGAAAAAGGTTTCGGTTACAAAGGAAGTTCATTCCATCGTGTCATTCCAAACTTTATGTGCCAAGGTGGTGACTTTACCAATCACAATGGCACTGGTGGAAAATCAATCTACGGAAACAAATTCGAAGACGAAAATTTTAAACTTAAACACACAACACCAGGTTTGTTGTCAATGGCCAATGCTGGTCCAAACACAAATGGAAGTCAATTCTTTTTGACCACTGTACCATGCCCATGGTTAGATGGTAAACACTGTGTTTTCGGTCGTGTTGTTGAAGGTATGGATGTTGTCAAGAAAGTTGAATCATTCGGCTCACAATCTGGTAAAACATCAAAGAAAATTGTTGTCGCCGACTGTGGTCAATTATAAAATTCATTTTTTTTTTCATTTAATTTCCATTCACTCATGATTTTTTTCTGTTCTTCTCTTCATTAAAAAAAGGACTTTTTGTGATTCAATAAAATAGCCTTAAAAAAATTTTTTTTTTTGATTTTTTTCAACCTCGGCTGTTGCTAAAACACGGACCACCAATTTTTTGAAAAAAACGGACTTAAACTTTTTTTCTGAAGGAGAAGTCCAACCTAAGATTTAGAGATATCAAAGAACCAACACAAAAATATTGTCCTCGATCTAAGCTACATTTTGACATATAAAATTAAACGTCAAATAAAAAAGTTGATTTTGGTGATCTTTTTCCGCTCAGCTTATATGGGTTCACGTATTAAAATCGATTTTTACAGAGAACCATACAACCCTGGTCATTCAGAACTTCCAAAAATGAACGTTCATGAAGCTTCGAGGGATTTCTGAAGGTTCAAATCTCCTCAAATAATTCTATCAAATTCTGGTGGGTAGGTCTAGTTTAGTTTTTGAGAAAACCAAAGTTACGTGAAAATAGTCTAAGGTCCGTGCGAGTTTTTTGGGAATTTCTCACGAACCGTAACTTTTTGACTTTCAGAATCGGGTCTATATAAAAGTACAAGTAAATATTTATCCAATGGTATATGAAAATCTTAGATTGGACTTTTCCTTCGGAAAAAAGTAAAAGGTCAGTTTTTTTTCAAAAAATTGGTGGTCCGTGTTTTAGCAACAGCCAAGTTAAAGAGAGATTTTTGGATTTTTTAAGATAAAAAAATTTATTGATATAAATTTTGTTTAAACAACATAAAAAGTGCATTGGTATAAAATTTACAAAAAAAAATTTCAAATTCTCAAATTGATAATTTACAACAATACTTTGGTTAGATAACACGAAAAAAAAATAAAAAGAATTGATAAAAAAACGGCATCTTTTGAACCCTTTGTAGCTTTTTTTTTTAAAAAAAATAAAAAGGTTAAACAAAAAATTTTGTCATTCATTCTTCAAAATAAACTTATCAAATCATCATATAAAACAGTTTTATAAATTAAATTAACATCGTATTTAAACTCTAGATTATCTTTATCATAAACAAACACACCACTTGAATTTGTCACCCAATTCTCTTTCATACCATTTAATTTTATCATTGACGTTTGTAGACCTTGTTTTGTTATGTCATAACTTAGTTTAATTGTTCGATTAAACGAGTTAATTGACTCGGTTATTTCTTTAACACGACCAGACTTTTCGTAATTATAAAAATAACTTTTTGAACCTGTCTCAGTTCGGGATACCAATAGACCAGTGTTGCCCATGTAGTTTAAATTTATTTCCTTGTCACTTTGTTTTAGACTACGTAACATGTCAAAGTTGTTGAGTTTGACTCGATAGGTTTGTGTGGCCAGTTGCAAAGATTCAACTCGGCCATGGAAGTCTCGTTTTATGTTTACCAAAATTCGACTTGAATCACTTATTTGAGTCAACTTTCCGTACAATGCGTTTCCGTTGTAACTAAAATTGTAAACATTGAGACCTGTTTTTAGGTCAATTGTGTTCAAGTGTAATCCGTATCGATTGAATACAAATGCTTGTTTCAATTCGCTTGAAATAACTGTGTATTTTCCATTGTATTCGTCTTTTATAATTGAGTTTTTAATTTGATACAAACTTGAGTTATCGAGTACGTACACTGATCGGTTTTGATGAACACTAATACTTTGAGGGTTTTGTAAATTCGAATAATATATTTGAACTTCTCCGTTTGTTTTGACAATTCGAATTTGTCTAATCTTTGTGTCTACATCGTTTTCTAGAATGAACAATTCACCGTCTGGACTGAACGACATGTCGATTGGAGTGTGTAATTTTTCGAACCCTGAGTCGGTGTCTTTACAAAAAAATGGTCGACCAGCAACCACTTCAAGAGTGTTTAAAACTCCCATTTTGTACACAACCCCATCGTCTAAGATATAAAGTGAATCATCGACTGGATTAATTGCTAGAACAGTCGGCCAGAATAAACTGAACTTTTCGTCTAATTTAAAAATAGTCTTGCACTCTATTGGTCGTGAATTTTGACGACCTGTGATCAAAGTCTTTACGACTCCATTTTTAAAATACTTTACCGAATTACCGTCTACAAAAAACATTGTTTGTTGACTGTTAAAGACAACACTTTTCGGATAAGTTAACTTTTCTATTTCAATTTTATAATTCGATTTCAAATCATCGATTGATTCGTAAGATTTAAGGCTCAAAATGGTCTTGTCAACAAAACTCGACATGAACAAATTACCATTTATAGGGTTACTTGTCAAATAGAACTTGTTGAAATTATGACTTAGAATTAAACGAGGGTGTTCAGTGTTATTTAACATCCATATTGAATTTGAATCACCAATAAATATTAAGCCGTCTTTGTTAATGTTTAAATAAACTCCTGTTGACTCGAGTTTCGAAACAAATTCGATTGATTTTTGTAACTCTTTGAGGTAGATTGTAGAACCGTCTCCTTTGTGTAAGATACCAAGTTGAGTGTTAAGACGATGATGAACATGAAAATTCCAATTACCAATTTCGGATGATGTTAAATCATAGCCCGAAAGTTTAACTATTTGAGTTTGCCAATCGATTACATTACAATCTTCATACTGATAACCGATTTTAATTTTAGCATTTGTAAGACCATATACACGTTGTTCATAAGCATTACGTCGATCCCATGAATACTCGTATTTTAAATTGTTGTATGCTTCAAACTGTTGTTTGTGTAAGACCCCTTCGATTGAAATCTCCAAATATACAATTTGTAATTCATCAGGTATCTCGTCACCTGTTAACTGAATAAACACACTTGAATAATATCCTTGGGCTAGATTACTTGTATAAATTAAACGTAGATTCGAATCTGGTAGAATTATGTCAGACTTGACAACACCAGTGTCCGGTACCAATAAAGGACTCGAGTCGTAAACTGATCGAATTTCTTTCCAACTTGTTCGAATAATTGGTTTAAACGAAACAATGGGGTCTGATTTTAATAATGGAAGACATAAGAGATCATGTTGTGACTCGTAATCAGATGATAAATACATAACAATAGGGTCTATATACACAAATTGATTCCATATGGCGTTTATTGAGATGAGTTTAGTCTTAAGTCGGTTACGACTAAATTCTAGCTGAACTGAACCGCCTCCATTTACCATCAAATCAAAGCTAGATATAAAAATTAAGATAAAGACCTAATTGAGAGTTATGGTGTGACTTACATTCCATTGTTTCTGGTCAATGTGTACCCGTATGATGGATTCAAGTAAGAGCTGACTTTGACACCGACTAGAGGCTGACCGTTTTTGAACAATACTTGACCGCGAATCACACTCACTTGGCTTTAAAAAAAATACAAGAAAAATTAAAAGCGATCCCAAAAGCAAAATTACAAAAAAAAAACATTTAAATTAAACATTTAACCATGGATAAACTAAACATAAACAGAAAAGAGACATCAAGAGCGTGTGATATTTTTTTACCTTTTATTGAATAGATTTATCCTATTTTGTAAAAAAAAATAAAATTTTTAAAGTGCTGGGTAAGAGAGAGAGAGAGAGAGACATGAAAGAAAGGGAAGCGATTGATTGGTTTGAGAAAATTTTATAAAAATTTTAATTTTATAAATTTTCTTTTTTTATGTCTGTGTGAGTGTATATCTAGGTTCAAAAAATTTGTTAAATTTACCTTTCGAGAAATGAGTTTGAATAAGCGAACGATTGAACACTTGAATCTTCGATTAAGAATCTCATTTTATCAAAAAATGAAGCTGATAAACTTGGTGGTTGTTTTCTTAAGAGTCTGTCTTTTGGTTCAGGTGACATTTGACAAGCTAATGATAATTTACAATTATCGAATACACAACATTCTGAGTCCATACAATCGGTTAGACCGTCTCCATCATTATCAATATCATCATTACACACCATTTCGATTCCGATTTCACAAGCTTTGCCTGTCCAACCTGGATTACAAACACATTGGTATCTAAAACCATTGCGTTCACAAATTCCATTTGAACTGCATCCATTAGGACAGTTGTTTATATCACAATTTCGACCTTGGTATCCAGGTGAACAACTACAAGTTCCATTAACACATAATCCATGGGCGTTGCATCTTGAGTCACATGTTAATGGGATTTTAGTTTGACATTTAAAACCCGACCAGCCGTTTTTACACTTTTGACATGTCGAGTCTAAACAGTTTACATATCTCGAACAGTCTGAACCAAACCAGTCTTTATCACACTCACAAATTTTCAACTCATAATTAAACTTTCCATTGGAAGAACATAAATTATTGTAATTAACAAACTGAGAGCAATCTGACCCGGTAAAGTTTGTAAAACAAACGCACTGTCCGTTCATACAAACACCATTGTTCGAACAATTTGGAACTTGACAAGACTTTTTTTCACAATATTTTCCATCGTACCCAGGGTAACACATACATTTTCCGTTCATACATTCACCATTTTTATTACAATCAGCGACTTGGCATTGGTCTATTGGGATCTCACACTCATTGCCATGCCATAATGAATCGCATAAACATTTTCCGTTCTCGAACTTACCACGTCCGTTGCACAAAACAGGACAAGTAGTCTGTGAACAATCATTACCTGTAAACCCAGGATAACATTGACACTTATTGCTCACACAGTCTCCTTTTCCATTACAATTTTTAAAACAATTCGATTTAATTTGAGAATGATACTCGGTCTTTAGACGAAACTTTAAAGGACTCTTATTATCGTTTAACAAAGATATGTACCACAAGCCTTGTTCTAAATAATGTACAAAACCTGTGTTTACTAAACTCGATTGACGTTTATTAATAATTGAATTTCCATCGAATGTTTCGAATATTTTAAATCTAGTGTAACTTGGTGGTGTGCCTTTATCAGCGTAAAATCCAATTTGACATTTAGAAGGTATTGATAAATTGAATTTAATATACGTTGATGAATCGAGATAAAATTGCATGTTAAAAAAATCATTCACTTGTATTTGATCTTCTACAGTGTCACCGATTTTAGTGAATAACATTAAATTAACTTGTTTACGTTCGAGTGTTTGTATTTGAAGACTCGTTGGTTCATTTGTGTGTTTACCAAGACTCCAATTTAAATTATACATTCTCATTAAAGACAAGTACAAAGTAAACAAAAACAAATTTAAAATAATTATTAAAAACAAAAAACTCAAACATTTCCATGAACATTTTTTTTCTAATCGTTTGCTAAGACTAAATTTAATACGTTCAAAAAATGAGCTTTCCAAATGACGTCGATTACGAGTAGACGAGTTCGTTGGTGAGGTAAAAAAAGCACTATTTGTGTTATTCGTGCTAGATCGTATTGTGTTTTGAGTATTTTCGATTAATTTTGTCAATTGACCCTGTTGTTGTTGTTGTTGAAAATTTTTTTTAAAATTATTCCTTGTTGTATTAGTGTCATAAAACCCGTCAAGAGGGTAGAGGTAACTATTTTTTTCGGCATCAATTGTTTGATAGACATTTTGGGAAGGATTCGATTCAGGTCGAAATGTACCCGAGGTTACTGATGGCGAAGTTGGAAGATTTTGAGGTAAATAAGTTTGACGATTCATCGAGAATGTGTTCAGAGTTTGAAAGTTATTATTCGGAGGGATTAACAACGCACTCCCATTTGGGGTTTGCACTAAAAAAGCAGTTGTATGCTGTGAGGGTATTTGAGGCACATGATTAAGATCGACATATTGACACTGATTAGGGTAACGATAATTAGGATCGAACATTTGTCCACCACGAGCCAGCGTTGCTTGTAATTTGTTCATCTGAGCTAGTTGATCCATGTAAGCTTGATCATTGTTTGGTGAATTCGACGAGGTAGTTAGAGAAGACCCTGAGACTGTTGTCGAATCGGCAATGTTTGTCGTGTTTGTGTTTATAGAAGAAATCAAGTTATAACCAGCGTTTGACGTTGTTGATCCTTATAAAATCGATTTAAAATCAATAGAATTTTTTCAAAAATATTTAGGTTAATTTGAAATGAGAGAAGAAAAAAAAAAATAAAAGCAAGTGCAAATATTCCATGTGTTTAATTATATTATTAATAATGTTAAATCCTATTAAGTTTTAGAAACCCCAACAAAAAAAAATTATTTTTTTTTTTGAAACTTAATCTCAAATTTGCATGATCTTGCGTAAATTAATCGTGCAATTTAAAACTTTTTTATTTTTTAATGAAAATCCTCTTACCATTATCGTTGTTGTTTTGATTTCGATTTAAATTATTAAACGATTCACTTCTATCCATTTTTTTTCAACAAAAAAAATATGTTATCTAATACTTTAATTGCGATTCATTTAGTATTTTTTTTTTCTAAACAAAAATAAAAATTATTTTAGTTGTGGGTATTCATCGACACTTTATCTAATATTGTGAAAATGCCACGCAACAAAAAAAAACTGTATTGATATCATTTGATTGATATTTACGAAAAAAAGTTTTAGAAGATAATAAATCATCATCGATAACAGACCTTATGTTTCAAATTTTATCTTTTTTTATCTCGTTTTTAGAGTGAATAGACAAGCCTCAAGTTGTTGTTGTTTTTGTTGCAGTAAAGAAAGTGTCTTGTTTAATTATCATTCAAACAGGTCAATCAGAAAATATTATTCAAGCCCTAACCAACAAAAACAAAATTTTAAATTATTATTTATTTTCAGTAAACGTCATGAAGGCGATGAAGAACAAAAATAAATCTAAAATTGAACAATTTTCTCTTTTTTTTAAAGTGGATAATAGTGTACTAGAGTTATTAAAAATAAAAACTTTTTGAATAATTTAATTTTTTTAAATTATGTTTTCTGAACTTATTGTGATACGTAGGTCATTTTGCGGAATAAACTGCTAAAATTTTTTGCGGAATTCCGCAATCCGCATTCCGCGTTTTAGGTATACCTTTTGTTTTGTTTTTTTTTGTTGTTCTCAATTATCAGTCGGGTCAATCGTTGAGCTATGACTTACTCATAAGGACTGTTTATGCTTATTAGTAGAATTAGGTGAGTAATTCTATTATTTTTCTCTTCGTTGTAGTTCTTTAGGCAATACCTTATACTTTCCACTGCTCCATTCTTATTTAACTCACGTTGTTGCTTACGGGTTTCTTTTATCTCTTCACTGGTAGTCTATGCTATTTGTTCAGCATTTTCTTGCTTAACAATACCAATAGCAGAAATCAACAAAAATTTTAAATTATTTTCTACACTATCTAGCGAAGCAAAGTTTACAAAAAAAATTGAAAAACAAAAATTCTAATGAGATAATAACATGTGGCAAAAAGAGTATCGCCATTTAATCTGATATTTAAAAACAATTTAAAATTCAGTTATTTATTGCGCAATAAATAATAAAAACATAAATAATTATTAAATAACACATAACTTTATGATTTTGTTTCGATTAAAAAAAGATTAAGTTGTATTTTTTTGTTGTAGTTGTGGAACTTGCAACAGAGAAATTGAATTCCATATTTTTTATATCAAAAAAAAGAGAAAAATTCTTAGTTAATTAATACAAAACGAAATGAAAAGAAAAAAAAACTAATTTATTTCTTATTTTGTAATTTAAAATCAGAACAAGCGGTTATTGTTGATTGAAAATATTTGCTAATACAAGAAAATTACAATTACAAATTTTTTTATTTTTAAGAAATTAGTTGTTGACCGATTCAAAAAAAAATACAACTAAACTTTAATTGAAACTTTATCTTCTCCTCTATTAATTAGATTACAACTAAAAAATAATTAGTTTTATGTTTAACTTCATGAGAGCGAATCACAATGAGATTTATCTAACCTCCTCTCTTATTTGAATAGTCTAGCCCAATTAAGTTTTAATTTCAAAGTCAACAGATTGGAAACTTGTGTTGTTCAATGATTTATTGCGACACTAATATCGAGATATTAAAATTTCTAGACTTTGTTTCGTGTGTCCACTTTGTTTGTAATTGAAAAAAAAAATAAAAATCTGAAAATTCTCGAAAAAAAGTTAATTTAAAACTTGTTCTTCTTGATGATAAATGAGTCAAGATAAGATGTTGTAGATTGATTTAGTAATAGTTTATCTTAAAATCATTTCTCAGCTTGTAATTTGTTATTATTTTTCGGTTTCAACATTCGTCCGTTAATATATTGTTTATCTATTTTTAAAAGATTTCCTCTCTCTCTCTCTCTCTAAATTTGTAAACATTTTTTAGTTCGACATTTATACAAATCGTTTTTTTGTTTAAAAATTAAATTACCTTAAAATAACAAAATTAAATTAATTGGAAATTTTTTATTTTTTTATGGTCAGTTGAGATCGATTATCTTATATATTAAAATCGCATTTAAACTTTATATTACCTTATCTAATTTAAATATTTTAAAAATATATTTATTGCTCTTTGATTATAAAATTTTACTTAACTATCAAGTGTTTTACAATCCTTAACTAACATTTTTCAAAGGTCAAATGGACTCTTAAAATTCACCAGAAAAATTTCATTTTTTTTTGATATTTTATATAAAACTTTGTGTCCGTGAGTCAAGTTCTAAGGGTAAACGGTTTTTTGATAAAGTCTGGTCATTAATTGAAAAAAAAAACTTATTAATTTCTAAGGCTTTTTATAAAGTCATTAAAGTTAAGATTGAAGAAGAAGAATGGAAAAAATTTAGTTATTAGAATTAGCCTTTAGCATTTTTCTTAATTTAAAAGTTAAATGAACCATTTAATTACTAGATAACTTATATAATTATAAACTCGAAAGTTGACGTTTTGATAAATAAAATCTGATTTTTCCAATTAAAATTTTTCACTCTCTCTCTCTCTCTGTGTCTGTGTAAACATCCGTAAAAAAACGACTAGTGAATTAATTTAAAATTTTAATCAAGTGCCTTGAAAATGATGATCATAAAGTTTAGTCTGTCCGTCAGTTTACTAGTTCGAATGACACATGATAATTTTTATTTGAAATTTTTAATTTTATTCTTTACACTACTTTAACCTCTGTGAGTTTTTTGTTAATCAAATTTTGAATTAAAGTCACGTACGACCCTAAAGAAATCAATGAGAATCGAATGACTGACTGATTTTTTTTATTCTTGTACCTAATTCATATTTAAATTAAAACTCTTAGCGGGTGGTTAATCGATGCGATTTTTTTTTAACATATCATCATTGAATTAGTTCAATTGAATGAGTTTTAAAGTTGATGATCTTGTTTAACAATTGCATAATTTTATTATTAATGCTAAATTTAATAACAAAACATGCTGATTGTTTTAATTTAATCAAATCATGAATAACTCAAAAATGTTTATCTCATGATTCATAATCGAATCGATCAACCATTAAATACATGGAATTATTCTCAGTGAGACTCCTCTACTTTTCTAAGATTAAAACTACATGAAACCACAAACATTGATTTATCAGACGGGTTTATTAAAAAACTTTATCGGCTTAAATATGCTTATCGTTAAAATTACTTTATGAATTTATTAAAACATTTATGACTTTTGACTTTGGATATTGAACCGGTCCAAACTCACTAACTACACAGCGATCTAAATTAAGATAGATAAACTACATGAAACAAGAACAAAAATTTTATCATAAATCTTGTAATGGACTTTTTTTGTTTTATTTTCGCGGACGTTTAAATCTAAATTGATTCAATTAAAAATTAAGAAAAAAAAATTTAAAATAAGATTAATGACCTAAATTTTAGTGGTCAAGGATCCTTAATTGAATAAATCTTAAACATACCTTAAGACGAATCAATTTAACTCTTGAAAATTTAAAATTTTTTTTGTTACTTTTTCTAAAATTAAAAAAAAAATCAATATTAGTTTGACTAGACAAATCCTAAAAGTATTGTCACACTTAATCAAACAGCTTTTTTTCTTTCTCGTTGTTGAAATTGAATTTTTTTGATTCGAATGAACAAAACAACAACAAAAAATAAGTCGGAAGCTATACAAAAAATCAAAGAGTTTATTTTTGTTGTTGTTGTTGTTATAATCCAGAATAGGTGAGATAATTTAATTTAAAAAAGTTAATACTTATGGTCTGCTAGACTCTTCTACTCTCTTTCATATAACAAAATCTAATATCCGTTTTACAAAAATGATATAAAACAAACACTAAATTTAATAAAAACTAACACGAAATTATTTTTTATAAAGTTATTAATTATTTTTTAATATTAATTTATCATGAATATTTTTAACTATCATGACTTATTGATTAATCGTTCTCTTTCGGTTAATAATAACCTGAAAATCGTTAGGTCTAGTCGAGTACTAAGAGTTGATGATGAGTTTATCATTCGCTTGAACACGATATTAATTTTAGTTGTAAGGATTTACAAAAATGACTTTATTTGGTTTTTTGAAAATTGATCTTTTTAACATTTTATTTTATTGCTAATCAAATATTAAAATATAAAGTAATAAAACACACAACTGTTGGACATCTCATAAAAATACAGGTGATTCGTTTTATTTATTCGATTAATTATTTTGTATACCGTAACGGTTTGTACACCTATGAGATCTCAAACAGAGACTTTAAGAAATTTGTGTTAATGAAATTTTTCCGTTTCGTTCAATTTAATTTAAAAAAATAATAAAGGTCATCGAAGAATACCTTTAAATAAAAAAAAGAAAAACACTTTAAATATTTCAATATCTCTAAATTCATGTCATAATGTATTTGCTTAAGTAAAATATTTCAAAAAAAATTTATCCTCAAGTGTTTGACAAATAATTGGAGAATTGAAAAAATAAACACACTTTAAATTCTTTTTATTTTTGTTCTTGTATTTGTCTGGTCGTTTAAATGACGTCATATTCGTTCGTTTGAATAACCAGATTTGAATTAAAATCTGGTCTTGTAGAAACAAAAACATGAACTTGAAACGGCTAATGAAAGTCATCATTGAATTACTAAAATAATACTAGATAAAATCTCTCTCTTTCTCTCTCTATAAATAACGAGATAAAATCTTTTCTTCTATTTCGTCGAATAAACAAATTTTTATTTTTTTTGAATTTTGATACTAATATTATTGTTAAATTGAATTATAATTAGAACAACAAAAAAAACAAAATTTGATCATCGATATCGAGTGCTTTTCAAAAAATAAAATAGGATTAAAATTTTAGAATTAATTCGCATTAAAACTCGTATCAGAAAAAAAAAACGAGCAAATATCTTAAAAGTTAACTAAAACTTTTATCAAAACTAAATCAATAACATTTGCTACACACAAAAACATTTTAAAAAACATTAATTATTCGAGGTTTTTGTGAAACGTCACTGACACGGGTTCATTAAAACATATGTCGCCACACACCAAAAAAGATACATTACACCAATACTAAAATAAGAATTATATTTGGGAATAACACGTGACAATTAACTTAAACATATCGAGACCAGAAATGGAATAACGTACCTTGGAGTCATGATAAATTCATAATGCAACAAAAATGATAGAATTACACAATTAGTAGCTCTAATCGATTTAACAAAAAGAAATATTGTGCAAAGCAATATCATAAACCCTCATTTTTTGTGCCACGGTCAAAAAATTTTGGACACGTTTGAAATATGCCTAAAACAATACTAAGAAAAAATATGGTTGAGCTGATTAGAAATTAAGTCATAAAAATAACCAAAATTTTTCTATTCTACAATAATCCAGGGTTTACGGTACCTGCATAAAGCTTTAACACGCCACACGAAAATAATTTGAACAAATTTATTAAATTTTGAAAAATTTAAGAAACGACTTTTTTAATGCAATTGGTAACTTTCAAAAAATATTTTACTTTTTTGTGTATTTCTTTGTACGTCTTTACTCACTGAACGAGAGATGTTTTTTAAGCAGTTAGCTCGAATCCGACTGTCATTTGTTTTCTTTATATAAGTTTTAATGTTTTATCTTAAACTTTGTTAAGTTTAATTTTTGTTTTTAATTCTCAAATTTTAAAATTTAAACATAATTTATAAAAGAGCTTGCTGAACTGGATGTTGCTACGAAGCCAAGTCCAAAAAATATTTGACAGCGGGATTCGAAACATGGACCTCACGCCTCCGCAAATTTACCCCCAAGCCCGCCAACAATGGTCTATTTTTAAACTTTAAATTACCAATTTAATATTTAGTAAAAACTGTTTTCACCTAGTCGATATTCCATACTATGTAACCCGAATCAAGGCGAGGCGCGTCACGAAACCCTAATACCGGGATACAAGTTCATTGATTTTGAACCAAAAAAACAAAAATGAATCCATTATTAAATAAATAAGACGATTTTCAAAAAAATGTTTCTCTACAATGATTTTTGTAACTTAGCAATCAAATTTTTTATTTATTAAACTCTTAAATGTGAAGATTAGTATCTTAAAATGTGTTTTCTTTTGGTAATGACTAGTTCTTTCAATAACTCTGTAAGAGCTTTCTTCATAACAAAACAACAAAAACATTTTTTTTTCTAAAAAAGAGAATTAATTTAGAATTTTTTGTTAGACCAAATGTTTCTGTTTTATTTCAACTAAAATATGAAACAAGTCCTAAATATTAAAAAAAAACGAGTAAACTTTGAATTTACATTTTTTTTAAATAAAAGAACAAGTTTATAATTCGGGTATGAATCGTTTGATTTTAGTTTGATATCATATGTTCGCATTCGATTCGAGATCTTGTACGATTTCAAATTGATGAACCAAATAACTTGAAAAGACCATTTATTGAGTTATCATTCGATTCTTAAAGAGAATAGAGTCTAAAAAACTTATAAATCATGTGGGTATTGAAGCGAAAAGTTAAAATTAAATCAATAGACGAATTCCAATAATTTTCAATTACAAAAATAAATGCCTTTTAAAAAAAAAACGAATTTTGTTTGAAGGCTAAAAGTTAATTAACTTTTCTTTAAGCTTTTAATTACGTAAAGAAAGTAAATTGTTCTTAAAAAAATGTTAATTCGTTTGTTCGAATCAAATGGCGATTCAAAGAAATACAAAAAAAATAACAAAATGTTTATTCTAAGGTGTTTTTTTTTATTATTATTATTCGAACGTACCGAAAGCAATTTATGATCATTAAAAAAACAATAACTTGACTTGAACACAAACATAAACCGCTTCTGCTAATAAAATTTTTATTATTTTTTAACATATTTTTTGTTCTGAATCGATTTTCATTAAAATAACAATTAATATCTTCCGGTAATTTATTTACTAATTGATAGGTTCCAATGCCATTAACATTGTGTTCAATTTCCTTTCTCAAATCGATAAAATCTTAAGATAAGACTTAACAAATAAATTACTCGTTTACACGCTATACACAACAAAAAAAACAAAACAAAAAAACTTCTTCCAACTATTTCCTGTGCTTCTTATATCCCGTTTTTACGATTCATATCTTAAACGAGATAAAGGCATACAATAACTTTTGTTTCACATAGAGAGAACAACAACACACAAAATCAATAATGACCAATCTTTAATCATTTATAAAAAGCTCTAAAAATACTAGTGAATTATCACCAAGTGTGTGTGCGTGCATTATCTTTTTTTCAGTTGTAAAAAAAAAGTACCGAGTCCCTTATCTTACGGTTTATAACTCTATAGAGATAAACTGTTTCTCTCATTGAATTATTCAATTGACTGTAATGATCCCAATTAAGCACTTGAGAACAAAAGGGAAAAAAAAAACTTTTCAACATGTCTTATCTCTCACGTACATACTTGAGATAAACAAAACTTTCGCTTCAAAAAAAAGGTAAACTTTTAAAAATTTAGGTCTATGAACTCAATTAAAAACAGAAAAGAAACCCTTTAATGAACAAAGTAAAGCATAGCGCACATGTGAATTATTTAATAAACAAATATTTAACATGCTGATAAATATTGAACCTTGAAAACTAATTAAAATATAAGTTTTGGGTCAGCGTATCTAAACCAAAAAATAATAAAATCGAATTTGTTTATGACATACAAAAACTCAGAGAGAGAGAGAGATGGATCTAATTGCTTTCGATAAAATTAAAGCAAAGAGGTTGTTCGTATCAAATCATTTTTCAAGATATTTAAACTTGAAATACTTGGATTACATAAAACTGACACTTAAATTAAAATCCTTCATGCTCAAGTACCGTTGTCATAAAATAATTTTCATAATTTATAAACTCCCTTAAGTCTGACCCCCTTTTTTTGTTAATTGTATTAGATTTATTTGAGATCTTTTAGAGTTAATAACATTTTTTGTTCGTTTTATTTTTTTTTTTAATGAAAAGAAAATAAATAATTTTTGTGTAAACGAAATTTCGGCCTCTAAATAAGTCTTCGAAAACTTACAAAAAAAGTAAGAGTAAATTTAAACTTAGAGTGTCCATAAAAAAAAAATTTATTTTTTTTTCCAAATTGTACATAATAATTTAAAATCAATTGAATCTCTAAAATCGTTTTGTTTATTATTAATAGTGCTATTTTTCGTTGTTGTTAAGACTTAAAATTACTCAAAAAATGGATACATATTTTAAACAAAGCTTATTGATAAATTGAATAAACTTTATTTTTTGACATCTTCTATCCTCAACTAAATCCGGATATGATAATTTATTTACTCAAAGTCTCTTTTTTAAGACACTTGGATTATTCCTTTAAACAAAGTCAGTTCCATCTTTATTTAGACTTTTAAATACTTTCAGGGATGCACTCTATGAAAAATAATTAAAAGCTCTTAATAATAAGGTTAACTCAGTAAAGCTAACTTTGATTTAGAAATTCATCAAGCAGAACAACTTGAAAGTAACACAATGTTTATT
This sequence comes from Brachionus rubens, assembly GCA_022207745.1. Taxonomy (NCBI): domain Eukaryota; kingdom Metazoa; phylum Rotifera; class Eurotatoria; order Ploima; family Brachionidae; genus Brachionus; species Brachionus rubens. Next base: position 2,776,874 of record JAJVHD010000013.1, read on the forward strand.
TATTTTATTAAAAAAACGTTCAAAGCTGTTCTTTTGGTCTTGATTGAAAATTCAAAAATTTTTGGTCTCTCTTTTCTCACTAAGCAAAATTTAATGAAAAACTTTAAAATAAAATTATTAAATCTTTTTAATATTTACATTCGTAAAATTCGAGTCATAAGATACTAAAATAGGTCGATCAACAACACAAGAGAAACAAAAAAAAATCTCATTTTATCTCATTTTAAAAGTTATAAAAAATCAACGAATTTCAGCATGATAAAAAAAATATTTATTTTTTTTTCATCATTCACCGTGAAACTATCATCGGATTAATCTTACTTATTTAGACTTGATCAATCGGGTTAATTATTGACCATTCCTCTATCTCTCCTTTCCTTTTGCTTCATTTAACTTGTTTTTTGCTAGATTAAGCTTTAAAAAACAACAGAAAAACTTTTTGTTTCAAAAAAATATTTTTTAAAACCCTAATGCTTAACATAAGGGAAAAATAAGGAATGTTGTGCAATAACGCAAAATTAATTAAATCCCAAGAAATGTTCGAAACAGAAAAAAACAACAATTATTATCGGAATTTCAAAATCAATATTGTCCCTAATGATAATTTCGACTTGTCTCTTTATTCATATTGAAATAAAAGACATTTAAAACTTGATCAAATTACAACTGCTTAAAAACTTTGTAATTTTAAACTTAATTGAATTTTGTATTGTCTGAGAATATAGTGGTTGTAGCGGTAGTCGCTTTCAATTTTACATTTTAATGTTGACAGATGCTCACCTTGTTGCCCTTAAGAAACAAAATCGATTAGAATAGATAAATGAAAAAAGGAACATCGCTGAGTTAAATAGAATTAATGACCTAATTTTAATAAATGTTGGTGAATAGTCTCAATTAGAAAATCGAGGGTAGTAATGAATGAATCGAAACAGAGTTCTCTTATTCGTAAGCTATAATTATTTGAATTGATTCCATTAAGAATATTAAAAAACTTAATAGAAATTTATTTTTTTCTCAATCATCATTGTCATAAACATACGAGCTAATTAAACTAATTGAAATCTTCCGAGTTCTTTCTTTTTTCCATTCATTCATTCAAATAAATCTAAATCTAATAGTTTGTCACGGTCATCTGAAAACTACTTGAAACTAACTACAAGTTAAAATTCGGCATTTTTGTTTGAATTTTTTTTGTGATTTTGATTTAGGAAAACAAATTCGAGTGCAAATAAATTTCAATAAAATAAAAAAAAAAAAGAATTTTAATCTCATTAAGTGCTCTAACTATTTTTTTTAATGCTTTTTTATTTGAATGCAATTTAATTATGTTTGTTTCAAATTCAACTGAAAAAAACAACCGAGTTTTAGTTAGAGAGTAGTATTTTGAACCATTTTTAGAATCGTTGCATTATCTAACATTTTAAGTGATTCCGAACAATTTTGACACGAATCAAAATTTTTTAAAAGTCTGCGTGCTATTGTTTTTTGAATTAAAAAAAAAAAATAAAAGGAATTTTTATTCAAATTTAATTTGAATCGAATTTTTTTTTATTCTTTAATTAGGTTATTGTTACCTACATGGACAATTTTAATAGTATCAACTGAACCTCAATTGTCCATTTAACGTATTAATTGTCCATCATCAAATTAATAAAAGAGAAAATATTTGCTAAAAATTCTTTTATTTTTTATTTTCTTAAATTCAATTGAAACAAGAACAGTTTAACCTAAACGTAATTTGAAGACAACCATTGACGTTTATGTTTAATTCTGATCATCCTTGTCCAGATTATGTTAAAGCTGATAGAAATATATAAGAATATACAAGTTCAAATTTCAATTTAAGAATTATTTTTTTTGTTAAAATAGCGTGAATTATTTTTTAAAAAGTAGTATACATTTTTACGATTACGCAACATATTGATAATAAAAATAATGATTGTGCAAGTAATTCTCGAGGATTTATTGAAAAATAGTAAATTTCAAATTCTTGAAAAACGCAATTAACTATTCGTCAATAATTTGAATTAAAATCTTATGAGATTGTCATTAAAAACTTTAAAATAATTTAGTTCATTTTCGGATAATTAATCTTATAATTTAAGTAAAAATTAATAATAATATTTATTCATGAATGAAATGCAAATGGTATGCTAAATCATATGCTTTTAATTTAATACTTATTCTAAACCATTTCCTCTGTTAAATTATAACTTTTGTTATCGTTAATAGTAGTAGTAGTAGTATTAGTGAGACTGCAGTATAGTAATCTATACTAACGCCTTTCGGCATTTAGCTCTATAAGAGCTGTGTCAGTCTTTCTTCTATTTCTTTGTCCCATACCAAACAGCACTCTGTGGCAAAACATTCTACTTTGAGACCACTCTGTTTGTCAAGAAGTTGTATCTGAATGAACCACGCCTGGTAATTTCTCTAACTTGTTTCATGTCGTGTTTTCTTCTTAGGTTTAGCTTCAAACTTTTAGATAGGTTCACTCGATTAGGTTGATCTTCTCATGACCGATGACTATTTTACGGTCTACAGTCCTCCAAGCTCATTAAATCCAAACTCATAAATCTTTCTTGATACGGCCTATCTCTCAGACATTTGACTAGCTTCGTGGCTCTTCTTTGGACTGTTTCAATAATATTTATGTTAGCTTTCGTAGAAGGGTTCCATATACTTACGGCATATTCAAGATGCGGTCTTACAAGTCCTGTGTACAGGAGTCTAAATGTTTCTTTATCTAAACATACGAACCAGTTCTTAATTTTACCCAAAATTCTGTTGGCTTTGGAAGCCGCAGACGTTATTGTTCGAGGATATATTGTACCCAAATGATGCATTTTGACTCAGAATGTTAATTAGCAGAATAGACAACACTTGCCATTACTTGGTTAGTGTAAAATAATAGTCTTTTATAGGCAAAAAACTTAACCTTCAAAAAAACATGTTGTCAATAATTTTTAAGGAAATTCTAGATTTTTGGTACAAAATGTTGATCTCTACAAGTTAAAATATACTCAAAAAAAGGGATCAATTAGTATTAAAAATTTCAAATTTTTATAACGAACGGAGTTGTCAAATTTTGAAAGATAATCTATTATCATTTTTAAATTTTAAACAAAGAATTTATCTTTTGCCTAACCCATTTTTGTTGTAATCATTTAAAAGCAAAAAATCCTCATTTTGTTTATTCTCAGATAAACTTATTTAACGCCAATTCAAATTTAATTTTAAGATTCCATAATATTGTTAAAACATTCAGACGCGTCTAATTTTAGATTAAAATCAAATAATTTGAAATTATTCATTTCGAATTAACATGTCTAAAAAGTCGAAAAAATTTTTGATTTTAATGACCGTTTAGAAAATGATTTTACGAAAGAAAAAAATTTATTTAAATTTTTGATGATTTCAATAATAAGGCCGACACTTAAGACCAATACTTTAAAATATATTTAAAAATTTTTTTAACTTATGGTCGACTGAAATGAATTTATTTAATTGCAAAGTCATCTAGATGGGAACAAATTAAACAATGAGTATCAAATGAGCAACCCAAATGGTTTTCACACCCTTAATGAGACAATAGAGGAAAGGGATCTTGGAGTTATGGTAACAAATGATTTGAAATGGAATAAACAATGTACAATGCACATCCTCATTATATCAAATTAAATCTAATCATGTTTTTAATGTTTTTAAATTATTTTCTAACGTCCAACGTAATAATAGCAAACAGAGTTTTGGGCCAAATTAAAAATTCTTTTGTGAATCTGGATATCCAAATAATCAAACCGTTGTATACAGCACTAGTTAGACCTCATCTTGAATATGCCGTAAGTATGTGGTGTCCGTCATTTAAAACTGACATTTCAATTCTTGAAAGAGTACAAAGAAGAGCAACACAACTCGTAAAATCAATGAAATTAAGTCTTGAAGGAAGGAGATTGAGGCATGACTTGATTCAAACGTATAAGTTGGTGAATGGTGTAGAGAATCAACCTAGTTAATGGAGTTAATTACGCCAAAAGTTTGTCACTTAACCCAAGAAGGGCAAACGGCAAGAGACTTGTTAGAGTTGTCAAATAGAAAAGTCTCTAATTGGAATATGTTATCAGCTAGTACAGTGGCAGTCAAATCGGTCTAAATTTTGAAGCCATCTTGATGAATGATGAGAGATATCGTCAGTAATTGACCGTTTTACCTGCTGAGACTTAATCGTTTGGACAATTAGTGAAATAAAGTTGGGTATCCTTCCCCTCTTTTTGCAATCTGAGTGCATTGATTTTAGGATCCATTCGTGATATTCAAATGGCTTTTCTAACGTCCAATGAGATTTAATTTCTATTCAAGTAAGATACTTAATTTCAATTTTATGGAATTATTTCGAAAATAAAGTTTATTAAATAAAATTGGATTTATCAAAAACTTGATATTGCCGGAAAATGACAAAAAAGAGCTAAGTCCTATCAAGCTTTCATAAAAATTTTCTAAAAGCTTCTATTCGGCAAAGTAAAAATTTTGCTCAAATTTCAATTTGCTCATTTTGCTCAAAAATATTAAATACGCAATTCATATGCACTGCAGGTCACAGAACTAACTGTTAAAAGATTCATTTTTACATTTAAAAAAAAAGGATAGCCTTCTGTATTTTTGCAATGCATTAAATTGCGTATTTAAATTTCTTGAGCAAAATGAGCAAATTGAAATTTGAGCAAAATTTTTACTTTGCCTTCTATTCGACTAAAATGGAGAAAACAATCAGTAAAAAAAAATATTTTCCAAACAGATTCCAGTATTGTTTTTTAGCTTTTCTTGATAAAAGTTGACTGATGAACGGTGATGAAATGTTTGATGAAGAAAATGGTTAAATTTGTCAGAGTTTATCTTATAAATTTTTGATCGGAATTTGAATGAATTATAAGAAACTTTAATTGGAAATTTATCTAAAAATTACGTAATATATTAAGAGTATAAAAACAAATAATTAAAAAATTAATTTTTGGGATTTTAAAAATTCATTTAATTTATTCATTAAAAAAATTTTAATTAAATAAATTGACAATGAAAAAAAAATTGAGTTTTAAGCGCGCACCAATAGCCAATAGTGTGTGTTTGTGAGTCTACATGAACTTGAATATTTACATTTGTCCATTTTTAAAATAAAAATGATTCCGACCACCATTCAATTTGCAATAAATATTGTCTAAAAGAGCACATTTACATATACAGACAAAAACACGCATACATTAATAATAAAACACTTAATCTCGTTTAATCAAACATGTTGAACAATTTTCTTTTTTTTTTAAATAAAATTCGTTTAAAATTAAGAAAAAATGTTTAACATGAATAAACTACCACAAAAAAAGAGAGATAGAGAGAGAACAAGACAACACTCAACACTAAAATAAACACCAAATCATCAAAACTTTGATAAGTTTATTTTGTTTGTTTTTTTTGTGACAGTTTATTTATGGGCATGAAATAATACTTTTCTCTTGTCAGATCCTTCCAATTCGTTTATGTACTCATTTAGACCGTACTCTTTAGAGACTATTAAAAGATACTCAGAGTTGTCTTCTTGGGTATAGTTATAATGAGAGCCAACGTTAACAATCTTTAAAAGTTTATTTATTTTATGAATTGATTTTGCATCAGGCAGAATAAAAATTACTTGTTCAAAATTCCAACCATCTGACATGGTTGACATCATTTGAGTTATTTCGCTTTCTTTAAATTGAATTACTCTATAGACACGTTTAACATTTTGTCTCGTAGATTTTTTCTCGTCTCGTTCTTTAATTCGTTCTTTCACTAAATTAATCAACTCCTGAATGTTATAAAACTCGGCCTCTTCTAAAACTCCTTCTTCGTGAAGATTTTTTTCAATAATCAATTTACCGTGTCTCAAATAGTTGAGAATTGGTGCAAAATACTGAGGATCTCGATCGATTAAATAAGCACCTGTTTCGTCTTTATCAGTGGTTAGGCCTATTGACGGATCATCTTGAAGTAGTTTAAAGAAAAATGATTCAGCATTTTTACACAATGTTGTTTTGCTTGTTACAAAATATTGTCCACCTATGTTCAGTCGTACCCATTCGGTTTTAAGTTTACCATTTACACTGTTCATGTTATCCATTTGATTTTCAAGTTGAATTAAATCTAAGTCCTCCACTGAAGAATACGAAAAAAAAATAAATAAAAAAAATTTAAACAACAAAAAAAATACAAACGTATTTAAAGTGAGTGAATGCTTCAGGTTAAGAACGAAATAAAATACATGAATTTCAATAAAAATTGTCTTTTTAAAAACATTTCCAGAAATATATAAAAAAAATAAATATTATTGATAACCTTAATAAAAGAGAAATCGAATTTGTTTTAGAGTCGGTTTACAAGTGTAAAAAATAAAAATTTTAATTAAAATTTCGCTAAAAATTAAAATAGCGACGCTTTATATTAAAACACAATCGAACAATAAAAAAATCGATATTAATTATTATTACTTAAAACTGTTTCAATTTTTAGAATATCTAGTTTGGATTTAGTTCAAAGGTTTTATTCCATTATTTATTATTATTTACCTTTTTTGTCTATTATAATTTAAAAAAAGGCGAATTTTTAAAATTAAAATGCTATTTATCTCATTTGCTTTTTTGATCAGTAAATTTTGGTTTACAATTAATTATTTAAACTTGTCTTACTTGTTTTGGAAACTTGTTGTGGTCTTCGTCTTTTTTGGCTAATTTTATGATTCTCAGAACATTAAATTAAGAATAACGTTGCTTTAATATTTGTTTAGCTTTGAGTCCTAATTTTCAAAAGGATTAAAAATATTTAAAAATTATTTCTGACCGATAAAAGATTTAACTAATAAATCCAATCACGCTTTTTGATTGCTATCAGACAATTGAAAAAAGTTTTCGGAAAATATGTAGAACCATCTTAAATATCCAGACTTTTGAGAGCATTTATTTATTATAATGTTAAAAAAAAAAGAAAATTGTCCATAATATTTTTCATACTTTAAAGGGTACTCAAATGAAAGAGAAAATAACAATTAAATGTTGAAAAACTCTTCAATTATCCCTCTAAAGTTGCATAGGAGAGTCGGTAAATCTAAGCAACGAGATTGAAAACCAGAGTAGTACTCGTTAACTAATTGTACAATTAAGTTAACACTTTTTTCTAAACCACACCTAACATTTCTCTCGGAAAGTTCATCTAGCCTATGATCTACTTTCAATAGTTTTATCCTTCCTGATGCAGAGCTTGAGAAGGGGTGTCGAATTTTAGATGCAAAATTGTTCTTATTGCTGAGTTCTGAAACCCTTGCAACCTGTGCACTAAGTGTAAGAGAAAATTCAATCTTTTCTTTAGCACTCTTCTTAAAAATGGTATAACTACATTTTTCTGGTGAAATCTTCATTTTCCATTTAACTAACCACGACTCCAATTCTTTAAGGTACTTAAAATTTGATTAACTATGTTTCCGGTTGATGAATGTGACCAGGTCATCAGCAAAAAGCAGTGACTGATTGTTGTTGGGTTTATTCCGAATTGGAATACCGACCACTTGGAATACCGACAATTGGATAGTCTCTTGACATTAGATCGTTTACTCTTACTTTAAAATTCCTGTTCATTAGGAAGTCTCTAATCCAAACGATAATATAACTTGGTACATTGCTCTTTATTAGTTTATAAAGAAGACCTCTATGCCATACCTTATCAAATGCCTTACAAATATCAAAAAATAGGACATTAATTTTTTTTGATCTATTAAAGGACTCAGACACTTTTGAATAAGAAAGAAAAAGTTATCCGCAGTGCGTCTGTTTTTCCTAAAACCTGACTGTTCCTTTACTAATATCTTCATGCGTTCTAGAAATTTATAGAGTCGTTCTTGGATAATTTTCTCTAGAATCTTACCCAGACAACTACAAAGGCTTACTGGTCTGTAGGAGTTTAGATCAGAAGGTGACTGATTTAAAAAGGTATTAAAAAGAAGTATAATATATTGAAAATGATTGACCATTTTTCTTACACAATCGTATTTTACAAATTCTAATCAATTTAATTTACTGACATTTTCGTAAATAGGTCACATAAATTCTGTACTATGTCTAACAGTTTGTCTTATTAGAAAATCGACATTATTCATATTATTAATTTGTTTGATTGTGAAACCCAAATCACATAAGCCTCGCCTGAATTGAAAAGATTTAAAAATTTGTATATAAAAGACTGAGATAATTTTAACATAACCACATATGTCCTTCAAGGAGACGTTCTGGCACCATACATGTTCATGATCGTTATTCACAACTTACTTACACTAGGCTTGGTCGACCGGTTTTTATCGTAAAACCGGTTAATTTTAATTTATGGTTTTATGGAACGGTCGAATCCTTATAAAAAACATACAAACTGTAGAAAATGAAATTTCCTAAATTTTGGTACCCTCAAAGTTGAATTGTAAAATTATTATCATTGATCACATAGCAATTTTCCCTTAAAAATATTGGGTTAAAAAAAACGGTCAAATTTAAATACAGTCGTATCGGCGTTATAACCCACTATCATTAAATCCCCTCGGGTTTATAGCACAATTAACCTTCAGAACTGTTTTTTTCTAATATTTTAACAAGAAGTGGATACTGTTTCAATAGTTTATTAATGGTTTAAAAAGGCTTGAGCTTGGCTCGAATGAATACTGGATCTTGTAGAAGATTTTTATAAGGAAAAATTTTATTAAGCTAAGCAAGAAATCTGACTGAATATGAAAAATAACGTTGAATTTCGATTTCTCCTTTCATTTCGGGAATTATGATTTAAAAGAATGCCACAAAAGACCGTGTTTACCTTTTAAGGTCGAAAAGTCCTTGGTAAAATTATCTCTATTATAACACGGGACTATTATTTAAAGTGTAAACCGGGTGAGTAATTAAAATAGCAATTAAAAGCAATCAAAATTGGGCGATATTAAGTTTAGTATCGAAATATCAAATATCAAAAATATAATACAATAAAAATACATTACTGATATTTTTGATATTTGATATTTTGATTTTTGATACTAAACTTGACATCGCCTTAAAATAAGGATTTTTATTTTTATTACCTCGACTTCTTATCACATAAAAATAAATGATGATGAGTGTGACTGACAGCATCGTTTACTTAGGGCTTCCAATTGGTGACCATTGTATCAAAGAGAACTTTTGGGACGAAAAATATAGAAGTATCCAAAAGGCCTTATTTTCACTGAATGGCGTGGGATGTAGAGCTTTTGGACTTGAACCGAAAGTCTTAGCAAGAATTTATGGAATTTATTGTCAGCCTATTTTCAATTATGGATTGGAGACTTGTCACATCAAAAAATCCAAACTGAAGGACTTTGATAAATCCCAAGCCTGTCTCATCAAGAGAAGTCTTGGTCTATCAAAATACACAAGAAATACCGCCCTACTTGAGGCTTTGAGAATAAAGCCGATAAGTAAGCTTTACTACAGGTTTAAACTGTTATTTTTTGGTCAAATTAAGAATCTCGGTCTGTTGAACAACATCACGTCGTACCTCAAGAACTACTACGAACGCTACAAATGCCCAGAAGACTCTTTTATTAAGCAAATCAGGGATGTTACAAAGTTAATTGGTCTTGACCCTTTCCATACTGAAGTTAAAACATGTTTGGATGCCCTCGATCAAGCATATTTAGCCAAAATTACTCACCAAAATAAAGATGAATTGTTCAGAAAAATATGTAATATGATCTGCAAAGATCAAACGAATCGTAATCTTTACAAAAATGTCTTAATAAGCGTTTTAAATGACTCAGTAATTTAATTTTGTTTTTTTTGTAAACTCTTTGTTTATCTTTTTTTTATTCAAGTCGCCTATGTGGTGCATTGTGATTTAATAAATAAATAAAAATATTTAATCACAATGAAATCATTGAAACTATTTTTGATATTTGTTTTTTATATACCCTTATATCTTTAATTGGGGTGAAATATATGGGTAAAAGGACTAGTGGGGTTTCACTCATTTACTGTCAAAATCACACAATTTCACCCAAAAATAACTCAATTAACCCATTATTCCCGTTAACAAAAATAAAAAGTTTAAGTTGTTTATCAATCAAAAAAGAATTATTTTTTTGTTATTTTTTTATCACATAACAATTTTTGGATTTAACTTAAAAGAGTTTTAATCAATGGTTTAGTGGGTATGAACAATGATGCAGGGCAACGTGGTTAGTTTCGGGGTAAACTGTTCAATAAATAAGGCTATTAAGTTAAACGTTTCAACATATTTGCCCCTAACCTAGTTAACCCCTTGTACTAATGGGTGAGTCAAAACGAATGGTTTTGAGAAAATAGGTCAGCCGTTAAGACCGTCTTATATACTTTTTGAATTCTTATTCAGAAATTTTGAAAAATCTCTAGCCTTAAAAAAAGGCTGTCCAAATCTAAAATAATCTATAAGAACATTAATTTCAACTTTTTTTATTTGTTTTTTTTGTTCCAAATTATCGTGAATAAGCAAATTTTAAGCCATCTTCAGTTTTATTTTGGTTAGATCCTATGATTATGATCTAATTCCGTTATTTCCGCTCAAGCATCAGATTAAAATACAGATGTGGAAACAGCACTCCGAGAAATGCCAAAATTTATTTGTATCATTAGATTTTCAAAATTAAGCAAACTGTCAATCCTTACATTAATTTCAAAAACTACTTTAATGTCTTTTATTTGAAACAATACCATTCTTCATTCAGCTTCTTCTTAGGTATTTTGTTTTTATCCAATATTCGATAAATAAAAACAAAAGAAATTAGAAATTCGGACTAAAATTGAAAAGGACCTTATTTTTGGGTGTACACCTAAATTAGGTAACTATTTCTTTATATTTTCTGTTTCTCATTATTATGTTATCATTCTTAAAATAAGGTGATCAAAACATTAATGAACAAAATATTACTTTTTTTGTCCAATTAAATGAACAAGATATACAACTATTCAAGTCCTAACAGGGAAAATAAATTCTTTAAAATATTAGCTTTAATAAATTTACAGTCTTTTTGACGTATCTAATCAAATAAGAAAGATTTTTTTTAAGGCGAAAATAGCTTGTTACAATTTACCAACGGTAAATCAAGACCAATTCTTGACAAGTCAGTAAAGTCTGGACCGTTCAATACAAAATTTGAAAATTTTGTCAATCAACGAATATAAAAGATTTTTTTATATGAAGAACATGATTATCGAAATAATGGTTTGTTTCCGTTTTTTGCTAATTTGCTGAAAAAATTCTAAATTCATTTAGTTAATTGGTTAAAACTCTTTATTTTGAGAAATTGATTATATAAGCTTTTTGTTTATTTTCTTAATAAAATTAGTTGTTTATAAAAAAAATTTAATTAAATAAATTGACAATGAAAAAAAAATTGAGTTTTAAGCGCGCACCAATAGCCAATAGTGTGTGTTTGTGAGTCTACATGAACTTGAATATTTACATTTGTCCATTTTTAAAATAAAAATGATTCCGACCACCATTCAATTTGCAATAAATATTGTCTAAAAGGGCACATTTACATATACAGACAAAAACACGCATACATTAATAATAAAACACTTAATCTCGTTTAATCAAACATGTTGAACAATTTTCTTTTTTTTTTAAATAAAATTCGTTTAAAATTAAGAAAAAATGTTTAACATGAATAAACTACCACAAAAAAAGAGAGATAGAGAGAGAACAAGACAACACTCAACACTAAAATAAACACCAAATCATCAAAACTTTGATAAGTTTATTTTGTTTGTTTTTTTTGTGACAGTTTATTTATGGTCATGAAATAATACTTTTCTCTTGTCAGATCCTTCCAATTCGTTTATGTACTCATTTAGACCGTACTCTTTAGAGACTATTAAAAGATACTCAGAGTTGTCTTCTTGGGTATAGTTATAATGAGAGCCAACGTTAACAATCTTTAAAAGTTTATTTATTTTATGAATTGATTTTGCATCAGGCAGAATAAAAATTACTTGTTCAAAATTCCAACCATCTGACATGGTTGACATCATTTGAGTTATTTCGCTTTCTTTAAATTGAATTACTCTATAGACACGTTTAACATTTTGTCTCGTAGATTTTTTCTCGTCTCGTTCTTTAATTCGTTCTTTCACTAAATTAATCAACTCCTGAATGTTATAAAACTCGGCCTCTTCTAAAACTCCTTCTTCGTGAAGATTTTTTTCAATAATCAATTTACCGTGTCTCAAATAGTTGAGAATTGGTGCAAAATACTGAGGATCTCGATCGATTAAATAAGCACCTGTTTCGTCTTTATCAGTGGTTAGGCCTATTGACGGATCATCTTGAAGTAGTTTAAAGAAAAATGATTCAGCATTTTTACACAATGTTGTTTTGCTTGTTACAAAATATTGTCCACCTATGTTCAGTCGTACCCATTCGGTTTTAAGTTTACCATTTACACTGTTCATGTTATCCATTTGATTTTCAAGTTGAATTAAATCTAAGTCCTCCACTGAAGAATACGAAAAAAAAATAAATAAAAAAAATTTAAACAACAAAAAAAAATACAAACGTATTTAAAGTGAGTGAATGTTGACCTATGATATTTTTTCTTAATTTTAACTTTTTATACATACGAGTGTATTTTGTTTGAATGAAAAATAATCGATTCTAACTTTACATTTTATTGAGAATGGCGCGTAATTTGAACTTATTTTGTCATTTCTAAATTCTAAAAAAAAATCATTGTTTTGATCCTTGGTTGTTAATATGCTAATGATTTGTTTGTGTTTTTTTTTTATAAATTTATCGCTTTGATTTGGCTCTGTTACCAGTCCAAGTAACTCATTTTTATAACAACCTAAAGAAAACTTTGTACACACACTTCCTTTGTTCACTAAAAGGTCCTTTTTCGGTTTAAAATATTATTTATTCCTCTCAAACTATTTGTTTATTCTAGTTTTTTATTTCATTTTATACTTTTCTTCAATAAACAAAAATTTTTGTCCGTTTACTCGACTGCCTGTCACCACTTAAATTAATTCCTACGTATTTCAGGGATGTTTCCTACTAATATCAGATTTGAATGATTAATTGATACTTTTAAATGATAATTTTTGAAACTTCTCATTGCTCATTAATGTTTCCTAAATTTTTCGTCAATCAAAAATAGTAAGTTGGGGAGTGTTAATTTCATTCGATGTTTCGATTTAAAAAAATAACAATTTAAAAATGAATATTTAATTTTGTTCATTCGGTGGATTATTTTTAACCTACTGTAAAACCCTTCGAGATACACACTTCCTAAAGCACATTTTTCTATGCAGGCAAAAGTAAAGTTTAGTCATAGCAATTATATTTATCAATGAAACTTTTGATATGGTATCTCATCGGAGTTTTAAATTAAACCACTTAAAGGAGACCTGTCATCTCTGGGCAATGAAAAACATAGAAATTAATCTTTAAAGCGAAAAGACCCTGTAAGTACAAACTTTTTAGATATTCTTCCTAAATAATCTAAAACTCAGCTTTTCGACGCCCACAAAATGAACAAGGTTGGTATTTAATAAAAATAAAAATTGCAAATGCTTCAGGTTAAAGAAAGAAATAAAAAACATGATGAAATTCGTGTCTTTTTAAAATTTTCAGTTCTTTTCCAGATAAAAATAAAAAAAATAAATATTACTGATAACCTTATAAAAGAGAGAAATAATTTGTTTTAGAGTCAGTTTACAAGTGTAAAAAAATTGAAAATTTTAATTAAAATTTCACAAAAAAATGGTGACATAAAATAAGGAGACACGATCGAACAACGAAAAAAAATCGATAAAAAATCGGATTAAATAAAAAAAATAATTTAAAATTTCAAAAGATAATCTTAATAGAATTAAAGTTGACTTTACCTTAAAGAGAAATTCATTAACAGGAAACATTTTAATAAACCCAATTTCCCTTACTTATTCTTATATTTCCTTTAACTAGACGATTCAATTGAGTTGGTTGATTTGCCTAATATTAAGAATATTTATTCGAAAATATCTTCGACTTGTATAGTCGTTTCAAAAGGCTACTGTAAATGAAAATTTGAAATTTTTTGATTCCTAAAAGCAAAAATGAAGAAAAAAAGTGAGTTTAATTCTCTATTAAGCCTTGAGCTTTATTTCTTTTATTTTATAAACAAAAATTTTATTACTTATTACTAATTAATCATTTTTTGTCGATAAAATATTTTAATTCTAATCCAATTTTGCTTCTCATAACTATTAGACCAAAGTTGAAATCAAGGAATTGTTTGTCTTCGATGAAAATAAAATAGAGAGAGAGAGATTTATAAAAAATTTTGAAAATAAATAATGAACATAAATATTTTTTTTTGTTCTCTTCTGTTTTTCTTTTCTTTTTGTTTGGAAGAATAATTTAATCTCATGAAAACACCAGAAATTAAAAATTTAATATTTTTGAAAGCATTTTAATTCATTCTCTCTCTCTCTTTTTTTTTGCTTTGCTTGTCGGTGCAAATAAATCATGAATGAAGTCGTGCAAATTTTAAAATAAAAATTCTCTCTGAAAAAAAGTAATCTAATTAACGATTCTTATCTTGTTCTTTTTTTTGATTGATTGATCAAACTCAAATAATAAATCATAAATATAAATCATTTTAAAGATAAGGACATAATGAAACGAAAAAAAAACATCTATCGATCCATTTACAATGTACTTGAAACAAAACAAATTTAATTAAACCTCGAAAAAAGAGACTTTTGACGTTTCATGATAACATATCATTAGGAGAATGGGGTTTTCAACTTGAATGGGGACTTTTTTCTAAGAGGACATTATATGGATCCAAGAAGTAACAAAAAAAACAAGAATTGTCAAATAATAAAATCCCAATGATTAAATTAATCGGGAAATTTTATTTAAAAAAAATTGATTATTTTTCTCATCGTGTTGAAGTTGGTGAAACTTGGTACACTCTGATTATGTTATCGGTATAACCAGCGTACAAAGTTTGACCATCAGCAGACCAAGCCAATGACATACATTGTGGTACGAAATGCTCTTTCGATTTGGTTACTTCTGGTTTCAATTCGTCTACAATAACTTTGTGTTCCAAATCCTTTTAAAATTAAAAATAAAAAATTGAAATTATCCTGGGAAAGATTTTTGAATAATTACCCAGATTTTGATTGAGTTTCCGGTGGCGGCACACAACCAGTATCTGTTTGGCGAGAAGCACAAAGCATTGATGTTATCACCACTGTCCAAAGTGTACAAGTGTTTGTTATCATTCAAGTCCCATAACATGGCTTGGCCGTCTTTGCCACCTGAAGCGCACAATGAACCGTCTGGTGAAACAGTAACGGTGTTCAAGTAACCATTGTGACCATAGTGATTGGCTTTTAGTTTACAATTGGCCAAGTTCCATACTTTAACAGTTCTGTCCCAACCGGCTGAAACGATGATTGGGTTGGCTACATTTGGTGAAAATCTAACACATGAAACCCAATCAGTGTGAGCATCATCGGCAATTGTGTATTTGCATTGACCGAGTGTGTTCCACAATTTGATGGTTCTGTCTCTTGAACCAGATACAATTTGACGGTTATCGGCTGAAAAGGCGACTGAAAGAACGTCTTTTTTGTGATCGTTGAATTTTCTAGTTGTTTTGCCTTGAGTCAAATCCCATAATCTTAAAGTACCGTCCCATGAGCCAGACAAACAAAATTGACCATCAGATGAAATGACGGCATCGGATACAAAATGACTGTGACCTTTGAGGGCTTTGTATGGAACACCACATGATGATTCATCTTTGTTCAATTTCCAAACGATCAAAGATTTGTCTTAAAATAAAAAAAGTTTACGAAAATGAATAGAAAAAAATTTTCTTTTATTAATTTGTACAAAAAAATAATATAAAATAGAACAGACCTCTTGAAGCAGAGAGAATCATGTTTGGGAAGTTGTGGTTGGTGGCGATTTGAGTGACCCAACCATTGTGGCCCTCCAAAGTGCCTTTAAGTGTCAATTGCTCTTGAGACATTATCTTTTTTTAGCAATTTATCTAAAACGGAAACACGATTAATTATGATATAAAAAATGCACAAAAAAGAAAGAAAAAAACAATTCAATTCGATCCGATTCAGGGCTCATTAAAAAAACGAAAAAAAAAAACCTCGATTGGAACATACGCACACACACATAGATACATAGAGAAAAAAAAAGCGCACTGAGGAAAATAGAAATATATTATGATTTGATATACACATACTCGACTTGAAGTAAATCTGCAGCTTAAATTTTTTTTTTTCTATAAAATTAAGTTTTTCTTTTAATTTTAAATTTTGGTTTTAGTGAATGTTTTAAATTTTGAACTAGTTTAACATTGTATTGAATTGAACGAAGCAAATTAAATTTTAGTTTTGATCGGTTCTTGAACCAAAAAAAACCTTTACAGAATATTTAAGTTAACAAAATATCTGATCAATCATGAGATTTCTTATCTCTGATATTGAATTATAAAAATAGGACTTTGTTTCCAAAGCTAATCGAAGACTAGGTGTATTTGGAAAAATTATTATTATTATTATTAATTAGCAACGGGTCGCCCCGCGGAGCTAGTTACCAGCGTAACTAACTATGGCTGATGTTCAATAGTTGTTGATTTGATACATGTGCTCATCATATTTGTTTTTGTAATTGTTCAATGAATTGACATTTTTTACTTCATCCGGTAGATCGTTCCACATTGGTATTATTCTATTTGTGAAAAAATTTTGCCGCACAGCACATGACCTAACCATTTGCCTGTAGAATTTTTTTTTTCTGGTATTGCCGGCCGGACCTGTGGAATTTGAGCTTGGACAATTGATCATAGGATGAAACCAATGTATTTTTTCGAGTCGTCTGATATCTTGTCTTTGAAATGGACACCAAGCCACTGAGCCATATTCAAGTATTGGCCGTACATAAGAAGTGTAAAGAACTTTAAAGGTTCTTGGATCCCAGTCTTCAAAACAGTTTTTAACTTGGCCAAGGACATGGTTTGCTCTGCTGATAGACGACGATAGTTGTTCTTCCCAATTCAAGGTATCTTGTAACATAATACTCAAGTCCCGTTCCAAACAGCTTTTCTATCGGATAAACTTGATTATTTATTTCGAATGAATAAAGATGATTCTGATGGATTGCACTGTTACTTGGATGCGTTACTTAAATTTAAATCTAACTTCCAATCAGTTGTCCAGTTGTAAATTTTGTTAATATTTTGGTGAAATTCCTCACGGTCTTGAGAATTTCTAATTACACTCATCAGTTTGCTATCATCTGCGAAAAGCTTGCAAATCATATAGAGCTCATTGGGCATATCGTTTATAAAGATGATAAACAATAGTGGTCCTAGAACTGATCCTTGAGGAACTCCGCTTAGCACATCTCTCCATTCCGATTTGAATCCGTCAAGAACAATCCTTTGTTTCCGGATAGAAAAGAACGCTTGCAAAAAACAAAATTATTTTCTATTTGAATACTGGAGTGAACTTTTGACATGAGTTAATTAATAAAATGAGTTAGTTAGAATGTTAATTCATTTTTTTAATTCATGTAACTCATTTTAGAAAAAAAAATAAAACAATTAAATTCATTGTTAAAAAAAAATTGAAAAATAATACAATATATTTAATTGTATAAATACATTTTACCTGTGCTGTTAATTAATCTCGATTAATCCAAAAATGAGCTAACTAAAAATTTACCCCCTTCATATAAATATAATCTTATATCATAAGGACTGTAACCAAAATTAAGTTGAAATAAATATGCCGCTAATCCCCGCAAGGCTGTCCGTGGGAGAATTCAGGTTTAGGCCTCAGTTTCGGTTTCGAAAAAAGTTCAATTTTGAAAAAAAATATGTAAGCAACTAGTTTAAACTAAACTGTGAACACTAAAACATTTTTTTTCGTATCAAATATTCCCATCATATCGCTAATGAGCAGCATTGAGGAGGGGGGGATTATTTTAAAAGCTTTTAAATAGCATCGGTGTAAAATCGAGTAAAACACAAGTCTTAGCTCTTAAATAATTTCTATTAACAGGTACAATACCATGAATGTGCCACTAACAGTGCTAACATTATTCGAAAATATCTTCAGTTTCGATTCTAAGAAGCTTTAATATGTGAATTTGTAAAAAAAATTTGATCTCAAGTCAAAATTTATTTTAAATACGGATCGGTATGTAAAACCTGAAATATGATAAACACGTTTATGTTTTATGTACCTGGTATCCGGATTCGTTGATCCGCGTCCGTGTAATAGGGAAACCAAATAATATATTATCAGAAATTAAGTGCTAAATTAAAAGTTTAAAACTAAGGTTTTTGGTTAACTAATTCATTTTTTAGTAACTTTTTTCCTTTTCCCAATAAAATCAATTAAGAAAAATTATTTTCTTTAAAATTTTCTTCTCTTTAAGACATTTTGACCGGAACTAGTTTCTAAATAAGTCAATCGTTTGTTTGCTAAAAAAATAATACAAAGAGATTAATTGTTTGATTTTTTTTCAAAAATGAGTTACATGAATTAAAAAAATGAATTAACATTCTAACTAACTCATTTTTTTTTCTAACTCATGTCAAAAATTCACTCTAGTTATTTGAATAACCTTTATTTAAAAATTGAAAAAGTAAAATATCTAAGCTAAATTTTTGAATGATTTCTTATCAGCAAAAAAACCATGAAAAGTAAATGCACCACGTACATCTTCTGGTATGTCAGCTCTAGCTATTTCTTTTAAATCTTTTGCGTCTAAAATCGATAAATAATCATTTTTTTCACATAAAACCATTGATAACAAAACGCCATCGTCCTCGCTTTTAGCTTCTGGATTCTCTACAAATATGGGCTCACTTGGTAAAGCATGATGTCCATCTATACCATATTGTTTTTCATAAACCTCTTTTGGATTTTCAACGTTTAATTTTACAATTGAAAATGGATTTTTGTAATGATTGGCTCCATAAACATATTTATAAGGTAGACCATTGTGTCTCCAATAATTTATGACTGGTAATTCGAAAGCAAGGTCTGAATTAATGTCTTTGATTTCACATTCGACTTCGCCTTTATCATTTTCAGATTTTGTCAATGGAATTTTAACTCGTCTAGCAACTGCGCGTAACATATCTGTTCCTAAAAGTTTTCCATTTTTCATATTTTCATAACTAAAATTTTCAACATTAAAATTTTTTGAATCGTACGAGCTCAAATCTAAATGAATCTCGTTTCCATTTTCGTAAGCGTTTATGTAATGAAACGTAAATTGAGGCTCGGTCAAAAACTTTTTGTCAATAATCTCTCCAGTGTGTTTGTTAATTACATGAATTCTTGTCGGCATGTCTCTGTGAGTAATCAACGCTGACGATCGAGGTTTGTTTTTAACCAATGATTCGATCATGTGTTTAAAGCTTATTTGAAGACACTGTTCGAGAAAAACTATGTAATTTTCAGTCACAGCAAAACTGTGAAAATACGAAAATCCATTTTTATAACTCGAAGGAACGCTTGCAATCACTTGAGCTTGTTCGCAAATATGATTCGAATTGCGACCCAATTCACCACCTTTAAATCGAATAAACTCATAATGAGCTGTCTTATTTTTACCTCTTGGATTGACTCCCATTGTAATCCATGTACCATCACGTTCAATATGAGGATGGGCAATTGTCGATCGAACACTCGGTAAATGATCTGTTATGTTAACGGTGTGTTTAATTTCCATTCCATTTGGATCCAATTTACACAACAAATGAGTCTCTGTCAAAGCATAAAGATGATCTTGTGCATAAGGCAACACATTTACGTTTACGTTATCCGAAGTCTCAGGTGGATAAAAAAAATTCTTAAATCGTTTATAAATGTTTGAATTTTTGTCTGTTGTGCCAAAATTAGGAAACAATTTTTTATTCTCTAGAGTCTTTTTGTAAGACTGTGTTTCCAAGAGCTTATTCGAATAAAATACATCGCCATTTTGAACTGAAAATTTATGAACGCAAGCTTGACCATCGAATATATGTTCATACGTGTTATCATCAAATTTAAAACGACCAGGGCCGTTTCTGTACAACGAACCATTTACCCATTTTGGAATTTCACCGTTGACGATTGCTCGTATCGGTTTGTCTGTGCTTTTAGACAAAGATCGGAGGAGATTTCCATAACCTGGCATTTTTATTTCAAATTAATTGTATTTAAAAGATTTTTTTAGTAAAATCGAGCATTCATATTTCCTTGGTTTTATAATTAAGACTTTTTTTATTCACGTTTTTTGAAATGTTTTTTTACATAATTAATTCATGATAATGCATCGTAATGTTAGATTTATTAAGTGCCTTATAAAATATTATAAAAATAAAATTTTTAGATAAAAAAAAGAGTCTAAAGTTCTTGAAATTCAAAACTTTAGTGCTTTCTGAATTTGTTATTTTTGACACCGGAAACCCCAAAAAATCATTTTTTTCATGGGGATAAAAAATCAAAAATTTTACCCCTACCCCTCTGCTTTTTGCAGCCTAATGATAAGGTGCTTAATTTAAACATTTAAAAACTCACGATTGGAAAAAGATATTTGAAATCTGGTATCTGGAGGTACCACCTGAAAGCTCCCATTGACGCTGGTACCCAAATCGGCCGAAGAAAAAATTTCTCGGAAGTCACCTTCGTACAAAAACGGTAAAAAAAGGCATTTTTTTAGTCAAATTTTATGTAGTCCCAGGGGTAACTAGAGAAAATTCTGAACAATTCTATTGTTTTACTTTTTTAATTTTTAGCTTTATTTCATTTAAAAAAGGAGACGAAAAGTGACATAAAAAACAAAAACCCTAAAGATGACGGATTTTTCCCTTTCTGACCAAAAAATCGAAAATCTCGTGTATGAAAACCCTTAAAAGTGATCCTTTCATTTTTCCTAAAAAAGACCCTTATTTGTAACGTTTTCAGCACCCAAAATCGATTTTCAAAAAGAGACTTTTTAATGGAAAGATATAAATGTTTTTTAGGGTTTGTTGAAAGATGAATGTTGTAAAATTTTTGATTTCTGATCTCCATGAAAAAAATAATTTTTTGAGGTTTCCGGTGTCGTAGATTACGGCAAATTCAGATAGCCCTAAAGTTTTGAATTTCAAGAACTTTAAAAACATGTAATCGAGGTGATTAAAAAGATCCTGTTTAACTTTTGTTTAAAGAAAAAATTGAAGAAGTTTTTTTAAAACTATTTTATTTGGGCTAAAAATTTAAATCAAACATTTAATTTTTCGAAATTAGTTGAATCAGCAAAAAATCCATGAAATGTAAAGGCACTTTTGACCTCTACAGGCAATTCGGCTCTTGCAATCTCTTTCAAGTCTTTAGCGTCTAAAACTGATAAATAGTCACTTTGTTCGCTTAGAACAAGTACAAGTAAAACACCATCGTCTTCGCTTTTGGCATCTGGATTTTCAAAAAAAATCGGCTCACTTGGAAGCTCTTTTCGTCCATTATTCTCGTATATATACTCACAAACTTCACTTGGATTTTCAACATTCATCTTGATAACTGAAAATGGTAATTTGTAATGATTAGCACCGTACACATACTTATAAGGTAGACCATTGTGTTTTGAATAGTTTATAATTGGAAACTCAAAAGGTACTTTAGAGTTCAAGTCTTTTATTTCACAGTGAATTTCGTCTTTTTCATCTAAAGAATTCAATGGAATTCGAACACGTCTTGCTATCGGAAATATCTCTTTCGAGCCCAATAACTTGTCTGAATAAGAATTCTCGTAAGAATAAGATTTAACTGTAAAATAGTCAGTGTCATAAGAGCTTAAATCAACAACTATTTCATCGCCATCTTCATAAGCGTTTATGTAATGGAAAGTAAATTGAGGATCGGTAACAAAATTCTTGTTGACACGTTCACCTGTTTGCTTGTCTATTACATGAATACGACACTTTAAGTCTTTATATGTTTGAAGAGCTGAACTAAGAGGCTCATTTTTGATTATCCCAAATAAATAGTCTTTATAATTGAGAATAACACTTTGTTCTAAAAATACAATGTACTTTTGTGTTAGACCAAAACTATGAAAGTAAGAGAAACCGTATGAGTAACTCGATGGAAGTGAACTTATGACTTCAACTTGTTCACATGCATTTTTCGACTTGGCACCAGTTTCTCCTCCTTTGTATCGCAAAAATTTGTACTCAGCCGAACCGTTTGTACCTTTTGGAGTGATGCCCATGGTCAACCATGTGCCATCCTTTTCAACATGAGGATGAGCAAAGGTTGATCTTAAACCAGGTACATAGTCTGAAACATTCACAGTTTCCATTATTCCCAAATCTTTTGGATCTAGTCTACACATTAAATTAGTTTCGGTCATTGCGTACAACTGTTCGTTTGCATAAGGCGCCACATTCACATTTACATTATCGTTTCTTTCTTTCGGCCCAATGAAAGATGTCTTAAATCGTCCAAAAATGTTCGATTCAACGTCGACTGAGCCAAAATTTGGCGTCAAACGACCAGTCTCAAGAGTTTGCTTAAGACTCACAGTCTCAAGGAGTCTATTCGAATAAAATACTTGGCCATTTTGAATTTTGAATTTGTGAACTATAGCTTGTCCATCGAATAGATGTTGATGAATTTTGTTACCAAATTGAAATCGACCTGGACCATTTCGATACAAAGTTCCATTTACCCATTCAGGAATGGTGCCTTTTACTATTGCCTGAACGGGCGTGTCTGTGCTTTGTGTTAATGAACGTATAAAATTTTCATAACCTGGCATTCTTTATTTTGTTTTGCAATATTTAGACTAAAATTATTTTTTATCATAATGAGAAATATTTTTGAATCAACTTTCATTTTTAAATACGAAGATTTTTGAAAGTTAGATGACTGAGCACATTTTTTTTCAAGCATCTTACTTGTTGTTTGAATTATAGCTTGTCCATTTACATAAGGCGCCATATTCACGTGTTCATGATGATTAACCATGTGATTATATTTTCATAGATTACAAAGATACGAAGATAATTTTAATATGTAAATTAGAATTAGCACATTCTTTTTTTTTCAAATATGAAAGTAGGTCAAATCTTACTCGAATTAAAAAATGCGCAGTCATCTGTCTTTTTTATTAAGATAATCAAATACATTAAAACCAAGCATAAGCCGCGTATTAGCTTGTTCTGTCTAGATATTTATTAAATTAGCATTAGTATCATTAATTTTGTTGAATAATTTTCCTTAAGAGGAATCAATCAGAAGAAATCAAGAGTCAAATAAAATATTTTGTCGATTGTGGATCCTATGTCTCTTAGTTTACTAAGAAGGTATCGGAATCAATGTGGTCTGAGAGACCCTGATGCAGGCATGCTTCTGAAAAATCCAAAAATGAACATGGTATTCGACAACTTGCTTTGATTTGACCGGTACTAACAAAATTACTAAATTGATCAAAGATATTCTTGCCATGAAGGTACAAAACGAAAGCTAAAAAGCTACAATTTAAAATCTGGTAAAAATGGTAAAAAACAGCATTTTATCGGTTAAATCGTATCTAGTCCAAGGAAAAAAAAACGAGTTTTCAAATTTTTATCGTCAAAACTTATCGATTTCCATATCTTTACCAAATTTCAAAAATATATTTTGTGGCCCTTAGTACACCATAATTGAAAAAAAATTGCTTAAGTAGCCCCATAGATTTATGCAGAATCGTCTCTTGTTGATTCTTGATTGTACAAAAATACGGGTTCGGGGGTTTCCTTGGACTAGATACGATTTAACCGAAAAAATGCTGTTTTTTTAACATTGTTACCCGATTTTAAATGTACGGAATTTTTTTACTGGAATGATTTTGGTCCTGGTATCAATGGTAGCTTTTTAGCTTTCGTTTTGTATCCTTTACACTTGGTACCAAAAAGCGGAGGGGTAGTGGTAAAATTCTTGTTTTTTCTCACCCCTCAAAAATTGATTTCTTGTTTTTTTTTTCGGTCGTAGATTACAGCTATGATGTCGAAAATGAAAAATTCAGATTGTTTGGAAGTTTTGCTCCGCACGCACCTTAATTTAATTCGATTTAGCTCGATTTTGAACAGACTCTAGGTCTACAAAGTGTTAAAAATTGTCAAAAGCTATTTTTAATTGAATTAAAAAATGAATCAGAGCTAACATATTCATCATCATTTTTTAATTAAATCAGAGTTCACATGTTGATTTTGACGAATACAATGACTCAGTTTTTAAATTTTGATTGCTCTCTTTCAGAATTAAATTCGCAGTCTAAGACGCATTTTAGAAGGATGAAAAGCAGTAATGACATAAATGATCATAAACATAACTCAATCTCCTTCTCTTTATGTAGGAATTTATAATGCAACAAAAGGAAGAAGAAGATCTTTTTCTGATGATTGGATGCCTTTTTATTATTTAAATTTTAAAATTTTTTTGAAGGAAAAAATAAAAATATTATTTTATAATTTTTAATAATTCAAAACACTACAAAGAAATGAAAAGAAAAAATTTTCTTCTAATATTAATAATATTATTATTAAACGAGTTTTGTACTAATGATAACTCGGACTTTTTGCTCAACTTTGACTTGGAGTCGGGCGCCAAAACGTTACCCAATTGCTCAAAAGACAACAAATATCAACCATACAGAATATTTGCTCATGATTTAACTGTTATTCGTTTGACAAAATTATTGAACAGAGCCATCAACCAACCGGATCTATTCGAAGAGTATCATCACATTCATTCAGTTCGAAGTGTTTTTGTAAATGTCAAAAACGGTCTTGTTTGGCGTTTCAATGCTAATCTTGTTCATTTCAATTGTTCAAACACATTACTAAATAAAACATTCAATGAAGTCGATTATGATCTCAAATGCGGTGCTCTTCAAGACTTGAGTTGTAAAATAAAAGCCATAGTTGAGCCAGAAACTAATGATGTATTTATCGATGAATACCAATGTATCAATTATGAAAAGCAATCATTGATTAAAGCCTAATTTATTCTTCTTTTTTTTATCTTATTCAACACAATCTTCTTCCTTTTTTTAAAATAAAAAAAAAATTTCAATATGCCGCAGTATGTTTTTTCATCTCATCATAAATTCCTATTTAATAAAATGTAAATAACGCAAGTTTATAAAATTTTTTCTCATCTCTTTTTTTTTTTGTTGATGAAAATGAAATTTTTATTCGTAAGCATTCTACTTACGTCCATATTACCTGTTTTGTACAGTGTAATTGTGTGCGGAGGTAGACCTGATAGATATCTTAAAATGAATGGTATTCAAATTGAAAGCAATAAGTACATGGACTATGTTGCTGATTTTTTTAATCGTCGATACAACGAAAAGTTAATTGAGACTAAAAATACCAAAAATATAACTTATAATCATTTATTGAACATTACAGAAGCTCATTTTAACATAAACAGATACTTTCATTGGCATTTAAAAGTTGATTTTATGAGAACAAATTGTATGCTTAGTGAAATTGATTTTGACAAAGAAAAACGAACTCAATTGGAGACTAAATGTGTCAAGAACAAACCTTCAAATACTTTTTTTCGTTGTGAATTGGTAGGATATAATCCAATTGTTTATACAAAATTAAATTTAACCTACAGTTTGTGTAATTTAAAATAATTTTTTTTTATTAAATTAAATAAAACATCTATGATTTTGTTTATCTTTGTTTATTTTACCTAAATCTAAGCCATGAGCGCTCACATTGTGCATGTTGACTCATAAAAAAGTCTTTGTATTGTCAGCTGACTTGAATTTAGTTGTTTTTAAAATTTAAATTTTGATTTTTTAACAAAAATTTAAAAATGAAAATTGATACAAAACAAATCGAAAAGTTGTCATCTCAAATTCATTTGGTTAAAAAAAGTTTCCAATGTACAATATGGTAGACTCATTTTGTTGGAACTCTCTGTTTTGATTTTGACTTAATTTTTTGATTTTTAAGTATGGACTTTTACGATAATCCTGTGATTACAAATTGTCAACATGCATTTTGTAAAAATTGTATTGAAAATTATATTGGAACAAAACGATTCCAATGTTGTCCACTTTGTAAAAATCAAACCAATTTGCGTTCGTTAAAACAATTTTATTGTTTAAACCCCTACATTCTAAAAACAAAGCAATTGGAAGAAATTTTCGAAAAAGAGTTGAGTGAGTACAGGGCGAAAACGAAAGAAGCCGAGTCATCTTCTTCAGAGACAACTGTAACCAATCAACAAGAAAATCAACCTCCACCTCCAATCGAATCGCCTTCGATTTGTCATAAACGAAAAAAGAGAGCTATCAGCACGGTATGACTCATTAGTGTAATCTTGTTTTTTTGTTTAGAATTTTTTATTTTAAGGACGAAAGTGAAACGAATTCAAAAAAAATCAAATCAAATCCTGAAAATGAATTGTTGTCGACCAATTCTGTCATAACCTCGACTCGACAAGAAGTACACGCGCCAGTTGAAAAATCAATTGGTGAAAGTACTGAGAGTAGTTTGACAATAAACCGTCATTTGAATGATATCTCTAAAATTCCATTGACAAATAAAGTCGAAGAATGGTTAGGGAAAAACGATGCAGAAATAACAAGCACAGAGACAAGTGAATCATTCAAACAGCCTGAAAAGACTGTTTCAAAAACACCTGGAAAATCATCGATTTGTATTAACAAAATTGATCAAGTAAACACCAACAAAAACAACGAAAACTTGAATCAAGTCTTGAACAAAAAGTTGAGTGAACACAGCGCAATTGTCGAGTTGCCAATATTCGACGGCTCAATTGATGAATTAAGCACTGATCCAAATAACATGAACAAAAAAGAGTTGGTAATCAACGAAGCTGACGAAGCAGTATCGCATAAAGATAAAATCGAGAATAAACAAGACGAGTCTCCAAGACCAGACTCGTCAAAAATCGATTGTAAGCTCTTTTTTTATAAAAAAAATCTCATCTACTTTTTCAATTTTATTTTTTAAGTTGTTGAAAAGTTGAAATTAAGATTTCCGTCAAAATCTTATTTTTGCAAAGAGCTGCATGTCAAAAAGTTTAGTGAGTATATTTCAAACCCCTTAGCCAAGAACCCTATTTTAGTATTAGTAGTAGTTTAACTGCGACTCGATAAATCGAGTAGAGCTTTACGGCTATAGAAGTTTTTTTGCAAGCCCATGTGACTTGCCCTTCCACCATTCATCTAATTTTGCCTTGAAATTTTCAGTTGTAGTTGCTTCGATTACTCTTTGTGGCAAACTATTCCAGTCGTTAACAACTCGATTTGTGAAAAAATTAAAACGAACTGCACAGTTCTTGACCAATTCTCTATTAATACCCAATTTGAAGTTTTTAATTTTTTAAGACCCTTTAAAATTCACAAACGAAACTCATAACAAAAGCAACAATTCAATGAGACACAAAAGTGATAGCAATTTGTGTTCAACAACAAATACGACGCCTAGACTTAATCGGAATAGTTTATTAAAAACACCCAAGTCAATTGAGTCTAAAATGACAGCGCCGGAGTTTTCTCATATTTACGAACAACCTTTGCCTTTGATCGATTTGTCACCAAAACGAACCACGAAACAAACCGATTCGGCTAAAAAATCAGTTCGATTCAAAAATGTTAATGGAAGACCCTCTCTTAAACGAACTCAATCTGATTCTAATTTATCTCAATCAAATCAAATAAGTCTAACTTGTTTAAACTGTGTCAAGCATCGAAAGAAAGACTTGATCTCAGTCTGTACAATGACTGAGCAATCTAACAAACCTCAACAGTGTGATCAATCGACTCAGTGTAATTTTGATGATATTTTAGAAGCAGCATTAAAAGATTTTGATAAAATGCAATCGGAACTTGTTAAACAAATTTATTTAATTTTAGAATCAGAAAGTATCGATCTTATACTAAACGAATATTTTTCGACTATTCAAAAAGAGCTATCAACAACTGTTCAGTCTATTCCAGACTCCCCACCGGCTAATCGAATTGAAGACACTTTGCTTCTTTCAACTGCCGCTAACCCAAATACAACTCAATTAACAAACGAAACAGTAAATAGACGAAGTACTAATTTTTTGAATAATTTTACTCATCTTTTACAAAGTTCAGCACAAACTCACAAAAAATCTGCGAATAAAATAAATCAAAAAAGAAAACCATCTTTAGAATTTGTTAATAAAAATAATGGAATGGATGGAAGTTTTTTAGATAACGATTTTACTGAGACTAAAAAAAGATTTCAGCATATGAATCGAATCGATGACACATATGTACCAAATCAAACCATCGATTACAATGACACTAGACAAAATGAAGAGAGTTTTATTATTCAAGATACACCGGTTAAGAATGATCAAATAATTCGAGAGGATATTAAAGAAATAAATGAGACTTTGTCAAAATCAGCGAGTAGACTCCAAGCGATTGTTAACAGTGCTAATAAGACAATTCAAAATGATAAAAATGATACGATTTTATACGAAATTGAAAATGATAAAGAAAATTTAAGACCAAATGTTATACCTGATACTGTTCACGTGACAAAACCAATGATTATTTCTGATACAGTTCAAGTACCTGAACCCCCTCCTCCACCTACTCCACCACTACCTGCTAATGATGTATTTAAAGAGCCCATGATTACACAAGCGCCTAGACGAAGTGAATTCGAAAGTCATTCGTTTCTGTTAAACTCTTTGAACATGACAAACATGAATCAAAATCAAATACCATTAACAAATACAAGTCAAAATTTATCGCCTAAAGAAATACCTTTGGCTAGAGACATTTTGGGTGTAAGTATGGCCAATGAAACAATGGCTGATATGACTTTGGTAAACACGTTAGTTTTTGAAACAAAATCGTTTAATCAAAAACAAAGTGATTCAGTACCGAAACAAACGAATAATGTAACGTCGTCATCGTCATCGTCCATTAAAAACAAAAGTGAAACTCAATTATTGACCGATAGCGCTGTTAATTTAATCGAAGACATTTGTAAAGATCATTACTCGATTCAAAATCAAACAATTTGTGAAGAGCCACCGAGTTCAAAAAATCGCCCGCCACTCTCAAACATATCGAACAAATCAAACAAAAATTTAGAATTTGCTTTTTCTCTTTTACCATCCGAAATGAAAAGTATAATAAACAAGTACGCACAAACGAATGGAATTAAAGTTGTCAATGACATACTTGACACAACCACTCATTTAATCGTTGATGCAGACAAGAATTTACTTTGTGGTGTGACTAGTAAATACTTGAAAGCAGTGTCTAGGAAGATTTGGGTTGTGTCAGTGGCATGGATTTTAAATTGTATAAACACAGGTCAAATGTTGAAGCCAGATAAATTTGAAATAAAAGGCGACAAGTCATTTGGTGTTCATAATGGCCCTATGAATTCGCGCATTTCGTCGACATTTTTATTCGAATCATTCGAATTTTTGTTTATCGGTGAATTTTTTAGTCAAGATTCGGTGAGTCTCGAAGACATAACTCAATTAGTTGTGTTAAACGGCGGAATAGTGAGACGAAAAGCAAAAGAGTTTAGCATTGACGACATGGAAAAAAAAAAAGTTGTCTTATTCGATGAGAAAGCAAAAAAAATCTCATCAAACATAGTGAAATCATTAAAAGAAAATAACATTGATTGTGTAAACAAGTCATGGATAATTGACTCATTGGCGTGTTATAAACTAAGGAATTTAAGCGAGTATCAAACGTATGAGACATAAATATTTTTTCTTTTATTATTTTTAAAGAATACAAAATTTTTTTATAAATAAAATTAAATTTAAATTTGTTTGTTAATTTTCACGTAAAATGTGTTGTGTTTTTGTACCTTTTTTGTTTGTTTGTTTTAGAAATTTTGTGCATTCTCAAGTGTAAAAATGTTTCAAATAAACCATTCGTATTAAAAAATTTACTTTTCTTCTACATTTCACAATATATATTCATGAGTGCTGAACAGACAAAATTAAAGATCCTTTTTTTAATTCTATTCACTTGTTGGATTACACCTTTGAGTTACATAATTAGAACTGGGCTCTAACATGACAATCAATCTTCTAAGGTTCGCCTAATGTAAAATTTCCACTCCATCTGAATTTGAGAAATCTGACCAAATTACATAATTAATACCATACATGTTGTTATTTTACATCAATTCCAACGATTTACTAAGATGCCCTCTTTCTGAAGTCAGGTAATGGCAAAAAATAAAATTTTTTCGACCCCCTTAAAATGTGTGAGTCATAGGTTTTCATATATGAGGAACACGCCTATGTGGCTAGATTTTTCAAATTCAGTTTTGATGACGCGAACCCCTAAACATCGTATTCATTGTCGGACAAAATATTATTTTCATAAAAAGTATTCTCAAAGGCTCAGAACTAAAGTTTTTGAATTTAATTGAGTAGTAAAAATGGACAATTGAACAGACTCCCGCTAGAGATTTAAGGATTTCAATATAAAAGAACAATGGCGGCACCAGGAATCTAAAAATTGTTTTGGCAAGAGTCTGTGTATTTCGCTTGGGGGGGTATGGTGCCCTTGATTTTACTCTCTAATTTCTCGTCTATTATAATGAAAAGCTAGTAGAGTGGTTTTTGAAAAAATGTAACGTTCTATGACTGTTCCCGTTTCTTAAGGGTTCCGTTCCATAAAGTTTCCGTTTTAAAAGAGTTCCGTACAAAAAGAGTTTAAAAACTGAACGATATTGGAACAGAATTTTTTTGAAACAGGAACGGTGTTGTAACTGAATTCTATTGGAACGGAAACCTTAAGGAACGGTAATGGTAAAGTAACGGTTATAGAACGGAACCGTTTAAACCGTTCTTTTTTCTGAAACGTTACATTTTCACAAAAACCACTGTACGTGTTTTTACGATGAACTGAAGACACCAAACATTTTTATGCTTTAAATCAATCACAACTGCATTCAGTGTAAATGAGTCGGCGATGCGCCCCCTTGGCGATTATTGTTTGTTTATTAGGGATTGCACTTCAGAGCATCGTTGTCTTTTACAAAGCTAGGATTGCTTTTGGGACCTTATCTTTTTCAATAACTGGGCTCATCCGATCCCTCAGTTAAGCAATCATCTAAATCAAGGCGTTAATCCATCATTACCTAAACTAGACTTCTGGTTAGATTTTATAGAAAGAAGATTCATATATCTTTTAAGAGCAATTCAATTCAAATAAACAGTTGATTCGTTAGCGCAACTTAAGTAGATTTTATCCTAAAACATTAGTTTAAAAAAGTAGCGGAATGAAAGAATCATTTCAACTAATACGGCAACTCATTTTTGATATTACTTGTTTTAAATAATGCTTTTACTGTTGGGTGGCCACAGTAAGATTCGAAATTAGTGCCACAGTTCGCCTAAATGCAGCGCCGCCACTATAAAAGAATATTCTGATCAAGAAAGCAATGGAAAGAGTTCACTGAACAAAAAAAGAAAAATTTACTTTTGTTTTGATCAAAGTGAAAGAAAGAGCGTATTCATAACGTACACAGAGAAAAGAAAGAGAGAGAGAGAGATGATTTAAAATTTCATATTTATGTTAATTTTAAAGCGGCGTTCTTTTTACATAATAAATTATATTTTTAGATTTTCTTTATTTCATTTACCATACAGAAATTCAAATTTTCGCTTTTAATTTCATTTTTTTTGTTGCTTTTAAAAGACTCGATTTTAAAAAATGATCATCAATCCAGCTACTCGAATTTTGTTCACCAAAAATTTAACTCTTCTAAGAAGGTATGACTTTGTTAAAAACTCAACAAAAATCCAATCTTATAATCTAAATTTTCGTTTAGCCAAGTTAATCGATACGCTCGTAGTGCTGCTGAAGAGTCAAGAATTTTTTGGGAAAAAAATGAAATCAAACTCAAAAGACCAATGTCACCACATTTGACAATTTATCGTTTACCTTTACCTGCTAATTTGAGTATCATGCACAGAGCCACTGGTGCAGCTATGACTGCTGTCGTATTGGGTTTCGGTTTTGGTTCATTCTTGTGGGCTGGTCAATTCGATAAAGTAGTAGATTATGTTAGAGAAAACGTACATCCACATGTTTTGTTAACCGCTAAAATAATCCTTGCATTCCCGTTATGCTATCATGCTTTAAACGGTATTCGTCACTTGGCATGGGACAGTGGTCGTGCTCTTCAATTGTCAACTATTCATAAAACTGGTTATGCCATTGTTGCTCTAGCTTTCTTAATGTCACTTGCAATTGGCACTATGTAGATTCGAATTAACTTCAATGCAAAATAAAAAATTTATATTTTTTAGAATTGTGGTCTTAGCAAACTGTCATACCAACGAACATAGAATTATTATTTCAAAAATAAAAAAAATAAAAATATTTTTACTCTCTTATTTTTTTTTATTAAATTTTAAGTTTAAAGTCTTTTAAATTCTTTTTTTTTGATGATGACAGAAAGTAATGCAAATGTTTCATATGAACCAAGCACAAGTACTTATGATGCTAATGTTTCCATTAGTCCTCGAGTTGAAGACACCACTGAAAAGAAAGCAATCAAACAAGATATAAAGATAAAATTTATTTTTCTTAAATCCGATTCAAAACCGGTCGATACAAGTTTTCTTTTGCACAAAGATCAAAATCAAAAATCAAATTATCAATGTGATTTTTTGCCAAATGTTAGTTTTGATGTCAATCGTACGTACACTACAACAAATGACACTCCAAACACTAAAATAACATGTGATGTCTTTAAAAAGACAATTAAAAAAACAGACGGGGTGTTGAAGCAATCGGAAAAACAAATTGGTCAATTGAAATTAAAATTTGAGCCCGATATGAAAGAAAAAGCAAGCACTAGTTTTGATAGCAAAAATTCACTAATCACTTTTACAGCATTTAGAAAACGAATTTAAAAAATAAAAAAAATTTTTTTGTGAAGAGATGTTTTTTTTTTATTTCAATGGAATATTAGAATATAATTTAAGTATAAATTATAGAAACAAAATTTATTTTTTTTCTTCTTCGTCGTCTTCACTTTCGGCCTCACCTTCTTTTTTGGCGCCACCAGTTTTCTTTTTGTTTTTCTTCTTTTTCTTTTTGATGTTCAACGAAGATTGTAACAAATTCTTAAAAAAGAAACAAATTATAAATCTTTCCAAGACGTTTGCCTCTTAACTTACCTTTAAGCTCTCGTCAGTTATTTGATTTTCGGTTTGATATGAATCCAAGTCAACAGGTAGACCAGTTACTTTCATGGTACCGTTTGGCATTATTAAAACAGTGTACTTGAATTCGGCTACAAATTCGCCATCTTTTTCAAAATAAACTGGATATGGTTCCATAAGATCGTGTTTAGCGCATTCAATGACTCCTAATCTAGCTTTTTTTTCGTCTTCAAATGATCTCAAAGTGAACGGCATTAGACCGTGTTTTTTTTCAGCTTCGCTAAAGAAAGCACGTGATGTCTTCATTTTTAATTGATAAATGATGTTTTTTCTCTTGTACACTGTGGTTCTAACTTCGCTTTCTTTTGGTTTACCTTCACCAGTGCTTACCAAAACGTCCAATGCATAAACTTCATGAACAGCGAATTCGCATTTTTCACAACCTTCTTTCCTTAAAATTGTTTTTTTTTAATTAGTTTTTTATTTTCAAAAATTAAAATTCAATTTAATACTTTTGTAACTCGGTTGGATTTTGAATGATACGTTTTGTTCCATCAATAACGTCCTTTTCTAATTGATAAGATAACATACCCTCGACTGGTTTGCATTTGTATGATTCGGATATTTTATCAATGGCTTCTGTTACTTGATAGTTCTGATAATAGAATTTTTTAGATAATTTTTTTTAATTCTTTAAAAGAGATTTATTTAATTTACGTTTGAGCCTGGTTTTAAGAGACGTAAAGCGGCTTCGGTGGCATGGTAAGCAGCTAATACGGCATCAGCTTTACGACCAGTAGCTTTGTTATCCTTAGTAGCACCGACAACAAAAGTGTGAGCAGCAACAGCAATGAAACCATCAATGTGTGAACCGAGATCACTTGAATTAAATTAAATTACAAAAATTTTTCAAATTGTTTTTTGTGTTAAATTTACATTTTGACTAAATCGCCATCCTTGATCGTGTAATCAGGGTCAGATTTCAATGGTGAAAAGTGACAAATACAATTATTAACCGAAATACAAGTCGGAAAAGCGGTTCCTTTTTTCAAATCTTTTTTTTGTTTGAATACTTTGCCGGTTTCTTCGGTCAATCGAGTGTCACCTTGAGTACACAATTCAATTACTGAAGCACCTGGTACACACTTTTCGACTAATTCCTTTAATACTTTGTTTGTAATGTCACTGGCCATTTTGTATTTAGTGACGACTAAATCTTCAGCAATAGTAGTACCGACTTCCTTTTCGGTATCACTAGCTACACTGCTTGCATCATCAGCCATTTTGTTGCTCTTGTTGATTGAGATTAACAATATCTAAATAGTCAAGAGAGAGAGAGAGAGAGAAATCAATAAATAGAAATGAGAAATAAATGATCCAATTGAGTTTTTTTTAGAAAAAAAATGGAAAAAAAAAGCATGCATTTTAACAATAGGTGTGCACATAAAGAAATATTTAAAAAGAGGACGTTTCAAATCTTAAGTTAATTTTAAACAAAATGAGATATGCATATGCGCTAAAATTGGAACACGAGTTAGCAAGCTAATTTTGTGTGTTCATGTTCAGTGTTAATATTGAAACTGATTTATCAATGAACAAAATAAAGAAAGAAATTTTTTTGAAAATAAAATTTTATTAAAAAATGGCGATGTATTAATTTCGATTTTGTCTTTTTCAACAGCAATAAAAATGTAAAATGCAAATATATTTTAATTTATGTTTTGGATGTTTTGAACAAGAACAAGAAGAAGAAGAAGCCCCCTATGTTGATGTGTTGCACTTTGTTAAGACTTTTAAAATTTCGATTCATGCTGTAACGTTGAAATTGTATTAATTGACTAATAATCTTGAAATAAATATAATTCAACTAATTAGGGTAACACTTAACGACGACGTCAACTAGATTCCATGTAATCCAGGTCAAATAAATAATTTTTGAAAGAAATCCTTAATACTATTAATGATTGTTAATAATTAAAATTTAATATTTACAGGGATCTGATGATGGATTATAGAAATTCAACACTTTTGAATTTTGTCTTTATAATTATGTTTATATAAAGACAAAAGTATTTGTTTCTTTAACAAAAAGGGGAAAATGCTTTCCGCTTTTATTTTGTCATTTGATTCAAAAATTAATTAGATTTTTTAGTTGTGTTCTCAAGTCTAGTCTGGTTGAATCATTATTAAATTAAAAAAAATTATTGACAAATCTGTATCAATAATAAGATTTTTGATTATTCAAAAAGCGTTGCAAAAGATTTGTAGAACATTTCATCATAGCATGACTCATGAACTCTTGTTTTAAATCAAAGAGAATAAAGATAATTAAATTTTTTTCTTTTTATAAATTAAATTAAAAAAAGATAAAATATTTATAAACAGTTAATCTCTCAGTTGTGAGTGAGAGTGTTAAAAAGATGAGTTTTTTTGTTTAAGTGAGGCAAAAAAGTTCTTTTTTGTTTAAATAATTTTTATCTTGAAGAGTTCTCGTTTGAATGAATGAAAACGATTATTTGCGGTTAAATTGTTTTATTTTTAAAATTCAAAAGATGTCTTAACGTGTTTGGCTCATTAGATTCGCTTTCAAAATTTACACATGTGTCAAGCTAAATCTTTTTCTAAAAGCCTTAACAATTATTTTCTCGTTTTCTTTTTTTTTTTTTGTTAAAGAACGCATCTCTAGGCATAACTCTCATTAGAATTTGTTTTGCTAAGTTAGAACTAAATAACATAAAAAAGACTTGATGATACGAACCAATAAAGTTGATTCGTTGTATTACACATGGCTTAATTCTCAAATAATACACATTGCTTAAAATAACTTTGCAGAAATGAATAAATCAAGCGTTTACAAATTATTTAAACTTTTTTCTTTTATAGTAACACAGATTTATATAATTTCCTATCGGTTCTTAAACATTTTGTTAAAATTCTTCTAGGGTGAATAATGTAATGAAATAAAAAATTCTACGTAAGACTACATATCCGCTACACGTCAATGAATAAAAAATAAAGGTGTAAACTTTGAGTTGATGATAATTCGATAAGGTCAAGTTTCAAGTTGGATTCAAACAATCTACTTGGACTTGAGGATAGTCTTGTTTACTTTTTAAACTTTAAATATTGCCTCAAGTAAAGGAGTTATTGTCCTTTAATAATAATAATTATAAAACGAAATTCAATGTGAGTCTTGAGGATACGAATAATCGAATCCTTAGGGTATTTTAGTTACTCAATCTATTGTGATTTACTGATTTTGTATTTGAGATATTCAAATTTATTGTTATTTAACTTCAAAAGAATTTTCATTATCTTATATTTATCTATATTTAAAACTTATTTACTTGGTTTTCATTTATTATTGCATTTTAATTGCTTACAATTTGTGCAAAATTAATCTTAATCATGAAAAAACAGATGTCAGATGTCTTCTTTTGAGTAATCCAGGTGCAAAAATACAAAGTTTCGATTGTAATGTGTCTTTGCGTTTTTAAAAAATAATTTAAGAGCTTTTTAAACCTAAGTGTAAATTAATTTTATTACATATAATTTTAGTTTAAAAAGTTTTATTATTTTGAAATAATAAACTCTTTAAAATTTCTTCCTTTATTTAAAATCGGAAGTTAAACTATGTTTAAATAAATTCTCTTCTTTTTTTTCTCGCTAATAACATTTTTTTTTAAATAAAAGGCTCAAGTAATAACAATTATTTCGATCGATCACAAAATTTCAAAGCTCGGTCACTTAATTCACCTTATGTAAACACACAAAATCAACCTTTATTTAGGGTTCAAGTACAAGGTTAATCAACAGGCTAGTGTCAGAATATAAACTGATTAACTCTCCATTTATTTAATAAAGATAAAATGGGACCCTTGAAAAACATACACCCGGTCGTATTTTTGAAAACATACACCCAGGTGTAACTTTTACACGAAGTGAGGTATGCACAAAATTATTTTCATATAAGGTAGAGTAAATGAAGGGCTACTAAATTATACCATATTTAGACTCCTTGTGAAGTTATTTGGGTAAGAAAATTGAGTTTTCACTTTTCAGTCTTAAAGGACCCTCATATACCCCCCCCCCCATAGTTGTTGTATACACCCACCATTTTTTATATATAAATCGAAAGCTCTCTTCCTTTGGCGATTTGTATCTCTATAACCGAGCATCCCAGATAAATATAGATCATATATCTATGTAGATCTTGTTGAGAGCTTTCGATTGATATGTAAAAAATGGTGGGTGTATACAACAACTATGGGGGGGGGGGGGGTATATGAGGGTCCTTTAAGACTGAAAAGTGAAAACTCAATTTTCTTACCCAAATAACTTCACAAGGAGTCTAAATATGGTATAATTTAGTAGCCCTTCATTTACTCTACCTTATATGAAAATAATTTTGTGCATACCTCACTTCGTGTAAAAGTTACACCTGGGTGTATGTTTTCAAAAATACGACCGGGTGTATGTTTTTCAAGGGTCCATAAAATTTTAAAAAAAAATAAAAATCAAATCAATTTTCTAAATAAAAAATAATTTTTTTGAATTCAAATTAAATTTATCAAAAAGCTTTAAAGAATCATTGTAAATTAGGTTAATGTTGTTGAATATTTACAACTTAAAGGTGCTAAATTTGAGGACCATTCTGTTGATAATGAATCTGTTAGCCAATTTCGTGTACACATAATCAAATGTGTTTTCACCACTTTTTGTTTTCGCCACCATAAAATCACTTTTGTACTCGATTTTTCGTGACTAATTGTTCTTTGAGCTGAATAGGTGAATTATCTATTTTAATGATCTTGTATGCGTTCTCTCCAAATCTCGATGTTGAAAAGCAAAAACTCCATACTTTTCCAGCACGTTATTTAAATATTTAAGGTCATTAGAATTTATTTTTAATAATTTATAAATACATAAATAGAGGCAGTTGGCTAGCCTTTGGATTGCTTCTACAACAAACATAATCAAAATAAGGTAAAATAAAAGTTTTAAAAATTGAATTTTTGCATATGTAAAAAGATAGAAAAGTCTTTTTATTGAAAATAGTTTCTTGTTTACCGATAATCATGTTTCAGAAACTAATTTCATGAGATTTAATCTATTATCAATTGTATTTCAATTTTTTTCTTTGTAAATACCATGAAGAAAATCTTTTCCCAATTTATATCAACCTTATTAAAATAACACCAAGTATTAAGTTCTTCAATAACCACTCCTGTTTCGCTTATTAATGTGTCCAATTTATTTCCAGTCTTCGTAAGACTTGTATCATCATCAAATAGATCTATATAAGCTTTTAAAATACACAATAGAAGATCGTTAATAAAGACTAAAAAGAGGAGCGGGTCCCAAGTTTTAGTCTAGCTTGTTTGGATAAGAGATTTTTCAAAAAAACTTTTGAGATCTCTCATCAAAGTAGTTTGTCATTAAAGCAAGAGAGTTGTTATGAAAACCATAATGAAATAACTTTAGGAGCAAAAGTAAAGGATCTATTAAATCAAATTCTTTTCTAAAATAAAGGGATAACCCAATTAATTTTCCATCAAGTGCTTTGTTAATAAAAGACACACACAGTCGCCGCTCGTTTTTATCACGTCATGAGCGGCGACTGTATTCAGATTGACAGGAAAACCATACCTAAAAAATATCTTATTTGACTCAAATTTTGTTAATTTAGTTTAGCTCTTTACTGTAACTATTTTATTCGATTTTTTTACGATTGAATAAAATATAATTAGAGTGCATCGTAAACTAGTTAGACTTATTTAAATTTTATTCATAGGAAATTGTCAAGGGTTTAAGATTTCAAATTCAAAAGCAGATTTTTGACAAAATATTTAAAGCAAAACGCGAATTAAATAGAAAAAAAAATTAAAAAGAAGAAAAATCAATTTTTTTGATTTAAGATTAACTCATAGCTAATTAATTAAGTATCGCTATTTCTTTGTTATTCTTGTTGAATATAAATCTATTTTTGTTCTGTTAAGCTCTCTCTCTCTCTCTCTTTTAGAGTTAACTTTACTTAATAAGCTCTTGATTATTTAAACGTTTTTTTTTTAATTTAATTATTTTACCATAAAATGCTTAAACAACGACGATAAAGACGAAGACAGAATATAACAAGCTAAATCTTATCTAATATTCAATTAAATTATTCACTTTTTTTGTTTGTGTGTGTGTGTAGGAACCACTTTTATTTCTAACAAGATCTTGTTGAAATAGAAAGAATTAATTTAGCCTTTAGGAAAGAAAAAAAAGTCTTTGTAAAAATTTTTTTTCTCTCTCTCTTTCTTAGTTTTGTTCTGAATGACAAAAAACGGAAATTAATTTTAATTGAAATTTAATTAAATCAGCAGCCTTATAACGCACCAAAAGAAAAAACAAACAAACAATACTATTTCAACTCCTCTAACATTAATCTCATAACGTTTATTGTATTCATATTCTTAATGCTCATATTACATTTCCGTTTGTAACAACATGTTAATAATTAGCTTTATTTGTTTATCCTTAAACTCTTCGCTGTTTCTTTGAGTTTCGATTGTCTCTTATAAATATAAAATTTAATTTTTTTTTTTACATCACAACGGACATCAGAATGTATTAACTTTGAAGTACTTATTGAAACGAAAACGATTTCAAATTAAGAAATGCTTCAAGCGCTGTCGAATACATTTTCGATGTGTTTTGAAAATAAATCAAAAAACCCAAATCAATCTCCGGCATCAAGCTCATGTTGACTAAATTCAATTATTTGATGATGATATTTTAAATTTTAATTTTTATTGATATTTTTGAATCAAAAGGTTATTCATAATCACCAATTTTATGACGCATTCACATTTTACATTACTTGTCTCGAAAATTCAATTAAGCTTATCGCTTTAACTAATACATCTAAGCCTCTTACATACCCACTTACTCAACAAAAATTCAACTTGATAATTGATTTAAATAAGAGAGAGAGAGAGAGAGAGAGAGAGAGAGAGAGAGAGAGAGAGAGAGAAAAAGGTATCAAATAGATTGTAATTAGGGTTAATTTACTTAGTTGAATTTGTTCCGGTATTTGAAATCTGAAATTTTAATTTTAAGGTCTATTCAGTTTGCACGTAAACAAACAATAATTATTTAGAACGAGAATGAAAGCAATTCTTTTATTTTTTTAAATTTATTTATACCCTTAGTAAGTTTACAAGTGTCCCTTAGGATTCTAAATATAATTTTTTCGAGGCATTTTTAAATTAAATTTTTTTTATTTTCTTTTGTTGATGATCATGAACCCTAAGCCTTTTGTATAATTAATAGAAAAAACAAAATGACAGAACAGAGATATCAAACAATGAAAATAAACTCGAATCAATCACAACAACAAGAAAAGCTAATTGTCAAGAGAGAAATCTTTTTTTTTTCGTTTTCGTTTTTGTTTAAAATTAAAAGTACAAAAAATTTGAATTTTTTTAGATTAATTTACAAAATGTTCTGAGAACGAAATTGAAAACAAAAAATGGTTAAAATAAATTATGAAATGTACGATACGGTAAGATCAGTTAATGTGAGTAATAGTTTAGTCGTCGATGAGGCGTCAATTTACGATTTAGCATTATTTTTTAACACTTCTAATCGATCGTTCATACTTAACAATTCAAACTTGTATTTTGATCACTTAAACAATCGAAGTATTCACATTTTATTCATCATTATATACGCATTAATATTCGTAATCGGTCTATTGGGTAATTTTATAGTCATTTATTTTGTGCTTGTTTACAAACGTATGCAAACCATGACTAATAAATTTATAACCAATTTGGCTGTATCTGATCTTCTTGTCATTTTTATATGCATACCAGTTACGGCTAGTCGTTATGTAACTAAAGAATGGCTTTTCGGTGAGTTTATGTGTCGTTTTAGTAGCTTTGCTCAAGGTGTCTCTTTGTCTGTAAGTGTAATGACTCTCACTGCCATCAGCATTGACAGATATTACATTATATACAAACCAATGAAAGCTAGATCGATTTGTACAAATCGTAAAGTTAAACTTATTTTATTTGCCACTTGGATCCTTTCCATTTTTATAATGTCACCTCTTTTAATTGTGTTCAAATTTGAAAAACGTAAAATCTACAAGTCTCATACAGAGTATTTTGAGTTTAACATGTGCTTTGAGAGTTGGCCAGAATTTGAAGCAAAATTATGCTATGAAGTATTGTTAATTTGTTCACTATTTATTTTTCCTATTGTGTTCATGTCATATGCGTACATAAACATAAGTCGAACACTTTGGTTTGTTGAAAAAAAACCAGAGATCATAAATAGAGCATTTATACAAACTGTAAATGTTGTTCACACAGTGGCTCTTGGTGAAAATTCAAGAGATCAACAAAACAATAACAACAACGAGTTTAATCGATCCAATTCAAGTTTAAAATTAAAAAATTTTTATGAAAAAAATGATTTTAAAAGTAACAATTTGTACAAAAAAAGACGATATGCAAATAGATCAGACCAAGCTACTGCTGCTGCTGCTGCTGCTGGTCGTAATTATCAATCGATTAGACGAGATCAAACATGGAAAAGAGATGACTTGAATCACATAAACAGACGTGAAAATGGATTACGTGATGAAGAAATGGAGTATTCTTTAATAGACGCGTCGTCAATTGAAAACAATTTAAATAACATGGAAACAAACACAGAGTCATTGTCATCAAGAAAAAAAAAGTTTAAATTAAAAAAAAATAAAAAAAGACGAGAAAAAAAGCAAAGTTTTAGTGACACCCGAAAGAATGTTGTTGATAATCGTGTTAACAATGATCGTATTATACCCTATTCGACATCTCAATTGATAAAATCACCCGGAAATCAATTGGCCATTCACAAACTAATCCGAAGTCGTCGTCGAGTCGTTAAATTGTTAATTATTTTGGTATTCTTGTTTATAATGTCTTGGTTTCCATATCATTTTATGTCACTTTTAATTGATTTTATATTCTATTGGGAACAATCCGAAATGAAAATAGAAAATTTAACCTATAAACAATCCGAAACAATAAGTAGCATGTTCTCGACGCATGTTTATCCTGTGGCGTTATGTCTAGCACTCGCCAATTCGGCCACCAATCCGGTTTGTTATATAACACTGAGTCATGGTTTTAGAAACATGTTTAAAACCGCTTTAAAAAGATGTATAAAAACTCGTTAATTTTTAAATAATTTTTAAACTTGTTGTGTTTTTTTTTTATTTCTTTATTAATAAAAGTTTTTGCTCAAAATTCTTAGGTAAATTTATTAAATAAATTAAAAGTATAAGCGTAATTTGTAATGCAGAATGCAGACTTGCAGATATTTTTAAAGTGACTTTTAAATGCTTTCCATCTTGACTCTCTTGTCTTTTTTTTCTAAAACAAACTTGGCGTGACTCTGTAAGACGCAATATTTGAATAACTGAATAATAATTCTAAACAAAAAGAGTCACTGGTGTCTAAAAATATATTTTAAAGCTTTTTACTTTTTGAACTTTTTTTTTATTTTTCAATGTAAATACTTCAACCGGTTGGATAAAAAATAAAAACATTAGATTTTACCGGAACTTTAAAAGATCTCTTCAGGAAATTTAGTCTTTT
Organism: Brachionus rubens; assembly: GCA_022207745.1. Lineage (NCBI taxonomy): Eukaryota > Metazoa > Rotifera > Eurotatoria > Ploima > Brachionidae > Brachionus > Brachionus rubens. The sequence continues at coordinate 2,819,808 of JAJVHD010000013.1, forward strand.
TTAACTGTGTGGTAAAATGATCCATATATTGTTTGTTTTTGATCCTATTAAAAAAATCTTTACTCGAGCGATTGAGAAATATTTTCTATTTAATTCTGAAACGTTTTTAGCAAAAAAATTAAATTATAGAAATGATCGACTGCAACAAATTATAATCAGAAACACTTTGCGCTTGACTTTGACTTTAGATGGTTGTTTTCTTTGCAAAGCTTGACTCAAACACATCAACTGATTTGTATAGTTCCTTGGCAAAACTCGTATGCTGCTGAGACGCATCGAGTTGGGCAATAACTTTTTATTGTAATGGAATAAATTAGTTCTGAAAAATGTAAAATCATGTAACAGCCTTGTTAATTATGTAGTTTTTGCAGACCTATGTCGAAAGATTTACATGGCTGTTAGATGATTTTGCATTTTGCTGAATTAATTAATCGTATTCCAATAAAAAGTTATTAAGAAAAAGTCGAATCGGAATATAAATTGATGAGAGTGCCTGCGTTCAACACAAATTTCTATCACATGACTATGTTTAACACAAATTTGCTTCGTTTCGCATACATTTTTTTTTTTTTTGTGTGTTAAATTGGGGAAAAAATATGTTAACTCGAAAATTTTTTGTGATAAAAAGAAAAAATGTGAGAGAAAAATTGATCTTTAAATTTTATTAGAATTACAGTGGTGCTACGATATTTGTATTTTACTTAATTTTACGTAAATTATTGTAAATTTACTATTTTTTCCGTAAAATCAGGTAAATTTACGTAAATTTACCAAAGTAAAAAGTGGTAAATTGACTAATTTTGACGTAAAAAATGACAATTTTACGTAAATTTACGTAAATTTTGGTAAATATTAAAATGTCCAAAAAAATTTTCGACCCTCTATTAGTCTTTTAGTGACATAAATCGCAAAAAAAATACTGAAGTAGGAATGAGATTTTTTGTTGGCAGGATAAAGGTTAATGTATCAGTAAATATCGATCTTTTTCTAAGTGAGTTAAATATTAAGTTTTTATCAACAATTGTTGTAAAATTAGTCAGAATTTTTTTTGGACATTTTAATATTTACGAAAATTTACGTAAATTTACGTAAAATTGTCATTTTTTACGTCAAAATTAGTCAATTTACCACTTTTTACTTTGGTAAATTTACGTAAATTTACCTGATTTTACGGAAAAAATAGTAAATTTACAATAATTTACGTAAAATTAAGTAAAATACAAATATCGTAGCACCACTGTATAAGGAATCTGACATAAAGAAAAAATTTAAAAATATAAAAATAAACAAGGCTTAGTTACATTTTTCACAACACCAAACCCTTGTAGACTTAACATTACCAGAGCAATTTAAGTGGAAAATATCAAAACATTCGGAACAAATTTTAATAGAATCTTTTTGAACAAATTCTTTTTGACAAACAGGGCAAGATCGACTAAGTCTAAAGACATCAAGAGATGATTTTAACATTTTAAGACCATCTTTGGAAAAAAACGAACTAAACAACTTTGAATTTTTTAGGTATTGATTAAAAATAAAAAAAAACTTTGGATCTAGGCTAGTAAAATCGACAAGTAAATCCGCTTCTTCGATACCGTGTTTCAAGTTGATAACATCATCGGTGATCGACGGACAATTTAAAACATATTCTAAAAATTCTCTCGAGCGTTGGTTAAACTTCGTATTTTTAAACGAGACGACATTTGATTCGCTATTGCTCTCAATTTGCTCTTCGTTAATGTCATCACCACAATGTTCTTCGGCAGTTAAAATGTCTTCGTTAAGAGTTGAAGTTTCGGATCGAATATTGGAGCATGTTTCATTTGTTGTTATTGGTTTAGCCTGATTATCATAAATTTCTCGATCGATTGAACTTTTTAATTCCAGCATGCGTTGAAGTGCATTTGTATATCTCTCACCATCCAATTTTTTCATCGAATTGCAGAGCTCTTGAGCTATTCGAAAAGCTGTGTTGTATCTTGTTTTCTCTGTCATGTTTTTTCAAGAGATAAATGCAAAAGAATAAATAGTTTTATTATCATTTTTTTGGCCAGGAATTAGAATAGTAGTAGTAGTAGTAGTAGTAGTAAATAGAACTGCAGAATAGACGATTAAGTCCATTCTAACGCATTAAAGCGTTTGACTCAGATGAGTCTTGGCAGCCATTGAAATCGACCATTCCAAATACTTCTCTATCGATTATTGCCTTGAACGAATTAACTGATTTAGCATTAACCGCTTCTCTTGAAAGATTGTTCCATGCGTTTAATGTCATGCGTTAGAATAAGACTTAGAAGGGATTTCCTTTAATTAAGGCTGTTCATTACCTGTATATTATAAAATTTTTTTTATTGTCAGATTTTTTATTTTCTTGCTTAAAAAAAAGTTATTTTAATTAAGCAAGAATTTATTTTTTGACGTTTTTAGTTCATTGCTTAAAATTTTTTTTTTTTGCTCATTATATTTATATTATATCTTGAATTATTAATTTATAACCAAATAAATTTATTTTTGTCAAATATTATCACTTTTTGTCTATAATGTTTAACTCGACACATTTGGTAATTGAACTCAAAGCTAAATGTAAAGAATATAAAATTTCATATCAAGGTACCAAGGCTATTCTAATCGATCGACTAAACGATTTTTGTACCAAAAATAATCTTCTTGGCGAAACAGAGCCCGAATCGAACGAAACAGAGCCAGAATCGAACGAAACAGAGCCCGAATCGAACGAAACAGAGCCAGAATCGAACGAAACTGAGCCCGATAATGAATTCACTGACATACCCGTCATTGCACTATATAATGAAATCGAGTCTATTTGCATTGAGTGTATGTACAGGTGAGACAGGTGATGATTTTTCGTTTATTTTCTCTTCAGTTAGAAAAATTCTTAAACGACTATTCGATTATGATTGGGCTACAAGCAAATGTAGCTGCTGGTTTTATTTAAAAAACTACCACTGTTATCATATTATAGCATTGGCGGTTAATCAAAATTGTCTTACGATCCCTAATCGGTACATAATGGTAGCGATAGAGCCGAAAAATTTTGTAGCAATAAACTAATAAATTTGGACTTCAATTAATAATTTATGATATATTTTAGAACAGTTAAGTAATAAATTAGAAAACACAGGTAATATTTAGTCTTTAATTAACAGTTAAAATCTTTAGATACAAGAAACGATTGTTTTAAGAGATTCTAATTTTTGGACGCACAAAGAAATTCAGTCAAAGAAACGCATTATTTTTTTTTAAATCACCTAAAAAAAGACTGGTTAACATAAAAATAAAAAAAAAAAAATGTATGCGAAACCAAGCAAATTTGTGTTAAACATTGTCATTTTTATTTTTTTTTAAAAAAAATGTGTGATAGAAATTTGTGTTGAACGCAGCCAATTTCTAAATTGATTAAAAACCTGAACTTGTCTTAAAGTCTGTTATTTTTTTTAGCCTTTTGCTATGAAATACTTGCTAAAATCAATATGAAAATCGCAATGATCCGATATAGTAATGGTTGGATGAACGAAATTGATCATCTTTTTTCACCTGGTCCTTTAAATTTCTTCGTATTTGTTGAATATTGTTTCTAAACACAATAAACAACTGCTTTGAAATTTATATAATTGTAATGTAATCATGTAATCTCCTTCTGTTGTAATGTCGCTGAACCTGATGCATTTGTTGTTGGTTAATTTTCCCCTTATCGCCATAATATTTTAATTTCCAATTTTAAAATAGAAAATTTTACTCAAAAGTGAAGAGCTTATTGCTGTGATTCTCTGTGTTTTCTTCTTTCTTTTTTTGTGTAATTTTGTCCGTTTTTGTTTTTGAAATTCGCTTCTAATCTTTAATTTTAAATATATTTTAATACCCGATTTATGGTATTCACACACCGTAGTGATTCAGATATCGGATCTTTTAAGAAAAGACACAAATTAAATATCTAGAATTTCGATTTTGTTTCACAAATAAAATATTATCAATTTAAAACTTAATTTTTTTTTTGCTCTCAAAAATAAATTTTAATAGACACTCCTAGATTAGTTTTGTAGCTTTAGAGACTTTAGGCAAACAGAACAAATCTAGTCTTTTTTTTAGAATGAAAATTTATACCTCTCAAAAGACTGTTTTAATAATCGAACAGTTATCAGTTAGAATTCTATAATGTATAGGTGATAAAATTCGTTTTCGTTTGAAACTTTCTAAATAGAAATAAATTATTTTTCTTGATCCTAAAATATTACTCTACTTTACAAAACTTAAAATTTTTCTTTTTTTCAGTTATTTGTTTATGTATAAGCACACATTTAGCAGACATTGCTTAACAATGTTTGTTACACTTTGTTACATGTGCAGAAACATCAGAATACCAACAGGAAAATCATTATTCCGATTTTTCAAAATTTTTTAGTTTTTTTTGGACTAAGCTTCGCAATGCCATAAAATATCTGGTTGGTAAATCATCAAAGACTTAAGATTAAGGTTTTTGATTTTTAGCACCCTTTTAGGCAAATTGTTTCTATTCTACAGGTAAAAAATCAAAAATTTAAAACCTATTTTTTTTTTAAAAAAAGCATTAGCGTGTGCAAAATTTTGTGTTCCTTCAGAATATGTGTCAAACATAATACATATGAGGTCATTTGGATTAGAAATAATTGAAAACCCGAGACAAACTCCTTTAAAAGCCAAAAAATTGGGACCCTCCTCTAAAAATTTGCCATCCTTATATGGAGAACACATTTATCAAGTGAGATTTTGCAAATTCAGATAGAGTGGAAGTTTTGCATGAAGCGAACCTTACGCAATTTCTGCAGAATTTTGTTCATTTTAAATTTTAAATTTTGTTCGAATGATTTTAGATACGTAAAATCGGGTCGCAAAAGTTAAACTAGGAGTAATAAATTTTAATTAATTTAATTAGTTTCCATTATGTTATTCAAATAGGATTGTTTAAACTTATTTACTCATGTTTATCGCATATTAAAAGTCAAAATTTTAAAGAAGCAATTGTCAAATCTCTTGGATATACACTCTCTTTTTTCATAAAAAATAATTTTTAAGAAAACTAAATTTCACACTTACTTCAGATGGTGTAAGTTTTCTGTTTGACTAAATCGTAATAAAAAATTTAAAAAAAAATATTTTAGATGCTCAATTAAATAAATTAAAAATTGTGAAATCATTTTACCATTTTAAAGTTAAAAATAAATTCTTTAGAAAATTTTTAAATAACTTTTCAGGAAATAACGAAAAAATTTCTGAATTCAATTCTGAATTTTAAAGAATTCTGTCAAATATTCACAAGGATTTTTAAGAGATTTATTTAAGAGCTCCTTGTACACCGGAAAATAGGTCCATGGTTCATAACGCTATCGAAAATAAATTCAACTTTGCCTTGAAAAAAATTAGGATTTCATTAATTGAGAATAATTAGATCAGATTAGTAATCTCGTGACTAACTATAAATATCCTGAAAAAAGATAATTATTAAATTAACGCTTTTAGAGCACAAATATCGAGTCTTAAAAATTAAAGAAATTATTGATTAAGAAATTTATAATAATAGCATATGCCAATGTAAACTAGACGAGACCATTGACAAACTACATTATTAATACAGTAATCAATAAAATTAGCTGAATATAATTTTTCGTCAAGGTATTTAGACAAGAAGAATTATTATTTTCGTTTTTATGACGTCTTTTTTTAAGACACCCTGTAAAAACAATATGATGCCATACGAACTTAAAATACTCAAAAACTCAAATACTCCTCCAAAAAAATAAGATTAAATTTTTTTATTTAATTTTTATTTAAACATGTTTGTGTGTATGTTCAACAGATTGAAACTTTGGTAATTTTTTCAAAAAAAAAAGAAAGAAAGATTAAAAGAAACGTTTAAGGAAATAATTTTATTTTTAGAAAAATTCGGCTAAACTCAATTTTAAAGAAAAAGAAATAAAAATCACACTCGAACGATTACAAAAAATAAATTTAATTTTAGATTAAAATTTTTATTTTAACATCGATTCATAGTTTTGAACCCTCAAAAAGGTCGGTCTCGGTTCGGTCGGATGCACCGAGACGATTCCGAAAACCGGATTTTTTCGGTATTTACCATTTATATAAGCTCTTGAGAATCATAAAAACAGCTTAAACAGATTGAATTAAAAAAATTGTTTCCTTGTTTTTTTAATTTAAAATTGAAATTTTTTGGTATTTCGATAATTATATAAGTTGCTCTGTTTGGTTACTGAAAACTAATTAATAGATTGGAGAAATGTTATTTATGTTTTCTAGGGTTTTCCCATGCGCTGATTAAGAATTTTAACTTAAAAAAGACCAAATTCTTCAAGAAATTCTCATTTTTCAATTTAAATAACTTAGAAAAGAATTCAACTTGTATATTGTATCATAAAAAAGGCTTATATTTAGTATAAATGGTACGATTCAACAAAAATCAGGAATTAGTAACACTACTATTTTTTTGAAATGGTTCTTTTATTTAACAAATGCTTGATCTGTAAGAAATTCAATTCAGATAGACGGTCTATGTAAAAGAATGATACATCAAATCCTTTAGAAATCAGGGATATTAATTATATAGGCTTAAACTATAGTATCTTATAAGATGGCCAAACCGGATGGCTTATTTTTTTTTATTCGCTCAAACCTCATATTTTTGGAAAAGATTCTGTTAATCGAATTTGCCCAATATTTTAATAATCCTGATTTTTTTACAAGAACTAAGTTCATTAGTCATATTTTTATGTACCTCACTTGAATTTTTCATGTACGACGGTAGTTCGCCTCACGTATACGATACGCCATTGATGTTAACAATATGATAACAAAGCCTAACTAGGTGATTTTGGCAACAACTAATTATATACATAAAAAAATTCTGTTGATAGACTAAAACTGACCAGGTTATTCAGAATGTTTACTCTACAAGGGGCTATATTTTGTAAGGTATTGATTATTTAAATAATGTTTCAGTCTTAGTATCTTAGTGTGCCTTTCGGCAGTTAGTTCTATATGAGCTGTGTCAGTCTCTCTTGTCTTTTTTTGATGCATATCAAACACCTCTCTGTCATAGCCCGCTTTGAAACATTGGACTGTTTTTACGTTGACTGCACTCTTTGGCAAAACATTCCACTTTAAAAGGTCTTTACTAATCGGTTTTAGAGTTACGAATTCGCAGTTCGCTTTGGCTTAACAATAATTAATAAGGTTTCCGTAATCAATTCACGTTTTCCAAAAGGGTATAGTGTCCGTTCCTAAACTCGTTTCCCTCTAAGGAAAAACGAGAAACAGTCCGGAAACTTTTTCAAAACATTTGGAACTAGAACGAAACTGTTTTTAAAGACCGTTCTGAACGCTTTCCAAACAGAGCGTTACATTTTCGCAAGAACCACTGTAATTATATCTATTACTCCTTCGACTTCTTAGCACATAATATTTTGGGTAACATATCTAGCCTTTTCTTTTCTCATTTTCGGTCCAATAAAATAATTTCTGAGAAGCATAAGAGAAATTCTTAATCAGCGCATGGGAAAACCCTAGAAAACATAAATAACATTTCTCCAATCTATTAATTAATTTTCAGTAACCAAACTGAGCAACTTAAATAATTATCGAAATCGGTGCATCCGACCTTTGTTTAGGTTTCAAATGTATGGATCAATTTGAATTAAACTTTATTTTTGTTGTTGTTGATTTAAATGAAAATTAATATTAAAAGTGAGGCGTCCTTAAAGGGTATTTATCAAAAAGTCACGCAAAATTAAAAACTGACTAGATAAATCTCTATGGTAGAATTAATTGTGAGTCTGTGATTGATTACTTTTTATTTACCAAAAAAAAAGAGAAAAAAATAAATTTTGTTTATTTCAATTGTTAAAATGTTCAGGGAGTGAAGATATTTTTGTTTTGTGAACATGCATAGCTACACCTTCGGGTAAATTCCGTTGTATATATTCGAGTAGAGTATCACAAGTAGATCCTGTCAAGTGTTTAAATTCAAATTCTCTAAAATAAGTTCGCATTTCGTATTGACGCAAGTGTTTACGATTTGAAAAACGAGATTTAAGTAAAGTCCAACGTTCTATAAATCTCTCTGGTTCTCTTACTTCATTTAAGTTTATTTCTAATTCGTTTGAGGCTTGTTGTACAAATGTTTTATAACTTTCCAACACTGAATCATCGTGTCCTCTTACTTGAACAATTACTTTTTTGTATAAATCATCGAGTTCTTGCGCTTGATTGCTGCTCAATGTTCGATTAATTTGACAATGATTTCGACTTGTGTTCGATATCAAACGAGTCAATAGAGCTAATGAATTCATCGCTTATTAATTATTAGCTAAAAAAATAACATTAAAATTCAAATTATTAAGAGTTTGTTTTTGTTTTGTTACTGCTGCTACTTGCAATTTTTCAATTTTTATTTAACTTGTAATGCGCTTAAAAGTGTCTTATTCTTAAAAAATTTAGATAAATAAGCACTTTTTAAATGAATCAAGAAACTTTTTTGTTGTTGCGTTTTTTCAAAATTAACTATTTGCGTGAAACGTCAATTTAGGTGATTTCTCACTAGATAAACCAAACTCGTATTCTTAAAATGAAGTAAATAACAATTAAACAAAAAAAGCCTACACAAAATTTTTAAATTATTTCCACAAGGATTTCTTCAATACCTCAGAGATCCCGAGCGAGTTTAAAGCGAGTATAAAAAGTTGGACCCTTCAAATTAAAAAAGATAAACTAAAGTCTCTATTTTAAAAGTTAAAATACTTGATCAATAAGCTTAGAAATTGGAGCTGAATCTAAAAAGAGGTTGTCTTCATTCATACTTTTGTTTAATAACTGGTTTATTAATTATTAATTTATAATCGATTAAGCGCCACTCAAGTGTCTGTCTGTTTAATTGAAAATCAGGCATCGTATCAAAAGTCGTTATCCTTATTGCACAACAAGAACAGCAAAATATTCAAACAATTTAATTTTAGTTTAAGGGGTTTCAAGTCAATTAAATAATTTATTATGGGAATTGAGTAGAGCCAAATAAAAAAAAGAAGGAATCTATGATTTTCTAAACATGAGAATTTATTTTTTCCAAAAAAGAAATTTATTAATGTTTGACATTACCAAAAAAGAAAAAGTTTGACATATTTTGTTCTTTAGAGATTTTTTAGTTTTGTTTAAAGACACTTGCAAACGAGAACCTATTTAATTTAAAGCAACTTTTGTTTATTTTATTCAAATTCAAAATTTTTATGTTTTTGATTTTAGATTTATTGAGCTAAGTAAAAAAAAGATAAAATTATGAATAGCCTAAGTCACTTTTGTGTATTAATTTTGGTTAGTTTTTTGATAGTGAGAATTCAAACAGCGCCGTTTGTAAATGATCCATTATCATCAGATGTCGAATTCGAGTTTGAGTTAGATAACGAAGCCCAACAGTACGATGACTTGGCTGTTTCAAAACATATATGCATGAATTTATTCAACTCAGACAGTTGGTCTACATTGAAACATTCAGTTAAACAAGCATGTGTTTTCTTATTAAATCAAGAATCAAATAATAATAAAAATAGATTAAATGAAAGACAAAGAAGATTTTTTGCATTACAAGTGGGAAAAAATATGCCTCACCCGAACGCCGATACATCAAATAAAGGTTTTAAATATGGCAAATAGACAAATTTCGTTGCTGTTGTTGTTTTTGTTGTTGTTTAGGAAGTGAAATGAACTCTTAGCACCAACTTAATTTTTGTTTTTAAGATAAATAAAAAATTTGTGTTCATTTTAAAATTAACTTGTGGTAAAAAATTTTAATTTTTTTTGTGTTTAATTAAATTAATAAATCGTTTAAATTTTGTAGAAAAATGTATTCTCTCATTTAGTTTTATCAACATGTGTTAAGTAAAAGATTTTTTTCTTAAATTAATCAACTCATAGTTGGTTCAATGGAATCATACTAAAATATCAACCCTTAAGTAGCTAATGACAAAGTTTTTGTATCAAATTCTTGTTTAAAATTTTTATTAAACATCTTAAAAAATTTTCGTCTATTACTTTTCAAATATAATGTTGTTTTTGGGATTGATATCAATTTATAAATGAAATGCGAGTAAAGGCCAATGTAGCATGAATTCGAATCGGTCAAAAATTGTTTGTTTTAGGAAATAAATATCTCCGACAAGAGATATTTTTGGATATGAGATATGGGTATTAAAATGTAGGAAATTAAATTTAGAAACTTATTATCGAGGTACTTTTTTGAAAAAAAAATTTATTTTTCTAAAACAATGCGAAAACAAAAATCCTCACTCAGTTTATAACGATAAGAAAATGAAATTTTTTGTTTTTCGCATTTTTTTAGAAAAATAAAATTTTTTTTCAAAAAAGTGCCTCGATAATAAGTTTCTAAATTTAATTTCGTAAATTGAAAATTTGTTTCAAAAAATCAACAGATTGAATTTAGCAGTTCAAGTTTCTAATCTCGAATTAATGGTTATACAATACAATGGGGTAGACCTAAAAATGGTTCTTTACCATCAGCCATAAAAAAACTCGAATCTAGTTAAACCCAAAAAGGTCCAAAGCCGTCTAGATCGAATCCAATTGAATTGAAACCAAGTCAAACTTTATTCCAATCCAATCAGGGACTAAAAGTTTATAGCACACAAGAAATTGACATGACAGACTATTCAGAACCTTTTCAAGCTGACTCTTGTGTTGTAAAAGCTCTTGGAGTCACTATTGAGTTCTCAGACCTTGCTACTCTAACCTCTAGTGAACGAATAAAATGATCAAATTGTTAGTTTTTATCTCAGGTTGTTGGGTCATACATCGAAAACCCAAGCAGATAGCGGCAAGAAGAACTTACTAGTAGTTCGTAGCTAAAACTACACTTGGCAAAAATTTTTTTTTTTTCGATTACTTTTGTGTGTAAGACGCCAAAAACCTCAAGTTTCTGCTTAAAATCTAATAATAGATACTTAAACAATTTGATGTGTAATTTTAAATTCTGAAGTCTAAATTTCCCATTTTCATTTAAGGAATGGTCAAATTTAATTTTTAAATTCTTTAAACAAAAAGGAACTTTGTTTTGCAATTATTGAAATTCTTTGATTTTAGGTCGATTCATTCATTTTATGAGATTTAAAAACACCTAACTTTGTTCATACCGTTAATTTGATTGTATTTCAAGAAGTTTCTGGAACTCGTTGTTTGTGATTTAAAGGTTTATTCTGTTTAAGTTTCCTAAAAGTTTAATCCCTTTTAATTTTCGAGCGGAAAAGATTTAAACAAAAAAAAATATATCCCCAGAAGTGAAATTTGTATCAAAACAAAAATTGACTTGAAATTTTGTATCTTTTAAATTATTTCGGAAGAGATACCATTTTCAAGATGATTCCAATGTAAAATTTAGGGTTTAATTTGAAAAATTTTCAAAAGCTATTGCAAAACAAAGGTCTCAAATTTTTTGTTAAAAAACATAGGTAACATAGAAACCCATAAAACTGACCAAAGTATAAAATTATCAACTTTTAGCCTTAACCATTGAATTCAAAATACTTTTTACTACCAAATAAATTTTTTAATAACTGACAAAATTTTTTGTAATTTAGGCGTTTAACAAAAATCTTCAGTTGAAAAAAATGTAACAAAAAAAAATAATTGCCACTTCTTGTACTAGGCGAGTCATATGGCGCTGCGACTTAAAAGAACCAGAGAGATAGGTGTGTAGTTCAAGGGAAACCGGAGTACGAACTAAACTCTGAAAAATAACTTAATATGGAATTGTTAACGGCTGGCTTTGTGAATTGTTTAGACAAAATTACAAATTGTTCAAAAAATAATTACATTCTAGCCTTTAATCTTCTTTCTGATCATATTTATGAGTTGAAATTATATAAAAATGTGGTACAACTATTGTATCACCTGATGCCTTTTTTTAAATTCTGATAAACCTAATGACTTTGGAATTATTTGGAAAAAATCCTTTTCTAATTAGTACATGCATTTGCATTACATAAAAATGCTTAAAAAGCTTTACTTTTAATCTGGTTTTGGTTAAGTTTGTTTTGATATTTATTTATTTTTTTTCTATTCATGTACAAATCAACTTTACTATTTAATGCGGATTTTTCTTAAACGATTCTACTTCCGCTTAAAAGGAAATTACCTTCAGGTGATACAAAGGTTGTATCACATTTTCATAAAATCTTGACTCAAAATATTATCTGTAAGAAAAATTAACACTTTTTTAAAATTTTTTTTTGTTCAAATTGTTTTTTTGTTCAAAAATTCACAAAGCCTTAACGGCTTGATGATAAATTAATGTTGGGAATTACTTTGATTCGATTCTGGATTTGAGTTTGATAGAATCTTGATTCAACAGAATTCGATCTCTTGAAGAAAATTGATTTTTATCTTGATGTTTAAAATGTTAAGATTCTAAAATGCGAATATTCAAGGAATATTCGGACAAGAGTTATTCAAATGATTTCAATTATTAATAAAGCTTAATTAAGATTTACTTTTCTGAACTTTACAGCCATAGTGTTTCTGTAATTTAGTTGAATTCGATGTCAGTTTATTTACAAATAATCGAATTATTCAAAGTCTACATAATTTCGAATTATTTAATTGAAGCACAATAATGGATCTAATCTATTTAGTAATCCATTGAACGAATATAATCGATTTTAAATGGTAGAATGTAAGTACATTTCTTTGATTTTCCGTTCATGTCAAAAATCAAAAAATGATAATGATCTGTTAATGGTAAATTCAAATTAGGGAAGTGAACTTTAATTTTTAATTTAAGTTTAATCTCAATTACATTATTAAGTTTCTTGTATTACTCCCCTACTACTTCTCAATGTCCTGACCTGGTTGTCCGATGTCCGTACTGATCTGGTTGAATCAAGCATTTTTATTTTCCCACCTTTATCCTGGACTTGTTAAGGAAATTAAAAGGTTCTCAGTTCGATCAAAGACTAGTGTCAAAAGCTCATAAGAGCCGATCGAACCCGTTTATTTAATTAAATAGAAAATTATAAGTAAAGTTAATATTGCGATTTTGTACTTAAGTACTATCTTCAGATGCATACACACCATAATTTTGCTGACACATACATGTCGATAATTTTGCATGAGCTAGGGAAGCAGTGTTGCGCTTACCCAACACCAAGGACTCCATTGAATATTTTTAAAATCTTGGTGCTCATCATTTATCAAGAGAAGAATGGCTAAAGAACAATACAAACATTGCTAAAGAACTTTTCTCGTCAGACGATGGTCAATTTATTATTGTTTGTGATGGGACATATTGCGAAGTCCAAAGAAGTTCCAACTATACTTTTCAAAGAAACACCTTTAGTTCTCATAAAAAGTATAACTTAGTTAAGCCTTTCGTCGTAACAGCCACAAATGGGTATATGATTGACATATTTGGTCTTCATAAAGCAAATAAAAATGATGCATCAATTTTGGAGGATCTTTTGGAAGAAGATCAGAGGTTAATTAAATTCCTCAGACCGAAAAATATTTTAATTTTAGATCGTGGTTTTATGGATATAATCGATGATTTGATTACCAAATATGATTTTCAGCCTAAAATTCCAGCATCATTAGAAAAAAGTGAAAAACAGCTAACATTATTACAAGCGAATGAATCACGATTAGTCACAAAATGTAGAGGGGGAGTCGAAGTTGTAAATTCTTTTTTAAAAAAAACATTTCGATCTTTAGAAAGTGTAAGTAACTGTGAATTAGACCATACACTGGATGATTATCGTATAGCCGCTGCACTCGTCAATAAATTTTCCAAACGACTTTACTCAGATAAAGACAACATTAAAATCGCTCGTAAAATGAAAAATAGAATAACCGTTACTAATCGATTATCAATTTTAATAAAAGAGAACAGTTTGCACAAAAAAAGTCTCTTTAAAAAGTTAGAATATTCGGATATCGACGATTTCCCGAATCTTACTATCGATTTATTGATAACTGATTTTAAATTTGAAACATATCAAATAAATCAGGCAAAATCATATTTGGGTCAACATTTTGCCACAAATGGTAAAAATGAGATATTTGTTTATTTTGACGTGTATTTAGACAAAGAAAAACTACTCTATGCGCAAATAAGATCAAGATTTAAAAATGCAATCAAATATAGAACTTATGTAAACTATGAGCCAAAAGTTGATAAAATTGACGCAATTATCGGTTGGTATTGTACATGTATGAATGGAAATCGTACAGTTGGATGCTGTTCTCATATGTCCAGCTTAGTGCTTTACTTCTCATGTTTAAAGTATGAAGATGAAATAGTTTGGCCAGCTGAATATCTCCAAAAATTTTTCGATTCTGAAAGTGAAAAAGAAGAAGAAAACTCTCACACGCTTAATTTTCAAAGTCAGGAAAAGAAGGTTAAATCCCAAAGCCAAAAAACGTATCAATCTTTAATTTCAGTTCATTATAAAGAGATCTATCGAACTAAAGTTTAGAAGAACCAAAGAAAAATAAGCCCGAAGAAAAAAGCCAAATTGATTGTACTAATAGTTTATGTGATGACGAAATTTGCTTTACTCTTTTCAAATCAAGGTTTCCATAATGGGGAGTTGTTATTGATGGTAACAAAATTTTTCTTAAAAATACATGTTCATTTGACTACTTTCTTTATGTTTTTTGGGTATCATCGAGTCTCTCAGAGAATTTCTTAAAAGTTTTAGAAAAAAGTCATGTAAAGGATTTGTCAGTGCTTATTCAAACAATTATTCAACTCATAAATAATCAATGTTGGAACGATGCAAAAAAAGTATGGTTGATTGATATATGTAGATTGAAGCCGATTTTAAAAGATTCTATCAGTCAAATCGATTGTTTTGGTGCTGTTTATCAATTTTTTGGAAAATATTTAAAGGAATTTCAACGTTATGACCAAAGTGGCTGCCCGAAAGATGGATGTCGAGAAAACTTTATAAAAAATTCTGTCTTCATAGAATTAGAGAAGGTGAAATCGGTATCTTTTTTAAATATCTAATTTAAATATGAAGAAAAAGTATGTCAGTATTGTAAGACAGTGTCTAAAAATGAAACTCGATTCAGAAGTATTACTCCATTTCTATTGGTCGACACCAGCTTTAAAGAAAGCTTTAAATTGGAAGATATTCCTTTGCAACTAAAAATTCAAGGAAAATCCTATAAATTCCTGTGCTGCAATTTTCGTAATAGTCAAATTCACTTCAAAGCCATATTCTATGTTTGTAATCGCTTTTTTGAAATTGACGATTTGGATACCGAAACAGTTGTTGAAAAGAGCTCAGTAAATAACATTGACTCATGTTTTTATTATTTACTTTAAAGTTTGTTTGAAATAAATTGTTTTTCATTCTTATATTTTTTTGTAACAAACAATCCTAGATAAATAAAAAGTTCATTGACTTCGATTGGTTTTGAACGTTTAGTTAGGTTGATCGAAAAAAAGCATAACCCGGCACACAACGGTACTTGTTAAGGAAAAAATTCTCTTTCTAGTAAGAAGTAAAGCTCATATAATTTACATTTTAAACCAATTCAAACAGCCTAACAAAATACATAAAGCATCAATTAGGGTTAATTGAAATCGTACCAGAATTAAGTTTCGTATCATTTGCGTTCCAAAATAAAAAAAAACAGCTTTGCTAACTGCTTCTTCAACTTCGCTTGAGTAATTAACACATTTTCTTGACTAACGCTCATAGTAATCAAGTTTTGTTTTAACAATCTGTCCTTGATTTCTAAAATTTATACCAGAAAGAGCTTCTCTTACTTCATTCAGTGATCTTAACAGTTTGTAATTTTTAGCAAATTTTACTTTAGATAATCATGTGATCAAAAGAAAAACTTTGTGATCAACGAAAAAAAAATAAGATCACTTTTAAAATTTGCTGATCACATAATTTCAGGTTACGAAAGTTGTGAAACTATGTTCACATAATTACCTAGACCTGAAAAATTTTATTGGTCAATAATTTACATTAACGATTATCAAATGAAAAAACAAATTATCTTGGATAAAACGATGATTTTTAAATAGAAACGATTTTGTAAAAATTTTAGAACGGTTAAAAGATTTTCTCTGTAATCCTAAACAACGTTTAATTTTTGATGATTTTAAATCTTAATGGAAAGATGTGATGAGTGGAGTTTCTCATTGGCCTGTCTTAGGTTCCTTGCTCTTTATAATTTTTATAAATGACATAACAAGTGAGCTCACGATGATTTGTAAGCTTTTCAGAAACAAATTTTTGCAGCAAGAAATTCCAAAGATCAATAAATCATAAACAAGATAGTCGAATGGGCAACCGACTGGAAGTTGAAGTTTAACTAAATGTAAAGTCATGAATCTTTCCATTCAACAGAACCATCTTTATTCATTAAAGTTGGAGACCAAGTTCACATCGTTTAAAATTCTAGTTTGAAAATGATTCTTTGGGTGATATTACAGGATAACTAAATTAAACACAAATTTTTAACTCAAAAATAAGATACAAAGGTCGTTCGTTCTATTTAATTTCCTTAATATTTAAGTGTGATAGTGAGAAAAGTATATAGTAATATGAATGATGACGAGAGATTAACGTTACATGATCATATGAATCGATGCCAAATGTATATATGCAGTAGCTAATTAGATTGGATATTAGCTGCAGATTTCAAAATAACAATTCAAGTTTCTAATCTCGAATTAATAGTTATATATAACTATTAATTCGAGACTTTACTTTTTCTATTAATTTGCATTACTTTGAAAAAGATAACCTGGATGAACCAGCAGTTAATTTTTCGTAAAAAGGTGGCCTCAAAATCTCCTTCGGACTGCAGCTCTTCAGTGTCCACTTGTCTGGCTATCATCTTCGAGATGCTCGTTTTGCTTAAAACTGATGTTTTTGCAAACAAACATTGCAATCAATTTGGATACAAAAAGAAGCTTTCTGAATGCTTTATCACTCTGGACGCAACTAAAGCGTTTGACAAACTTTTCGTGCTGGACCTAGACCTTGGTGCAGGGATTGGTGATACAAACTAAGAGCCTGATTTTAAAAAGAACAGTGTACAAATACCACAATTATCATGCATTCTAGAATCCGTTTGAAGTCGACCAGAGACTATTAGACATTTAGTGAGTTAGCAGTGAAGAGAAAACGACGAAGAAGTTGGTGACAAAGATTAGTAGATTTTGAAAGGAGTAGAGTCAAGAAAAAGTTAAAACATGGTCTGAAGGGGCTCTGTAACCTGGGGGTTTTAGAGTCAAAGAGGGGTAACTGTGTCAAGCTTAGAAAAAAGTCTGCTACAATTTGATCGATCAGGGTAGTTAAAACCGGGTCGACGGCCAATCCAAATAACTCCCACATGTAGCTACTCCCCTGGGTTCCATCCATCCATCTGACATAATGTCTAATAGTCTCTAGTCGATTTCAGACGGATTCTAAAATGCATGGATTTTGATTGCAAAACGTTCAAAAAGACAAAAAGTGGAGGAACTCTCCCTCCTTTAGAAATGATATTATGTCCAGTAGATCTTTTAGAGTATCAGCTGAGAAATCAGTCTCTCATTGACGATACCTCATTTTTTGTTAACAATTCTTTCAATTTCATATGACGTAAAAGCTCGAGTTATAGGACATGTCGTAAATAAGGGATATCCTTTACGACATGTATTTTTACATTGAAAAAGATGGGAGTTTTTATCTGAGTTCGCTATTTGAGCTTTTCCGTTAATTTTTAATTCATCAATAAAATAGTCATACCAAACTGCAGAAAAGTTTTTATTTCATTTTGTTATTTAAATTCAAAAAGAGTTGGTAAATTTCAAATATACACAAGACTTTCACAAAGTTGATCTACCTTTTCCCACATAAAATTGAGTATTCGCTAATACTAGTTGAAACTATTTTTTAATAAGCACTTGGTAAATGGAGAAATTAATTTTAAATTTATTATCTCTTTTTAAAAAAATGACTCAACAAACAGAGCTTATCTTATTTATTAAGACAAACTCTAAGATCGTTAACTCTGTGTAATTAAAATACTTTTAGTTTGGCTTTTAATTTATTATTATACAACTGACCATATTCTTCTAAGTTATCTATTTCCAATATTATAATAATGGCGATTGTGGGATTTTTTTTTTCATTTTGAATAAATAAATAAACAAATTCAGTATTGTAATCAAGTTAATTTAGATAAATCTTAAAAGAATAATTACATTAAAATTCTATGATCTTGAAAACGAGCTTTCTTTCTCTTTCTCGTTCTCTGTTTCAAAATAATTTTCCTCCTTCCGAAAATAAATCAATTCGCTAATGAATTATATAATAACGAATTAATAAAGAATATTAATGATTATTCGAAAATAAAAACTCAATACACTTGACTATAATCATATTTTGGTTCGATCGATCGGTTAATCGATCTAGTCTCATTTACACTTTTTGAATTGATTAGCTCAATTTGTGACCATTGTGTTTTTCACATTTAAATAAATTTGAATATTTAATTTAGTTGTTTGTATCTTTGATTTAGAGAAAAGGAAATTTTATGCAAATTTCTCTATCTCTCTTTTTGTCTTTTGTTTTTTTAGCCTGGAAAATCCAACTTGCTGTCTGCATGCTTTTTTTTTTGCCAGTCAGTAAGTGTACAGGATTTAGCTGACATAATCCCAAATGATTTCCAAATGTGAATTATTATGCATATACCCTTGTTGGTTCTATGGGTGCGTGTATGAGTGAGCGAAAAACAATGTAATGTCGAATATAAATTTCTAAAAGAAGAATAAAAATCAAATTCATCAACAAAAACAGACATACAAAAGAACAAAATGAATAGATTAAGAAGAATTATTTTCTTCTTGTGTGCTTTTTTTAAGCGGAAAGATAAAATCAGTTATATTATGATTATTAATATGGATTTTCATTTGTTAAGTTTTTTTTTGGCTTTGAGTACTCAGAAATCAATCAATCAACTTATTTCAATAACTTTATATTTTTTATTCCTTTTTTTTTCTTATTTTGTTTTTGTTTGTTTGCTTGAATCTACAAAAAATAGATAATTTCCGACATTTTTTTTTCTTCCTCTTGTTCTTTATTTCTAGTAAAAAGATCTCATGAATATTGAGCTCGTTAATCCATTTGGGACCCTCTCTCTCTCTCACACACTCTTTAATTCTTTTTCGCTCTAAAAGTAGGTCTAAATAATTTCTTATCTATTTTATTTGATTTTTATGATCATAAACATGATTTAGAACATAGTGATTTTTTTTGTTCATTATTCGATGTTTAATCTATGCATGCATGGAAATTAATTTAATTTCCCTTTTTTTATATTAGAAACATGACGTTTTTTTGAATGTACAAAATCTATTGCCCTTACGACGAAAAAAAAATAACAGGAACAAAACGTCCGGACTAATCTGGCTATCGTCTCTTAAATTTATTGGAATCATTTGTTTCATTTACATTTATACTCAAATTAAATTAATTTTTGTTTAAAATTCATCAAAAAATGTCACTTTAGAAAAATGGGACTTTTCTAATTAGACAAGTAAATTCCGAGCCTCGGTTTAAAATATGAATTGTGAGAAATTTTTCAGTTTAATCTGTTCTTTTATGAAAAAAAATTCACTTAAAAAATATCTTTAAGTTGTTAGAGTGTCAAATCATGCTATGGTCTGTGTCACAAGTTTTAAAACTTATCAGACAAGTCAAGAGATGGTCAAAAAGTTGATCAATAGGACAAAGAAAAAAAAATGAGCCGTCAAGGAAGGTAAAACGAAAAAGAGAATCATTTGAAAAAATTAAATGTCAAAATATTCCAAATCAAATTTATATTTTCAATAAGAAAATTTTATTTTTTTAATTATTTTTGTTCAGGGACATGTGTTTTAGTACATATACAAATATCCTTGATTCATTATATAGATGAGTGAATTTAATTAAGATACAGTCCATTATTTAGGTTAAATTAAATTTGAGATTGTTTAGAATAAGATTAAACGATGATGAACTTGAATATCTTAAACTTGTTTTAGTTTAGTTTTGTTTAGTTGGCATGTTAGCCATCATCTACAATATTTAGTTTCTCTCTTTTGTTAGTTAGTTAGTTAGCAATGATAAAAAAAAATAAAATACGATTAATATTCTAATTCGATCCAGCTAAGATTTATTTTTTTATGAAAAAATAATTAAGGTCTCATCGGATTTTGGAGTTTTTATAGTTGAGATTATGATAATTGAAAAAATAAAATATTTTATTTTTAACTTAAATCAATTGACATTCTTGGAAACAAATCTACTAAACCCAAAGGTTATCAAATGGGATTACGTGATTGCAAACTAAAAAATCATCATTTGTCATTTTGGTGTTGGTTGTAGATGTTGACTTTTGTTCAACTATCTTGTTAGTTAGAATGCGAATCAAACTCTACAACGAAAGAAATTAGAAAAAAAGAAAACTAGGCAAACATTTTTTTGTTCGGAATAATTTATGATTAATCGATAAATCTAGATTAATCTAAAAAAAATATAACAAGAACAAAAACAAAAAATATGAATTCATAATTAATATTTTCGTGTCGTTTCAAATGTTTCAAGACATAATTCATTTCTTTTTATTTATTTTTTTTCTTCTTCTTTCTATTTTAGTTTATAGTTTTCGAAAATATTTCCAAGTTTAAAAAAATAAAAAAAAAAAACTAGACAAGTCTATAAAAAAATTTACAACGACAACGACGAAACAGAAAATAAAAGATAAAAATTGAATGTCTCGTTATCGATTTATTGTCAAAATGAGAATAACATGTGATTTTATCTTTTATAATATTTTAGTCTAAAATTGAGCTTCAATGGAGCGCTTTTTTTTTAGTTTTTTTTTTCTGTTGCTATTTTGGTTAGCGCTTCAAATATTCAACTTTTGACAAATACACAGTCATAAATAGACGGAGAGAGAGAGAGAGGGAGGGACAAAATCTATATTTTTTTAAAGTTCATTCATTTTCACAAAACATGTTAAAAGTAAATTAAAATTTTAATTTTTTTTATTATTTTCAAAATTCTAATTTGACACGAAAAATTTAATCCTTGAGGTTAAGTATATATCATAAATTTTTTTATGAGAGGACATGATTTTTGAGTGAGTATAGATAGATAAATTCTTAAAAGTTTTATGGACACTAAAAAAACGAAAAAAATTATTTTTATGTTATTTAAATAATGCCACTGTACCAAGAGAAGTTAATAAATTTACATTTTATCGAATCAAAAGCTGTGTTGTATCAAGTATCATTCTCATCTAGTTTAATTAAAACCACTAATTAAAATTAGTAAGGTTAAATTATGTAACTATAAGGGATTTTTTATTTCATTTTGTGTTGTTTAATTTCCATTGGGTTTTTAACTTTATTTTTGTTTTTTGAAGCCAAGGTAGTATATTGTTTATTAATTGAAAGGGAAGTTGAGAATTTTTTGTTGTTGAAGTGAGTCAATGTTTGATTGATCATTTTTTAAGTTAAATATTAAAATATTTTAAAAATTTAATGGGAGTAATAATGAGTGCTTAACCTCTGGTGAAAAACATACAACAAAAAAGTATTTTAATTGAAAGACTTTAAGTAAGAAATTTCTTAAGGTGTTTTGATATTTTTAAAAAAATATTTAATTTTTTGTTATTGCTAAAAGGTAACTTGAATTACTCGAAATGAAAAGAAACGAAAAAAAAATTTTTTTTTTATTTTAAAAGTTGAAAATATTTAAAGTAGCGTTCTCTTTTTCGTAAGCATTGAATAAGTCAATCTTATCAAGTAATCCCTAATCAAGTCGTTTTCTTAGACTTTAAAGCTACGCAGATTCAGTTTTATAGTTTAAGGTTTGTATTAATACAAATGTGTATTTCCTAGAGTTATTGATTTTTTTTTCTTATTTAAAAAAAAGCCTTTAAGCCAGTTAGGATATCTTTTTATTTTTTGTGTGTTTGTATCGGCGAGCTATTTAACTTAACTTAAAAATAGAAAAATCTAAAACTTAACCTCCTCAAGTATTTAATATCCATTCATGAAACTTAAAAACAAATCAATCGTTATTTAGTTTTTTAAAAAGGTATCTTCAAATCAGACAAATTTAACTTGCACATTTAGAATATTAAAAAATAAAAAACATTCCATTAACTTGATTGTTCTATTTTTTTTTTTCATTTTCATTTTAGTAATGTTAAAAAATCAGAGTTATTTTTTTTTTCTCGTTTTTTTTTCTTGATTCAGTTCATTTAATTTATTTTCTTTTTAAACACGGGAAGGGGGCTAAACTGTTAACTTTGAAAACATAAACCCAATAGTCTACTCTCATTCTCTTCAAAAAATACAGTCTGCAACAACAACAACAACAACAAAATAACTAAAACTAATAATAATTAAATTAAAAGTTTATAATTAATAACATAAAAAAATTTATGTTTGCTCAACAAAACAACAACAACAACAACAACACAACTAAATACTAAAAAGCTAAAGAAAAAAATATTATTACCCCTTCCAACTATACACGAATTTAATTTCAAAATGGAATCTATCTCTTTCTCTCATTTTATGTTTTGTTTTGCTTTAATCTTGATATTTTTTTTAAAAACAAGAACGACGCTCCCTCTCTCCCTTTCAAAAATAATTTCAATAAAAAAATTTTCGATTTTAGATTTAATTTTCATAAATAGATGATTTGGTCGCAATGTCAAATTTAAATTCACCAGTAAATGAAGCTAAATCACCACAAAATCATCCAACTGTAAGTATTTAAAAAACAAATTTAAAATATCTTAGAAATTGAAGCAAAAATATTCTATAAATTACAAATATTTAGGTTATCAATCGGCTAGCATACACTCTTACCTAAACTAACATGTGTGGGTCTATTCGACTCGTTCTCTTAAGCAATTATTCATCATTCATTTCTAATCAATCATTTTTTAAATTCTTTTATTATCCCATCATCTCATCTTCTCTTAGTCTAACTCTTACTATTATTTGTTTCATTTTCGTTTTGGTATTAAAATGAGTAAATTACTCGATATATGCTCAATGGTAGTTGCCTTTTATCGCTTTTAAAACAAATATTTTTATTTTTTTTCTAATAGAATGAAACAAATGCGAGTTTTTTACGTGCAGCCAGAGCTGGTAACTTGGAAAAAGTATTGGAATATTTAAAAGAAAGCATTGATATAAACGTCAGTAATTCTGTAAGTCATTTCTCTTCTTTTTTTTTGTTCAAAGACAAACAAAATGAAATTTTTTGTTGTTGTTAACTAGAATGGACTCAATGCATTACATTTGGCAAGTAAAGAAGGACACGTACACGTAGTCGAAGAACTTTTAAAACAAAATGCTGATGTTAATGCAGCAACTAAAAAAGGAAATACAGCCCTACACATTGCTAGTTTAGCTGGTCAACAAGCAGTCGTTGAATTATTAGTTCAAAATGGTGCTAATGTTGATTGTCGATCTCAAAATGGCTTTACACCTTTGTACATGGCTGCTCAAGAAAATCATTTAGAAGTAGTTCGATATTTGCTTGCGAATAACGCTAATCAAAGTCTTGCTACTGAAGATGGCTTTACTCCATTGGCCGTTGCTCTTCAACAAGGACACGAAAAAGTCGTCGCTCTTTTATTAGAAAACGATTCAAGAGGAAAAATACGTTTGCCTGCGTTGCATATCGCAGCCAAAAAGAATGATGTTAAAGCTGCTGCTTTATTATTAAACAATGACCCAAATATGGATCTTTCACCAGAGGTATTTTCTAATCCCATTTTTTTATAACCCATTCGAGCTCTAAATTAAATCCATCGAATATCAAAATCGATGTCTTTAATTTAAACATAAACAGAGATAATTTAATTTAATAATTCTAATAGGCAAGAATGGTTAATTGTACTACTAAAGTAAGTCATTTGATATAAAATCTCTGTTGTGTTCTTGTCATATTCCTCCTCTCTGTGTTTTGATATATTTTTATAAATTTATTTATTTTTTTAATTGCTTGTTTTTGTTCATGTTGTGTGTGTTTGTTTTGATTTTTAGGCAGGAAAAGTTGGTGTTTATTTTTTATTTATTTTTGTTGGGTATTCAACCCCTTGAGTCGAGACTTTGACCTAATTTTTTTTTCCTTAATTAAAGAGCGGTTTCACTCCATTACACATAGCAGCTCATTATGGAAATGCTGAAATAGCAAAATTTTTAATAACAAAAGGCGCCAACGTCAATTATGAAGCAAGAGTATGTTTATTTTAAAATTAAATTTAAAAAAAAAATTTGTATGTATATCTCTCTGTTTTCTAGCAAAACATAACGCCTTTGCATGTGGCAACCAAATGGGGTAAAGTAAACAGTGTAAATTTATTATTGGACAATGGAGCAAAAATAGACGTTAAAACAAGAGATGGCCTAACACCGTTACATTGCGCAGCTCGATCAGGTCATGATCAAGTAGTTGAACTTTTAATAGCTCGAAGTGCACCCATAAATGCTAAAACTAAAAATGGCCTTACTGCATTGCACATGGCAGCACAAGGCGATCACGTCGAAGCAGCCAGAATTTTACTTTATCATTCACCAAAATTAGTCGATCAAACAACTTGTGATTTTTTAACCGCTTTACATGTTGCTGCTCACTGTGGACACGTTAAAATAGCAAAATTATTAATCGATCACAAAGCTGATGTTAATTCACGTGCTTTAAATGGTTTTACACCTTTACACATTGCCTGTAAAAAAAATCGAATTAAAGTTATCGAATTATTAATTAAACACGGTGCATCTAAAGAGGCAACTACTGAATCGGGTCTAACTCCTTTGCATGTAGCTTCGTTTATGGGTTGTATGAATGTTGTTGTGTTTTTGATTCAACACGGCGCACAACCAAATGTGCCGACTATTCGAGGCGAGACACCACTACATCTAGCAGCAAGAGCTAATCAAACTGATATTGTCAGAATATTGCTAAGACATGGTGCATCTGTAGACGCCAAAGCAAAAGAACAACAAACACCATTACACATTGCTACGCGTTTAGGTAACACGGATATAATCGCGTTGTTGCTTAGACACGGTGCATTTGTAGACGCAGCTACATCTGACGGATATACTCCATTGCACATTGCAAGCAAAGAAGGTCAAGAAGAAGTAGCGAGTATTTTATTCGAAAATGGTGCGTCTTTAAACGTAACAACAAAAAAAGGATTTACTCCTTTGCACATTGCTTCTAAATATGGAAATATTAAAGTTGCTAGTTTACTTTTACAAAGAGATGCTCAACCAGATATACAAGGTAAAAATGGTCTAACACCATTACATGTAGCAACACATTATAATAGACCAAGTGTAGCACATTTACTATTGCAACACAATGCAAGTCCTCATATAGTGGCTAAAAATGGTTATTCAGCATTACATATTGCTGCAAAAAAAAATCAAATGGACATTGCTACAACTCTTTTGGAATACAACGCAAAAACAAATTGCGAGTCAAATGCGGGCTTTACACCGCTTCATTTGGCTTGTCAAGAAGGACATTTAGACATGGCTTGTTTATTATTGGATCATCAAGCTGAACCAGGCGCTTCTTCTAAAAATGGTCTAACACCATTGCATTTATGTGCTCAAGAGGATAAAGTAAATTGCGCTGCTGTCCTTGTTAAAATGGGTGCTTCCATTGATCCACAAACAAAAGCTGGTTACACTCCATTACATGTGGCGTGTCATTTTGGTCAAATAAATATGGTTAAATTTTTATTAAGTCATATGGCTGATGTCAACATAATCACAAAGGTATTCTTCTTTCCATTAATTAAAAAAAAATTTTTATTTCAAATTTTTGTTTAAAAAAAATAATAATTCTAAATTTAATAGAAAGTAAGATCTATTATCTGTGTTTGTGGATGTGTTGTGTGTCTGTCTATATGTGTCAAATTGTCTTGCTTTAAAAAACCTTTTTTGCCCTATGCTTGCTTGCTTTCTTGCTTTTTCTAAATTTATTCGAACATCATAAAGTTGTTAATAACACAATCGAGTATCAGTGTTTGTGTGTGTGTTTTAGCAATTAACTAAGCGAATATCAATTTTCATCTTGAGGAGCGAGAGAAAAAAAAATAAGAAGAAAGATTTCAATTAAAATTATTAAATATTTATGAATATTCAAGAATTTGAATTTTGTTTATAAACAAGATATAAATATCTTTTCTTATCTTGTTTCTTTAACTTTAGGCTTAGTTTTAAGATAAATTTGAGTCTTCGAGACGCGTATTGTTGTTTGCGGTCATTAATTAGGATCTGACGCAATTTTAGATTTCTATATTAATCTTTATTCATGACTCTCTCTCTCGTTCACTTAAACGACATAAATCTCTTCTAAGTACGGATTCTTTCATTTATTTTATTTCTCACGCAAAGACCACTCATAAGCTAGATATAGACGATTTTTTGTTGTTATGTTTAGATTTGCGTGTTTGATTAGATTTAATTTTTATTTGATTTTAATTTATTGTTTTTTTTTCTTTTTCAGCACGGATTCACTTCGTTGCATTGTGCAGCTCAACAAGGCCACGTCCTAATCGTTAAATTATTATTAGAACACGGCGCTTCGCCTGATATTACAAATAACGTAAATTTGTCTTTTATTTTGTCTTGATGTTTTAAATGATTGTGAATTTTTTTTTAAATTTATTTTAGAATGGTCAAACACCTTTGGCTATAGCTCAACGTTTAGGCTACATATCAGTTATTGAAGAACTTCGTCAAGTGACACAAACAACTCTAGTATCAACTACTATTAAGACAACAGAAGAAAAATACAAAGTACAAACACCAGAAACTATGCAAGAAACTTTTATGTCTGACTCTGAAGATGAAATGGGTAAATTATTTTATTTGAATCGAAAAAACTAAAACAACGAAACGAAACAAACGATAAAATGAAAAATTAATCAAATCGTAATGATTCATTTCCAAAATACACAAAATTAATTAGTTTGCTAAGAGAAAATATTACTAAACAAATAAAACACACAGACTATTTTTTCTCTATATTTGAGATGGATAAGATAAGAATTAATTATACTACTTCAAGTTATTTATCGTTAAACAAATTTATTTCGTTTCGTTCATTTCCTATAAAGAAACCCTCAGTCTAACTTTTTGAAATAAAAATAGAAAAAAAAAATCTTTTTTTCAAGTCATCAGCATTTGTCATTATTTGTTATTAACTGTCTTTTTTTTTTCTTAAAAGGAGATGATGCTATGTTTGGTGACGCAGAGCATTACAAGTATTTAACTAACGAAGCCGATTTGAATAACGCAGCTGACGATTCAATCGCTCTCACGCCCAAAACACCAAAACGAGACGATTCAAAGCTACTACAAAGCCCTCAAACGCCCAGTCTAAACACAGAATCTCCTCTTGTTCAAAACGAAGATCATTTAGCAAACGGACACGATTGCAATCAACCTGAAAGTCCTCTACAACCATCGCCGTCGTCGCCGCCACCACCACTACCGCCATCACACTCTACACAACAAAATAACAATCTACTATTAGGAACATCTTTAGGTAATATGTCAATGGCTGAATCAATGGATGGTAGCTTTTATGGAAATGGATATGCTAGTTCGAAAAATGTTCATCTTTTAAATGAAACAGATAATATTCCTGTTGAGGCAAAGCCTAAATCAACTGGGTAAGAATCTCATTTTTTTTTAAATTTAAATTTAACTCTCATCTCTATCGATTTGAAACAAGCGATTTAAGCCTGTTTTTACTCTATCTCCTTCATCATTTTAATATTTTCATTTTAAATTTTCTTCTTGTTCTTTAAATTAATTAACAGAAAATTACAATGGAAATAGTAAGTTTATCTTTCTTAATGTTGTTGTTGTTAACTGTAAATGTAAACATGTTACTTTGGGTCCTTGGGTCTTTACCATTTAAATGTTTAAACTTATTGTTTAATTTATGTCTAGCTTACACTTGAACTCATTTACAAATTTGACAACATCGTTTCATAAAAGTCTTGAGTTTAGTGTATTCTCAAGTCAAGCGGATAACTTGAACATATCCGGAGTACATTTTAATCAAAATGTCAAAGAGTAAGACACATTTGAGTTATGGATTGGAAAAAGATTTTTTTTTTATTAGTTAATATCCTTTTTATCGCTTTCTAACCTCTTTATTATGTGTTGCTCTAAGAGTTTCATATCTCTATGTTTAGCTGTGTGTTTGTGTGCTCATAATCATTCTCATCGATTAATTAATTTATTTTTTAATTTTGTTTAGCTTCTTGATAAGTTTTATGGTAGATGCAAGAGGTGGCGCTATGAAAGGCTGCCGTCACAGTGGTGTCCGAGTCATAATTCCACCAAAACGAGCGAGCATGCCAACTCGAATTACATGTCGTTTTGTACGAAAAGAAAAGCTAGCTGTGGCACCACCATTAAACGAAAGCGAATCATTAGCAGCAAGAGTTTTAGAAATGGGACCACATGGATGCAAATTTTTAGGACCTGTTGTCCTCGAGATTCCTCATTATGCCTCTCTTAGAGGTCGTGAACGAGAAATTGTTATTCTTAGAAGTGATGCTGGTGAGAAATGGTACGAACATCCAATAATTGCCAGCGAATCAGCAATCGAAGAAGCACTTGGTCAAACACTTGAATTATTATCATCATCACAAAATCACGAACCAGATGCCATTAGTCAACAACAAAATCAACAAGACGACAACATGTCACAAGTATCAACAAGCACTCGTTTGAGAATAACTCGAATAATAACAAACGATTTTCCAAAATACTTTGCTTTAGTATCCCGAGTGCGTCATGAAACTCACGCTGTTAGCGAAAGCGGTGGTGTAATAAGCTCAACAATTGTACCAAAAGCACAAGCTGTTTTCCCAGAAAAAGCTTTGCAAAAAAAGATAAAACTATCGTTACAAGCAATGCCTATTCCTTATGAACTTGTGAGTAAAATGTTTGGCAATCGAGTTGTTGTTTCGCCTATTGTTACTATCGAACCGAGACGAAGAAAATTTCATAAAGCTATTACTCTAACTATTCCATTGCCAAAATCACCATACAAAGGAATGATTAACAATTACGCTCACAACAACGATTCATATTCGTTAAGATTATTGTGTAGTATAACCGGTGGCTTAGCTCCGGCTCAATGGGAAGATATAACAGGACACACTCCATTGTCATACATTGACGAGTGTGTCTCGTTTACAACAACTGTTTCGGCAAGATTTTGGCTAATGGATTGTCAAAATGTTGCCGAAGCTACTAAAATGGCAACTGAGTTGTATCGTGAAGCAATCGCTGTGCCTTTTATGGCAAGATTTATAGTCTATGCAAAACGTCATGACATAAACGAGTCTAAATTAAGAGTCTATTGTATAACTGATGATAAAGAAGAAAAAACATTGGAACAAAGAGAAGGCTTTTTGACTGTGGCCAAGAGCAAAGAAGTCGAGGTATTGGACAATCGTGTTCAATGGTTAGAAATGGGTGGTAACATTGCTCCAGTAAGCGTTAACAAATCGAATTCTATTGGTGGTGCAAGTGAACAATTGAACATGACATTCATGTCGTTCTATGAGAATCGTTTGCCATTCACAATTCGAATTAAAGATTTAGACCAAAATCCGCCGAATGGTCGTTTGGTATTTTTAAAAGATTCAAAGAACACTTTGGCTAAGTTGGATGGCGCAAGTCGTTCACCACCAGTGTGCACATTAGATATTCAATTACCACCGTATAATCGTGAAAAAATCCAAAATGATGAACAAAAAAAGAGAACAACTTTAGAAAGAGGTCAATTTAATTTAAGAAATTTTTTAAATGATTCTTCGGCAACTCTTCTTAGTCAAGCATCGTCAACTCGTTTCAATAACAACAATAACGGTGTCGTTGACTTTAATCTTAGACTTTTGGCAAATGACTTGAGCAATTTAACCGATAACTTTGATTGGATCAATTTGGCTAAAGCTTTAAATTTAAATGAACAAGACATTGAAATCTTAAAGCATTCGTCATCGAATTCTCCTAATTTGTTGTCAGCTTCATTAGCCAATCAAACCCATGACATGTTGGTCTATTGGTCAAATAAATACACTCAAGATCAAACAGACTCTCAAACTCCTTACGGAAATGTTTTACTAAATGTTTTACGTCAATTGGCAGTTGATCAAGACATTATTGATCGTAATTCGTATTCGATTTCGAATTTACCTCAATCGTCAGAAAACATTTACTCGGTTGAAAAATCACTTCAAAACAAATTTAACATAAAAGATCAACAAGAAATGGATGAACGTTTAGACGATATTAAAAATTTAGTAAGTCATGAAGACAGAGACTTTACTAAAGAATCCGAATCGGCTGAGGTCAGTGAAAATGAAAATGAACAATATGCAGTCAAAAAATTACCAATGAGTAAGTTTTTGTTCTAACGAATTATTATTTTAAATTTGAAAAAAATTGTTTTTTCAAAGACGATCAAATAGAGTTATCAAATATATTAAATCAAATAGATCAACAAATGGAGCAATCAAATCACGACGACGAAAGCACTCAAATTGTAGGCGAGGAACATTTGACAAGAAATGAAAATGGCGATTATGTAACAAAGACCATTATTGACACTCAATATAGAGACGACAATTTACAAGGTAAATAAACCTCCTCTATTCAAATTTTAACAAAGAATCATATATCAAAAATATTTTTTATTTAAGATGTTAAACAAGTAGATTATAGAGACAAAAATGACGAGTCCTTAAACGAAGAAGGTAGAAATTAAAAAATTTAAAAAATATTAAATATTAGAATTTAATTATTTATCATCGTTTTGTGTTTTTTTTTATTTTTTTAAATTTATTTTTTGCAACGAAACTTCTTCTTTTTTTCGTTTTTCTTCTTTGTTTTTTTTTTTATTTTCGTTTAAAAAAAATCAAAATTAACAAAATCAAGAGCTTCGATTTCGAATTTTGTAGATTTAGGAAATTTTTTTTCTTCTTTATTTTTTTTTTTTTGTGCGCGTGTGAATTTTTTTGTTCGCCGGTTTTTCAACAAAACCCTAAACACTTAAAAACTAACAATTTCTTTAATCATTCTCTCTCTCTCTCTCTCTTACACACACTTTTTGTTTTAATTTAACAAAAATTTTGAATAAAACTAAAATTTTAATTAAATGTTTATGTTGTCTTGTTGTTGTTTTTGTTGTAGTAGTTATTCGTGACTAAATGTAAACGTAGTTTTTTTAAATGTCTAATCCGAAACTAAAATTAAAAACAAAAAAGCATGTATGCACTTGTTTTGAGACATTTTAATGAGAGACCACTAACACTTGTATTCGAACAAAATCTCATGAATTTAATTAAAAAGCTACAAAATCAAGTGATATGGACTATGCGAGTAAAATAAACGCTGAGTATGAGGCTATTAAAAGAAATATACTCAGTCGAACTGGTGAAAATGAAATATTGAGTAAAACACCCAATGTTAAATCGAGTAAAGTACTCGATACTGTAATTGACTCACAATTAGCCTCAATATTACCTCCTTTAAATCAAACACAAAATTTGAATTCTTCTTATTATGATAATTTGGATCATTCGGAAAGTGATCTATCTAGAAAGTATCAAGCATTCGAATATGAAGGAGTTGAGGAGGAAAAAGGTGACGACGATGAGGAGTCTCCACTTGACAAAAGTCATACATCAGAGGCCCTAAATGACATTATACAACAAGTTATGATAACCCAAGATCAAACAGAACAATTGAATAAATTAGACAATGACGAATTTACGTGGCAAAATCTTGTCATAGGAAATACTTCTACTCTAGCCTCTAATTTTAATAACAATGATGATGACCAAAATTTAAGCATTAAAGGTACAAACTTTTGATTCGAGTGACTTTGATTTTGGTTTTGAAATGTTTTTTTGTTGGGTCATGCAAATTAATGTTGTTTAAAATTATTTGTTGAGTGTTTTGTAGACTTTAGAGATTTTCTTCAATTTTAAAACATCTTTTTTTTTTCATTTCATTATAGAAATAATCGAAGAATCTGATTTGAACGAACAAGAAGAAGAAGTAGAACAAGGTTAGTAGCATAATTGAATTTTATTTTGTGTGTTTGTTTTTGTTTTGTTTTTTTTCAAAAATGAAGCATTTTGACTCAAGCATGATGAATTAAAAATAATTCAATTTTGATTAAATTTAATTGATCAAAATTATAAAAATTAAACTCTCGGTCTGACCCCTGCCTTTTTTGTTTTTCTCTCTCTCTCTCTCTCTCACACATTCTCTCTTGAACGTCAATGCTTTTCTATCTCTATTGTTCTCTTTGGCTTAAACGCATTCAAGCACTCAAATTTTCATTTAAGTAGTCAGTAAGCAAGACACGAGAATCACGGGAGTCGAAAAACCAATCGATGTTGTAATATTGTGTCATTAAATATATTCTATCCATTTTTGTTTATTTTATTTATTTATTTATTAACCCTTAAAAAATTTTTTCTATAGCCGTTATAAGCAATGAAGAGGAAACATTTAATATAAAATTAGATCGAACTCAATTACGTGAGTTTGAATTTAGCACACATGAATTCGATGTTATACAAAATATTGAACAACAATCTCCGATTATTGAACGTGAATTGTTAACTACTGGACAAGAATTGGAAAATTTAAAACAACGTTTGGCCATGTCCGAGTCCGTCTCGGCCGTTACACAATCTGTACTTGATTCTATACGAAAGGAATATAATATTTCTGAGACACATGAAAATTATAAGCAAGGACATGAAGACGAGGAAACTCAAAATAAATATGCTTCGAGTGAGCTTGATAGTGAAAATGAGGAGGATAATTTTAATCTTGATCAATATAAACAAGATGATAATGAACTTTTACTTGAAAGACCTATTACCCCTGAACCTTCACTTGAATTAAATGAGCCTGAGTCTGAGCAAAAATTAATTGATTATAATGTTCAAGAAATGATCGAAAATTTGACTAGAGAGAGTAAAAGTGATTTGGAAAAAATAATAATGATTGAACCAATGCAAGAAGAAGACGACGAACAAGAAGAAAATTTAGATGATCAAACTGATTCTGAATTAGGGGATATTAATGACTACGATAGAGAAGATAAAAATGATGAAAATTGTCTTATTGAGTCATCGTCTTCCGATATCAACTCATTTGTTAATAATACTAATAAAGTCACTCAAGAAGTAAATGAGACAATTAATGATGAGCTTTATAAGACTAAACAATATCAAACATTTGAATCTTCGTCCTCGTCGAGCACTCACAGTGACTTGGGTAAAAAAGAAAAGCATCAAAAGTCATCCGATAGCTCTGATCAAGACGATCAAGGAGCGTCAGCTGTTAAACAAGATCTCATTCCAACATTTCATTACTCATGTGGTTCGACAGACGAAGGCGAAAGAGACGAACAACAACAAGAACATGAAGATGTTCAATCAATGAAAAGATCAAATCTTATAATTGATATTGTAACACAATCTGAATCAAGTGAAAATCTTTTAGAAAACGATCACTTACAACGAGATAAATCATCTTACAATTTATCACAATTAACACCAACTTATGATGAAAGTGTTGATGATGTATCGACAGCTACCACTGTTATACAAAGACGTGTGTCTCAACACAGACAAGAGTCATCGGCTGATATTTCGTCTGAGGCCGATGAAACAGACGATGAAAATAATCTCACTCGTCGTCGACCTGGTCAATTTCAACACAAACACGACAACAATGTACAAGAGGTTAAATCAAATTTATATTTAGACATTCAAGTGCATCAGGTTAACAATTCTGAGTCGACTGAGCCTTTAATTTTTGATCAAACAATGCATACAGACGCTGTGAGTCAAGCAAGCAGTAGTGTGTACAGTTCAAGTAATTATTCACTTACAACAAGTGATGAAAACTTGCAAAAAAAACTCATTGACGAAGACTATAATCAAAGTTGTTCGAGTTTAAATAGCGAAACAACTAAACACAAAAGCATAAGTAAAAGTTTGAACTATTTGGAATCGTTGGTTGTTCCATCATCATTTGAGCCCGAGTACACCACTCATTTTGAACAAGAAGAATATAATCAAGAGACAATTAAACTTGACAGTCCAATACGAACTTCTCAAAGTTTAAATTTTAATCCCATTCGACCAACTGATATTGATTTATTTCCATCGTCTTTAATTGACGAATATTCAAAAGGTGTTTATGAACTAGAGCATCAAACACCAACGCCTGTTGAAAATCTTGTTGGCTCATTTTTTGATAAACGTATTTCCTCAAGCAATGAACCAAGCATTGATTTAATAGCTCAATCGAGTTTTGAAAAAGACGTTGAGGATGACAACGTTGTCGATTGTCTCATAAATCAAATATCAATCGATCCAGAACATGCCGAAGCCGAAGTTGCTGCTGCTTTGGCAACTGCTATTTTGTTCTCTTCGAATGTTAACAGTCAATCAAATGACGAAATTAAAAGTCGAAATGAATCCGATTTTAGTGCTGAAGAGGTCGAAGAAGAAGAACCTGAAATAAGACATGCAACGCCAAGTCAAGTTACTCGATACATAGTTGTTTCGGGTGATTCAGAGAAAAGATTCAATGGCATTGACAATCAAGCGTTTGTTGACAACGATGACTTGAATTCATCTCATTCGTCTCATGACAGTGTTATTATTAATCATGAGTATGATGACACAAGTGATCAACAAATGATGAAAATAAAAATAATTCAAACAAGTTTACCTTCAAAGTCTTTGATTAACACTGGAATCGAAACAATTCAAGATGAACTCGTATCGAGTAATAGTGTTGACGAAAATTTAAATGATCTTCAAACAGTCGAAAGTCTTAATGATGATTATGATCAACTAAACGAAGCTATTGAGACTTTAACTCATAATGTAACTTATCATCAGGGAGATGAAGAGTTTTACATGGTTGAGGAAAGTGAATACAACACAGGTTTAAGTGTTTTACAAACAAGAGACGAACAATTTCAAGAAGAAGAAAAACACGAGTCGAGTTTTGAAGTTGAACATTTCGAAACAAAAGAAAAAGAAAGCGATGAAAAAGAACCACTCATAGTTGAAGAAGGCGAAGAAGAAGAAGAACAAGAAACAATGGTCAGAAAAGAATCGAATTTACTTGATGAATCGAGTTCAGAAAACGAAGAGAGATTCACTGAGGCACGTATAATAACTGAAGACAAAGAGCCTTTAATTGTTGAAGAAGATGAAGAAATTCAAGAGGAGTCAAATGAGCCATTACTCGATATCGACGAATCTAAAATCGAAATTCAACTTAATTTAGTTTCAGATCGATCAGAGTCTGAATCATCGTTTGTTAGCGAACGAATTCCAATCGAAACAGTTCAAAGCAACGAAAACAGCTCAAACGAAAACTTATTAAATGATGAATTTGATCCATTGATTACAAAAGACGGTGTTGTTTTAGATGATCAATCATTTTTGATTTGTACACCAAGTCGTTCGAGTGATCAAACGCCTCATAATGATGATGATAATGAAGATCGTGAATTAGATGACGATCAAGAACAATTGGCTTTGTACATTGTTCAAAATACTTTAAATCGATCAATAGAACAAGTTAACAACGAGACTATGGAATCAAGACAAGTTGAGACAGTTCACAATGAACCAGAAATATCTCAAGTTAAAAACATTGAATTTGATGAACAAGGCGAAATAATTGTTGAAAAACATTTGTTACATCAAATAGCTGAATTCAAAGACGATTTAGAGTATGCTCTAGCTGAGTCAATAGTTGAGACTACATTGAATAAATCAATCGAATATTTAAGATCTCAAAATGAGTTAAATTTAGTTGATGAGACACAACAAGAGTTTATTTTGGAACAAAATGAAAACGAGATGAATGTTAATAAATTAGAAAATTTCGATTCAATTCATGAAAAAAACAAATTTGGCCTTGAAGACACTGAACCTTTGATTCGAGATGATCAACATCTCTATGAAACTGAATACAAAAGAGATGATGAAAATTTTGAATGGCAAACCTTAGTTCAACAAGGTGTAAGTCAAGATAACTTACAAAATACACAAGAGTTTCAAGAACATGAACAGCAACAAAATGACTTGAAAAAAGAAGAATCGAATAATTTAATCGACTGTGAACCGCTAAACGAAGCTATTGAGTCTCTTAATAATCAAATCAAACAACAACAACAACAAGAGGAAAATCTTAATGAAAAAGAAGAATTCTTTATGATTGAACAAAATGAATTAACTTACACAGGCTTAAGTGATTTACAGACTAAACAAGAGATTATTTTTGATGAAAATGTCGAGACTTTAGATATTTCTTCTAATAAACCACAAGATGAAGAAGATGACCTAGAACTGAGAAAGGAGGAGTCGACTTTTGAAATTGAAAACCTTGAAGAAAAAGATCCTCTTATCTCAGATGAAGAAGAGGTTATCATTAAAAGCGAATTTAACTTTGAAAGACAAGTTTTAGATGAGTCCATTAAAGAGATGAACGAAGTAATTGAACATCATCTAGAACAGAAAGAGACACTCGTTTTTCAAAATGATTATGAGAAAGCTCAAGAAGTTCAAGATAAAATTCCAATTACTAGATCCGAATCCCAAGAGGAAGTAATAGAAAAACTCGACTTGATTAAAACTCATTTAGTTTTTGAATCAAAAATTGAGCAAAATGGTGAACAAGAAAACGACAACAACTTAACGAATAAAAATATTAGCCAAATTGTAAAAGAAATAATTTTCACTAGATCAGAACAAGATGAAGTCGAGTATGAGTTAGTTGTTACTACGGAAACTTTTATTAATGAACAAATAAATAGCGATATTCATCAAGAAACTTGTGAACAAATCGATCAAACTTTGAGTGATCCAGACGTTAATTTTAGTTGGAATAATTTAGTCGAAGGAAAAAATTCAGATTTTCAACTAGACCAAAACGATACTATCGAACCTTCTTCAGAAACAAAACAAGTCCATGGAGAAGAGGACTCAAACACAAATCAAACTAAAACGATTGTAGTTATGAATGTTGATGAAAGTGAACAAATTGAAGCTGATCAGTCCAGTCAAGTCGAGTTAGCTAAAAGCATTGTAAGCGATGCATTAAATAAATCAATAGAAAAACTCAATTTGGAAGCGCACGATCAACAACAAAAAACTAAAAACGAATTGATTAATCCAATTGTTTTATTTGAACTAGTAGCTTCCGAGCCAAATTCAGACCAAGAATTCGACAATGAACGTGAATGTTCAAATGAAATCGAATCGAAAGATAAACAAGAGCATCAACACGAACAAGAGCAATCGTCGATTGCTTTTGAAATTGTTGATTCGGTAATTTCAAAATCGATCGTAAAAATATCATCTCAAGTCCAAGAGGTTGAACCATTATCAATTATAAAAAATAATAAAGTCACAAATGATTGTTCGTCTAGTCCAAAAGAAGTTCGTTTTAGCACATTTAATGACTCGAGTGACACTGAAAGCCTTTTAACAAGTTTTGATTCAGAAACAAATCAAACACAACAACAACAACAACAAAATGAACAAATAATTGAGTTTACGAGTCTACAACAAATTATTCTCAACTCGAATTACGAGGACACTTTTAATCAAATGAATAGACTTCATAATCAAAATTTAAGCGAAAAATCCGATTCTATTGAGAGCTACAACGAACTAGAAAAAATAATTGAGGATAAACTAGAAGATGAAACTAGTGAACAAGTTAATGATAATGATAAAATTAATCAGGTTATAACTAAAGAAGCCAAGATCATTATCGATTACGTAATTGAAAAATCTGTCCAATCTTTAATTCAAAGTCTACAACAAGATAATAATCAAGATTCAACTCAATCTAATCACAAAAAAGATGACGACGACCAGGACCAGGAGGACCAGAAAGACCAGGAAGATGAAAGTCAACAAAACGATCATGATCTTCGTCAAAATGGAAGTTCAAATCTTCCAAATTCAGACTCAGGCTCTTTTGAAGAAAACCTAAAATCAGTTGATGATAAAATGGATCACACTAAACAATTTTGTGATCTATTTGATATTGATCATTCACATAAACAACTTGTGCAAGATCATCAAGTTGAGTCGATTTCTAATAAATCCATAGACAGTGTAAACGATATTCAAAACAGAATCGAATCGACTTTGGAGTCTACTAATCAATTAGAAAATTACTTGAATCAACATTTAGACAACATATTAGACGAAATATCAAATGAACAACTTAAAATAGATCAAAATTTAAATAAAGAATTGGAAATGATAAAAAGTCAATCATCGGATATTGCTACATTCAACGAGGATGAAAGTTATTTAGCAAGACCTTTGTTAACTTCTTCTTTTATGTCTGATATTCTTCCTTCAGATAGTGAAGGAGATGCATGCAGCTTTCATACTGCTAACACTGGCCTAAATGAGTCGAGACAAAACTTTTCAAGTAGTAATTACTTGACGGGTCAAGATCAAGACCCCTCAAATCAGCAGTTATCCGCTTCTGACTCATTCTACTCAGCTCACTCGAAAATTAAATCTTCCATGAACTCGTCAGCTGTTAGTTCTTACACCACCGCTCCGTGTAATAACTCTTATAATAACTTGGACGAGAGTTATTCGACTTTGAATGATACCAACAACAATTGTTCCATGGACTTTGATCGCACTTTTGTCTCTGAAAATAATGAACAACAAGAAAAACAAAAAGAAAATTTTAATGTTGATTCGTTTATTAAAAATATGGACACTTTGATTGATGAAAATGAGAGTGATTTAAAAAATGATCATATCGAAAAAGAACAAGAACAAGAACAAGAAAAAGAACAAGAACAAGAGCAAGAGCATTCGTCTCAAATTAAACAAGAAACTTTGAGTCAAGTTCAAAAATCAGTATCCTCTTCAAATTCAAGTTTAGCTTCGGATAAAATAACTCCAAACACAAACTCGACAAACACAAATTCATCATGTTCGCCTTTACTTGCTATAAGCAAACAAATAAACACAGGCAGTGGTGATAATGTATCGTATACTTCATCGATTTTGGAATTTGAAAAACTCGAGGCTCAATGCATGGATTTAAATGATGATTCATCAAATTCATTGCAACAACAAAGTGAATTAAAAGATGACGATTCTTTCTCTTATTTTGAACCTGCGAGTATTTTAACTAATGATTTGAATACTATTTATGAACACGAAAAAGAATCTTCTTCCTCGTCTAGTCCTAAACTAACAAATGATTTATCCATTGCTGATTTTAAATCAAAATTACAATCTGTCTCAGCTTCTACATCTCCTGTTCAATCGCCAACTGGAAAGAAAA
The DNA here is from genome assembly GCA_022207745.1 of Brachionus rubens. Classification (NCBI taxonomy): domain Eukaryota; kingdom Metazoa; phylum Rotifera; class Eurotatoria; order Ploima; family Brachionidae; genus Brachionus; species Brachionus rubens. The sequence continues at coordinate 2,859,331 of JAJVHD010000013.1, forward strand.
CACTCGACCACAAAGGCTCAACAAGCTCATTGACAAAACAAGTTCTTCTTCAACAATCATCTAGGTCATCGTCGTCGTCATCAGTCAAATCGACCGATTCATTCGAAACTGAATTTAAACATAAAGTTAAAATAGATGAGAATAGCTATTTTGCTAAAATTCGACAATCGACGCCTCCTTTGATTGAGACTTGCAACGAAAATAACGAGTCCATTCCATCTCAAACACGCAAAAAATCAAATCAATCTGGTTCGAAAAGACCCTCGAGAACATCAAGCTCAGCATCGAGCACCTCAAGTACTTCAGTTTTTTATGAAAACTCCTCGGCTAAATCGACTAATTCATCTATAACAACTGTTATTAACGTATTGGGATCAAACTCGAATTTAAAACAACAACAATCGATTCTTTCAGCCGAAGATTTGCCTAGTTTCAAAAAATCCACTCTAAATGAACCTGTTTCCAAAGTACCCATATCTGTGTCGGCCTCAAACATTCAAAATGACCTACCCAAAACCTTAAATCAAAATTTAAGTCATTCGGCTAGTTTGTCTAAAGAAGATAAACAAAAAACTTCAAGTCATTCACATCACTCTGCCGATTGCTATTGTGGCAAATCTTCACCAAATTTAAACCACAAACCTAATCGAAATAGTCCACCGTGTTTAAGCTATACAACAAGTAATTAAGATATTAAATGTTTAATGTAATTGTTGTTAAAAACTGTAAATTAGTAGATAATGTTATTTATTTAGTAGTTATAAGCAAACTAGATATATGTTCAGATTCTAATTCTATTAAACATGTATCGGTTCTGAGGCTAACTGAGACTTTAGTCCTGGTATTCTTAGCGCCGATTTAAACGTTCAATTTACCATGTAAATTAAAATTAAAAAAAAAAAGCATTGACGCTGTTTGTATATACATTTTTAATGAATGATTGCTGCTGCTGCTTTTGTGCTAAATGGTATCTTGTTTTAGTGATTGTTATTTAGACTTTTAAACTCCTTTTATTTTTTTATAATTTTAAACTAATTTTTATTGTCAATTTTTAGCAACTACAATGGATTCATCAAATTTAGTTGGTGAACATCAAGTAGATGCAAGTCAATTGAAAAATTCTCCTTCTTCTTCTTCTTCTTCCTCGTCGTGAATCGAATGGAAGTGAACCAAAACAAAAACAAAAATTTATTTAGTGTTGCGATTGAATGTGTTTTATTCTCTTTTTTACTTTTTTTTTCTATTGCTGATATTTTTTTTTGTTTTGCTTAATTTTAAAGAAATCGAGTAAAAAAAATGTCTTCTTTCTTACACGAAAACAAAAAGTTTAAACAAACTTAAAAAAAGCAATTTTTAATTTTTTCGTTTTATTTGTTTAAACAAAAAAAAATTAGATTTAAATTTATATTAATTATTTATAGGCATACTAAAAAATCATTTTATTGAATTAGACAAAAAAAACAAAATTATTATGTTTAATCTAAAATTTGTTTCTTTTTTTGTTGTTATCATTTTTTTTTCTTTGTTTTATTTTATTTTTTATTTTAAAGAAATTTAATAATTAATAAATTTTATTTGAATCAATTTTGATTTTTTCTTTAATTCTTTTTTTTAAGAAAAATAACCGAGAACCAGTAACTTGGCGTCCCGCGTCCACTCCTTATTTATAGCGAGGAACGAGCAAGCCGTGACGAGCTTTATAAGCCTATGTGTCTGTGTATTGAAAATCAAGGGGCACAATTTAAAAATTTGTGATGTTAAAAATTTAAATTTGTATAAGTAAGTAAAATAAATTTAGTCAAAAAATTATTTTTATTTGAACTCTTGAACTAACAAATCAATTATAGACAATGATATATTCTATATAACCCCTCGTTACTCGTGAACATTCATGAACGTTCATGAACGTTCGCGTTCATCCGAATTCGCCCGAAAGTTAAAAAGTTTTCAGAACCTTTCATATCCTTTCATAAACTTTCATTGCTTTTCAGGACCTATTCATAATTTTTCGGAGATTTTCAAAAATTTTCGTGGACTTTCGGGATCCGAAAATTTATGAAAATGTCGCGAAAAGTTATGAAAGGTTATGAAACACTTTAATTAACAAATATCAAGATGATAGTAAACTTCGTTACTATTGTAGCCAGAAAAAGAATGGATCTTGCGCAGCTTTATTTATACCTTGAGTTGAACGAAGGCTCAGATGGAAATTGTTTCATCTCATCAGATCAACATTCGAATCATAACGAGGAGTAGTAGCTCAAAACATGATATATACGATGAATTGACAGAAAAAGAACCGAGTTCAAAGAGACAGAGATTAAATGACGATCAGAGTAAAATGGGGGGCTCAGAGGGTTTTTCCACCCGACTTTGAAAAATATAAACGAATAAGTGTGAAATTAAAGTGTTACAAAACAAAAAAGCGAGAAATTTTTTTTTTAAATTTATTAAAAGTAATTTTATTGGAAGATACTGTCCAATCAGAAAACAGAAAAAAAAAGAAAAAGTTAATTATGAAAAATTAAGAAATAGGATTTCAAGTCCAAAATTTCAAGTTCAAATGATTTTGTTTAGTAATATAGATATTAAGACATTACGACGGTAAACATCCATATCTCGAGCCAAAAATTCAAAGTCTTCAAGCTTTAAAGACTTATGTTGTGAAAATTTGCATAAAAAAATACAGCAATCATAATTATTTCTTTGTAGTGGAATATTGAATTCCTGATTGAACGTCCAGTGATCAGTAAGGGAAACACTTAAATGTTCCGTCGATGTGCCAACGACTTGACTTTGATAGTATTTCTAGTTGTATATCTGATGCGAATACGATGATTCTATCTTCGTCTTCAGTGTCAAAAAGGAGAAAACGCTGGTGATATGACGTTTCAACATAACGATCTTTTGAAAGATCAATTTGCTCAAGACTTTTCGGTAGTGATGGCATGTCTTGATTTCTTGAATTACTGAATTTGTCTTTAATGTTTTGGAGCTTCGGCATTTTAGCTGCTACTTCTTCAATGTCGTAGTCTTCTGTCAGGACTTTTATTAGCTCATCTCGATAAATGCTTCCAATTGAACCATATTCGTCTCGTACTCTTTTTGTAACAGTGTTCATACATTCATATAAACGAATATCGACGTCACTAAATTTCGTGTGCTCGTTGTGTGTTAAATTGCTTGATACGATTTCAGTGCTGAGGCCTCTAGTTGTTAAACTAGCTTTACAGTCATCCTTGTATTGGTGTATGCATTTCCAATAAACAGACCCGTTATCTCTTGTTGTCCACTTAATAAAAATATCATGACCGATTAGTATCATTGGATTTCCATGAGAACTTGGAATCAATCTTATGCTGTTTTGATTCATTTTGCTCTATTTTTTAAAATTTGGTTTCAATTTGCATTATTTTAATAGTCAAAGTATAATAATTTTAATTTAATCAATTATTTAATCAACAAGTAAGTAAATTTTGATTTATAAGTATTCATTTCATTGAGTGTTCATCAGTGTAATTAGTGTTAATGATAGTTGTTGTAAGTTGTAAGTTGTAACTTGCTGCAATTCGTTCATAATTTTGAAATTTCACGTTTCTTAATCCATTAACACATTCAAGGGATTAATAATAAATGAGGTCACGCTGAATTTTTAATGAACCTTTCTCTGAAAACATAAAAGTTACGCTAGTATTTTCATGAGAAGGTGTTAATCCAATAGTGGAAAAAACCACCATAACCAAAATGGGTACTTTTGTCCAATAAATAAATGTAAACAAACAAAAAAAAATTGTGCCGCTTTATCTTTTTTATTTTCTGTTAACTTTTTTTCGAAATTAGTATAAAAAACTATTCTTTGTTCTTTTTTTATTAAAACTAATATACAAACAGTTATTTTATGTTGTTTTAATATTGTTGCTTCGACTTGGAATCACAATAAATTATAAGCTGCTGGTCTTAACTTTTTCTAATGATAAAATTTAAGACTTAACAACATAAAAATGTCACGTCATTCCCATTTATTTAATTTAAAATAAAATTTTATTATTTAACCTATTATTTTCTATTAGAGTCAAAATCAAATACCCTCAAGAATTGCATTATTTCTTAAAACCTCAAAACCTTAAGGCTTAACTTTTGTTTGTCAATTTTGTTTTTTCTTTGCGTAACTTATTCATTAGGTTTGTTTTCTTTTTAGTTGTTTTAGTAAAGAGTAAAACTCTGACTTAATTTGAAACCACCAACAACATAACAAAAAAAACTTCAACTTTAAAATATAGCAATTTAATAAAAAAAAATTTTTTTTTCTTTTTTATTTTGTTACTGCCTTTATTTCTCATGCACGGACTGCATCATAAAATTATTCGAAACAAAAAAATCTAATAATTTTTATTCGACCGGGTCATATACACAAAATTTAATTTATATAAAAACCGAAATATAATTTTCGATTAACAACCAAAACCTGATAAAAAACGAATAAAATTATAAAACTTGAAATGTTTCGTTTTGTTATCTCAAGCAAACACTCACTGTCTGTGACAAAATTTTTCAAAACCTTGTAAAAAATTGTAAATAGAAACGTTTTTTTTTGTAACTTTCAAATAAGCCTTAAACTAATTATAAACAGTCGCATGGTTCATAGACAAAGGGCTACTTTCATTCTTTAATAATAACGGAAACTTTTTAAAAAATTTGAAATTAGTTTCGTCTAAATAGGTTATTTAAAGACAAAAATTTAAAAAAAAACAGGTTTAAGAAAACAAAATTTTGACTAAATTTTTCACAAGTGGTTTCTAAATCATTAACGAAAAATCAATATTTAAACAAATGCCTTGTACTTGATCTAAATTTTGTCATTTTTTCTAAAAATAAAATAATTAGATTCAAATCTTTTACATTGAGGAGGACTCAATTTTTGTTTTCTATGTATTCCGTAGTCAACGGAATATAGATAAGAAAGTTAAAAATAAGAGAACGAAATTTTTTCTATTTTTTATTGCTCTATATACTAGCAACCATATTAGTTTCAAAATCAAAAAAAAAAGAATTATTTCAAATTAATTAAATTAATCAAGAAATTATGTTGATTTTGCAAGTTGTTGTTTTTTTCGCTCTTAAGCTTGGTTGTTAGAGAAAGACTAACTTTTTTTTGTTATTCTTAGTTTTTTTTATGATGGCAGTTGTTGTTGTTGTTGTTGTTGTGTGAGTGCTAAATCGTATTTGTCAGCTAATGATTAATGATTCGCTCTTGTTATATTTTCGTTTAATTTAATTTAACTTTAAAATTTTCTTCATGATTTTATTAATTTTTAGAATATTTACAAAAAATTTACAAAAATGGTTGGTCGAGATGAGATTATCGAACAACCATTTAACGACGACTCTATAACCACGTACATTGCGTATCCTAATGAAAAACCGTTTGTCAACAGTCAATTCGTTAATACAAAGCCGCCTAGCAAAGCTTTTCCGTTAAGTAATCGAGATGCCATTATTGATTCATTAAAAAAAATGCAAAATAAGCTTAAAAATATTGAATCAACTGAGACAAGTTTGTATACAGCTTATCCTGTAAACTCTCAAATAAACGAAAGGAGATTACGTGAAGATAGTTCAAATATGGTCGATGGACTTATGAGTTCATTCTCGTTGAATCCAGCGAGTGAAGATGCTTTAGTTGAAAGACGAATTGATGAAAGACCTTGTTGTATTAGTGTACACTTAAGAAATATTGAACAAATAAATGAAAAGACTATATCGACTGAGAATCGAGTTAACGAGTTGGAAAAGCAATTAGAAAAAATGAGAAATATATTGAATCAAGTGAGTGAGGGTGAAACAGTGAGTCGTAGAAATAAAAAAAAGACTAAACGAAATCAACAAGAAAGTAAACAAATTGAGGAAAATAATGAATTTATAAAGTCATTTACATGTAATAAGAGTAAATCTGTTGAACGAAATCGAAATGTTCGCTCTAAAAGTGCTCACAATAATGTTCAAAGTCAACATCAAAACAATCAACATTTTAAGCTAAATATTGGAGAAATTCCTTTTATAGTTGGAAAGGTACCAAACTTAATAATTTAAAATTTCTTAAGCTTTTGTCTATTAGTTAATTTTATTCTTTTTTTTTCCAAGTCAGTTACACCAAGTCATAACTTAGGGACAAATATTCAAAATGTAATTTCACTTTTAAAATTACATAATCCAAAAATGTGTGGATCACAACATCAACAACAACTAACATGTTTAGACATAAATAATAATCGAGTTAGTAGACAAAAGAGCCGTTCAAGATCAACTAATTCAAGAAATAATGTAAATCATGATAAAGTATCTTATTGCAATGACTCTTATTTAAATAATGAATTTAACGAGACGATAAACATTCAATCGCAAGCCGAATTAGTCATCTTAGACTCACCCACAAGCGATTCAACTACAACAACAACATTAACAACTAGTCAAATAGACTTTGATGAATTACTTTGTGTACTTCAAGAGGAATACACCAAACTTGTTTTGTAAACTTTAGTTTTTTTAAATGAAATTTTACTCTTTAAATATTTGTTTTTTTTTTGTTCAAAAGAAAACACTATGAAATGACCAAACAAATAATGAACTGCAGTGATTTTGAGCTAAGGAACGAATTAGAAAAACAATCGGAAATAATTCAGAAAAAAATTCGAATCAAAACTCGACAAATAGAGAAACTTAAAAAATACCAAAAAAGCCAACAAGTATGAATATTTTTTTGGTTCACATTTGATGATTGATAAATTTTATTTTAAAAAGAAAATAAACAAAAACAGAGAAAATATTGATTGTTCTGAATGTATGGATCCACAAGAGGAGTATTTGAATAATCGTCCAACTAGTTCAATTAGAAACAAATCAAACAATCATGAAACAGTGGCAATGTCAATAAATAATTGTCCAAATCATTTAAAGGCACTTAAATTGTTAAAACAAGTTAAAAATTTTAAGCAGAGAATTCAGAATTAAATATTGATTTTTATCTGTGTATTAATTTTGAGAAATTTTGACCTTTATTTTTAAATTTTCTATATCCAAATACATTATTAAAATTAATATATTTTAACAAAAAAACACCTTTTCCCATCACGTATTTAAAATAGTTACAACAGGAGTAGTAGTACTAGTCTCTGTCCTCTTTTTAGAATTTTAATATCAGTTTTCGTTGATGGGTTCCAAATACTTACAAGATAAGGTCTCATTAATGATGCTGCTTAAAAATTTCATAGTCCAGTCAAAATTCGATAATCTCAAAATTTTCGCTTATCCGAACCGAATAATCAAAAAATAAACTTATTTTTGTAATTTTAATTAAATGCCTCGTTAATCCGTCCTAGTCTAAATCGTGGCATCTTGAAGTTGAGGATCAATCGGATCAAGATCAAAAAGAATTTTCTTTATAACCTTTGAACGGTATTTGATAAACTGGTTCTGAAAAATGCTAAGTAATTCAACAAACATGCTAAATATTAGATGAGGCTCTGCAAAAACTCTGCAATTAAATTGCGCAGTTGAATTAAATACTTTTTAATGACGTGCATTTTTTTGCAGTATGCAGAGTTTTTGCAGAGCCTCATCTAATATTTAGCATGTTTGTTGAATTATTTAGCATTTTTCAGAACCAGTTTATCAAATACCATTCAAAAGTTATAAAGAAAATTCTTTTTGATCTTGATCCGATTGATCCTCAACTTCAAGATGCCTAAATCGTTTGTCCTAACAAAAATTGCAAAGAAAAAATTAAAATATCAGATTTTATTCAAATTAAAGATGCTAAAATTAAAGTTGTTGATAATTTTAAATTATTGAGCTTTAACATTGATATTTTCCATAAAAAGACTTTTCTATCTTTGTACATCTGTTAAAAATTCGATTTTTTAAAATTTTTATTTTACCTTATTTTGATTATGTTTATATTTTGATATGTTATTTTTAAAAAGAAGCCATCCGAAGGCTAGGCAACTGCTTCTATTTATGTATTTATAAATTATTAAAAATTAAAATAAATTCTAGTGAGCTTAATGATTTAAATAATGTGCTGGAAAAGTAAGGACTTTTTGCTTTTCAACATCGAGATTTGGAGAGAATGCTGTCGTTTTCATACGAGATCATTAAAATGGAGAACTCACCTATTCAGCTCAAAGAAAAATTAGTCACAAATGAGTCACGAAAAAATCGAATACGACTTAAGAAACAAAAGTGATTTTATGGTGCCGAAATCGAAAACAAAAATGGTGAAAACACTTGCCAGTGCCTATGCACAGAATCAGTCGTTTTTATTTTTTACTTAAAAGTATATATACACGATCACACAGTTCCCTAGCGTATTACCGCTGTGCTCCTGGAGGTAGCGTCTGCCGGGTTAAGGGCAGGTTGTCATCTTCTAGCAGTCAGCAGATTTTACAGACGATAAAGTTACACAATTCACTGGCCACTCACAATGTTGCAATTCCTGGTGATGCTGAATATATTCTTCATAGACAAATGGCTTTTCAAGTTGGTATGTCAATGGGTGGCTCAAACCACGTAAGACACATTGTTGGTTTTGCTGGGAGTTATTTTAGTGTAGTTAAAAAGAATATTAATTTAAGATCAAAAGCGGCTTTCATCAAAATTATGTTTTATATTATAAAGAAGGACACCATATATTTTAAAAGACCGGTAGTTTCTAGACATCTTGTTATGGCTACTGGTGCTACCCCTTACAGGTTAGCTAATGTATGCCTTACTGAAACTTTTTCTTTTGTTATTACTAATTTCAATAATATTTTGTATAATGAATTGTATGGGGGTATTTTGGGTATTTTAAATTTTTATGAACATTTTTGTTCTTATTTTACTCATCGACAATCGAGCGGCTGTTCAATTTATTAACCGCGGAAAATTTCGATGGGGTAAATCTATTTCTATTTTTCAACATTTTCGTTTGCTTAAAATTGTTAATGATTTTTGTGTTAATTTGCGTCTACGTGCACTCTATATCCCTACCGATCGGAATCATGCGGATGCTCTGCCACGAGAGCAAGCATTTGACGACTCCGAGGACTAGAGTCCCCGTAAACTATTACATTCGTGATAATCATGTTTTACAAACATGATACTATACTATATATACTTCTTTCTTTTTTATAATATTCAAGTGGGTAAATGGGTTTTTAAATGAAGAATTTTCTTTCGAAGAGTAGGAAAACCGAAATTAAAAAATATTGAGAAATTTATTTTCTATGAAATGATTTTTTAAGTCTTCTTATACGGAAAATCCGAATTTTATGTTAAGACACCTAAAATTACTTATTGACAAAGCTCTTTCGGCCTTTACTTTAATGAAGTGTAAAACACTGACTCCATTGCAACAGTAAACTCGTTAGATCGTGCGCTGATGCGCCAATAACCAAAACAAGATTTGACAACAAAAATAATCTTCCCGTCTACTTAATTAGTTTTTTTATAAATTATACTTCTTATAAGCTAATAGCCATAGTCTTTTAAAGCGCGTGTCCTTCATTTTTTATCCTTTACTTGTTTCATTTTTTGTTTCTTTAATCCAATTTATATTCCTCTTACTTTATATTTATTTTCTCTAGCAAGTCTCATTTACATATTTTTAGTACATTTAAAATTAATTTAAAAAAATTTTTCTTCTCAACAGTATTGATCTTGACCACTTAATCTTAGTCTACAATTCTTTTTTTTGAGCTATTACGTTTCTTTAAATTATTTCTCTTATCTAAAATTCAAATATTATTTTTTTAAAAGATTTTGTATTTTAAAATTTCATTCGACCGACCGAACTCAAAATATACGATCCAAATCTGATTTAAAAATGCCCAATTGTTGTATGTCCAACTCTTTTAATCAATACCTTGAGCAAGAAGTTTTTCGTTGTTTTGATCAGTTTATTAGTAAACAAGGCTAACTTTAGAGAATAAATTGAATCCAGATTCGCATCATGATTTTGTTCTAACTCAGAAGGTTACTGGTAATTACAAAAGTCACTTTCGTCATTATATGCACGAATTCAGATCGAATAGTATTCGAGTGAAGATGCTATTGATAAATTGAGAGAATTGAATGGTGGAACAAAATACATAGTTCATTATAGTTTCAAAATTCCTAGAGCTAAAAGCGATTTACGTTACAAAGCACATTGTGTTTGTATTTATTTAGACAAGAATAAAAGGGTAACAATACTTGAGAATTGCTAACCTAAAAAAGTTGGGACTTTACCATACATAAATTTGGACATGAATGTCAAACACGTAGATGACAGAAGAAGAAGAAACAGAAGTAATAAAAGGCTGTTGGTACTTACTGTATTTTTCAATATAGTTAGCAAAAAATATGTTTTTATTTTTGTATATAGTATAATTATTTATAATGTAATTGATTTTTTTTTCCAAAAAAATGTATTTTTATAAAAGCTTGGAAACATTTCCTATTCATGTGAAATTTGAAATTTTACATCACAATTTTATATACAGTCATTGGTGTTGCTAAAAAATTTGTCTTCAACGGAAATTTTTAAAAAAATTAAAAAATAAATTCCTTGATGTTTCCGTCCATTGGCACTTAATTTTTTTAGCCGCCGAAATTTATATTTATTTATAGTCAATCTGAATTTATATATAGATTAGAGGTGAATCGTATATTAATTAGATTTAAATTAAATCATTTGAGACCATATGGTTTTTGGTATAATTATTCTTCATCAAATAAATAATAAAAACACTTCGAAACAACATAAAGCACCGAAAAATATTTATTTTTTAAGGGCGCCATGAAATTGCTGAATCAGCTTCTCTAAATAACTCAACACCCCCATTTGGAAAACATTTAAGAAGACTTATTGTCATTTTTAAAAAATACATTACAGTAAACTCTTGTCTATAACTATAATGGCGAGTGATTGGAAAATCCTATTCATCTTCATTAGAGTTATAGACAAGAGTTTACGGTAGTTCAACTTCTAGCGGTTAGCAAGTAAATCTTGTCAGCCGAGGGCTGGAGGTTAGATTTACGCAAGGAATGAACATTTCCTAACTGTTTCTGTAGAATAAGGCGACGATGTTTAACAATTCATTTCTAGAAAAATGGTACGAGGACCAACTGTGAATAGGCTTTAGAACAAGGAGATAAAGTCGTGAATTTAAGATAAAAACTAAAAACAAAAAGTATTTAAGTTAAATTTTGAGAATTTGATCTTTTTTTTATTAGATTATTCAAATTTTAAAATGTTAAAAAAAATTGTTTAAAAAATTAAAATCATAAAATCGATTATTACAAATATTTTTGTTTGTTTCTACGATTAATTGGTTTACTCAAGGACGAGTGACATTATTTAGTCATTAAATGAAGAAAATACAAAAAAGAAGAAAAAAAAAAGAAATAAATAAAATAATTTTTGATGTTGTTGTTGTTTATTATTCAAAAATCAATTAACAATGGACTACAATTTTTTTATTTTTTTTTTAAATTTTTAAAAGTGGACTAACACTATTCTTTAATTTAAAATAAAACTAAATTTTTTTTTTAATTTAATTACTTAATTTAAACAAAAATATGAATTTGAAAAATTTCCTAAAATAGATACAGAACAAAAAAAGAAAGCAAAAAAAAATGAGATAAAATTTTATGAGAAAATTTAAATGATTAGTCAAATGAGAAAATTTACATCTCCCTAAAAGAGAAACAAACAAAATTTTCCTAAGGTTTATATTTACCAATTTCAAATGTAATAATGAACAATGATTTTTTGAATCCTTTAAAGCTTTTTTTTTAAATAAGAAAACAAACAATTTTACAAAACTAATTTTCTATTGGTTTTTTCTTGTATTTTTTGTTTGATATTCTTTAATGTCTTATGTTAAATGTGTAAATGTTAAACGTCAGTGTCATCGGCTTCATGTCCTTTAAGGCGTATTCGAGCAAATTCCTCAAATATTAAATCATCATCCAAATTGTTTGACTTGATCAAATTATTTGATGTAACACCATTCGAAACGGAATTAGTTTCAAATTCAATTAAATTTAAATCAACCGGGACGGTTTGATCGTTAACTTGAATTTGTTGCTGAGGCTGTTGACTTTCAGATTGTTGTTGTTGTTTTTCATTTGATTTGGTAGCTTCAATAACAGGATAAGGTAGCGATTGTGATGGATTTTCTGGCTTTGGATGTGTTAATGTAAAAGGCAACTCAACAGATAAATCTCTTAAAAAAAATTCAAAATTAAATTATTTGTTTCATTTAAAAAGTAACAAAAGTATTTTACCCTCCCATGCTGACAACTAATTTAACTTTTACTTTGTATTGTACGATAATGCCTAAATTTTCTTTTTGATTGGGATCGTTAATGATTGTTGACGATGCCAAATTAGTGTCTTCATGTTTAAGTTTACCATCAAGAGCGAGGCCACGTTTATCTTTATTATTGTCTAATAATGGTGTTAGAGTAAAAACTTTAGAGGTTGTTGAACTTGGATTTAGTGGAAATCCATCAGTTGATTCTAATTCGGCAACTTCACATTTGTATTGTGTTGTTGAATAGAGCATAATTTCAGCTGTTTGAATAACAGATATTCGTATTTTCTTGACAGTTTTATTTGAATTGTTTGTAGCTTGGACATTAACATTTATCGATTCACCATGATAATACATTTCTTTGTCAAGAGTACATTCTAGATGTAATGGAGCTGGAGACATCATAAATTCTTTATGAGCTTCGATTGCTGGCTGTGGTGCACGCGTCGGTGGTGCATACGTTAATTTCCTAATAGCTAATCGGACGGAATTTCTTTTATGTGGCTTTTCTTCTAAATCTTCGGCACAATAAGTTTTTAATTCATAATCAACACCGCACGGTTTACCGGTATCACTCGGCGCTGGTTGTAAAGTAACCGATGCTGGCGCATTTTTTGGCAATTGAAAATAAAATGGATACGCGTTAGGGCCTAATTTTTTCAATAATCGTTGTTGTAAATGTGTCAAATGTTTGGGTACTTCGATTTGTGGATACACTTGTTGTTGAGCAATAAACAAATCTTTACGAAATGTTAATCCAAGTACGTCTAGATCTTCACGTCCATATCTAAAAGCAGCTAGTACATGAGCAAATACTTTTCGATCTTTAACATAATCAGGATCAATCAAAACAACACCATCGATTGGTTCAATGTCCGAATTATAATCAATATAATCTCGTTTACCAAGATAAGTTGTTATTTTACCATTTGGACTTGATTTTTTAAAAACACGAGTACCTATTTTTTTTGGTTCATTTGTATCGTCATTTGTTTGATTCGAAGCCATTATAACATTTAAAAAATATTTTTTTTCTTTTTAAACAAAAAATCTAAACAGGCAAAATTATTTAAATTCAACGACGAACAAAAAAAGCAAGATTTTAAAACCAATTTAGTTGATAACAAAAAAAAGACGACACACAAAGAACAAATTAAAAATTAAAAATTGATTTTTTTGTTATTATACAATAACAAAAATAATAATAATAATAATAAACTAAACCTTATCGTCTTCATTTTTTTCTTCTTTAAAAATAATATTATGTTTACTTTACTTAAAATAAATCGTTGTTATTATCTTTTTCGTCGTTATAGTCATTGTCATTTATGATATTAGCATAAGTGTAACATCATGATCATAATCGTTTAATGGCAAAAAAAAGAGAAAAAAAAAACAAAAAAATAAAGAAAACAAAAATGAAAGAGAAAATATTTTAAGAGATTAATTTTTTTTTTATTTTAAGTATATTATTATTAATTATAATAATTTATATTATTTTGGTTGTTGTTATTTGAATCATAAAAATTTTTGGTCGATATACCCGAAACTAATTGTTAAAAATGAGATCGATTGAACTATAATGAATGAATGAATGATTGGATGAATGAATGTATGAATAAGTGGTAAAAGGCAAAAAAAGTAACACAACACTCCAAACAAAGATCGCATCAAAAAATCAAAATTAAATAAAGTAAATCCTAATTGAACTAAATTTTTGTTGCCAAAACTCAACTCATGATTATTATATTAAACAAATAACTTAAATAGCAAACAAAAAATAATCAATATACTTTTTTATAAATGTATTTTAAATTATAATTGGGATATTTTTCCTATTTGCCATCTTATGGTATAAATAGTCTTAAAGTCGAGTTTAATATTTAAGATGTTTTTTTTGTTTAATTTTAAAAACAAGGGAACTTGAAAATCTTTTCTTTTTTTTTAAATTTAATTAAAGCATTTAATTAAAATTCAAGATAAAAAACAGAATTATTATGAAAAAGAAAATTCACAATCTTTCGTCTATCTTAATTTGAAACAAAAAAATTAACAAATGTGTAAAGCCTGTTTAGTTTAAATCAAGGGGTTTGTTTTGAAAAAAAAATTAAACATTTAACTTTGTTTTCATTTTTATTCTAATCCGTTCATGTTTATTTGTTTTATCAATTTTAATAGTTCTGATCATTTTTTGTTGTTCTCTCTCTTCCTCTCTCTATCTCTCTCACACACACACACACATATATATACTCACCGTATTTTTTGTTCACAAAATAATATACATTATTAATCATTATTTTTAATCCCAAGTAATTCTATTTTTTTGTTTTTGTTTTCAAATAATATTGTTATTATTATTAAATTAATCATAGTCCATATAAATTGAGTTAGTTGCGTAGATTTTCGATGAAATCTCTAAAATTAAGAATCCGTTTTTTTTTAATATTTTTTCAATAGTTTTAAGGTACTTATTTTTAAATAATAATGATAATCTTCAATAGAAATGACTATTACTTTTCGGAAACAATCGATAATACCATAAAAGGAACTTAAACTAACAATAATGCATATGGCTTATTTTTTTGTATTTTTTAAATTTTACGCCCCCAATTTTGATTGAAATTGAAAATAAAACGTGAAAGAACTTTGCAAGTTTTTTTTCTATGTTTCAAATTGAAATGAACAAAGGTTTTTTCTGCCTTTTTTATCAATTTTTTACTTTTTTTTGAATATTTAACAAAAAAAACATAAACAAAAATAATTTCATGACAGTATTCTTTTCAAAAAAGTTTAAATTTATTGAAATTTATAGCCGAGTACATCTCTTCAGAATTGCTCCCTCATACGATAATATTTCTGATTCACTCTATTGTATTTATTGTTGTTCTTATTACTTTCGATGGTTACAAGGCGATTTGAAGTTGCGAATCAATTTAATAAAACCAAAAAACTCAATTTTATTTTTAAAATCTTTAGAAAAAGTACCTATTGTTTTATTCTTATGCAGAGATATTTCTACAAGGTCAACATTTCGTGTAAAACCTTACTGTAAAATCTGCAAAATATATTTGCAGAGTACAGAATGCAGACAATGTAAATAGATTTAATTTAAATGCGCAATTTTGTGGCAGAAATTTGCAGATCTTACATTAAGGTTTAACATGTAATGTTGACCTTGTAGAAATATCTCTGCATAAGAATAAAACAATAGGTACTTTTTCTAAAGATTTTAAAAATAAAATTGAGTTTTTTGGTTTTATTAAATTGATTCGCAACTTCAAATCGCCGTTTACAACTCATTGGTTAAACCATCCCTGTTTGACTTGCAACATGAATCCTTTATCCACAATTTCGAATTCATTACGGCGTTTTTACTTGAATGTAACTAGTTTTATTAATATTTGACTTGAAAATTATAAAATGCTAACAAAAAAAAGCTAACAAAAAGACACAAGATTGGTACTCAACATTATTTCTGGAAATGATATTGTGGAGATTTTAAAAGGTGATGCTCAAAAATACTGTTTTCCTTTCACGATCGGCTTGTTTTCTAGATAAGAAAAATAATCGAAGTAATCAAAGATCACATCCCACGACAAAATTTTTCTTCAGCAACCCAACTTAATTTAGCTTAATTAGTCATTTTATCAAATTTTTTGTTCTAGGATTTATTCCTCAGTACAGAAATGCTTTTATTAGCTTAGCTAATTATTAAAACAGTGTTAATTTAAAAAAGAGACATCTGCTAATCGAACCATTAAATTCACTGAACTGCAAAAATATGGTTTTTCAATGTCATGGTATCTATGGAAATCATGTACGAATGCTGATTTAAGAAACTTGGGTATACTTTTTTTAATTAATTAAAACAAACAAATTTGACTTTTTCCTTTTTAAATAAATTCTTTGTCTGTTTGCACATCAACATTGAATCGAATGCGCTTGTTTAAAAAAAAATTCAAAATTAAGAGAATTTTTAAAAGTTAACCAAAGTCTGCGTTAGGTTTTAGATGCTTGCTAGAGGTAGACGTAAGTCAATAAAAAAATGAAACAAATTTTCCCAAAAAACCTTTAAAATCTAAGCAAAAATCAAGTCTTTTAATTTTGCTTTTTATTTTTAAAGAATACATTTTAGCTTAATAAGTTGACTATCTATAAAACCTAATTTTTTTGAGTTTGAAAAGTGTTGACTGAGGAATTTTTAAAAAATTGCTTTATTAATTTAATTAAAGGAGATGGAAAATTTTTTAACAAAACAACCGGTTAGATATCTTGATGATCTTCAAACAGAACTTTATAAATCGTTTCCGTTATCGAAGGAAATTTCATTCTCAACTTTTCATAAATATTTGAACCAAAACGGACGTATACAAAAGATCTCACAGATGGTCTGATCTCTGCGATTATTGCGAGCTGTCAAAAAGGCTAAATCGAGATTTGAAAAATACCCTAGAGGATATAGGCTATGAATGGCATGAGTGTCTAAATATTGAAGTTTTATTGTCGAAGATGATTGATTTTAGAAAATTGATCGAAAACGCCCCTGATTATCTAAAAGATATTGAGGCTATAAGCTTTCATCAAAATATAGCGAACAATTTTCAATTTTCAGACGAAAGACAAACAGTTTTTATCGGACAAGGTACTTTTAGACTAGAACTTTAAACAAAAAATTTTGATCGGAATGAGTCCGAGGCAAGTCAACAGTGAGTTCTATGGACAAAATTACGTTCATGCTGGCAAAATAAAGTTGTTTTTCAATTCACGATTTCATTTCAATTCAATTCAATTTTAACTGCGCAATTAAGTTGCAGAGAAGAGATTTCAAATATCTAACTAATAGGAAATTCTGCAGTGCAATTTAATTACGCAGTTAAAATTGAATTGAATTGAAATGAAATCGTGAATTGAAAAATAACTTTATTTTGCCGTTCATGCTTATTGATTTTTTATTTTTTTTTATTGAAAGGCGTTCAATTTTAACTGAAAGGTTTTGGAGTTTACTTTTTACAGGGTTCTGAAATTAGACAAATTAATTTCGACATTATTTCATCTGATTAAAGTGAGGATGCAAGATCGGTTTGTAAGAGGATTTCGTTTTCTTAGAATGCAAACATTTTTCAAGATTTTAGAACATAAAAACTTTGTGATATGGATGGACTGTGCTAAACACTTTCGAAACTCTGAAGTTATAGGTTATTTGTAAAACCAATCTTTCAACTGAAAGAAACGGCTTTAAACACTTTGTCAACTTGTTCATTTTCGAAAAATAATAAAAAGGAATCTAAAGTTTATTTTTTTTAGAGACTGGTACGTGAACCGAAACACGTCTTGTTCGGATCTCTCATAGCTGGTACATTGGGTCTTTTGAAATTCAAGATTAATATTCTATACTTAGGGTATTGATACCTAAACTTTTCAACACCTGCTGAGTCAAAAACTCAATAAAACTTAAAAAGAAAATTCATTTCGTTTATTTTGTTTAAGTTTTTAATGAATAAAATTGATGTAGTTTGGAAATCTATGTCTATTTTTTTAAAAGATTATTTATACAAATTCAAAGAATCGAAAAAATAAAGACCTAAACATTTCCATAAAACCACCATCCATAGCCAATTCAAATCTTAGGTAAAATTTTAACTTTTTAAAATTCAATAAAATTTTAATTAATAACCACCCAAATCCATTCGAATTTTACAAAAGAACTGAGCCAATGTAACTACTCTAGTTTGATTGTTGAATCTTGATACAACTTCTGTAAAGTCATCTCATGAAGCGACTACGCGTTTGCTTTGCAAGTGAGAAAGTTTTTTTTTATTGAAATAAGTTGTTTTATCAATTCAGAATCATCATTAACGTCTACTACTGAGTCTCTTGATGGTGAATCACTTACTAGTCAAGACGCAAACAATCAACCTCAAGATACACAAGATTATGCATAAACATAATTAGTGAATACCCCTTGTTCATCATTTACGTAGATTATCATTCAAATCATCGAACACCTCTACTAAGCAACGCTTTGAAATATAAAAAAAATACATCCCTTACTTTTGAATATCCGAATAGTTTGAAATATAATTTTATGTCTAATGACTGTCTCTAATCTAGGTTCACACGCAACTATTTGTGTTAAAGTTTACAGTTAACGGATAATAAAGCTTTAAATATATCCTATGGGAGCTTAATACAGTACCGTGTTTCGCAGGTTAGTTTGCAAGGAATAACTCAAAAACCAAAAAAAAGTAAAAAAAAATTTAATTATTTATTTAGTCACATTTAAATGATTTAAAAAATTATTTAATAATTGAATTTAAATTTTTTTACAAACTTATTCTCTACAAAAATATAAATAACCATGTAAAATAAAATAACTGCTAAACTAAGAGCTGAAAACAAGCTTGTCAAAAATTTATAACTTTGAAATTTATTTTGATTTTGTTCAAAACATTCGTAGTCGGCCGGACATTTTCTTAAATTTAACGTTTTGTTCTAAAGATAAAATAAATTCTTGAAAAAATTTAGAATTTAAAAAACATAAATCTTACTCGATTTTCAACACTCAAAGTTTCATTTAACTGACTTTGTATATTGAAAAATATTTCTTCTATTTGTGGAATTAAATCTTTAATGTCATCATCAGCTTCTTCTCTTAAATCATTCATTAATTCATCTCTAAATGTTTGTTCAAATTTGAAAAACGATTCTAATAAGTTTGCTTGTTCTTTATCCTGATAATAAAATTAAATAAAATAAACAAAAAAAATATTTTTTGATATAAATAAAAATTTAATACATTTATTTTGGATATTTCATTTGCCATTGATAAATAACTTGCCATATTATGTATCATGTCTTTTATGAAAAATTCAAAAGAACCTGACCAACATTTCGAGTCTGAATAACCAGTAGTGCACCTTCGACTATATAAGTATTATTAGATTAAGTAAAAAAGAATGCATTTTTTAGTATATTTACTTGCAGTCACTAGCCTTAAAGTCTATTATTTCATTTGTTTTCACATAAGCAATTTTAATAATCAATAATAAGAGTAGAGAGAATATTTTTTTCATATTTTTCCTATATTATAATTAAGAAGTACAAATACTCAGCGAAATTTGTTCTTTTAACGATAAAACAAGAATTAAAACGAGCTATAAACATATTTTCAAGTTAAGAAGTTTTTTTTTGTTTTTTTTTTATATTTTTATCATCAAAGAAATTATAATTATTATTCAAGATAGATATGATTGAATTTCTATCGTTTTTATTTAGTAGTTGCATGGTTCTTGCATTGTTTCTTATTCTTTATCTTATCGGTTATTTAATTTTATTTTCTTGGTTTATTTAATCTAAACGAAAATATTTAAATGCTAAGCACTTTGCAAAAATCAATCTCTGGTCAAAAGTAATCTCAAAAAAATAAATTAAAATATTTCAAAAACTGAAAAGAAAAAATTATGAAAATTTATTGCTTTTTTTAATTAAACCAAAAAAAAGAAAAGAATTTATTTAATGAAGTGACGGTCAAAATATAATTTTCCCTAATAATTTATTTTTTTTTTTTGTTTAATCGTCATCGTTATCTTGAATTTGAGTTTCAACAATATTGCTTTCATCGATCATGTTAGTTTCTAATTGTTTTCTGTCTAATGTTATAATGTCATTCCAATCAATACGTGGCATTTTGAATTGTTCTGGATTCACCCATGGCATGTAATTAGAATTGTGTTTTGCCTTCCATTTTTCATATTTCAAACAAGCTTTATAGATTTTTTTAATAAATTTTGGCGCAATAACTCTAGTCGTTGAATTGACAATCCATGCTGGTAGTGAACCACCCATATCTGATTGTGTAACATAATAAAGTATACATGATTTTTCAGATGTTGGCTTGATCAAAGTTGCTGATATAAATGACAAAGCTCTAATGAAACCTTTTTTAGGTGGATATTTCTTAAAAAATATTTTTTATTTTTTTTCTTTAAAGATTAATTATTTTCAAAAGTCAAAACTTACCGCATGATTCACAGAATGATTGAATAGAATTTTATCTTTATTATCACCAAAATCCAACCAGCATCTTTGAGTAACAAAGTCTCTATTTTTAAAAGGCTTCGGTGATTTTATTGAAAAATAACCAATATCACTGCAAGGAGAAATGTAACAAATATCAACAGCATTATCTAATTTAGTGTCCCATGTTTCTCTATATTCGCCATCTTGAATAACATTATACAAAAGTTTTGCTGACACGTCACTAAATTCAGCTCTAGCTCTAATCATTTTAAATGCAGATAAATCATTTTGTTTTGTCCATATAGTCATGTTATTTTTTGTGTAATCTAAAGTCCATCCTTCATCGTTTTCACATAAATTACGAACGAATTCATAATCTTCATCATTTGGTAATTTGACTTCGCCTAATTTGAACATTATAAATCTAATAAATTAAATTTATTTTAATTTCTTTACATTGATTTAAAAATTGAACTAAAAAATCTAAAGCTCAAGAAAAAAATCTCTTCCTAATTTTGACTGAGAATCGTCTCAATCGATTGTTTTTAAGCTTTTAAAGAGTAGCTACCATATGAATGATTGTTTAAAAACAATAAGAAAAAAGAAAAAAATTATTGAATTTTAAAACTTGAAGGAAAATTAATACAACGATTAGAAATAAAATAAAAACTAAATAAATATAAAATTTTTTTATTTTTTCAATATAAAAAAGAAAAAAGAAAATTTTTTTTATTTTTCATCTCCAAGTTGTTCATCATCGTTTTATTCAATTGCATCCACATAGTTTGAGAAAAAAATATGATTAAATTTGTTACGTATTCATATTTCTCCTCTTCGTCATCATTTTTATTGTCAACTTAAAAAAAAAAGAGTCTAATTTAATTCTAAAATATTTTTGAATAAAAATTTACAAATATTTTTGATTTTTTTAGGAATTTAGGATTGTTAATTTAAGAGTTATTTTTTTGTCCTATTATTAAGCAGGAATGAAGAACTCTAGTTTTTTCCTGATCCATGATGATATCCATTACTTTGAAAACCATAAGGATTTTTCTTTTTAAATCTCGCATTCGATCTAGATTCGATATTTAAAAGCTATATTTACTTGAATATTTGTAACAGATGCTTTCAAAGTTTGGGCACCAAACGGCTCGATATTGTTCATTCTTCACCAAAACGATAGTTTTCTAAAGCTATTCGAGTATAAAATTTTCAACCACTAATTTATGCCATTCAATCTCAATATTTAAAAACTTAAACAACTAATCAAATGCAATGATAAGTCTAAAGATGACATAAACAATTTGAAGTAGCTAGATATTCCAAATGTTCAAACAAATCTTTATGTTGAAGTTTAAGTAGTGTTTATTAAAAAGACAATATGACAACGGGATAAATATAATTGATAAAACATCTTTGACTTTTTTTTATTATTAACTAACAATACATTTGTTTCAAATGAATCAAAATTTAAAATCATTTTTTAGGGGTGAACAATTTCTAAAAAACTTTTTCAGAGGTATTTTACAGTGATAAGCATTAAAAAAAACACCATTTTAATGCATGCTGCATTGTTTTGCAATTTTGCAAAATAAATTGTCTTGTATTTTCTATTACTACAGTGTTGGCAAAGGTTTTGTAACAGGGCGTCATCTGACGTTATTTTGCGTCAATCTTCACATTTCAAAACTTGTACGACTGACGAAAATGCTTTAAATATAATTATAAAATACTTTAAAGAAGCACATAAATTATCA
Organism: Brachionus rubens; assembly: GCA_022207745.1. Lineage (NCBI taxonomy): Eukaryota > Metazoa > Rotifera > Eurotatoria > Ploima > Brachionidae > Brachionus > Brachionus rubens. Next base: position 2,881,445 of record JAJVHD010000013.1, read on the forward strand.
AGAATAGTTGCTTTTTATGAGACCGCTGTCAACATATTTGAATTAGACAGAACAAAACAAGCGGCTAAAGAAGATTAAATTCTAGAAAAAGATTAAATTCATGTTAACTGTAAACAAGATTACTAAAAGTTATCTTATTATTTGATGAGAATAAAGTTTTTTGTACATAAGCTTATTATTTTATTCTATTTTTAAACACTCTGAAATGTAAAAATGTTAATGCGGGAACAAATCGGCAACTTAAAATTTTTTATTAACTTTCTTTTCATATTTTTTCTATTCAAAAATTGAGCTAAAATGTCTGCAAATGTGGGTTTTTATGAAATAAAATAAAATATGGAGCTAGGTGAAGCAAAATTTGCTCCATCCATTGGTGAAGTCTGCAAAACGAATTGCGCATTTAATTTTCATATTTTTAATGGCGTGCACTGTTTTTAAATGCGCAATTCGTTTCGCAGAGATTTTGAAAACTTCACCAATGGATGAAGCAAATTTTGCTTCACCTTGCTCCATATTTTATTTCATAAAAACCCTTATTTGCAGACTTTTTAGCTCAATTTTTGAATAGAAAAAAAATATGTAAAGAAAATTGATAAAAAATTTTAAGTTGCCGAACAAATCGATGTCGAGAATATTGTCGAGATTGTATTATCGGATTTTTTATTGAAAACCAAACATCTTCCGGATCAAATACTTTTAGATTTATACGATCATTGTGTCATCGACGACCAAATCGAGGTATTAAACAGAAAAAATCTGAAATTAAACCAAAATCAAAGCTTTAAACAATCTGACGCAAAATTAAATCTGCTTTAAAAAAAATAACTGTCAAATTTCAAATAAAAGCTTTTAACTTGTATTAACAACTTGGAATTGACGATTCGATCAAAATTAAAAATCTTCAATATTATTCAACTAGGGATCAGTCGAGAGTTCGATTCAAAAGTATGTCACAACGAGCATTTTATTCATATCAGGAATCTTTGATTTAAGAAGTTTTATGATATACGTTGGATATGCATAACACAACATCAAGCTATTTGAATTAATGCACGTCAATAAATTAGCATACCGATGACTTAGAAAAAGAAATAAATGATGTCAACTGCAAGTCTGAATTGAGTTAATATTTAAGTATTAGCAATTAATTTAAGAACATTCAAGCTCATTTGGATAAAATGATCGAAATTGAACAAGATTTTTCAAATATTTTTTTAAGTCGAAATTTTTACACCATATTGATAATGTTAGCGCATTCTTAAAAATAATACTCTTTTATCACGTCAAACTTTGTCAAAATAATGTGGATTTCACAGGGTCAGACTCCGACTCGATCATTGAAAAGCTCGGATCGACACTGTCTTTTTTTTAAAATGTAAAAATGAATCTTTTAACAGTTAAGTTAGTTCTGTGACCTGCAGTGCATATGAATTGCGTATTTAATATTTTTGAGCAAAATGAGCAAATTGAAATTTGAGCAAAATTTTTACTTTGCCCAACACTCGTAGTACACACGATCACTAATCTTCTCCACTCTTTCCGATTTTTTGCTGCCTTCTCGATCACCTCAACAGACGGGGGAATGTTTTTGCTTATTAAATTAGTAATGTATCTAGCATAATTTGTTGCATGCCTTCCTTGCTTTGTCTTTCCCATTTGCTGACTCGGTTCGTACAGACTATAAGTTCTTTTTGGCTCATCTATTTGTCTACGAAGCATGTATCAAACCCAAGTCAATTGTCTCTTAGCAAGTTTCAATGAAATTGGAATTTGTTTGATCATTTTTTACAATTCTTCGTTCGGTATCTTGTCCAAGCGTTTTATTCCTAACATGTGTCTATAGCAGTTTTTGCAAAACTGTCAAGTTCATTGAGGTGTTTTTGATCAAGAACCCAAGTATCACTTCCATAAAGTAGAACAGATAAACAAGAGGCTTGAAAAACTCTTACCTTGAGCTCAATTAATGTTGTTTTTGAAGTCCAGATTTTCTCAAGTCTACCAAACGCCTGCCATGCTTGTCCCTTTCTACTCTTCATATCTTTTTTCGCTCTAAGACATATTTAACCCGAGATATTTGAATTAATCTACGATTTCTATTATTTCGCCGTTTAGCTCCAATGGTCGTTCTTTTGACTAGTTGGTTATCATTGTTTTCGTTTTATCTACGTTTATACTAAGACCCACTTCGTTTGCGTTCTTGGATGTTTCGTTGAGTTGATTTTGAGCCCCGTCAAAACTTTCTGCTAGAAGTGCTATGTCATCAGCGTGGTCCAAATCGTTTAGTTTCTTTTGTGGGTATCTTTGAGACTTTATTAAATGTGTTACGAATCGAATCCATAATCTCTTTCGGATTTCCACATTACATAAAGAGTGATGGTGCCAAAACATCTCCTTGAAGAACTCGTTTAGTAATTTTAAATTCCTCTGACAGTGCTCCATTGATAAAGACTCGGCTTTTGGAGTCTCTATAGAGTACTTCAATGGCTTTAACGATCTTTTCTGGAATGCTATAACATTCTAATAACGGTTAATTATATTGATAACTGTATCGCCACATCTATTTGAGTTATTTATTCAAAAAATCAACCGAAGAAAAGAATAAATTATTCAACAGTTAAGTTTTTAAATTTTCTAATTTAGCCAAAGTGTAGCCAGCAAGCAGATTGTTCAAATATTTTGAGAATTGTTACACATAAATTTTAAAGGACAAATTATAAACATTATAGATAAATCTTTAATCATGTCAAAAATTTACTTTTTAAATTTAATTTTATTTTCATTTTTAAAGGAACAAATAAAATAAAAGTTATATTATTTTAGAGAATAAATTTAATAAAAAAAAATGTTTCATTTTAAGATTTAGTATTTTCAAAAGCTACCAAACATTTACCAAACATTTACAATTATTTGAGACATGGACTAAAAGACAAATCATGGAAATGATCAGTAACCGACCTAGCTATTAAACCACTGACATAACTAAGTTAATATGAACATTTAACAAAAATATTTAAACTTTCTTGGTTTAATTAATTTACAAATTTATATCGATTCAATACTTAATTAGGTCGAAAAGATTCGATTCTACGTTTGCATGTACAAAAGTAACTTAGTTTTTTTTTCAAGGCGTATTTAAATTTTCTATAGCAATTAAATTCAACTTAATTTTTTTTTTCCAGCAAAAATAATTTTGCTCGCTCATTTATGAACAACAACAATAAAAGAAAAAGAATATTTATTAAAAAATTAAAAATTCATTCTTTAAAGCTAAAATCTAAATCTGTTTCTTTAATCTAAAAAGCATTAGAAAAAATTTTTTTAAGAATTTTAAAATAAAAAAAAAAAATTTTTCAGCTAAAAACTAAGAATATTTGAGTAGCATTGCGTCTATTAAGAATCAATATTAAAATTAATATGACAAAATTTTTCTCTCTTTCTCTTTTATATAATTATCATAAACTTTATTTATTTATTTTAAACAACAAAAATAAGATTCCAACAAAAAAAACGAAAAATAATAATAAATGATAATAATGATTATTTTATATTATATTATTATTATTATTATTATTTTTTTGGAGTAATAGTAATATCGTATTGTAATTATTACCATTATTTTTTAGTCTTTGTTGTTTTGAGTAAAATAAAAAATTAAAGTGCGAAAAAAGAAAGAAAATTAATAAATTTTCAAGCCAAAATTTACATATAGACTAGAAATTCCCGAAATTATAATATTGGCTTTAGACACATTTTTTTGTGTTCGTTGCTCTCTAGCTTAAACCCAGGTATTTTTTATTTATTTTTCATAAAAATTCATTTAATGTTTTCACCTAAAACATTTTTTTTTATTTGTGTTTAATTATGATTATTATTATTAATATTATTTTCTTTTTTTTTTGTTGAGAAATAAAAGAAAATGAAATATCCATAAAATTGAAACATAAATTTCGTTTTTCAGTTGAGCTTGTTGATTTGATTATAATATGATATAATAATTTATATAATTTAATATAATTTAATTCATGTTGTGTTCATATGCTATTTTTTTTCTCTCTTTTTCTACTTGGTAATAATTTCATCTCAACTCACTGAAAAAAAAAAATAATTTAGGCTCAGCTTGTTTATGAATATTTTTTTGTTGTTGTTCAAGATCGAAAATTATGAAATAAAAAATGTCGTTATTTTTTGTGAATTTTATTTTTTTATTGAGAAAAATACGAGACTAAATTGATTTTTTCTTGTAACTAATTTTCTGATGAAACCAAGAACATTATGACACAAAATTTAGAATTCAAATTTTTGAAAGTTCTTTTTATTATTATTTATTAAAAATCAAAAAAAAGAGAAAAAAAAATGTAATTCTTTTTTAAATTTAAGTATCTATTTTGATCATCACATCTATTTTCGTAATTAAAGTAGAATTATGTTATTATTAAGAAGATACTTTTTGCATAAGATTTTAATTTTCCATTGAAAAAGAAGAAAAAAAAAACAACTGACATCAATGATAATAAAACCATCAATCACAAGATAGAATGCAAACCACTTTATAAATTTATTAAATAATTTTTTGTTTTGTTTTTTTTAGTCTTTTTTAAATGTTAATATGAAAATAAAATAAAATATAAATAAAATAAAAAATGATTGATAGTAAGTCATCACCAATCGCTTTATCTAATTCAAGCACCTTGCAATATCGAACGTTGTCAAGTCAGCAACAACAATCCAATGTCACAGCAAGAAATCAACAAAATGAACGATTTTTTCTAAATGAAGACGAGTCAGATATTCAATCAAGCGACTTGGGTGATTATGTTCATACTAGTTATTTGGTATCTGAGTCGACGACACCAATTAGGTCAAAATCAAAATCTAGGTCTAGCTCTGACCTAAATAATAAAATGCAAGCCGAAATAGATTTTACATTGAATGAACAACAAGTAGAAAGGCAAAGTAAATTTAAAAGAAAAATAGGCGTTGAATTATTAGATGAACTTCAATCGAATAACTTTAAAACAAAATCGACCAAATTGGAAATAAATATAAGTTCTCAATCGAATTCTGATGACGATTTTAGATCAAAATTTTCTACTAGTGCACCAGTTGATTCGCAAAAAAATAATTTCAACTCACCGCAAGCTACGAATCAAACAAATTTTAAGGAACAATTTAATAATTTTATAAAAAACGATGCCAAATATTTTAAAATAAATTGTACCGCCATTAATACAAACAATATGAACGTTAATTTACTTAAAAGAAATCAGCTACAATCATACGACAAGGATCTCGTAAATGCAAATGAAACAAATTTCAATGACTTTATAATCCAAAATACTAGTTCAAATGTTTTTAATTTCATAAAATTTACTCAAGTATTATTTTTATTTAAATTTAAATTAATTTTAACATTTTAAAATAATCAATTAATTAAGGATGAACTAATAGGCAAATCATTTAAACTAATTATTAAACCGTGTGAATTACAAAAATTCGAAAATTTACTAGGCTCAATTTCGAATCAAATAAATTTTAATTTAAAATCAAATATTTATCTAAAGCCATTCCAAACTTATTTATTAATAAACACGTCGTCAAATTTAACAAAAGGTAACTCTCTTGTTTATTTCACTCTCTATCTCTCTCTTTGTTTTAAAAATTTTTAGAGTTTAAAAACCTTTTCAATTTATAAAGAAAATCAACTTGCGGACAATCAAGAAAATCAATATCAAGATACATTAGATGACAAAAGTTTAAACTATGAGGAAGTAGTAATTTGGCCTATTATTAATATTGAGAGTGTACTCAAGAGTAACATTTATCCCAAAATGGTTGTAGATTTTTACATCAAACATATTGAAGACAAACAGTAAGTTTTTTTTTTTTATTTGGGAATACTCAAGTTCAATCATAATGAATTATTTTGTTTAATTCAAAAGATCAGACTCAAATATGAATGCTGAAACAAACAGATTTTCTAGCATCAAAAAAAACGAATGTAACATGGATCAAATAATGACTTTGATTGATTTACATGGAACTATAATAAATTTGGACTATTCAAATTTTAAATCGAATTTTTTCTCATTAATTGAGGATCAAGCTAATGTATCAAACAGAGATCTCATTTCGTCACAAAAGCTAAATTCCGGTCTACTTATTGATTACTATAATCTACAATCTTCTAGTAGTCAAGATGAGAATGCTTATAAACTAAAAATATTCGATTACGTTCATAGCAATGACCTGGTTCATATTCAAAAACATATAAATGATGGTAATAATTTTTTTTGAATTTTTTGTCGAGTTAACCATAGTTAATAGGAGGCTTTTTTTTGTAAAGTTTTAATCAAAGGCGACATAACAAGTGCCATTTTTCGATTGAAAATAACTGAAAAATATGCATTCGTTCAATCACAAAGTAAACTAATTAAGAACGAAAGAGTTGATGAAAATTCAAATATAGACGAATTTCATCAGACATACATTCACACTGTTCATTCAATAATTAAGTAAGCTAATAATTAAAGAAATTTTACTCGACATTTACCAAGCTAAGTTTAAACCGTTTTATCCTTAAAAGGGAAATCGATTCAGACATTGAAATGAAAGGAAACGCAAGCACAAGTTTAATGAAAACACTTATTAGCAAGAAGCCTTCTACAAAACACGCCAATTCAGCATTTTCGACGAATTCTTTTAAAATATCGAAAGATGAACAATCAAACTCAAACAGTTCTTTCAAATCGAATAGCTCGTCTCTTGAACAAATATCAATCAATATAAATAAGTCAAACAATTTGGAGGTCAATTTAACTGGTGACACAAGACAAAAAGCTCAAATTTCTCCAAATGATCAACTGTCTTCTATTTGTCAAAATTTAAATATAAAATCACAAATAATGCAGAATAATTCAGAATCAACATCACTTCCTCCAATTGGGACAAAATTTGCCTTAACAATGCTTGGACTATCAAAAAATTCAAATAAACTCAATTTAAAAAAAAACGACAACACTCAAATGAGCTTAAAAAATATTTCACCAGGTCAAAAAGGTAAAATTTTACCAAACGAAAACGATATAAAGCTACAACAAGATTTAAAGAACAATAAGTCGAATGCTTTTAACGAAGGCCTGCTAAAATGTCAAAAGTCAAATGAAAATAAATTGAGCTTAGAAGATGATTCAAATGACATAAATATAATACAAGAAAATATAATAAAGCTCGATTTAATTAAAAAAAAATCTATCGAGGAGAATGCACACACCATTAGGAGCCCAATTGATCCGAATTGTTCATTTAAATTGCTTATTAAAAAAGAAATGTTATCTTTAGAAGAGAGAAACTCAAATAAAGATGAAAAACAAGATTTCAAATACACAAGTTGTTCGATAAGAAACCATCCAAAAAATAACAAACAAGGCAACAAATTAAAAACACGAGGTTTTATTTTTGTTTTTCTTAGAAATTCAAAATTTTGTCGATTCAAATCTTAATTTAATCTGTATTTTTGACATTTTAGATACAAATGAAGATATTTTAAGCGGTTTGGATCCAAGTGAAATAGATTTTTCGTCGAATAATTCGAATAATAAAACAAAAAACAGATCAAAATCAAATAATAATAATAATTTGTTGAAGAAGTTGCTTTCAGAAGAGAATTTAATGCCAACTGATCTCTCATATAGTGACTTATGCTTGGATAACAACATATCAAATGATGAATATCGTGAAATAGACTATATGACTAAGAAAAGATCGTTGTCGAAAAACTCTAGACTTTCATTAAATGAAAACAATTCAGAAGCAATTAATGATGAAAATTTTTGCTTAGACAATGAAAGCAGGCAAAGTTTAACAAGTGGAATGACCTCTCCAAATAAAGATATAATTCTAAGAGCTCTATTGAATACAAGCGACATAGAGCCACAAGTTTTGCAACTCGAATCGGTCTTTAAATTGGGAAATGCGTTTAATAACTCACGAATAAAGAGACAAATAAGCCAGAAAAAAGATAAAATTAAACAAGAAATTTTAGATTATGATGATCATGAGAGAGTAAATAATTTTGGTTTTAAAAAATTGAATAGTGAATTTCCATTAACATCCGGGTCAAACGATAACTTTGAAAAGATGTCAAAATTAAACAAAAATAAATCTTTGGCTTCGATAGTCGACTCAAATATTTGCAATGAATCGTTGAAACAAATAGGAATCGAAAGAAATAAATTAAATAATAACAACTCTTTTTTAAAAAATCAAAACAGTAACAGTAAAATTGAATCACATTGCGAAAGTCAAAATACATGTCGTAATGATAAGATAATCATGACGAATAAATCCAAAGGTTTGTAGTTTAGCTTTTAATTTAGAACTGAAAATATTTTATTCTAAAAAATTTTATATTGAGCAGATCTTGAAAATTTTGACGTAATTGATGATGAAGCTAGTTCGTATTTTAAAAATCATAACATATGTTTTTCTGATGAGGAGGATATACTAAGTCAATTACAAGAGACTTTCGACCTCGATAAAAATAGTGATTTAGACGATAACTTTGTGACAAAAAGCGAGTGCTCAAATTTAATCTTTAAAAATAAACTCACTGAATCTAGTCAAAATGATTTTACCTTAGACGGAAGTATTATTCATAAATCAGAAAAGATTAATGGACAACCAAATAATTCTAAACCATTGGGTAAAAGTTTAAGTTAAATAGACAAAGCTTAAATTTTATTTAAATTTATTTCAGTTTTAGATGCTTTCAATAAATCGACGTTGTTTATGAACGAAAATAAGAACGGTTTGATTTTATTCTATTTTATTTAAATCAATTTATTTATTATTAATTTTTGCTTTCATCTTATTAGACTCGGTTGATGATGCAGAATTGGAAAAAAATGCTCAATCCTTAAGAGAAGACATTCAAAAGCAGAAAAGAATCGAGGCTATAACAAAACTTCTAAAATCTGACTTGATTGAGTCATTCAAAGAGTCAGTTATTCCTCGTACTCAAAATATTAATAACCCGGTTGTTTATTCGAATTTTGGTTCGAATTTAACGGTTGAAAGCGAAAATAGATTGCAAGCAAAATTTATTGATCAAAATGATTTTTCTCTGTATAATAGTGTTTCTTCTAATACAATACCAAATAATAGTTTGAATAATAATAATAGTAGTAATAATGTTCCAAATTTAACCATCGATTCACGGTCTGAGTTTAATAAGGACTCGATTGTGTACAGAGGAGGTCCAATGAATTCCTTTGGAAATGACTTGAAATCAACTGAACACGCAAAATATTTAGCCGAAAATAGTCAATCAAAGCCAAATAATAATGTTGACATAAACAAAAATGTCGCGTCACAATCGTATACGATAGGTATTCAAGCTCAACAAAATAATTCTCATCTGAATAACGTTGTAAATCCGTTTGCACATTCTCAAAATAATAATGCTAGTTCAAATAGAAACAACTTACCTGATACAAATTCGTTTGTTTTAAGAAAAAAATTACAAGAACATTTGAGTCAGAAAAAAGCAGCCTTGAATCCTGTATTTCCAACGAATCATCAATCAATAAATCCAAGTCCATTTTTAAACAAAAATAATTCACCTAATATAGCCGTAGTATCACCTGTTGTGTTTAATCAAAATTCACATTATTCGAATCAAAACTCGAATCACTCAAATATGAGTGAAATCGAAATGAAACATAATAAGACCTCTAACTATTCATTCAATCCAAGCAAAGAGCAACAAGAAATTAAGGCCTCTGATTTAAAAACAAATTTAGACTCGTTCGAAACAAATAACAATATTAGTTTAAATGATTTAAAAAATAATACCGATTCATACTCATATAATCAGCCTCCTTCTTCTGCTCTTTCTTCTCAAATACAAAAAAATAGTGAGCAAACTTTTTATCCATTGATTCAAACAAATCATATTAAGAATAATATGAATCACGAAATAAATCAAACTAATATACATCCATATACGTCTTCGTCAATTACAAATCAACAAAATGAATCTCCTTATTCGAATCAAAATTCAATTAATTTAGGCTCTGCGCCTCAGACATTGACAACAACCACAGTAACAGTTACCACAAAACATTTTCCTCAGATAAATTCATCTCCATACAATTCTAACAGTATGAATAATAAGCCAGAGCAAGCAATACCAATTAATTCAAATAAAAAAAATACAGCTATCAATAATAATAACCTAAATAGTCTCAACTCAAAGGTTGAATTAAATTCAACTGATCAGGGCAATTCAAATTTTAAAAGTATTTCTCACAATCATCCGACCACAGTAAGCAATCAAGATAAAAATGAAAATATTCTATTTATTTCGCAAGAAAATAATAATCGTAACGATTCAAACTATAATTACGGCGCTGTCGTTAATGAAAATCATACCATAAAACATTCAAATTTAGATTCAACAAACATCGAAATAAATACAAAAATTAATGTTAACTTTCAAATGCAAAATAATAACAGTTCAAAATATCAGCAATACATGCATCATCAATCACAGCTTCAACAACAACCACCACAAACTAACGTTGACCCCATTATTTCTTCTAACTTTATGGCAAACAATTATGCCAATCCTACTAATAACAATATGAGCAATCAATTCAATGGACCTTTAATAAGTAGTAAACAGCTCATGAAAAGTGATGACTTGAATTTAAATAAAAATACTAATTATGGTCATAACCAATACTATACTAATAGCCAGATGGGACGTGATTCTTCAAATCTAATTGTTAGCAAAAACGTATCGCCTATTATTAATTCTAATTTTGAAACTCACAACAGTTTACAAAAAGGTATAATTAATAATAATAACAATATTATTCAAACAATGGATGAATTATCGAATATGCCATATGGAAATAAAGATTTTATGAAAAATTATAATGCATCAAATCAATATTCACTAATTGCATCTTCAAATCAAAGTTATAATAAAAGCACATCCATCAAAGCAAATTATCATCGGATAAATGACCAGGACTTAGGGAATCGATTGGATCTCGGTTTGAGATCTTCCGAAAGTCAAAAATATATGACTTCTTCAGCGTCGAATGATCAAAGTCTAGGAATTACATTTTACGACTCATATGGTACCTTTTCTAAAGATAAAGAAGATGGTACAACTTTTTCAAAAAATTACATCGAGCCGATAATGTCAGTAAATGGGAATGAGTACAATATTAAAAATAAACCAAATTTAATCAAAGAAAACCATGATCTAATTATGACGGACTATAATAGTACACATGTTGTTCAAAATAATACGATTTCTTTAGAGAATAATATGGACTCATCATTCGGAAATAAACTAAACATGTATTATAGTAACGAATCGAATAAACTAAAAACTCATGATTCAGAATTGCCCAACACTTCGTCAAAAAATCAGCAATTTGGACTATTTAATAATGAGTTGAATGATATTCCGACTTTTGACGAGGATGTTTTAAATGATAACTTGAATTTTTTTCAAAATCTTTTAATTGATTAGGAATTAATTTAAATCAAACTAAATAACCTTAATTAAAAATGATAATTTTTATTTTAAATATTCAACAAAAATATTTTTCTTTTATTTTTTGTTTTTAACGTTTTCCGGTTACATTAAATTTTATTTTTTTTCGTAAATACTTATAAAAATAATTTGTTTATTTTTTGTTAGTTTTTAAAAGGCCTTTTATAAATATGTAAATATTTCTTTTATAAATATTTTATAATTCAAAATAAAAGTATTATAGGAAATAAATAGATTTTTGAATTTTATTTAATTTTTTATTGTTTAATTAAATAAAAGTCTAATGTTTTAGATTATTTCGTAAACATCACAAAACTAAAAATTAATTTTCTTTGTATCTTAAATTTAAATTTAATTTTTTTTATTTTATGTGTCCGACCTATTTAAATATTATCTAATACTTGTTTGCTTTAATTTTAAATCCAAGCGCGTTTTAATTAATATTTATTCGTTAATTTTGTAAGTTTACGATGTAATCAATGACCTTGTTTTTTTTATTTTATTCTTATTTATTAAGAATATCGTTGTTTTGCCGGTTGTAAATTTTATTAAAATTCAATTTTTTTATAAAATAAATTGGTATAACTGTATCCTGTTAACCTCTTTTTGGACATCTATACGAATATACATAAATATCTATACGAATATAGATCTCATGTATACGAATATAGATCCGAGTTAGAAGTTACCGTAGTTAGAAGAAGGGGTCGACTAAAAGATTAAAAAAACAAAAAAAACAACATTCTAATTAGTCATTTGTTCTTAATGGAATCGATTTTTAAACTTTTAAATTTTTTTTTGCGTTTTAATTGAAATTTTATAAAAATAGTGCAGCACCAGAACTCGAATTTTGGTATTTTTTTTAATCGAAAATATAAAAAATGAATTTTTTAATATTTTTTTTTTCTTAATCTTTGGTGCTGCACCAAACGCATAATTCAAAAAAATTATTTTTTATTTTTTTGTTTAAAATCGAGCCTTGATGACGCATTAAACTAAGACTTTCAGTGTTTGATGCGGACCTAAACGCGTGATTACGCTATTAGAGCATGCGCTTAAAGTTAACAATGTTATAGCATGGGCGAGATGTACTTTGGTGCATGGTCCAAAGGCGTGTCTTAACTTGTGGTGCAGCAATATTGAACGAGGGAATACGGTATACGAACAATTTTTCTGAATTAATGATGGCTAATTTAAAAAATCTGATTGGTCTATATCCATTTGTTCGCTTTTTTATTTTGTTCCATTTTATTCCTCCAATCAATTTTAAATTTTAGAATAAATTCAACGGGAAAAAATTCGAGAGATCCCTCGATTATGTTAGGGAAAAAATTGCTTATAATCATCCGATTTGACTTTTGGGTTAGGTTAGGTCACACTCACACAGTTTTTTCGTCCTCTAGTGCAAAAAAAGGAAAATAATTACAAAAGTGAATCCTGAGAATAGTAGAGAATCATATCTTATTGAAGCAGATGCATAAAAAAATTGGAATTTAGATTCCCCTGGGACTAGATAGATTTCGAATGTCCTTTCTTTTACCATTTTAACCCGAATATGTCTTTTTGAAATTTCTTTTCCAGTCGATTTGGATCAAAGCGTAAAAAGTAACTTTATAGCTTTCGAAAATATCTTAAGTTTATAAAAAGTAAAATGACATTTCGGTTGAAAAAAGCTGAGGGACTAAAATTTTTAATCTTTTAATCCTGTAAAAAAATTGCGTTTTTTGATATCCGTGGTCTTTTATTACATTGATGATGTCTAAAGCTTCATATTCGGAAACTGTGAACATTTTGCCCTACGCGTAAATTAGATTTTTCTCTTGTGACTTGCCTCGAGTTCATGACAGACTCCTCAATCATCCATTTCCAAAAGACCTGATGAGAATTTTTTTCTATAACAAAGAAAATCGATTAAACGCAAATTTTTCTTTATTGATTCGTCAATTCAACTTTTTAATTTTAAGTCAAAAATTTAATCTCTGAATAAAACCGATTTATTAAATTAAGAAGAGGAGCTTCGAGAGTGATCAATGATCTCTTAAAAAACACATGAGAAAAAGAATCAATTAGCGGAATTTATGTTCATAAATGAAGGAGAGGTTTTTAAAAATAACATTTTTTTTAGCGAACTTTATGTTGAACTTTCAAAAAAAGATTTTAAAAAAAAAAAAAAGAATTTCGCTCTCCTTCGACTTGAAATGGGTCTAGGATCCCATCTTGCCCTAGTGGTAGAATGAGGCTGGCGCCTGGTCTGCTGATAGACAAAATCTTCGAAACTTGCTGGTGATCATTTGGCTTTGTTGAATATTTATAAACAATGGAAGGATACGAATCTCTTGCCTCAATGGTGTTTTGAAAATTTTATTCAACATCGATCGATGAAACGAGCAAGGCATGTCAATTGTCAGGTTTAATGGAACGAGTTGAAATTGAGATTGTGTCGTGTGTTAATGATTCAATAGCGATTCGTAAGGCTATTAGAGTCGGGTTTTTTATCACTTGGCAAAATTAATTAAGACCGGATCTTTCAAGATTACAAAGCATCAACAGACTGCTCAAATACATGGGTTTGTTCGAATCGTTACCTCGATGGGTTGTATATCATGAATTGGTGTTTACAACAAAAATGTATATATGACAAATAATTGAGATTGAGAACGAATGGTTGGTATAAGTAGGGCTGCTTCATTTACTTTACTTTACTAGTAAATGGTAAAGGTACCCTTTACTTTCCTTTACTTTCTCAAAATCGACTCTAAATCGATTTTTTCGATACTGAAATGATTATTTCGCTGAAACAGGGCATCTTGAAGTTTATGATCATCTGATCATGCTCAATCCAGTTTCTTCTTTATAACTTTTTATTGAAGCATTAAAAATCAGTTCTGCAAACTGCTAAATTATGTAACAAACATGCTAAATCTTACATTAAGCTCTGCAAAAATTCTGCAAAGTTATTACGAAGTTATTTTATAACATTTACATGGAGTGTATTTTGCATACAATTGCAGAGTTTTGCAGAGTGCTTGCAGAGCTTAATGTAAGATTTAGCATGCTTGTTACATAAATTAGCATTTTGCAGGACTGATTTTTAATGGATCAATAAAAAGTTATTAAAGAACAAACTAGATTGAGCATAATCAGATGATCATAAACTTCAAAAATGCCGATCAATATTCGAATTTGTGTCGAATTTCTTTTTTTTAAATTGTTCAGCATCCAATGCTAATTTTAATTCATCCAAAAAAAATAAATTTTAAAGTTTTTTTTGTTAATAATTTTAACAATTCATTTTGAGCATGTGATCATGAACATGTACTTCAACATGCCTGAAACAGAGCGTTTTAGAGAAAGTAAAGGAAGTAAAGGAAAAGCATTACTTTACTTGGTAAAGTAACGGAAAGTAAAGTAAATGAAGCAGCCCTAGGTATAAGTTGCAACCAATTATTATAATGCCAAAAATTAAGAGGATACAAGCAAGCAAAAGATGCCGAAAACACCGGAAAATCGGCTGTTCAGGTCAATAGAAAAAATCCTGATTTAAATTAGATTGAGATTTTTTTTTGTTAGATTTTTTGTAAATAAATTTTTTGAACGTGTTACGTCTGGATGGATCTATTGTGATCGTCAGGTGAGAGTTGAATATATTCACATGTACGGCAAGGCGTCTAGTTGATGCTAAGACTCCGCATCTATCTTAAGTCTTGGAACTGATCGTTATCAAATTGAATTTACATTATTACAGATCTTTGACAAAATTAGCTTTTTTCGATTTTCAGCAAGAAAGCATTAATCGAATTTCATTTTTGTTCTACTAAATGAAATGTTAGCTTGTAGAATAGGCCTTGGGCTACAACCTGCTATGTTTATATTTTTGATTGGATGTTCCATTTGTATTTTACCAAGTCCTCAAAATCGAAAATAAACGTTTAGTGTCAGTTTTAATTATTCAACTATGATGTCATGGTAGGGAGTATCCTAGGTGTTCTATATGTTAACATGTACAGAAAGAGACGGAGAGCAAGCTAAAATTGACGTAAATCCGTTTAGAACGTTTGTGATTAAAAAAGATAAGCTTTTAGCATCATCCTCCCATTTTCTCACCCGGACTTGGAACCGGCAGAAGGCATGATTACGACTCATCTACATACTCCTCTACATTTATAACACAGCTAGCATTGCTCTTTGGAAATGAGGTTCTGCTAATTGGCAAAATTCATAGAAACGGGTATCTTCCTTCCACATTTCTTTTCTACAATCGTTCTTATAGCCCTGTTGAATAGTTATTATACTATTACTGTTCACTACGTTCCTTCTATCCTTAACCCCGCAGGCGCCCTGATTCTGGGTATAGCCACTGGTCAGTCACAAATTTAACTTCCGAAAACATTGGCGAAAGTGTTTTTAAACAACATACTATATTCAATGTGCCATTTGGATCCTAAAATACTTCTATAGCATCAACTCTGTTAAACAATTTTTTACCTCAGTCTATTTTTTTTGAAAGAAGATGACCAACGGGCTTATCCTTTCAATCATAATCAAATCAATTAAAATTTTTGAAATTTGAATCCTCAGTAAAGTCAGCGATGTGAAGTTTCGTATCAAATATCATTCGTATCAAATTTTAAAATCATTTTTTTGATGTGAATACTCTGTTAAAAAAATGTGTAAAATATTACTCAAAATGTGTGAACACAAACACAATAAATGTGTAAGATTCCAGACCGCATATTATGTGTAAAATTATACACATTATTTGTGTATTTCTTCCCAAGTAACTCAATAATGTGTAACTATTTTCCAAGTCTTTTTAATTACACAATAATGTGTAATTCGCCATGAACGACTAGAAATATGTAAAAAAGGATTATAAAATTTTCTGCGGATAGCCCTAAACGTCGATTCGTTGTACATTATGTGTTAGTGGAATTTATAAATTCTCAAAAGAGCTGAAATTTACAGTACTGTAAGAGATAAAAATGATAATGATAATTTTAATTGAATTTTATTTTTAAGTTTATTGAACAAAAATGAGAAATAGTAAAAAAAACTAAACAAAAATTATACTTTTTTAGAAAATAGCCAAAATAAATTTTTTAAGCGTCAAAAACTCTTAAAAAAGTATGAGAGATTAAAGAATCTAAGTTTTTAAATTTAATTTCAAAGACAAAAAAACTTGATCAATAAGACCATTTAGTTTATTACGCTTGTTTTATCCCAAACTTTATAGAAATCGAGTTTTTTTGACTTGTGAATCTCCAAAAGCGATATTAAACGGTTTATTGTGATTTTTAACTTATTGTCACTACCATATTTCAGTTAACCTTATGGCCTTAATTAAAGAGTTTGATAGAAATATCTAATAAAAGAAGGGATTTTAGCATGGAAAACTTTATTCAAAATAATTAAAGACTTTTACCTCTTGGATGCGAATGAACATACTTAAGATTTTGAGTTAAAATAATTCATTTATTTGAATAGATATTAATGTAAAAAATCCACTCCTGATAAAATTGTAAAAATTTTTAATTTCTAATTTTTAAAAGTACATTTTCTCGAACAATTATGTGTAAAAAAAAGAACTACAATAAAAATTTCGATTCTCGTTTAACACACAATTGTGTAACTCTAAATTTAACTCAATAATGTGTATCCACTGAGTAAAATTTACATAATATGTGTAGATAATTTGGTTTCACATTAATGTGTAATTTTTTTTACACATTTTTTAAAACAGAGTAAAACCGAATAAACTCTGCAGAGGTGCTTTATGGCTAAAAACCGTTCAAAAGCCACTCTTGGAATATGCTCTGCAAAACTCTGCAAAAAATTTCGCGTTTAATTAATTTTGATACCATTGACAAAGATTTAAATAACTAGACAATTAAATTTGCAGATTTGCAGAGTTTTGCAGAGCATATTCCAAGAGTGGCTTTTGAACGGTTTTTAGCCATAAAGCACCTCTGCAGAGTTTATTCGGTTTTATTCACTTCAAAAAAATGATTTTAAAATTTGATACGAATCTTCACATCGCCGTAAAGTCTCAGTGTAGTCTTTTAGGTTAATCTTTTAGATTTTTAGATGCAAAGTCTTTTTACTTTGCATCCTAAAAGTCCACCTTTTGTTGATTTATCTCTTAAGAGTGGTAAAATTTTGTTTAAGTTCGGTTGATAAAAATCAACTGAATTAATGTTCAACAAAAGAAGGCTTAAATGCCATTATAGGTCGAGAGAAATAAAATTGTCATGTTTCGCTTTAGTTTTTGAATTTTTATTAAAAAACAAAATCACCAAGGAGGAAAAATAAGCTCATGTCGAAGAGGGTTCATATAGTTTTTTTTATGAGGAAGGTCGAATGTAGTTAAAATTTTAATCGAGGCATGTCTTTATCGCAAATAATGGGTATCTTGGTAGTGTCCGCTCCTTTTGTTCACATGTAGCTTCGTTCATGTTTATATGCTCTATTACATTATTATTAAAAAACTTAAATTTGTGGTGAAATGGTTTTAAAAATTTTTTTCCGGCATCGAAGCAACGGGATTTTCTTATAATAGTTTATATTTTAATTTGTATAAAAAACAAATTCTAACTTACCATGCTATAACTCGATTTATCTCTTATTATGATTCGATTTATTACACCAATATACACTTTATGAACATAAACTGTTTCTAAATGGACACTTTTAATAGACTCAATTATAAAAAGTTTTGGCATTGTGAAGTTTCGTTCAAAAAGTTCAGTTCAAGTTAGTTAGTTAGTTAGTTTGAGCTGCAGTATAGAAAATTCTATACCAACGTACTAAGGCGTTTAGCCCTTGATGGGCTTTGGCAGCATTTGCTTCGTGTCATTCCAAAAACTTTGTCATCAATGATGTTCTTGAAACTGTTTGTTGATGTTGCTGATACTGCACTTTCAGGTAGATCATTCCAGCTTGAAGTAACTCGGTATGTAATAAAATTATATCGATATGAGCCTTTTTTATTGATTTCACGTACTAATCGGCTTTTGTGCTGCCTTCTTAGATTGATTGTGGTAGGTTTGGCGAAATTGATACCGTCCCGCAAGTTTATATCTTCATGACCATTAACCAACTTGTACATTTGTATCAAGTCGCCCCTACGGCGTCTGTCCTCTAAGCTCATTAGATTAAGTTCTTTTAGGCGTACCTCGTAGGGTTTAAATTTGATCGATTTGACCAACTTTGTTGCCCTTCTTTGTACTCTCTCTAATATCTTAATGTCGGTCTTGTAATACGGACACCATGAGCTTACCGCATACTCCAAGTGTGGTCTCACTAATGCCGTGTATAAAGGCTTTAATTTCTCATGACCGAGATATCTGAATGAACTTTTTATCTGTCCGAGGACCCTGTTAGCCTTTGCTGCAGCATACGTACACTGTTTGTTGCACTTCAAGTAATTGGTAATCAAAACACCGAGATCTTTTTCTTGACTTGATTCATTCAGAACATGATTGACTCTCGAGTTAATCATTTCGTATGGGAATTTTTCTTTTCTTCTGCCTAAGTAGTTCTTTTTGTGGTGGACTTTGTCAAAAGCTTTGGCAAAATCTGTGTAAATAATGTCAAAATTTAAAAATTGAATATTTTTTATAAGAAATGAAGATGTGGTTACGAAAATAGTGTAACAAGATGTAACAAAAAATGTTACACAACTTGCAATAAAAAAGGATTAAAAACAAAATTTGATCAATCGATTATTGATTTTCGTAAAAAACGGATGTTATGTTAAGTTTATTTTGACATCATGAGATAATATTTGACATCATTTTTTTGAGAGAACAGTTGGTTCTTTCAAAAAATTTTCAAAATATGAGTATAGATGTGATGACAAGCAATTTGTCTCCATCAAACCCAAACCGTTGCACCAATTTCGAATATTTTAAACGTTTAAAAGCGATGTATACTCCAGAATCAACCTGTAACCGTATCAGTCAACAGCAATTGAAGAAGAAAGAGAAGAAACTCGTCGAACATGTCGTCTCCCGTGTGTAATTATAACTAATACTCGTTCTATCATAAAAAAGTGTGATCATGTAAACCAGCTCCTGGAAGATACTTCAGCCGACATAGTTTGTATCACAGAAACCTGGATTAACGAAGCGAACAATGAAACAACTCTTAGCCAAATAAATAACAACTACCAAGTCATCAACAACAACAGGCTAGGTCAAGCAGGAGGTGGAACCCTTATCCTAGTTCACAAAGGTTACTCTACTTCGCTTGAAAAAATAAAACCACCAAAACCTTCTTTCCCCGACTGGTTCTCTTCCGAATACAAGCGCAACCTAGTCGAACTTACAATCGTCAAATGCAAGCCCACAAGATTACCAAGAGGATACGCATCTGTTATTGTCATATGCGCCTACATACCTGAATGGGCAGAAAACAGACAACAAGCTGCGGCGATGTTAAGTTTTGTATCAAAATATCAGTATCAAAAATATCAGCAATGTATTTCGATTGTCTGATATTTTTGATATTTGATATTTTGATACTAAACTTAACATCGCCCAAGCTGCTCTTTATCAACTTGACGCAGCAATCAGTCGAACAATCGATACAAGGTAATAAACTCCTAATTTTTATTGCAGGGGACCTAAACGGAACAAACATAGCACGTCTCTTAGCCACCTACGAACTTCACCAGCTGAATCACGAAGTAACCCGTCGAGAAAATGTCCTGGATGTAATCCTCACCAACGCACCCGATTGTTACCATATCTCAACTGTACCAAGCATAAAATCCTCCGACCATAAAGTTGTGATTGCATTTCCACCGAGCGTCGAAAAATACAAACAACTACTCCCGTCTAAAGAAAAATTATACGTTAGAAGTGGTAAAATAGCTGACACTGTCGCTCAAATACGTACGACCGATTGGAACAAACGCCAGCCATTTAAGATCAAAAACTTTATGTTTGGTAACTCACAACAGGCTTTCAACGAGATGTATGCAGTAATTCAAGAGGCTGTCGAGTACAACCAACCTCTTCGGCCTGCATTAAAAAGAAACAACAAACCATGGATGACCCCTACCATTAAAGACATGATTGCCGAAAGACAACGCCTCTTCCATAGGAATCAACATGACAAATGGAAAGAGATGAGTAACCGAGTCAAAAGTACGATAAATAAACGCAAATGGTCGTGGAATCGGCGTTATACACAATCAAATATGAATTGGTGGAAAGAAGCAAAAACGACTACAAAAAGACCTTCTTCATTAATTACTGAAGGTCCAGTCTCGCTTGAATGTATAAATGCGGACTTTTACAATGTATGGTGTGGAACCAGACAACCGGACATAACACATTTTATTAGCAGAATTCCACATACTGAAGCTCCAACCCTATTTACGATCAGTAACATTGAAGAAACACTTGGTAAGTTAAAATCTTGTACCCCAGGTCCTGATTTAATATCCCCCCAGCTCCTCAAGAGTAGCCGTTTAGAATTATCAGACACACTAGCTACGTTATTCAATCAATGTTTACAACACAGCTTCGTTCCAACTCAATGGAAATCAGCATATATTACGCCAATACCAAAAAACTGCACCCAAACTGAATCTTCACACTATCGGCCAATTGCACATCATGTATGTGTAAAACATTCGAACGTATCATCGCCAAATACATAATAAGTATAACACAACATCTTTGGAAAGAAAATAACCAATACGGCTTCCTACCAAGAAGAAGTACAATGGATGCGATAATTCAAGTGGTAGAAGACTGGAGTAACTCAAAAGATCGTAATTTAATTGTATTTTCGATATTTTTTGACTTTGCAAAAGCATTCGACCTAGTCGACCATGAAGTCCTACTAGAGAAGCTCAAAAAACTACTCCCGAACTGGCTCGTCTCCTGGATCGCTGCGTACCTCAATGAGCGCAAGCAGCGTGTAGTCGTTAACAACGTAACAACTGACTGGAAAGACGTTGAAGCTGGAGTGATCCAAGGAAGTGTCCTGGGCCCAATACTCTTTATCTTATTTATATCTGACATCAATGACGAGCTCCCTCCAAACACCAGCCTCCAAAAGTATACCGATGATATCCTGGCTTACTTCATCGGAAGCTCAATACCAGATGACTTACCACAAGCAATTGTCGATGCCATCTCCAGATGGTGCGCAAAAAACAAAATGCGCCTTAACACAGACAAATGCAAAACGATGATATTGTCGAACGACCTTTTAGCGTCAAGCCAAACTGTCTTGTTGAATGACAAACCACTCGAGTCAGTCTCCTCCTACAAATACCTAGGTGTAGAACTCAATAAGACACTTGACTGGAACCAACAATGGGACCGTGTTCAAAAGATAACCAGTATTACACCATACCTAATCAGCCGCTTGAAACGATGCGGATTTCGAACTGAGTTGCTTGTGAATGCTTACCGTAGCTACGGTTTAAGCCATTTCACATATAGCGCCCCACTCCTCACGTCAACAAACGCCAGAGCAAAAGACGAAATGAAAAGATACCTTCGAAGAATGTTTGATATTATTGGTATCACACCAGAAACCGAAAGTGAAAAGTACAATCTTGTAACGATAGAAAAAATAATTGATCAAACTTGTGTCAAACTTCTAAAGAGAATAATCGAAGAAGATAACCATCCACTCACGAGTAAACTAAACAAGGTATCAGAAAAGAGCAAAGCTATATGCCGCATTAGCAGTACAAAAATAAGAACAAAAGCCTACGAGAACAGTTTTGTACAGAAATACCTTAGAACATTACGTAATGGAGTTTCGGACATTTACACAACCAGACTTAATCCAGAGAAGCAAGTCCAACGTGCACCACCAAAAATAACACTCAGTATCCCGGATGTAAAAGTCGTTATAAAAACTGAACAATGTCCTCATTGTGATAAACCATTCAAAGGTATCAAAGCACACATTCGCATCTCACACAAAAACAATACAAAACAATAATATTAACTTTTATAATTTATTTTCAACTTTTATTCTTTACCACTAATCAAAATTAAACCGAAAAAATTGTGTAATTTACCCTAGTCAGGTACGAATCAATTTTTAATAAAGAAATCTAAATTTAATAATCGATTATTTGCGAAGGATTTGTTCGAATTTTTGAAGTCAGTGTTCAAGAAACCCCATTGCATAATTAAATTAAAATTAAGTTGCTTTATAAGTCCGCGAATCATGGAACTTAAATATTCTAGAACTCTCTCCTCTAAAGTTTGACCGGGGTTCGAACCCGAGATGTTTGGATCAAATTTAAATTTCGTTTTGTACAATACTCTAACCTCAAAAATTAAGTGATATTAAAATGGTTGATTAGGAATATATCAAGAAAACCGCAATAAAACTTGGTTAAGGTCTTGAATATTAGATGAATTACTTGATATAACTTGGAGATTTAAACTCAAATTTTTATTTCGTGGTGTCAAAATAAACTTAACATAACATCCGTTTTTTTACGAAAATCAATAATCGATTGATCAAATTTTGTTTTTAATCCTTTTTTATTGCAAGTTGTGTAACATTTTTTGTTACATCTTGTTACACTATTTTCGTAACCACATCTTCATTTCTTATAAAAAATATTCAATTTTTAAATTTTGAACTGAAATTTTTGAAGAAAACTTCACAATGCTAAAGTTTATTGATGTAACTATATAACTCAAACAAAAGTATTTGTACATGATTGTCATGATTCAGTGTCAGGAGTATCAACTCTAAGTTTCAACTAGAGAGATCAACTTGAGAAATTTTAATAATCAAGTCTCTTATGGAATTTTTAATCCTCTTTTTTTAAAAACGTACACATAAAAGTATTATTATTCGTACACATTTTAAAGGTGAAAATTTCTCCTAGTCACACATCATCAATTCAAATGGTGTTTTTCAAATTCGATCAATCGAATTTGGTGTTCTATACGTTCGAACATTATTTCACAAAGGTATTGATTGGATTAATTCATTAAACAGTGGCCTTAATGTTGACGAAAACTATTCCTCAATTAATGTAATATCGTTAAAATTAAGAGAGATGTTTTGTTTTAACAATTTATTCAAATGACTAAAGAATAAAATAAAAATATAAAGTTTTTATAAAGACGCTTGTTTGCTTGTTTAAATAAAAGCAAACAACTTATCCCTTTCCAAAAATAACTGTTTGTATTTTCTAAAAAGTTTCTAACATTTGTAATTTCATAAACACGAGTTTAACTAAAATTTTACTAAAACAACTAAAGCTAACTAAGCTCAATACTGGGGATACTACATCTTCCCCGGAAAAAATTAAATTAAAATTTATCGTAAATTTTGATTTGTCTAATCCATGTTTGAAAATGTCTTGTTATCGAAGTTGACTTGAAGCCTTTCAATCTTGCCTTTGTTACTGCGGGTCGATCTTCTTAAAGTCGTCCCGTTTGTGTCAACGTTGATATCGACATCATCATTGTGATCTTCATTTGATGCCGAATCGTTTTGTGGCTGGGAAACCGATGCCTCTTCAATTCGTTTGAAACACGAAGAATTTCTTGTCACCGTATTACCATCACTCGATTTAGCAGTAACCATAGTCCCTTTCACTTCCTCTACTCTCCATGGGCTTGGATCTCGCACCGGCTCTTTTTTATCGAAAACTTTACCTCTCGGCTTCTGATACAAAACCAAATCATCAACGTTTAACGGTGATTCTTTGACCCGAAGCTTCTTGTCACCATAAAGTTTTATTATCTCTTTCGACTTACGGTCCTTCTCTTTGGCCAACTTGTCCTGATCGTTTTCATAGAAGGTCCTCTTATCCATCACGCTGACAAGTCTAGTTGTAGTCGAAAACTTGAAAATCAATTCGGCTGGTGGTACACCAGTTGAACAATGAGGGGTCGCCCTGTACGATCCTAAAAAGAAATTTAACTCTTTTTGCCAAGGGCTACCTTTTACTGCGGCGTTTCTCATCACTTTAGTGAGGTTCCTATTAAATTGTTCAATTTCACCATTTGCTCTTGGCCAGTATGGTGTAATCAACCTGTGCTTTATGTTGAACACTGAACAGAATTTTGCGAATTCTTTACTATTAAAAGGTGGACCATTGTCGGTTTTTACCAAGACCGGGATTCCAAATAATGACCAGATCTCATGAAGCATAGCAATCACGAGCTTTGCATTGTTATTCAACAGTTCTCTCACAATTGCGAATCTTGAGTAGTCACAAATTAACTCTAGTAGGGTTGTGTTTGACGGTGTCGGTCCATAAAAGTCAATCGATAAACATTGCCAGGGTCCATCCGGCATCTCTGTCATTTTCAGGGGTTGAAAGTCGACTCTTGTACTTGACAGATGTAACAGCTTTTTAGCTTCCTTTCTACTAGGTCATCTAATCTTGGAAACCAAACTTTAGTTCGAATCAACGCTTTGGTTTTCGTGATACCTTGGTGTCCTTCGTGTGCAATCTCGATCACCTTATCTATCAAAGACTCGGGAATAACTATCAAATTATTTCTCATTACCACCCCATTACCAGTTACCGACAACTCATGAAAAACATTGTCGTAATTCACAGATTTACGACTTCTAAAATTAAATTTAGATCCTCTTAATCTTAAAATTACTTCTTGAAGAGCTGGATCCTCTTTTGTAGACATAATAATTTCTTCATGGTTAATTGTTCGAGGGATTGCTTGTTCAAACAAGTAGTTAACATACAACTCAACACTTTCATTATCGTCCAATTTAACGGACTCATCTGGCTTTCTCGAGAGATAGTCAGCTGGGTTATCTTTCCCTGGTCTGTGAATAACGGTGAAGTCATACTCATTCAGCCGAATTGACCATCTCTCAATTCTTGCTTGGGTTCTTCGACCGTTTCGTTTGAATATGAATTCTAAGGCTTTGTTATCGGTTGAGATCTTGAATCTTCTACCGTACAGATATAAATGGAATTTCTCACATCCCCACACGATTGCTAAACACTCTTTCTCGATGTGAGCATATCGTCTTTCGACCTCAGTTAAAGACCTACTCGCATAGTATATGATCCCTATATCATTCGGATTATTAGGTTTCTTTGTGTCAAAATGGCACCAAGTCCTATCGGACTTGCATCCACAATGAGTTCAGTGTCCCAAGAAGGATTAAAATAGCTTAATATCTTCCCAGAACCTGCGTCCTTGAGCTTTGATAGTGCTGTGTCTTCCTCGATACCCCATTTCCATTCATGACCACGTCTAGTCAGTTTTCTTAACGGATCAACTATCTCGGAATGATTTTGAATAAAACGAGAACAATAAGTGCTCAACCCAAGGAGGCTACTTACTTCCCCTGGTGTCGACGGAGGTTTGGCTTCACGCAAAGCTTTTGTTTTGTCCTCCGTTAGCTTAATACCTTCCGATGAAAATTCTAAGCCATAGAATTCCACCTTGCTCACTCCAATAAGGCATTTCATCTCATTAACCGTCAATCCTTTCTGGTTTATCTTCTCAAACAGCGCTTCAATCCGTTCGTCGTGCTCCTCTTGATTCTTCCCATGAACAATTATGTCGTCCATAACGTTCCTTAAACCTGTCAAGCCATCGACCACTTCCGTTTCGATTGCGTAGTGGAACAACTCGGGGGCTGCATTGATTCCTTGTAACAGCCGCTTGTATCGGAATATCCCAAAATGAGTGCTGAATGTCGTTAGTTCTCGAGATTCTTCGGCAAGGGTACACTGATGAAAGCCATCATTAAAGTCAATTTTCGAAAAAATTGTTGAGCCATTGATATCCGCAATCAAATCTTCGATTGTAGGCATAATATATCGAGTACGCTTGATCGCTCGATTAGCGCTACTTGCGTCAATTACAAACCTCAATTTACCATCAGACTTTGGAACTAACATGGCTGGTAATAACCATTTTGTCGGGCCCTTAGCTTCTTCAAATACTCCATCCATCAAACCTTTTTTAATAATCTCTTCTAGCTTTCCACGGAGATGGAATGGGATCCTTTGGTGTTTGATGTACGCTGGTTTTACCGTTTCGTCTACATTAAGCTTTACTTCGAACCCTTTTAAATTACCAAGTTTTGAACTAAAAACATTAGGATACTTAGCCTTAAAGTACTCAAGATCCTTCTTGCAACTGCTACTATCCGAATCAACTTTCACATGATTTAAGATCTTCACTACACCTAAATCGCTTGCTGTTTTATAACCAAGTAGGCATCTTTCCGTTCCATTAACTACAGCAATCCTGGCTTCCACTAATTTGTCTTTGTGCCCAATCAGAGTTCTAAACTCACCTGCAAAGACTAGCGGGCAACTATTCTGGAACCCAAAAACCTTGCCTTTTACAACTTCGAGGACAGGTTTTGGTTTTAGTCTACCATACGTCTGTTCATCAATTATATTTAGACTACTACCCGTGTCTATTAAAACCTCTGTTTTCACTTTGTTATCGCCAATATCTATTGTCATCACTGGTAGGGCTCTATTGTCATCACTCACAGAGAAAACATAACCAATCTCGTTACCTTGCTCTTCTGTTTCCTCCGTAACACAGTTGACTCTCTTTTTAAACCTACCTTCCGGCTTTGGACCTCTAAACCTTGTCTGATCATTTCCATTATCAGTGTTTTTATTCGAGCTCCTACACACTGAACTAAAATGATTCAGTCTTTGGCACTTCTTACATGTTTTCCCTTTCGCGGGACAATTATTCGGTCCTGGTTTATGGTTGAAGCCAAAGAACCCACATTTCTTTTCTTCATCAACAGTTGCCACCATCCTTGGTTTCTCCTCTAGGATCTGACTCGACTGTTGTTTCGCTATTTCCATGTTTCTACCAAGCTTGATCAAATCATCTATGCTTATATCGTCTGTTAACGCTCTAATTCTTAGAGACTCCGAAAAACAACCTTGAATGATTCTTGATTTTATTTCGGAATCAACATTGGCAAAATTACAATTCTTGGCTAACATTCTAAGCCTATTTACAAAAACGTCAAACTGCTCAGTTCGACCTTGTCGCGCTTGAGAAAATACATATTTCTCATACTCAAAATTTATCTTTTTATCTTCTCAACGAAAAATCCATCTAACTGTGTGACAACGTCAGCATATTTATTCTCATTCTTGGCAACATACTGGTACATCTCAAAAACTCTCTCACCAACATGGTGTAAAAATGAAGCCTTTTTTATAACATCATCAATCTCAGAAAACTTCTTACCACTCTTTGCAACCATAAAATTCTCGAATCTAATCTTGTAAGTAGACCATCTCGTACCTACACTGGAAATATCAATATCCGGATTGAAAGAACCGAAACTTCCCTCCATTCTTAGCTCACTGCGCCAGATGTAATATCGTTAAAATTAAGAGAGATGTTTTGTTTTAACAATTTATTCAAATGACTAAAGAATAAAATAAAAATATAAAGTTTTTATAAAGACGCTTGTTTGCTTGTTTAAATAAAAGCAAACAACTTATCCCTTTCCAAAAATAACTGTTTGTATTTTCTAAAAAGTTTCTAACATTTGTAATTTCATAAACACGAGTTTAACTAAAATTTTACTAAAACAACTAAAGCTAACTAAGCTCAATACTGGGGATACTACAAATTAAGAAACATCAATCTTTTGGTTCAGCGGAAAAGTGGTGGTCCGTTGAAATTTTAATAGAGCTCTTTGTGAGATAGAGCACAAAAAGTTGTACCAGAATGTCTCCGAAAGCCAGATGACCTTTTATTCAAAGGAAAAGTGGTGGTCAGTGTTTTAGCAATAACCGCAAATAATCGTGTTTGGAAAAATTTTAAAAAAAATATATAAAAAACCTCATGTCTTTTCAATTGTAATTCTTAACATTTAGAATAACATTTGAAACTAAATTACATATGACCGAAGAGAACCTATTGAACAAAGGTCTAAAATACGGTATAAACAACAAAAATGGTAAGATTTGATGTTGAGTCGTTGTTTACTAATATACCTATCATGGAAACGATTGAGATCATCCTTAATCGTGTTTATAAAGACGGACGTGATTTGCAACTCTCAATAACAAGAGTAATGCAATCAAATGAAGAGAATGGTACACTACCGTTTCTAGATACTAGAGTTAAGAGAAGCATTGACAAATATGGAACCACCAGCTATCATAAAAAGAAATTCACAGGTGTCTACCTAAATTGGACGAGCTTGACAGCCAGAAAGTACAAAATAGGTCTTATTCATTGTCTTCTTAATTGTATTGAAGCTATACAGCGACCCGAACGATTAAGACCTTTAATTCGAGAAACTTAAGAGCATCTTATCTAAAAATCAATATCCTGAAGATATTATATTAAACGAGTTCGAAAAATACAACAATAAGAAAAACAAAACGACAACAAACGAAGAAAACATACAAAAAGAATATAAAAGGTACATTGCCTACCTTACCGCAATAACAAATGCGAAGACTTTGCAAAAAGGCTTAAGCACCTAGTCAGTAGCAATTTCCCACAAGTAGATTTCAACGTTGCCAACCAAACACCAAAAACCATTGCAAGTTATTTCCCGTTCAAGGATAACATCAGAAGGAACGAAGACAAATCCCTCGTAGTTTACAAGATCAATTGCTAGAATTGCGATGCGAATTACATAGGCAAATGCAGACGAATTTTATCGTAACGAATAAATGAACATAAAAAGTCGAACGGATCATCATGTTTCCAGCACGAATCAAGCACTGGGCACTTGATGGATTATGACAACATCGAAATAATCGACAAAGCCGATACGGATATGAAACTACAAATTAAAGAATTGTTACACATCCTTAAACGAAAACCGTCTCTTAACAAACAGTTGAACTCTCAGTGCAACTAATAATTAATTATGCGTTTCAATTTTTGAAATATTATAATTTTAATCTAACTTCAAAAAAATTTTCCTTGTGTTTAAATTGTATTTCCCTTGTAGATCAATTAACAGCTTGATAATGGTAACTCGGTTTTACCGAAACGTCGCGAATTGTTAATAAAGTTTTTACCAAAAAGAAATTTTTCGTTTTTATTTGAATTTATAATTTATTAAAACTTTAATAAAACTTTGTTTAAAATCACTACATGAGAGAGAGAGAGATCATTTCGTGAACATCGAGAGTCCAACCCTCATTTCGATTTGAAATCTTAGAGAGGATGTAAACCAAAAATAAAAGAGTTGTAACTCACAACTATTCTAGTAAGGTTCGCGCCATGCAAAACTTCCACGCTATCTGAATTTGCAAAATCTTGATACCCAGTCAACACATGTTTGTTGGGTCATTAATGAGAAATCTTAATGATCAGCTAAGGAGCAACTTGCATTTTAAATCGCTTTCATTAAAGGAAATGTAATGATACCTTAGTTTTTCATTAATTAAGCATTTTTTACTTAATAATTTAAGAGTCCTATTTACTCTGGGTCATATTTATTCTGAAGTGCGCGGAGCAAAACTTCCACACCATCTGAATTTGTCATTTTCGACATCATAGCTGTAATCAACAACCCAAAAAAGCCAAGAAATCCAATTTTTGATGCGAGTGAAAAATCAACAATTTTACCACTACCCCTCCGCTTTTTGGTACCAAAGTAGATAAATTTAACAGTCAAGATCTCATCAATGGTAAAAGATATTCTTTCCATGAAGGTACAGAACAAAAGCTTAAAAGTTACCATTGATGCCAGGACGAAAATTGTTCCGGTAAAAAATACCGTAAATTTAAAATCGGCTAAAAACGGTAAAAGACATGTCTGGCGGCATTAACAGGAATGCTTAAAGTAACAAAGTATAGCTACATGAACTTCTAGTTATACGTAATTGAGATTTGAACAAAGGCAAAATTGAGATTTGTTCTAGATGGCACTAACACAATCGAAACCATTATATAAAAATTTTTTTAATTTTTTTAGAATAAACCTCAATTTCTGCTTTTAGACTTAAGCGCAAAAGTTCGCTTTTATTCTTAGAAAAATTTTGAATTTATTCTAAAAAAAATAGAAAATTGTGGAGTTAAATTTGAAATTAAAAATTAACCTTTATTCTAATTTTAGTGTTTATTCCAAGAGTAAAAGTGAAATAAAAAATTCGATTGAAATGCCTTAAAAACTGTTTAAAAGTATTTATTGCTTGTCTGGTATAATAATTTTACCATTTTCGTCCCGTGGTAGATTTTTTCTACCTTTTTTCTTTGGGGTCGTCTTGTTTGGCTGCGAACTGAGTTGAGTTGATTGATTTAGCTGTATAGTAGTGTACAGTAGTTACATTAGTTGTTGCGTTATTTGAACTAGTTGCTCTATTGGAAGTTTTTGTAATTTGCAATTGGGGTTGGTTGGTCTGAAGGTTCAAGTCCCTAAGAGGGTTTAGATTGGTTGGTTGTTGTCTATTTGTATTTCCGGTTTGAGGAGCCACAGGTGTAACAAGTGTTCTTGGATCCATGTCGTTATTTGAGTAATATGGCGGAATACTATTTGATGGAACATAATGTTGATGTGTTGGGATAAACAGTTCGACTGAATCGTCTTGATTGTTGTAGTCCTCATAATGACTACACATGCTTTCTAAAAATATATTTAGTTTTGCTACTTTTTGTACTTGAAACTTATTTCAAGTATAAAGAATAGCAATCTTAGTTTCAAATTAGATTAAGATTATTATTTTTTCTTATAATTTTTCTCTTTTCTTCTTTTTCATATATTTTGTAAAGGCTAGAAGTGGCCAATAAAGATTAAATAAAGATTTATATTATTTATATTTTTCTTTTATTTATTTGTGTCCCTTCCCTTTTCCCCATCTTCTGATTTAAAGGCAAGTAAAGCCGTACTTGATCTTTAAAAGTGGCGTCCCTAGGTTTCTTTTTCTAAAAATAAGAAAAATCGAACACACTAATCACGTGATCTATAATTTACTTTGAGAATTCAAAGGTTAGACGTGTGTTACATTAATCACATTTAGGAATATTAGAATTGATATATCCTATTTAATCCTTCCTTTAATCTTTAATTTTGTAAAACTATTTTTCATTTCCTCTTCTAAAATGGTAAATGGTTCAATCAATCGTATCACAGTGTTGATACTGTATTTTTTTACATTGATCGTTCAATCGAGCGCTTTGTCGATATTTGGTCAACATCAAAAAAGTTTAACCGAACGTTTCATTTCATTCATTAGTCGTTCGATTTCAAATACGTTCGATTTTGGTCGTTTGATTATAATTAACGTACCAATCGAAACAACGATCATCCTTGGCTTTATCACAGTGATGATCGTGATATACAAATATTTTAAAAAAGGGAGGCACGGCACGCCGAATCCCAGCTCCAACCCCACCAACTTCAACGTATTTAATACCATGTCACTTGATTCATCAAGGAATAGTGCAACCGTGCAAAGTCAAGATCGAAGTCATATGGTGAAAAATCATTCAATTAAAGCACCAGAAGTTTTCAAAGAAGGCATGGACATCAAATCATGGTTCATTCTTCTCGAAATATATTTGAAAAACTTCGACAAAAACGAGTGGCTTGAAATCGCTATCAGCCACATTGAGAACAAAGTCTTACGACGTATAAAGGACCTCGAAGACTTGTATCGAACCAAATCGTATGAAGACTTCAAAATGAACTTAACTGAATCGTTCACAGTGAAGGAACAGACAATTCCAATTAAGCTCGACCGACTAACGGTTTACAAACAAACTTCAAAACAAAGCATCAAGGACTTTGGTGAATCAATTATTAGTTTGGTCAGAAAATTGTTTCCAAATGTAAACGAATCAGACGACATTGATAAAATCATTCAAGAGTTATTTGTCGATGGTCTCTACAGTCAAAAATTAAGAGAAGCGGTTCGACTAAAAATGTTCAAGATGAAAAATATTAAAAAAGACGAATCATTTAAAATTCACGACTTGATGAACTATGCTGAGTGCAAATATTCGAGCTACGATTCGAGTCACAGTGATGAACAATTTTTTTCGAGTGAAAGCGACAATCCTCCTTTCAAAAAGAACGTTCATTTTCACCCTCATTCAAAACAAAACGATCCAAATAATGGCTTCGTAAAAAATTATAACAAACCGTTCAACAATGGGTTTAATCAACAGCCAAGTGTTCAGCAGCAAAATGTGATGCCTGAGCAAACACAGCAACCAAACAAAATTATGTTTTATCGTCAAAAGGTTCAAAACAATAATCTTAAGCGAAACGAACCGATTCAAGGACAAGCTTTGTTTAACAATACTCTCGTCAATTTTATCTGCGATAGTGGCGCTGACCTTTCTATAATTGACGAGAGGACTTATACATTAATTAAACGTCATGATAATAAAACATTGTTTGAGGAACACAATAATCGTCGACTTGATTCCGTATCAAGTGAGATACAAGTTGTAGGCAGTGTCCGTTTAAAACGCTGTCTAATTTCTAAAAAGATGAATTTAAAAAATGTTGAGTTGTTGGTGACAAAAAATATATCCGGCTTCCAATGTATCCTTGGTCGAGATATAATTAATCGAGTACCGGAAATCAAGCGTAAATTCGATGAAATTCAAAATGATTTTCAAAATTTCTCAACGAGTGTATTACAGGTATTCGAACGTGAAATGGAACAACGGCGTATCCTCAGATCAAAAACAAATAATCCCCGTGATAATTTTGATAATTATAAAAAACGTGTGTTGAAAAATATAGTTTCATTTGATTATTATCACAGTGATGGTAACGCAAAAGATAAAAGCGACAAAAATCAAAAGAATTCTCGCTTACCAAAGTCGATAAATCGTTTCCTAAATCAAAACAATTCGATTAAGATTAAAGATCGAATAAATCCTAGTTGTAAAAACTTAGGATCAAATACAAGATTCACAGTGTGCAACTCATTAAGTCAAACATTAAGTGAGACTGAATGTAGTTCAGCTAAACGAACTGAGAACGAACAAATTCGAACGAATTCCAAGCGGATTAGCAACCACAGTGATTCATCATGTAATGTCGAGAGTAATGACTTCGACCGAACCCAAAAAATAAATTTTTTAGTGACCCCTAATACCTCAGCTTCTAAGGAGGGAGGTGTCGAGAGCTATGATCGATCAATTTCGATCAATTCTCTTCAAGATTTCAATAACAAGACATTTAGATCGATTTACTTAAAGTGTGAGAAATCGAATTCAATTCCGATTCGTACAAAAAACGTTAAACTCAAGAATCAAACAACTCGAAGACAAAATACACAGTGATGGTTTTGAACGATAAACAAACAATGATGGTCGTTATTGAAGTTGTGTCACAGTGAAGTGACTTAATTTTATATTTATATTCATTTTTCTATCAAAAACTTGTATCTTTTCTCAGGGATTCGGGTTAAACTTAAAAACTAAGGGGGAGGTATGTTGTAGTCCTCATAATGACTACACATGCTTTCTAAAAATATATTTAGTTTTGCTACTTTTTGTACTTGAAACTTATTTCAAGTATAAAGAATAGCAATCTTAGTTTCAAATTAGATTAAGATTATTATTTTTTCTTATAATTTTTCTCTTTTCTTCTTTTTCATATATTTTGTAAAGGCTAGAAGTGGCCAATAAAGATTAAATAAAGATTTATATTATTTATATTTTTCTTTTATTTATTTGTGTCCCTTCCCCTTTCCCCATCTTCTGATTTAAAGGCAAGTAAAGCCGTACTTGATCTTTAAAATGATGATTAATTTGAAAATTATCTGATTAGAATGATGGCATTGGTTGGGTCACTGGTTCCAAGTTTATATCAACTGGAATCTCACTTTGCTGCTCTTCATTAACTTCTTCTAGATACTCGTCGAAGTTATCTTCATCGGTGAAACCCATGATTTCTTCTTCTTCCTCCCAATTATCTACGTAAGAACTTAACTTCAAGTTTTGAGATAATAAATCCTTCAAAAATGAATTTAAAACATCTCTACTCTTAATTAGGGCTGGTAGACCGGTTCTTAAAGCCGGTTCAAAAACGACTTTTCACTCAAACCGGTTTGAATTTCAAACTGGCTCTGGAAATCGGTTTTCAAAGCAAGACTGGTTTAACAAACCGGCTTTGAAAAGAAAAACTGGTTTAATAAACTGATTTAATGTTTAAGCCAGTTTTTAGAACCGGCTCAAGTCGGTTTTATAAGAAAATTTTAATGATCCTTTTTGAAAATTCTGCAAAATTTTATTTTGTCTTGTTTTAATCCCTATCTGTTGAAAACCAAAATAAGACCATTCTCATTGTTTTAAAATCTATAAAAAAAGCTTAAATTATTTTAATATTGATATATACTTTTGACTCAAAAAAAATTAACAAGCAAAATGACATAACCTTTTTCATCGAAAAGCTCTATTGAAAATTTTACCAATAATTAACAAGATATGATAGATCTTGTATGTGATTTATTTTTTTTTGCAAAAAAATATACTCATGTGGATTTGAGTGGTGTGTCTAAGTTTTGATCAAAGTTCAAAAAAAAATTTATTGATTTAAATTCTTTTCTCGTCATATACCAATTTGATTCTTTTTTAAAAAACCCCTGCTCATAGTATACCAAAGGCAAAACAGAAATCAAAAAAGTAAAACCAACAAATTGTTAAGAATTTTTTATTTATCTTTGGGTTGAGATGAACATTTCATAAGTTATATCAAGAAGCGAATTTATTGTTCGTTTTAATAAAACTAAGTGAAAACATTGACTTTAGATTCCATAACCTAATCAAGTTTTTTCAGAAATTTTTTTTAATTTTCAGGTCTAATTTTATTGGATGTCAAAAATTGTAAAACATTTTGAATTTTTAATAAGTTATTCAATTATCAAAATTTAAAAATATCATGCATACATGTAATAAGAATTAATAATCTTTCATTTTTAAATATGAACATGAACTCTTGTTTTTAACTTCAGAATGTAGTTCTATTATCCAATAAAATTACTTTATGATTTATATTGGCTCTATTACAAAAAATTGCAATCATTGAAGTAGT
Source organism: Brachionus rubens (assembly GCA_022207745.1). NCBI lineage: Eukaryota > Metazoa > Rotifera > Eurotatoria > Ploima > Brachionidae > Brachionus > Brachionus rubens. The sequence continues at coordinate 2,917,014 of JAJVHD010000013.1, forward strand.
AAACTATGGCACTTTTTTTCAGCTTTTATTATTGGCTGATTTCCTCAAAATCTCATCTAAAGACCGCCCCTAATTCCTTTTCTGAGAATTTTATTGGCTAATGACTTTTTTAGTCATTTTATAAGACAAAGTAATCCTGTCACCATCCGTGACCTGGAAATTCATTGACTTATAAAGTTAATGATCCGATAATTTGACCTAAATAATAATTTACCTTGATGTTGTTGAACTTTTGGCATTATAGTATAAAAATTAAAAAAATAAACATTTTCAACAAATCATATTCAAAAATGAGAGTTCAAATTTTAAAAATAAAAACAATCAATTCGAGTTATTCTTCAAATTCAACAGAACTATAATTGATGTTGTCAAATCAGTTGAGGGAGCAAAATATAATGTCGAAATGAAACAATGGACAGTACCATCTGAAAACGAACAACAACTAACAGACACCTTGAAATCATCTAACATTGATTACGAAATTGTAAGTGAAAAAACGTTTAATGGTAAAGATGTTTCAAACAACAAAAACACTGATCAGGCTGTTGTAATTTGTATTCATGAAAACGATTTTCAAATCAAGTTACCAATTCCTAAAACTCTTTGGTAAAAAATGTTTTACACTTTCAAAAAAGTTTCAATGTCAACCGATGAATGGGTGATTTCAAAAGAATTTTTTATGAATTTTTATAATCTTTGTAACGAACTAAATGTTCAAATTAAAATTGAGTCTAAAAAAATAAATTGATTAATTTTCATTTTTTTTTTCGTTTTTGCTTTGCAAATAAATTTTTTTACAAACAATATACAATTTTTTAATCAGGACCATCAAATATGAAAGCAATTCAGAACAATTTAGAATATCTAAAAATTTTATCAAAATGTGATAAGAAAATGAGGAACTCAATAATTAAAGGTTCTAAAAAAGAGCTTATTAACTCAATTTGTGAATGCGTCTTTAACTTTTTAAAAGGAAATGTTAATTTATCTTCAAGTGAAAAAGAGCAATTGAAAAAGTATAAAAATTCATTAAGAAAATTACTTGCTAAGATAAGCATTAAAAAAAAAAAGAAGATTTTAATTCAAAAAGGTGGATTCCTCCAAATTATTTTACCAGCTATAATTACTGGTCTAGCAACAATTTTTCGTAGCGTAATTTCCAAAGAATGAAATACACAAAAAAGTGGATAGTAATTCCCTATAACTCACTTAAGTATGATAATAAAGACATTCCACAATCCAAAATTTTAACAAATAAGTCTTTAACAGAGGAAGAACGACTTGCCCATCTAAATAATTTGGTCAGAAGAAAATTCAAAAAACATGTTTTGGATGAAAAACCACCTGCAAACAATGAAGAGGGTACAATTCTAAATGAGTCACTTCAAAATAAAGTTAACTCAACAACAAATGAATCAAAAGAATCATATACTAAAACAGAACCAGAATTCAAAGATGAAAATACTTATGACTGGTTTAAGGAAGAACCAATGACACCTTACCAGAGTAAATTAAGGATGTTAGAGTCAGTAATTGATGGTGCACTAAAAATGAGTACTGCTAACAGAACAGATAGAACCAAGTCAATAGAAAATCTACCAGAATTGTCAAAAATGATTGATTTTGATGAAAGTGATACCAAAATAGAAGAATCACTTTTACAAAACCAGAATGATAAATTTAACTCTTCAATTTTTAAAAAACCACCTGCACAAACAACAAGATCGAAACGACCAATTTCAGACCAAACTTTCAATGAACTTAAAAAGGAAATGACAAAAAAGAAAAAGAAAAAAAGCAAAAACATAAAAGACCTCAGAGAACAGAGAGCAAGACCATCAAAGCCCAAAAAGAAAAAAGAAAATTTAATAACAAATTGGGAGAGTTTTTTAATTTAAAATAAAATTTTATTTAATAAAATTTCAAATGTCAAATTTTTCATCATATTTTAACCCTCCTTCTTCTGCTTCCTATACTGGTCTAACATCATTCAAAAACACAATTAAGAACAAGGATTCGAAAAAGGAACTAAATAATTGGATTCTAAACCAAGAGCCTTATACTTTACACAGACCATTTAAAAAAGAAATTTAAAAGAGAAAAAGTTTTACTCGTGGAATCGACGATTTGTGGCAGGCTGGTCTTGTTGATGTATCAAAAATTTCTAGAGAAAACAAAGGTTTTAAATTTTTACTTACCGTAATAGATGTCTTAAGCAAATTTTCATGGGTAGTACCCTTAAAAGACAAAAGTTCGAAATCAATTTTAGATGCATTTAAAGTTATATTCAAAGAACGAACGCCTACAAAACTACAGACTGACAAAGGTACTGAATTTCTAAATAGACATGTACAAGATTATCTCAAAAATAAAAATGTTAAATTTTACACGACAAATTCAGAGTTAAAAGCTTCGGTAGTTGAAAGGTTCAATAGAACACTCAAAGAAAAAATGTGGAGGTATTTTACACACAAAAATAATCATATTTACACTGACATTTTGGACAAACTTGTTCATTCTTATAACAACACTTATCATCGAACAATAAAAACAAAACCATCACTTGTCACAAAGAAAAATCAAGATAAAATATGGAAAAATATTTATGGTTATGATAAAAAGATTAAATTTAGAGCAACCAGGACGTATAATTACTGAAAATATAAAGATACCAAATACACCTTTTAATAGTAGTGATAGAAATGAAGATGTAATTGATGAGATCAAATCTTCGGTGTACTTCCGATCTCTACCATCTTTTCAAGCTGAAAATTACAAATTTATTCTATTTCCAAGAGCATATAAGATAAAATTCGAAGGCGACATTTTAAAAATGTTGAATCTTGAAGACCGATGGTATCAGAGTTCAGTTGGTAAAAGATTCATCAAATCAAAATTTTAAAAATTATTAAAGGCATCAAACTAAATTTAAAAAAAATATGGATTTTTACGTCACTGTTGTTAGTGGTCCAAGTACAGATTTTCCGAATAACAGAACTTTGTGGTGCAAGATGAACTTACCAAAAATATTGAATTCAATGGTGAGTATGAGGTCTCACTGGTCCAGTCTGTATTTAAAAATGTACACGCTAGTAACTTGGGGAACCTCGTTTTATTTCCAGATGGTGAAGATACTTCAAGCATTTCAGTTTAATTTACGGCAAATGATGGAGAAAGGTATGAAACGATTGTTAATCGTGTAAACGATGACATTTATGAACAATTTATACATCAATACTTTAAGAAAAACAAGCCGGCCTACCAAAATGAACAAATTGGTATAATCCCTAATGTGATTTTAAACAAAGAAACAATGGATTTCGAGGTGCAATTACCTTCTGATTGGAAACAAGCGTTTTTTGATATAGACAACAATTATATTTTTAAAAGTAGTCCGTATTATTCGTTTGGATCAGAGTATTTTCATAGAATGAGACACTTTTTTGTCAATTCAGATCTTGTTGACCAGCAAATTTCAAGTAAAGATCAACTTTTGACAGACATTTACTTGAAAGATGTATCATCGAACGAATGTATTCAGAAATCACAGTTCCAAGATATAAAAAAGTAAATCCAGAACAAGTTAATTCATTCTTTCTTGAATATGTGTCAAGCTTAGACTCAGACTTGGATATAAAAGGATCAATTGTTTCAACACTTCATTTCAGAAAAATAAATGGATTATAAACAATATTATTTACAGCAAGCAGAGAGTGGTCTACCATATTTTCAGGGATCATCATATCAAAAAGGATATGGTCTAGGAGGAATTTTTAGAAGAATTTTCAAATACATTATGCCGATTGTTAGAGAGAATGCATTACCAGTAGCAAAATCAGTCGGAAAAGAATTAATTAGAACTGCAGCTAATTTAGTTAATGACTCACTTGGCGGTGAAGATCTTATTACCAGTTCTAAAAAAAGATTAGTTGAGACAATCAAGAAATTATCGAATCAAATTACAACTCATGAAGGTGAAGGTCTTGCACTCAGACCTGGATTGAGTATAAAAAGTCGTAAAAGAAAGAATATAAAATCAAAAAACAAAAAAACTAAAAAAAGAATTCTAGATATTTTTGACAAAAAATGAAGCTTTTCAGCAATTATCACGAACTAGTCTATACCTACAATTATCAATCTATAAAAACAAAGAATTAATGACTAGAGATGATGTAACTGCACCAATTAACAATTTGTTACATTCATTGTTTTCACAAGTCGAGCTCTCCTTTAATGGTCAAAGTTTTGAAAATTCGAATAATGTCTATCCATACAAGGCTTACATAACTGATCTATTAAATTACGGTCAAGATTCAAAAAATTCATTTTTACAATCTAGTTTGTTTTACAAAGATGACGCTGGTAGATTTGATACAATAGGAGTAAAAGAAGACAAGGACAAAATGTTATTGGAAGACTTCATTGTGATATTTTTAATACGGATAGATATCTTATAAATAATGTCTCGATGAATCTAAAACTTATCCCAACAAGACCTGAATTTTGTTTAATGGGTGATAAAGCAAACATTTACTATATTTCTATAGATCAAGCCACTTTATTAGTGCGAAAAGCACAAATCAACCCTTCAGTAATGTTGGGTCATGCAATTGCGCTTGAAAAAACGACAGCCAAGTATCCAATTAAGCGGGTAGTAGTTAAACAACATACAATCGGTAAAGGTGTCTCTAGCAAAGTAATAACAAACATTAGTCGGACATCATTACCTTCAAGAGTTGTTATTGGAATGGTAAAAAATAGTGCTTATGATGGTGCACTGGATCAGAATCCATTTAATTTTGGACATTTTAAATTGACCAAGTTAAATTTAATGGTAGACGGTCAATCATCACCTTACTATAAGCCGCTAGAGTTCAATTTTACAAAAAATCAATATAAAAGAGGTTATTATTCGTTATTTGAGAATATTGATAAGCCAATATTTGCAACAGATAACGACATTTCAAGAGAGGATTATCCAAAAGGTTATAGTTTGTTTGCTTTTGACCTGACACCTGATTTGTGAAGTGGAGAACAATTTAACTTAATCAAAACTGGAAATTTAGACGTTGGACTAACCTTTGCTGACTCACTTGAAGACTCAATAGTGGTAATTTTTTATCTTGAATACGACAACTTGGTTGAAATAAACAATAAATACGAGGTTTCATACGATTACAAAATATAATGAATTCAATTCAACTCAAGAAAATTTTAGAAAATAACCCTCAAACTAAGGTATATTTTTGGGTATTTTTGCAAGAGACGAATTACCAAAAATAAACAAATTACAATGTTGTTTTATACTTAATACAGCTTCTCGTTCTCACCCTGGTAAACATTGGTTGGCATTCTATTTTGACAAAAACAACAATTGCCATTTTTTTTATTTCTATGGTAATTCCCCTGGCTTTTTTGGTCTTTTAAATTATATAAAAAAATCATCAAAAAAAATGGTTTACAACAAAAAAATTATACAAGGTTGGTCATCAAGTTATTGTGGTTATTATTGTATCTTGTTTTTGATTCTTAGATCCCTAGGTTATTCAATGGAAAATTTTTGTGATTTTTTTTATAATGATCCGGACAAAAATGACATAATGATTAAAAGTTAATTTCAAAGTTTTAATTTTTATTAATAAAATTTTATTAAACAAAATGTTTTTTAATTTTTTGATGTATAAATAATCCTTTTATCGTCTGGTGTAATACCTGTTTAAATCCTGTTTCTGTCTTCTGTTGATTGTTTCAGATCAATCATTAAATAGCCATGTGGTTTTGAGGCTGCAACTTCAAAAGCTTCAAGAAAAAACTTGGTTTGGTAAGGAAACATTTGTCTTGCAAGTACTCCAACTTGTAACTTGTCTCTCGGGTTGTTGAATAGTATTAGATAATGAGAATTTAAATTGAGTGTACGTGTAAACTTACCTTTTGAAAAATATTTTGTGTAATAAAAAAAACACTGATGTTTTTATGGTGAGAGTCAATTGTAAATAACTTTTGAATAGAAGGCTCCTCTTCACATTCTTTCATTAAATCATCTAGGATAATGACATTTGTTTGCGTTGAATCAAACTCATCAATATCGGGTAAACCTTGTTTAAACTTAATTTGTGGGCTAATGTCTGTAAATTTATCAAAACTCGATTGCCATGTTGAATAGCAGTATACAATATTTTGAGGTGGAAAGTCAAACATGATTTGATTATAGACTACGATTTTTTTGATTAACCATGTTTTTCCGGACTGAGTTGGACCAGCAATTGTTCAGGTAAAAGGATGTTTAAAAATATTTTCTTCAATAAACCAAAAATCATCCATTTTTAATAAAAATTTTATTTAAAAAATTATTAATTCGATAAAATTTTATCAATTAAAGGAATATATATTTTAAAAATTTTCCACATTTGTTTTGTAATTATCAACTTTTTTGACTTGTTTAAGTTTACACTCAGAGCAAAGTCTTTGTATGATTTTGATTTGTATAATCGAACACACTTTGATTTCGAAAGATAAAACGTATGATCAAAATCTGGTGTAGTTTGAGTTGAAATATTCATTTTTTTTCAGTGTGAGTTCAATCATTGCCTGTGCCATTTTAATAATACGAATGCTCTAAACAATGTTTATCGTATAAATATTGTAAATCAGATTGATCGTACTTTTCTTTGATTTTCTTAATTGCTTCTTCTAGTGAAAGATTGTAATAATAACCACTCAGACAAGTATGATCTCTTTGTGATGGGTAATTTTCTAAACAACCAATACAACCGTTTGTTAAAATTTGGTTTAAAATTTCTAAAACTTCTTGTTCCAAAGGGTTCATTTTTGATTTTATTAGAGACAAATGTGGATATTTATAATGTTTTGTAAAGTTCTTACGTTCTGGTTCACCAAAAACAATCAAGTTCAAATTTTACAGGTCAATACTTACAAGTTTATTAGGTCGTGAAAAAAGTTCAATGGATTCAAGAGGTTGTTCAAATTTTATAGGTCAATAAGTAAAAGTTTACTAGGTCATTTCAATAGTTCAATGGGTTCAAAAGGTTGTTCAAATTTTTTCACAGGTCGCCATTTTGGAAAAATCACACATTTTTATAATTTTTTAAATTTTATTCAAATACAAAAAATATTTATAAATTTTGTTAAATTTTAAAATACAAAAAAAAACTCTAAATAATTAATTACCATAAGGTAATGTGAAAAAATTATCAAATAAAATTCTTTTATCGTATACAAAACCATACATTTTAGTTACAATATCAGTTTTGATTTCCCAATCTTTTTTATCTCTTGAAAATTTTAATTGTTGAACTTGTAGTTTCTGCTTTTTGTCTTCCAACACAATCTTTCGAATTGATTCATAATTTATTGTCATTAATGAGAGATGGTTTAGTGAAAAACCCTTTACCGTACAACTCGCTTCACCCGAATTTAGTTTGTATGCATAATTCTTTGGTCCTGCTGAGATAAATTCATAAATGTATGCTCCACCCTTCTTTTTTAATTCGGTTGTAAAATCACCAAGAAAGTCACCTAGAGGAGGGTCATACAGACCTGGTTTACTAATAATTGAATCAGTATCAAAGTATAAAACTCTTGTATCGATTTTCTTTAATTCTTCGTAAAGCTTTAAACGGGCATGACATGTCACAAACGCTGCTAATGTAACACTTGTTTGAGTACTTCCTTCATGCATTTCGGTATTATTTGTATAAAAACTTGGGCATAATTTGGATGGGAAAAATCAACATTGTGAATTAAAAATTGATCATCGGAAACCATTTGAAACCATTCATGTGCATTAGCTATTATTTTATACTGACTTTTGTTCGTGTTCATTCCAAATCTACCCCAAAATGAGTTTAATAACATCTTCATTACATATCTCAAACCTTTGTTGTACTCAATTTTTTGCTTATCCAAAATAACGCCTTCTTTCTCGTAATAGTTCTTTATATACTCATCTTTGTCCTGTTCGGTTTTAACATTTTCGGGGAACCCATCTGCCTCTTGCTTTCCTTTAAGAAACATGTCAACATACTCACCGAATAAATGTCCAGATTTTTCCCAATGCCAAACCTCAAAAATTTCAACAATTTGATAGCCTTGACGAACAGCCTCTTGTACTTCTAAAGTCACCCATGTCCCTTCAATGTATCTTTGTTCAATTGTATGAGTACAAACCGATAGTCTTTGTTTTGCACATGTATGAAAAAGTGTGAAAACCAACTTGTTGTTGATTCTTGTTGGTAATACAGGAAAATAAAGACCTCTTGGTGGAAGAATTCTACACTTTATTAATCCATAATAACTAAATACGTTTTCGAAATTTTCTTTTATCAATTTAGGATGACCAATTGGGTACTGACGGTATTTTTGAACAAACGGATACAAAGATGTGATATCAACGTATTTTATTATTTCATCTCCGACACATGTATGATAAAGTTTAACACCATTTGTTCGGCCACCAAACAATGCATCACGGGGGTTAATTGGATCACGTAGGTTTTTTTTATTTATAAACGAAAAAACATTCGCATTTGTCGCAACAATACGATCCCATTCGCATTCCCATATTTCGACTAATTTAGCACCGGAAATTTGTTTTTTAATTTCGTCAATTCGTTTCAAATGCTTACAAAATGTAGTACTCATAAGTTCTTGCTTGAATTTATTAAATGTTTCAGGTTTATAACAATTTTGGCACCCATGAAAAAGACAGCCATGAAATTCATAATACGTATTTGTCTCTTGACAATAACCATCAATACGATACTTGCCAACATTTATTTCACCACCATTTTTACTGTGTTGAATACGAATATTTTTTGTTTCGGACAAATATCTTAACCAGAGTTGACATTTTACAGAAGTTTTATGTTCAGGATGGTATCCATTTTCTGGGATTATGCCGATGGTTTCTGGTTTCATAATTTTTGACCTAAAAACATGATGACACAAAGATGCTGCAGTTTTTGAACTAGTGAATGGATCAATACCAATATCTAACTCGGACAATTTTGTTTTTTCCATTATTATCTTTCTGAACGCAAGACAACCACGAGCTAAAAGCACAACGTCAGACCAACAATACTCATGAAATTGTTTTTGAAAATCAAACACATCATCTTTCACCGTCTCGTACCAATTTTCAAACTCTTTTTTCTTTTTTCGCTAAAAAACTGAGCACCATAATACTTTTTGTCTGGATATGAACCAACATATTGGAGGTTTTCAGGTTTATTAAATAAGTGGGGAAAAAAACCCTTTGGTTTCGTCTAAGCCGAATGTACTTGAAAAATCACTCAAAGGCATTGATAAAAACGAATGTGAATCGATTATTTTAACATTTCTAAATGAAATCCATAATATCTTAGTCCCCGTTACGATTATATTTGGTTGGGCTTCGATTGGTAAAATAGAGGACAAAATGTATTTTAAAACAAACACTCCGTCGTACCCTTTTAAATTGTGAGCAATAGCAATATAGTTTTTTTGTTTAAAAAGCCAATTACATAAACGATCGTTCTCCTCAAAAACATATTTGTTACTACACTCATTACATTCAGTATCTGAATTCAGACAAGCAACACAAACCTTTTTTGCCATAACAAGATTTGGGACGTGTACACCATTTAGTTGATAGGCTTCATAGTCGAAAAAAATGAATCCTGCAAAATTTGTTATTTCTTTTACAGACTCGGGTTTAATAAAACATCTATGGGTTTCATCAACGGCTTTTTGACAGTTTTTGCACCATTTATCAGTAAAACCACAAACATGTTTCTTACTTTTGTAAAATTTACAGACTTCACACTGTCTTACTTTTTTACAAAACTTTTCTTTGTGAATTCGCATACAAGTTTCGTTCTGAAGAATTTGTTTACAAAAGTTACAATCTTCATTAAACACTTCGACACAGTTTAATCGGTTACAACTTGTACAACAATTCTCACACTTGTGAGACTCAACATTGTTGTATGCTTTTTTACAATTGTCACAATAATAGGACCTATTGTAAAAACATAGAAGTGATGACGTTATAGTGACTACCAGTGTAACACAAATAAATGAATTTCTCATTTGGATGTCCAATGTAAAGAGGCTGTTGATCAAGTTTACCATCGTTGTTGATTATGGTAATCTGATTTTTACAAAAAAACGCTTCGATTCGCCTGATTTCGGGAATACCACAAGCCTGATTTTCCAAATTAAGCTCTTTGGCAACTCTTTGAACGTATTTATTCAATAAAGCACTATTTGGCTGAGCTAGTTCATGTTTGACGGGGTGATTATCAGCGAAAGCTTTACCAATAATAATTGCTATCAAAGCACACAAATTTTCATTGTTAACCACTGTAATTATACTCGGTTTTTGTACACAAAACTGCTGAATTTCAGATAAATTTTCACATACAACACGATCTCTCTTTTTAACATAGGATCTTTGAGTTTTCTTTAAATTCAGTTGTTTACGACCAGAGCCAGATGGTAAACGGGCGATGATGACATCAGCAGTTAAGTTGTTATTTTGATTCAACTTTACACTCTTGTGAGATTGAGCCACTCTCTCAAAACTACTCATGTTGACTTCAGCAGATATCGATGATTTGACCAAAAAAGGAATGCTTATAGGACACTCGAGAGAGTCATGGAATAGAACGATTCTTATTTTATCCTTGTCACTCATATCGAGTAAAAATGCTGAGACCATTTGTTCAAACATTTGTAACAAGTCATCGTACACATTTTCAAAAGTTTTGGAGTTTCTACCAAATTGAATTTTGTAAATAGTCTGCTCTGTGTTGAATTTCTCGTTTAAGACAGTCGATTCTTCAAAAATATAATGGTCTAAAATACCCCCAACATGCCAGTGTTCTGTCTTAAAATTATCATTCATGAATTCTATGTCATTTTGACAGTCCCCAAAAGCGTCACTTAATATGTCCATTTAATTAGTCAAATTTTTTTCAGAAAATTGTTAATCTATGAATAAAAAAAATACAATTTTTTCGTTTTAGTTATAATTTTAAGTTATAAATAATTAGTTTCCTCTTCAATAATTTAAAAATTTTACTCATAAAAACGTCAATTATTAATCTAATCTAATGTTAATTAAAAGAATAAAAACTTAAGATCGAAATTATTTTATTTACAAATTACTCTGAAATTTTTAGATCGGTAGATTTAAAATTATAAAAGACTAAGTGAAAATATAAAAAACGAAAAAACAATTTTCATTTTAGTTTTTAAAGCGAAAAAAAAAAGAATTTTTACTTAAAATTTCAATGTAATACACATTATATTTTGAAAAATATAATTAATTAGTCTGTGTTCACTCAGTTTTTTTTTTAATGTCTTTTAAAAATATTGTTACAATTACACCTCAACTTTCAGGTTAGGTTTAGTGTGGTGTGGTGTATGGAATAGCGTGTTCGACTCTTATTCAAAATCTCTTGGTCTCAATACCTTGTGAAGCTACATAGGAGAGAGGTCAATCATCTCTCATCATGTCATACACGACTCAGTGTCTATTTTAAACTTGCGTAGTTATACATACAGTGTGTAGAAAAAATGTTTAAGTACTGCCACGGCCCTAAAGAGTTCAACCAAAATTGGTCGCAGTAAAACTTATTACCCTACTACCACTATAATTAAAATTGGTCGCCTAAACGTTTATTTTTAGAAATTCTTAGATTTTATTCTCATTAAATATGGTACGCTTTTTGTGTCTTCTTATTCATTTAGAGAGTGTTTTTTGATAAAAATCGATTATAATAAAATACATCAAACATGAAACAAACTTAGAGATGACATATTTATTTTTTACTCTTTTCTCTAATTAAAAAAAAAAACAGTACATAAAAATTCTTTCTTTGATTGTATTAAAAAAAAATTAAAAAAAACTTATTTAAAAAAAAAGACAAATAAAATGGATGGTTTGTATCACTGAAGATTTAATGCCTTACAAAAAGGAAAAAATTGAGTCTACGTTTTAGGGGCTGGATACAAGTTGAAATGAAGGTTACACAAGAAACTGGCGTCGAACTGACTGTTTATATTTCGTTTATCTCAAATATTAATAGGTTTAGGTTAAGAATAAGATAGAGTCTTTTTTTTCATGAAACTTTTTTGCTAACATGCTTTTGCTTATTTATTAACAAAAATAAATTTTAAGTCCTCTGACATATAAAAAGTTCATTCAAATATCTTACTCATGAGACATTAAAACCTCTATAAACTCTATAATAAGACCTGTAAGTGGTTAGCTCGTGGTTTTCGTATTATAAGACCAAGATGTAAGAAGTAGTACAAAGAAGAGCTACAAAGTTAGCCAAAATGATCAAATATAAACCCTATAAGGTACGCTTAAGTCAACTTAATTTAATAAGCTTAGAAGACAGTCATCGTATAGATGACTTAATACAAAATGTAGGAGTTTAATGCTAATTGTCATGAAGATATAAATTGAGTCAACGGTACCAAATTCATCAAACCTACCTCAATAAGTCTAAAAAGACAGAACAAAAGTGGATTAGTACGTGAAATGAACAAAAGGAACTCATATAGAGAAAATTTTATCACAAACCGAGTTACCATGAGTTGGAATTGGTAGATCATTAATTCGACAAGTCAAATTCGACAAATTAAAACTCTACATAAAAAATTCGGAAATATTGATTTCGACAACAGTTTATTTAGACAAAGCCTATTTAGACAATTGACTAATTGGACAAAAAAAAAATTTTGACACATAATAAGATGAAAAAAAACAGTTAATAATTGATTAATAAAGACAAATTATTGAGATAATCTTTAATTTTATCAAACGAAAATTGATTAAGATACTCATTTTCCATGTTACCGTATGTAGAATCTTTATTAAACTCAAGAGTTGTTCACGACAGGCATAGTTTGCAACAAAAAGTAACCTTAGTTTTAACTAAATTTTTGAATTGTTAAAGTCGAACATGGATTTGCAAAAAATCTGCAATAGCCATTATAAGATTTTTACGGAATTTTTTTACTGTCGAAACACCCTTTGTCAATTTTTAAATTTGTCGAAATATTATTTTCCGAAATATATTTTTTCTGAAATAAATGTTGTCGAAACAAACCTGTCGAATTTTCATTTATCGAAAATTATTTGTCGAAACAAAGCAGATTCGTTGGAATTTTCTAGTGGAGGGGTTGTGACGGAGTGGTTAAAACAACAACTTTGGTAGTGAGTGAGACAAGTTCAAATCCTGCTCGACTCAAAAAATGTAACGTTTATAAAAAATTACATTGGAAATGGACGTGTGTCATTAGTGTTGTGCTCCTGGGAAACGATCCGACAAGAATCATCGACTAGTCATTCACTAGATAGCCAGATACTAGAACAACTTTGAAAATTATCAGGACTCATGATTCGTTGTGACTTTAAATAAGGGCGTCGAAAGATGCAAACGGAGTCAGTATAAAAAAATTCTGTCACGGCCTACCCTGCTAAGAAGTCTAATCAGCTTCTGCATCTAATAAAGTCTTGGATTGTTCTCCTAGATGTTGGATCTGCACTGAAAAAGTTCTACTAATACTAAATGAAAGTGCAGCATGATCAACATAAAATTTTTGGAATGAAACGAGGCAAGTGCTACATGGGGCTCCACACCTTAATGCTTTTGAATTTTTATACAACAGCTCACATTAACCAACTAACTAACTATGCGCTCAACAATATAATTTAAAATTTATTTATTCTATGTTGTTGATGATACAGTACTAGTGCAAATAAAATTAAAGCATTCGTTCGAAATATTTTTGTTTCATTATAAATCACAATTGTCACTTTACAGATATTATTAATTATTTTTTAGGTTTTGTTATGTAATTAAGTTTAAAGAATTAGATTTTTCTTAAATATTCCATTATTAACAATTATAACGAAAAATTTAATCAAATTTCGAAATTAAAACTTGTAAAATTACTAATTTAACGAACTGGATCAGTTTGAAAGATATTTTTTCAAAACAAAGGGTCCATAAAATTTTTGAAAACGTACGAATAAAACTCTTTTTTTTTTTTAAAAAAAACAGGCTAAAGCGAACAAATTGAATCAAAGTATTGTAGAAAAAAGTATCGGACTTCTAATTGGTGACTTGAACAAAAAATTCTTTTAATTTTACATAAACAATGAACGTTGAATACGTACAAAGTCACATTCTTAAAACATCAATTAAACCTATAAAACATAGTATAATATTTTTACTAAATAATTAGAAACAAACATTGGTATTAAAACACATATGAGATAATACGATGTTACAAAAATATAATTTTCACATAATATAATTATATTTTTCATTTTTAACTATACACTTATTTTATTTTTTTATCCTTAATTTAGTATTTTTATCATTTTAACTTATTATAAAGTATATTTCAAATGCAACACCTAAATCAAATATTGAACAATTTTACATATATTTAATGAAATAAAAAACCATAACTGTAAATACAATGATTTTAGTAAAAGTTGATAAAACTTTTAAAGTTGATTGAGAATTTTTTAAAGTTGTTTTTCACTGACTCTGTAGTGGTGATGGCAATTAATTTTAAATATTGAAAAAAAATTTAAAAAAGTTTTGAATTTTTAAAATTAAACATAATTACTTTAATACTGTTTCTACAGAGGTTTTTTTGTTATGATTAGGAGGAGCATGAAGTTAACTTTTTAAAAAAAAATTTTAATAGTAAATTTTTAATTTTGGTTTTATAATGTTACTTTTAAATTATTTAATTTACAGTTTTCACAAAACACCGACAAACACGAATGACTTTAAAGATGGAATCGTTAAATATATAACTAAGATTAATGGAAAATAAAGTTTTACATAATTACTTTATAATTGATTGTTACTTCTTGTTACTCGATCAAACTTTTTTTTCAATAGAAAAATTAGATAAGATATTTACGATTAATTAAAATAATTGGTAACTTACTTGAAAAAATTTTTGTCTGACTCTAAAAAATAAATAATTGATTATTTTTACATTGGAAAAATTTGTTTTTTTTTAATTTAAATTTGTATGAAAAAAAAATTAAAAAGTTTAGTTCAAAATCTTTATTCAAAATTTACAAAAAAATTCTAAATTATCTACTCAATTAAAAACTTATCTAATACAAATTAATTTTTTTTATTTTATTTTACAATAATTTTAAATGAAAAAAAAAGAGTTTTTCAAAAATCACATTGATAACATGGAATGTCGTCAACAAAATCATCATTTAAATAACCTGGGATTTCTGCGAGAGCCACTGATCTCATACTATTATAATAAAAATCCAAATTTTTGATTTTCATTTGAGTCGATTCACTGAGAAGATCAAATCTCATTCTTTCAAGTTCCATTTTTTGATGAATGGTTGTCAAGTTTGTATAATTCATCCATAAGTTGTCCAAGACAATCTCAGCCAATTCACTTTTCTTTTTCTCGATTCCTAATAATTCATAATTAATTAAGAGAATTCAAAAAAATAATTAAAAGTTTAAGTTTTACTTTTAAAATGAAGTTTTTTTAGGTTCTTTTCTCTAAAACATTTCAGACACACTTGTTTTACTTCATTTATACACATTTTACATTTGCATGATCTTGATTTGATTGAACATGATACACAATAATGCTTCATCTTGATTGTTTTTTGAATTGATTGTTTGATTGTTTGATTGTTTGTTTGTTTTTTGTAATTGATAAAATTTTGTCAAAGATTACTCTCAATTTATACACGGAAATTTGAACTTTTTTAACGATCTTACATAACTTTAAAAACCGTTTTCAGGAGATAACTTTTTTTTATTGGCTGTTTATTAAATTGTTCATTTGAGACCAATTGAAAAGTTTGTGATCTATTTTATTCTTTTATTTTTATTTTGCATAACTTTTTGAAGTGGTTTTGATTAGGTCGGAGTACTTTACCTTAAAACATTAAAGACAAATTTTTCTATTATCAGAAGCACTTGAATCAGGAATTTATCAAGGAATTTATCGGATCATGAAATTTATGGGTCAAGAATTTCTAGGTCAAGGATGGTGACAGGATTACTTTGTCTTATAAAATGACTAAAAAAGTCATTAGCCAATAGAAATCTCAGAAAAGGAATTAGGGGCGGTCTTTAGATGAGATTTTAAGGAAATCAACCAATAATAGATGCTGAAAAAAAGTGCCATAGTTTACTACTCATTGATATCAATTTTTTTGTCCAATAAAATCAGATCAGAATTTCGAATTCAATTTTTTTTCTTCAATTCAATGGAAAAAAATTGATATGTAAACCAGCTTGATTTTAATTAACCGGTTTAAAACCCGGTTTTAGAAGTGAAGCCGAATTTAGAAAACCTGTCTACCAGTCCTTTGTTAATACCACAGGAATCAAACGCATTTTTAATCAAATGTCATTCGAAATTGTACCATAATTCAGACAACCATTCTATTGCTAAAACATATCCTGGTGATTTTGAGCTTTTTCCAGAACTTCTTGACAATTCTGTGCACTTAACACAGTAAGCTTTTTTAATTTTAGCAAACCAACTTACATCAGCAGGTTGCAGTAAATTGGTCATTAGAGGCGGGATAAAAATCGACTTAAGACGAAGTTGGAGTATCTTGTTTTTCACTTTCTAGGTAACGTGTAATCTCGCCGAGTCCAAATACAAACCGTGCTGATCCGGTAAAATTGTTCACAAATAATCACAAATCGTTTCATTACAGAAAATACCTCCAGTTTTGTAAACAAGCCTTACGTTATTTGGAGGTACAAAATTGTTCAATTCTTTGGTTCGAGGTACGAGTACATAAATTGGTAACTTATCGCTATTCGCTAAACCTGTAAAAACAGCTGAAATACGTACTAATTCGGCTCTATTTGTATCAAGTTTTACTCGTTTACTACGTTTTGTTGCAAACGTATAACGACGAGGACAATCTAAATACAGTCGTCGCTTACTTTTATCACGACACTATTAAATCACAGTCACAAAGTTCAAATATATCCCACGATTTTGAAAAAACCAAAATAATAAGACAATGTAATTTTCGATTTGATATATCAAAAGAGAAAAAAATGGTCGTTCATAATGAAAAAAATAAAGTTAAACAAATAAAAGAGAACAATGAAAACAGAAAAAACAGACAAAAAATCTTAAACGAAACAAAGAAAAAAACAAAGAAATTTCATCAAAGGAAGGCTTGTATGGTTTAGAAATAGGGATTAAATTCCTAGAGCAATTAGATTCAATTGATTCTGAAGATTTAAAATCTGTTAAGGCTGCTTTAGAAAAAGCAAAAGTTAAGGAATTGAGTAATTTAAAACAAAAAAACATTTTAGATTTTATTATATTATGAAAATTACCCATAAACTAAGTTTATTTTTGTTTTCGATAATTTTTGTTGTTAATAAATAGATATTTTATTATATCCTAATTTGTTAATATCACACCATTTTACTTTGACGAAGTCGGTGATTTAAACGAGCGACGACTGTATATAGCGGTTTCATCCATATTTACTTCGGTCGAGGCTGACAGTACGGAAGTTATCGATTGATTTGTTTAGAAATTTTGCTATTGTTTGGCTAAAGTTGGTTGGAAATCTCGTCCGGAAGAAGTGACTCGGCGAAGTGTTTTATTGTGTCTTTTTAACCAACCATCACTTGCTTGAAACAATAAGCTAATATGATTGTCATAAATTTGACCATGAAGCTCTAATGCCTTAGCATTTAAAGCCAGACTATTAACACTCTACTCGTTGTTGATCAAACCATTCAAGAAGTCTATCCTCCATTTCAGGGGATTTTGCCCGGTTTTTTCCAACTACCTTTGTCGCCTTACTGAACTGACTCAATTTTGTCTCTATTTTTGTACCGACCGCAGACTGTCTAAGGGGAATAAATCTTTTAGATATGACTTAAAATCATTTGAAACATATTCTCCACCATTATCGGCTCTAAATTCTTTAATTTTCTTATCTGTAAGTAATTCATAACTACTTTGAATTCTTTGAATTTAGCAAATTGTTCTGACTTGTTTTTTAAGAAGTTCACATACGAATATTAAGTTCTACTGCATAAATAGATTAAAATGTACAGTTTTGAACCAATCAAAGCCGTTTTCATTGAACCAACTAAGTCAGAATGAATGACAACGTAGTTTTCGTCGAGAACATTAGTTTCTTTTGTTTTTTGCGGCAACTTTGTCGATTTTCCAAGTGTACAACTTTCACAGAATTCTTTATTTCTAAATCAATGTTCTTGAAAATTATATCTCCAGCTCGAATCTTTTTCAAGTTCTCTGAGCTAAAATGACCTAGGCGATAATGCCATAATCTAAGATCAGTTGATTTAATGTTTGCGAATGCTCTTTCTGTTTCTTGAAAAATTAACTTTAGCTCATTAAGATTGTTATTTTGTGCCCAACATTTCGCATCAATTATTACTTGATTGTTGAACATAATGTTACAATTATCTTTTTCGAATACAATTTTATACCCTTTATTTGACAGTTTTCCGATTGATATAAAATTTACACTCATATCGGGAACATATAATACATTTGTTAATGTAACACTTTTTAATACATTTTTTTATCTTATTTTAACTTCAATATTACCAATTCCAAATACTTCAAGATCTCTCCCATCGCCGACTTTTATATTTGAATTATGTGGTCTTAAATCTTTTATCAACGAGATTACATTAAATAAAAAATTTTCTTTTATTTTAAAAAAAAAATTTCTAAATTTTCTTTGGCAATTTAAGTTACGAATCAATTAAATAAAACCAAAAAACTCAATTTTATTTTTAAGATCTTAAGAAAAAATACCTATAGTTTTCTTCTTATGCAGAGATATAGCTACAAGGTCGACATTAAATGTAAAACCTTAGTGTAAAATCTGCAAATTTCTGCAACAAAATTGCGCATTTATATTAAATCTATTTACATTGTCTGCATTCTGTACTCTGCAAATATATTTTGCAAATTTTACACTGAGGTTTTACATGTAATGTCGACCTTGTAGGTATATCTCTGCATAAGAAGAAAACTATAGGTACTTTTTTTTAAGATTTTAAAAATAAAAATTGAGTTATTTGGTTTTATTTAATTGATTCGTAACTTCAAATCGCCATTTTCTTTTATTTTAAAAAAAATTGCTAAACTTTTCTAAAAACAACAGCAATAAGAGTTTGTTGTATATTATGTATTTCTTCATAAGACCTTTGGTTAATAATTTTTTTTTTAGATGGATTCTTTGTCAATACTAAATATTTTAGAACATATTAAGAATTATGGAATAATACAATCATATTTTAAACAACGAGTATTCTGCTCAGAATTTAGGTTGACAGTGGGACGTTCATCATAAACAGCGCCACTCATCCGAGACGAAGCTGCGAACTCGACAACTATCCAGACTTAGCTTGGAAGCACAAACTAAGCGCATTCTCTCATTAGAGAACACTTAACTTTGTCACTAGAGCTACAACAATTGCTAAATGAGTCTGCTGTAAAGCAAGTTCTTGCACCCGCTTCTATACGTTGTGATGGTCAAAACAAGCGGTATCCCAATACTACAAGATTCGAACGCGATCTTTGGACCAACGTACTCATGGAACTTTTAGAACGGTGTTAGAATGACAGTACCCTCTCATTTTCACATTCAGGCTTGGGATTGGCCAAGGCATGGTTACGATTAATTCAAAATATCAAATTTTTAATACATAATTTTTAATATCAAATTATCAAATTATTAAAACGAACGAATAAATGATATCAATAAAATTTTCATCAAAATCCTTGAAAATATCAACATAAGTAAATATTTATTTTAGTTTATAATGATATTTGTTATTTTTTGATTGATACGGTTTAGGTCAGTAAGATTAAGTGTGGTGTTACATGTGATTAGTTCCTCTCTAAAGAGTTCCCAGATTGCCTAAGTATAGTCAAGGTTATTTTTGGGTTTGACATTTTTTGTACAATAGTCTAGACAGAAAGTAGTAAGTATAGGACAATGGTCGCTAGTCATGTCATAAGAGTTTAGTACTTCATATCTTAAACTTTTTTCAGCTAAGTTAGGAGAATTTAAGAAAATATCTAAGAGCTCTTCGTAGACATTGTTAAAACGGTAACAAGTAGGAGATTTGTCATTGACAACCGTAAGGTTAAAATCGGTAAGTATATTGTCTAATATTTCACCATTACTGTTTGTGCAGCAACAGCCTATAGATCTAGTTCTTGCATTGAGTATGATAAAAGTGGTATAATTAGCCGAAATAATGCTGAAGAGTTCGAATGGGAGCTCAGAAGTTGGTGGGTTATAGAGACTAAAAATTGACAAGTTTGTATTTTTAAGTTTGATTTTGACTGCGAGTAGTTCAATTGCAAGTTTAAGGATCTTCAATGAATTCAATGCCTTCTTTAATGAGGACTGCTACCCCACATCCCCTTGCATCTCGAGGTTGCTAATGCTTGAGTAGTTTTTAAAGATTAGGTAGGAGTTGTTTTCTGTAGGGTTAACTTTGATTTCATTAAGGAGAACTATGTCAGGGGTTACGTTAAGGCTAACAAAAAATGTTCAAAGAGTGACAACTTACTTGGCAAGTGATTACAGTTCCAATGTATACTAGTTAGTTCACAATTTTATTTTTTTGCTTGTGTTGAGTTCATTTGTTAAAGTGTGTTACGCTTAAATTGGGATTCCTAACTTAACCGTAATTTCCAGAGGAATATAAAATAAAGTTAATTCTGGTTTTTATAAGTTTTATTTAAATAATACAGAACGTAAAATTAGTATTAAAAATCTAGACATATCATTTTTGTGATGCAGATTTATTAAACTTCTTTTTCACACAAGCGGTCTTACTGAGTCAATTATTCAATTAAAATAATAAGTAGAAAAAGTAAAATTTTTTTTCACAAATTTTTTTTTTATTCTTGTCGGCTGTACTTGTAATAATAATAGCTGTAATAATTTAGAGTTTAATGTCTCCAGCGTTTTTTTTCAAAATTCACAAATCTTACTAGGGAATGCTTTTTAGCAACTTGTCTTCTTTTCGCTTCTAAGTCCAACTCGGACGTGTCTCTGAAATTTTTCCTTAAGACTAAGACTCGATTACGAATACGAGTTCCTTTCTCTTCCAAGGAATCAACTTGATTGAAGGGATAACGAACTTAAATGAATAATAAACTATATATAAGACAAAAGATTCGTCTATGTCAGTCGTTTAGAAAAATTTAAAAAATAAAGTTAAATTTTAATTTGAACTTTCAAACTATTTAAGATTTCAAATTTTTTAATTTATCATTTATAATAATTATTGAAATTATTGAAAATTAAAATTTTAAACACAATTGGAATTGGAATAAAGTATTTTTTTATTGAAAAATTAACTTAATTGTTTAACAAGGTACTCTATTGTTTTTTTTTTCTTTTAAGGTCCACGCCAAATTTATTAAGATTCGAGCGGTATTATTTTAAATCTCAGAATAACCTATCCTTTTTTTCGTTTATTTTATTTTAAGTTCTTTGAGTCAAAGTGGGCTTTTTTCAACACACAGTCACAGGAGTGAAGGCGAGATGTTAGATTGAAAAAAAAATAGAAAAAGTTGAAAATTTCTTAAAAAAATTGTCGTAGCCAATTTTCTTAAATTTAAAAATTTGAAAACCTAAATAATTAAAAAAAAAATCGATTCATTTTACTTTTTTTTTTCAAATTCTTAACGATTAAGAGCGTTATTTTTTCAGCTAGTTTAGTTTCTCCTGTTCATAGCGTGGCTATGGTCGAAACCGAAAATAATTAATGCTCTTATTTCTATTTTTGCTTCAAACAAAACACTAAAATTACCTGATACTGAACTTTGCTCTTTTATTTACCCTTGAAAATTAAAATCTTGATTTTTGACCCCTGCTAAGCTTTATTAAAAATGTTGCTTCCATCTTAATTTAAGACGCTTGTGGCGTTTGAGTCTAGGCGTCTTAAGTGGTCTTGTAAATGTCTTAAATTAAGACGATCGGCACCTGTCTTAAAAAAAGACCCTTAGTACGTGTCTCAATTTAAGACACAAATCAGGCGTCTTATTTTTGTTTAAAAGAGCGTCTTAATTCATGACGCTTATAATGTGTCTTCGTGTCTTAAAATTTTTTAGAGTATAGTCTAAGTTATTTTTGGGTTTGACATTTTTTGTACAATAGTCTAGACAGAAAGTAGTAAGTATAGGACAATGGTCGCTAGTCATGTCATAAGAGTTTAGTACTTCATATCTTAAACTTTTTTCAGCTAAGTTAGGAGAATTTAAGAAAATATCTAAGAGCTCTTCGTAGACATTGTTAAAACGGTAACAAGTAGGAGATTTGTCATTGACAACCGTAAGGTTAAAATCGGTAAGTATATTGTCTAATATTTCACCATTACTGTTTGTGCAGCAACAGCCTATAGATCTAGTTCTTGCATTGAGTATGATAAAAGTGGTATAATTAGCCGAAATAATGCTGAAGAGTTCGAATGGGAGCTCAGAAGTTGGTGGGTTATATTTATTTATTTAAGTAAGCAAAAAGTAAATAAGAAAAGTGTCTATCTGTCTAACGACGTTGATAGTTTGACAGTTAGTTTTCAAACGCATATTTAAACAAGTCATATAGACCTGTTTAAATTTACAAGTTCAATTATTAAAAAAAATAAAATTTAATCATCGGTAAAAAAGATAACAATATTTTATGTGTAAAATAAAGTGTAAATTTTCAAAATGATTGATTCCCTTTGTTACAAAATTATTTAAATTTTTTGACAAAAAAATTTTTAATTCTTTTAAAGTAAAATTATTCTTGAAAAAGTCATTAAAAAGTCTATTTATAAAATTAGTAAAAAAATCGACCAAATGTTTTTTCACTAATTTTTCTTTTGACTAATGGTTGGGACAGCATGTTCTTGTTTCGTAAATCATATGAAACATTTCTCTCCGAGTTAAATCTTATCTCACTCAACAAGTTTGGTGTGTTTTAAAAACAAAAACTTTAGTGACAAAGATTGAGAGCTTTTTAACTAGCCTGTGATGCAAGTTAAAAAGACCTAATCTCTTCAGTTGAGTATTGACCACATTCAAGTCATTCAAGTCAAAGGAGATATTGAACAACTTGTAAATACATAAATAATAACAGTTCGCCAATTTCGCAATTTTTGAACAGCTCTTTTCGAAAAATAAATAATGAGCGACGAACAATAGTCAAAATACGGCAAAACAAAAGTTTTGAAAAACTGGATTTTAACGCTAAATGATAAATAAAATAGTTTCTTGATCGAGTAGAGTTTTCGATTAACTTGTAATCTCATGTCACTTACATATAATTCAAAGTCGAGCTTTGAATCTATTAACACGCCGAGGAGTTTGAACTTTTCAACAATTTCAACTTGCGCTACCCCCAAGTCGATAGATTTTAAATCTTTAAGTTTTTTGATTCGCTTATTTGTGATTATCATAATAAACGTTTTTGACCAATTTACATCTAGTTTATTCTTGTCACACCACTCGAAAAATGGCTCAAGTGATGATTTGAAAATACTTATAAGTACATCTTTTTCATCACCATCCATAGAAATAGTGGTATCATCCGCAAAGAGCTTGCATCGAAGTTTTTCAATGCAAAGCGGAAGATCATTTATAAATATAACAAACAATAGCGGTCCAAGCACTGAACCTTGAGGTACCCCAAGCTTTATCCTCTTAAAATTCGATTGATACTTGCCCATTTTAACAATTTGCTTCCGATTAAAGAAATAATTACGAATAAGTGAAAGAGCTTGATAAATTTGGTGCACTCTGGGTGACTTGTAGACGACATCTCTAGGTAAACATATTTGTATTCCTCAAGATGCTGGCCATAACGCATTGACTTAGGGGGGAATGAAGTTTTCCTCCCGTGTCCACGCGTCAGCGGGGTTCGCATCTGTTGGAATATAATCGATGTCGAATTTATAGTTTTCTTGGACGGTTTTAAAAAATTTATTCTAGGTGTTTCATAAAACACTTAAAAATCCAACTGATTTTTAAAAACAAATTAGAAAAACAGTTAAGAGAAAAACAAATTTCATGTAGGAGTTAAAATCGAAAGAAGCTAAACCTATCCCTTATGTTTTAAACAGTTAAATGCTCAAACAAGTAAGTAAATAAGATTACACTTTTGATAAATAAAAAGAATCATTACTAAAAAATTGGTAAAATCATGACGTAATTTAATTGACGGAATTGAATTGTTCTATAATTTACGTAAGAATTTTAAAGTCTGTAAATAATTTTAGACCACAGAAATTACATGTTTTTATTAAAATTTTAAAGGTTTAAACTTCATTTTTCTTTTGAATCAAATGAAGAAGTACTCAAGTTCAAAAGAGTACAATAATCATCAAAGTCAAGATAATAAATAATCCAGTATTTAAACGATTGACTGAAGTATTTAAATTCGTCGAAGATTAACTTAAAACTACTCGAATCTTATAGATTTTAATGTTTACTCATGGAAAAATATGATCATCAGACGTTAAAATTATCAAGAACATGTCTCTTTGAATGATATTAGACTGACTGTTACCCGAGAATAAAAGAACTTGAAACCGTGACTTTTTACATCAACAACGAGTTATTTTGATTCAAATAGTAAAAATTAAATCAATCAATAAACACCATACTAAAAATAATATTGAAATCGATATTTTTTGAAGTCAAAAACAAATTTGTCTCGAACACTTAAATTTCAATTTTCAAGTTTTCAATTAAAAGATGAACTCAAGTGACGTCATTTTGTGGTTTCAATTATCAATTCATTCATTCATTCAAAAAAAAATTGACTATTTTTATTTATGATTTTTTAGCTATGTTACTTTATTCTAAAAACATTATTCTAAGACTTTTTTTATTCAAATCGAAATAAGTTTAAAAAAAATATTATTTTGAAAATGGTCACATAATCAAAAACTACTTAGTTATCAGTTAATTTTTAAAAGTTAAAGCATCTAATATGCTCTTGTGTTTTAGGGTTCAAAAGTGAAAACGTCCCCTTAGAAAAATTATTGATACTTTTGAGAATTTGAGATTTTGTAACCATTTTCCAAGAATAATTTTTTTAAAATTATCCATGATAAAAAAAAATATATTAGAAAAGTTTTTTCAATAAATCGAAGATAAATTTATTTTTTGATCTTTTTGATTTTCCTTTACCAAATTTATTACTACAAAAATCTCCTGATAAGCCTGGATGAATTTTTCGAAAAAAGCCGCAAAGCTCCCCTAAAAAAAATTGAGTGCAATGGAGAGTAAGCTGATTAAAGATTTTTCTGTCGTCCATGATCCAAAAATTCCGATTGTTAGAAACCGACTTCTGGGCAGTTTTTTTAAATTTTGGGTCTAACATTTAATCAACTTTTGCAAGTAAAAGGAGAAAGAGGTATCCATGTAAATGGCGTTTCGGAATTGATCCTAATTTGTATGGAAATGATAAGCTCGGATAAATAATTCTTATATTCAAGGAAATTTTTTAAACCAGGTCTGGAAAGTTGCCGAGCTGGCAGCTTTAGTTACAAGGGAAATTACAGTATTACAGTACACATTCGTAACTTGCCTTTGCCGGTAGGAAGCCCGGATGTGAAAATGAGACCGCGATGTTGTAATCATTTATTATAGAGTTTTAATGTGCTGTAATACGGCTACGTTAGTCTACTGATCGCGTATTTTTCTCGGAAGTTGCTCTTGGCTTTTATCATCATAACGTATAGGAGCCTGGGAACGGAACTTTTTTACAGCAGGACCATTTAAAAGTAAGTTTAGTCCAGGTAACAAAGTTAAGTATTCTTCTTTTGGATAATATGCTTGGTATGTTGTTCTTCAAGCTTGGGCAAGAGAAAGTATTTTTTTTCATACCATTGTTTCTATTTTCTCATTATTTGTATATTACAGGATTATAACAAGCTATCATGAGAAAAGTATACTTCTAAAAGTTGTAAAAACAGTCTATAAAAAAAGAATTCCAATTAAAATGAATTTGAATAAATAAATTTATTGTTTAAATATTAATGGAAAATATAATGAAAAAATCAATTATTGACTAAATAAAATTATACTAAAATTAATTCAAATAATTTAAATTAGAAAATTTAAATATTTATTAAATCTTCTTCATTCCTTGTTTCTCTATGTGCTGTTGATGGTGGGGTTGGAGTTGTAGGAGTTGGAGTTGGTGGGGTTGGAGTGGATGGAAGTGCCGGTAGAGATCCTTGATGAAGTGTGGCATTAACTTCCATCGAAAATCTTTGTCTGTTATTGTAATCACGGTTCTTTAAAAAAATAAATTAATTGAAAAAATTGTGAATTTTAACCTTTCTTACTTTGTGAACCTTGCGAAAATGAATACTAAAACCAACAGAGTTTTTTAGCACTTTTCCAGGACAAAGGAGACAGGCAACTTTTGGCTCGGTTTCTGAATTGATTGTTAAACTTGAAGCCGATGAATATAATGAGGATCTTCTTGATGTTTCTAGATTCTCTCGTAGTCTGATAATTGTTTCGTCTTTGTCTTGGATATTTTGTGTCATTCGATCAATTTTCAAATTGAGGTTATTGTAACCAGTTCTTAAAGTATCAAGTTCCCGTTCTTTATCTCGAATTTGCACTGTTAAAAGGTTATTTTCTTTCTTCTGATGCTGAGTGTCGATTAATGCTTCTTTTTGGCTAAAAAAAAATTAAAATTAAATTAAAAAAAAAAAATTTAAAATAAGAACTTCAATTCTAAGAGTCGCATGTTCATCTTCATCTTGTTAAAGTCGTTGTGAAACTCTTTTTCTTTTAGAGCGTACAATTCAAGTTCGCCTTTTGCTTTTAAATATTTTTCACTGATTAATTTGATTACTTCACCGTCTTCGGTTTCTTCTTCGTTTTCAGAATCGTTCACTGAATTGTCTTCATCTTCATCCTCTTCATAAGAATTAATAATTGACTTTCTAACAGCCGAAGCTTTTGAATTTGTGAAATGAGCTGAAATTCGTGTTTGGGAATGTGATTTTTCATTAGATGGTTCAAAATGAGCTGTACTTTTTGTTTTATAATGAGACTGTTCATTTGATGGTTGAAAACGAGCTGAGCTTCTCTGTTGATAAATTGACTGTTCGTTTGAAGGTTGATAATATCCTGAACTTCTTAGTTGATTATTTGATTGTTCATTTTCATCGTAGTCAAGTGATGGGTGAAAACGTGTTTGATTCGGTTGCTTCAAACGTGTGTCAAACTTTGGTTGGTGGACCGACTTATTCGGTGTGCTTGACCTTAATTATATTCATTAATTTAATAAAACATTTTTTCTCTCTCGAAAAAATTTTACTTTTGAAATCTTGAGGTTGTCTGAATTGTGTACTTAAACTTCATAAAAACAGATTTTTAATTCAAATTTTTAAAAACAGAGCCGATGATTTGTTATAAATTAAAATTAAAATTGGTCTTAAAAAGCTTCGCCTGGATATGATATATATTTTATGAAATGATTAAATTTAATTTTAGGTATTCCGGATAAGCTAGATTAGCTTTTCCGGAGGTTACCAATATTTTTTTTGTTTAAAAAAAGGTAATGTCCTGAATGATGATGCATTGAAGTACCAAAAAAAAAATTAAACTCACTTTTCGTTTTCAATGATTATTGTTTTTTTTGGCTGTCTCCGTGACATCGAATAATTGACGCTATCTTCGTCTGTATAAAGTGAGTTTGAAAACTTCTTTTTCGAATTGCGACTAGACATCTCTTAATACTGAAATTAAATTTTTCTATGGTTTTACACAAGTGTATATTCAACTAATTTATACATAATAAATCTGAAATTTTTAAAGGATTGGTTTAAAGTTTGTTAAATTTTTTTTGAAGCCTTTCCTTTTTGTGCTTGTTAGTAGCACGTTTTTAATTTTATTTTCTAGGTCTTTGAAGCACGTTTTTTCATCATCTTTTTCTAGGACCAAAAAGCCTGCTTTCAAATTGAAAGTTACACGATGTAAACGAATGTTTAAAAAGTTTTAAAGCATTTATAATACATGTGCTAATTATATTTTTAGTTAGAATCTTTTAGCTTATTACATTTCATTAAATAAAGCTGTAAAAATTTTGAGCTAAAAATTTCTTTTGGCTTTGCTTACTTTGTTTTGATATTAATATTTTCGATATTCCTCAAGCTCGAAAATCTTAATGTCCAGGGCGATAACCGATTGTCGATAAAAATGCTTCAAAAATTAATAATTAAAAAAATTACACCTAAAATTTGCTTTTAAATAAAATAACTTGATTCAGCTCTCAAACAATCATTTCCTTTAATTTATTGCCTTAAAAAAGTCTTCAAGGCAGATTGCTAAATGCGTTTAGATAATATGCAGAGGTCAAATTATTGTGCTTATCTATAAACTTTCAATACATAAAAGCAAATTAAGATTATAATAAAAAAAATTTTCCTTTTTTTAAATCGAGAACTCAAGGATTCTCTAAGAAAGCAAGCTTTTCGACTGTATAGGTTCTTAATCTTTAATCATGCGCTTTATATTTAGTATTTGAAGCATTTTTGAATTTTAACAGATTCATCTTTAACCTGACTTTTTTGGTTTATAATAAAGCAGCAATATAACGAACGTTAATTTACAAAAAAATTGAAAAAGAACAAGAATTTATTTTAATTATCTTTATTTATAAGAAATTATAAGTTTTCACTCCATTCTTTCATAAAACAATAACAAAGCTGTGCATTTTGAAAGTCAACACCGACAATTGCTAGCCAGTCACAAAAAAATTCTCTGTCTTTTTTCAAAAGAAAAAACTGTCCCAAAACCATAAAAGCCTTTAAAATTAAAAATTAGTTAAAAATATTATTGCTTTTTCTTTAAAACCATTACATCCAAAAATCCTGATCTTAAAAGTTTAGATTTATAAACTTTGCCAATTCCGCTAATAAAGCAAATATCGTTTATGTTAGTCACTTGAAAATGTTTAAATGACTTTTTTAAATATGGCATGATTAGAGATGAATGCTAAAATATGAATTTTTAATTTGATCCTTTTTGTTTAATTTATACTGTGCGATTAAAAAATATTTAAACTTCTTTTAACAAAATTAAAGCACCCTCCACTTTGTAAATGTTTCAAATTTTAGAATAAACAAGAAATTTTTTTTAAAATTTAAAATTGTATTGTAGAGAAAAAAATTAAAATGAAGAAGGATCCACTTAATAAAATTTTTTCAATCGACTTTTCCAAAAATCTTCGTTGGTCAGATCGGAATAAAAGGGGAGGTGGATTTTATAAGAAAATAAAAAAAATACGAGCTGTTTTGGATTTAATTTCGGGGAATGATACTGTTTCGATGTTGAATGATATTTTAATAGAAAGTGAAAGGAATAAGTTGAACAGAAAGATTGTTATGACACTTTCGAATTTGAAAGAAATAATGCCAAAAACAAAGCCAAAAGACAGGAGACACGTTGCAGTTCTAATAAAAAGAGCCCAAATTTCTTTGAGAAGAGCTCGAAAGCTAGGATTTAAGATATCTTGCTCTTTATGGACAAATTGTAATAAGCCGAAATCACCATTTTGAGGACGAAAAAAAATATCTGATGAATTGAAAAAAGATATAAAAGACCATTTTGAAAAACTTTCTGATATTGGTTCAAACCGAACAGTTAAAATAGATAATGAATTAGTAAATATTCGTTATTTGAACAGATCCATTAGTGAAGCTTACAAAAGTTTTGAAAAAAAAGATGCTGTATCTTTTTCAGCATTTTACGCAAATGTTGGCAAAGAATATAAGAAACCACACAGATTCACAGATCTTTGAGAGTACTGTGAGCTAGGGAAAAAAATAAAACGAGAACTTATCAATATCGCTAAGAATCTAAATTTTGAAATTACTTCTGAATTTCAAAATGAATTAAATTCAGATTCAATAAATTTTTGTTTGGATAATTTAAAAAATATTTTTTTATGAGTCTTCCTGACACTCAGGATAAGAACGAGTCGGTTGAAAAAATTAAAAAACTTGAGTATATTCAGTACCATTATCAGATTTCTCAGAGACAAAGAAACAGTTATAGGAGGATGTTAAGAGATAATAATCTTTATGAAAATTCTATTTAGATTGAAATGGATTATAAGCAAAAAATTTTAATTGGTATGAGTCCAAGACAGGTTAGCGGAGAGTTTTATAGACAACAGCAGAGAAATTTGTTGGGTTTGTTTAATTTTTTAAATTTTATTAGAATTATTATGTCTAATTATTAATAAAAGGAATTGGAATCTATTTTAAAAACGATAAAAATGTAATCGATTGCATCAACTACGATTTAGTATTTAAAGGGAGTCAAACTGGTAACACAACAATTAATGCATTTGAATACATGAGGAAACAGGATTTTTTCAAACAAATTGAAAAAAAAAGATATATAATTTGGAGCGATACTGGGCTTCACTTTCGGTGTTCAGAGGTGGTTGATTATTTTTTAAATTATCTAACGAAAGAAGGAATATCTGTGAGTATCAATTACTTTGGTGATAAGCATGGAAAAAATTTTAGGGATCAACACTTTTCAGTTGTTTCAAATTATTTGAAAAGAGAGTCATTTATTAAGCAATTGACCGGTACGCAAGATATTGTAGATGCAATCAATAATCGTCAAAAAATTTCAAATGAGATGAGACAGTTAAAGCAGAAAGTTCGCAAAGTGAATAATGATCCTATAATTGTGATTGCACAAGAACTAAAAGGAGACGAAAATCTCATTGGTCTAAGAAGCTATAAAACGATAAAAAATATGAGAAGCTATTATAATTTTCAAGCATTTAGTCCTGATTATAAAGCTTTTAGTTCAATTTTTACTGACGCATTACGACTTTTTCCATTTAAAAAACATTCGAATAAATTAACTGAGCCTTTTACATTAGAAAACGAACAAGTTTTATCAAGTGGTTTATCATTGAATTCAATTATTCAGAAAAAACGATTTATCGAAAATTTACTTGGTATAAACAGACCGAGATATTGTTTGGAAAGTAAAATTGAAAAAATTATTTTTAAAATTTTTTTTATTTTATATCATTTTTAAATCAAGATGGGAAGAGGTCGTGTTCGAGTTGTTTAGTTGAGTGTCGATTTGAAATAGGTGATTTGTCATTTGAAAAAAAAAAAATTAGTCTTAAGCGAATAAACGAAGAGCTAAAATTACATGGTCAACCTTCTTCAAGAATCATAAACAAAAAACAGAGAAATGTAAAGCAAGCGAAAGAAGAGCTAATTTTACATTACAAATATTCTCATAAAAGATAAATTGTCGTTTATTTTATTTACATTTATTTAAAATAAATATTTAAATTATAATAATAGCAGTAAAATTAATTTTAGTTCATTTATTACTTAATTTTTCTGGTATCTTATTTTATAATCGGCAAAAATTTGATTAGAATTTAACAAAAATAATATTTTATTCTTGTTTGAATCATTCAATAAAATTATTAATCAGCAATTTTTTTTTAATTTTTTTGATTTGAATTTTCCAGACATCTCTAAAAAATACTTAAACGAAAAATAACTTTTATTGTAAAATTTTACTTTATTTTGTTTTATTATGTATTGATCTTTAAAGCAATCTAAACTGAATCCATTCGAAAGAGAAGTTGTTTGAATTTTTTTGCTTTTAAAGGGAATGTTCAATTTTTATTCGATTTTTACTCCTACATGAAATTTGTTTTTGTCTCGTTAGTGTTTTATATCTGTTTTACGTTTGTTTAAAATTTAAGACACTTGAACACAAAAAAAAATTGAATAATTCGAATCAACCTCAATGTCTGTTTAATAGAAAAAAATAAAATTTTTAAATTTTTATAGAATAAAGTTTTTTTTAATTCATAAAAATAACGATAATTATTGAATAACAATTTAATTTTTCAAATGAAGATAATAATTGAAAATCTAAACTATAAGAATCTCATATCTGATAAATTGTTAAAAAATTGTTCTAATTACCTAAAAAACTATTATCATTTAGAAATAAACTGAAGGTAAAGAAAATTAATTTTCTAGCATAGATTATTAGAGTTGAAAAAGTTATTTTCAGGCACTAAATTCCTTTGAAAGTAAAAATAAATTTTTAAAAAAATAAATTTTTTGGATTTTACATGTTTAATAAATCATAATTTATTACAATATTTTGAAAAAATATAATTCAGTGAAATGAGGCAAAATTTAAAATCGCCTTAATTGCCTCTAAAATTGTCTTTCTTTAAAACTAAAATTCTGATTCAGCTTTACTTTTAGAAAATCTTTTGAATGATACTAATTAATTATAAAAAAAATCTTCACTACTCAAATTAATTTTATTGAGGTACAAATCGTTCTCTTAGAAAAAAAAACCTCCCATATCCATCGGCACAACAAATTAAAAACGGTTTTAATAATGGTGCTGCTTTTTGAACACTATAAGACAGATATTGAAATTCATTGTTAGCGCTTTTCTCAATTCTAGCATAAGTTCCATCACACACTATTACCAAATCATTTGATCCCAATTGATGTAATTCATTTACCATCTGGTTGTTATGTTATGAAAAATATTCTCTGCCTTTGATTGCTCCAAGAAAAAAAGGCACAAAATCTCGATTAATTGCATCTCGTATCTGAGATAGATAATTACTTATTTGGACTTGACTTGTTGTTTGGCTGAACAATTTTGCTAGTGTTGATTCATTTGTTCCATTTCGTAGCCAATATCGGTAAAGCGCAATAAGTTGCTCTTTTGTTCGTTGAGAATTGTTCCGAATAGATGTTATGTATTCTGAGAAATCATAGAACTGTTTTTTAGTCCAACCAGTAATTTCAAAACATTCCTTTTCTTTTAAGCTTTTCATATCTCTGAATTTTTCAAATATCGATAGATGCTTTCGAGCTAGAAAATCAAGCATGTAAACCATTTGACTACTGTAAGGTTTAATTTTTGTTTTTATTGATTAAAAGGTATTTTTTTAAATCCTGATGAATCGAGATGACATTTACAACATCTTGAACCGTCTTTTATAAATAATTTATGATGAATATAAGCATCGATTATTGCATCCTTCTTTATTATTTTAATCGGGCGGGATAAAGGTTTTCGTCGACAAATAAAACAGTATCGATGTGATGAATATGCTGTTTTTAAGAATTTACTTAAAACCATATCTGGAGAGAGAAACGAAAAAAAATCTTTGAATCTAAAAATTTTATTCTAGAGGTAAAACAAAATCAAAAAGAAAATCTTAAAATCAGAAAGAAAAAGTTTAAGCAATAAACCTATTTCGTTTTTTTCATGGTAACAGACTTCGACATTAAGACTTCTTGAGTTTTTTTTATTTCTTCAATAAACGACTTATAAATAAATTCCTTTTCTGATGAAAACTAGCATCCCAGTGATTAAAACATAGTAAAATACGGTAAAACTGTATCCTGTAAACCTGTTTTTTGCTATCAATCCGAGAATAGATATTTATCCATCCGAAAATAGATATTTATCTATACGAGGATAGATAATCTATCCGAAAATACATTTTATCTATTTTTTTAAAATAAAAAATAGATATTTTTAAAATTATCTATCCGAGAATACATAAAAATACATATTTTTTAAATTTTTTTTTTAAAAAATACATATTATCTATCCGAGAATACATTTATCTATTCGAGAATAGATCCCATCTATCCGAGAATACATTTATCTATCCGAGAATACATTAGAATACATCAATCGGTGACCGTCTCTTTCCCAACATCTCGAGTCCAATGACAAGAGGATATGATCTTCTTTTATTTTTAAAGTACTTTTCGAGATCAATTAAGATCAATCAATCCCTTCAGTCATTTAAAAAAAAAAAACTACGGCGATCGAGTTCAAGGTCCATGGGTATTCGGTCTCGTTTGTCAAAAAATTTCCGATATCGATAAATTTAATTCTATAAAAGTCTGGAACCATGGAAAAATAAAAACTTATATACAAAAAACAAAACAAAAAGAAACACACAATTCATTGATCAAAGAAAAACGTAAAACAAACACCAAATCTAATCGGATTTACAGCAATAATCGATCGTATAAATCAATCTTAACTTCAAATCTAAATAAAATACCGAAAGAAGTTCGAATGTTCGTAGTCGAAAAGCGTGATGCTGCAACATTGATACCGATTATAAAAAAAAATTGCAAAGCTGGAAGTGAAATCATTTCGGACGAATGGAAATCGTACAGCCAGTTGAATAATAATGGCTATAAACATTTTACCGTAAACCATTCAAAAAATTTTGTCGATCCAATGACCGGAAGGCACACTCAAATAATTGAATATCTATGGAATGTTGCCAAACAAAAAATTATGAGAGCCTCTAAAGGAACCGCAAGAGATCTTTTGAAATATCATTTAGCAGAACAATGGTTTCGATCCCTAAATCGAGCGAATGGTTATTTAATATTCGGGAAAATACTTCTTCGAATGAGAGATTATTACGAGACAAAGAAACAAATAAGCAGAGTCACATCAACAAACAACAAAATTATCGAAAACATCAAAAACAACGCCGAAAAATTAATCGAAATTTCGAATTTGTCAAACGAACAACTTAAAGCACGAGTAGCGGCTCATGATCTAAACGAAGAAGTTTCGAATATCACTGGCTTAAATAATCCGACACGAAAAGAGTCAAGAATCGTTTTTTTAACAATAGCTACAATTTTAGAATTAATTAACAAAAAAGAATAGTGAATTGATTTGTTTTTTTTTTCCTCTAAATTTTTTTCTATTTTTATCCATAATTTTCTTATTTTTTTGGTAAAACCTTTTTTTTCTTATGATTTTGGTTGTTTATTGTAATTTGAGAAAAATAAAAAATCTTAACAAAATAAAAATAAACTGTTTTTGATTTAAAGCCATCGCTTGGATAGTTAGGTTGTTTAATTGGTGAAGGGATTGTCTCGATTGATCTTAATTAATCTCGAAAAGTATTAAAAATAGATTTTTTATTTTAAAAAAATAGATAAAATGTATTTTCGGATAGATTATCTATCCTCGTATAGATAAATATCTATTTTCGGATATATAAATATCTATTCTCGGATAGATAGCAAAAAACAGGTTTACAGGATACAGTTTTACCTAAAATATATTAGGACTCCTTTTGAATTTTAAATATTAGGACGAATTTATTCGAAAGAATTTTTTTGGAATTTTACCGTGAATGCTTTCACATACAAAATCTTGTCGAAGTCTTCGTCGTAGATACGCAATTTAAAATTAAACCAACTGGCAAAGTAAAATTTTTGATCAGTTTTCAATTTTCATTTTTGCTCAAAACTTTTTTTTAAAAATTGTAAATTGCAATATTGCAAATCTGCTCTGTTTTGAATAAATTATTTCAATTATTTTTTTAAATAAAATTTTAGTTCAAAGACAAGTAATACACTATTAAAAATTAAAAAAAAAACACAATGTTTCATTCCAAAAACTTAAATTACCACTAAAGACTAAATTTTTCTGATTATAAAATTTTTAATAAAATCTAAGTCGGTTGAATTCTTGAAATTCTATAATTCTCTTTTATTTCTAAAATTTACGCTCGTTATAATCGTCTTCTATTTATTTATTCATCATCTGTAAAACAATACATTTTAACAACTCTAAAAATCTTTTTCAGAAGCTTTTGATCAGAACTAAATCAGTAAATAGTTAAGTTGAAATACTGAAAAATTCAAAAGACCAAACAATAATTGGTAAACGTGAACAAAAATATTAAACTACAAAACAACAAATGAAACACAATTAAGGAGAAAAAGAAGAATGAACGTTGTTATGTCCGATTCCAAATATAATCTAACCTTGATGTAAACCACCATGCACTTCCATACTGTTCCACTTTTGAATTAATTTATACTTTTAGAGTTTCTATGCAATTGAACAAACCTCGCCTTCAAGGCGAAGTTTCGTATGAGTCATCAATCGAAAAAGAGTCATTTTGAGTCATCTGGTCAAAAAACGATCGAAATGACCAAAAACATATTAATAAATTTTTACATTCAAAAGACCGAAATCACCAGATTATTTAAAAATTCAATTGTCTTTTTCGCTAAGATCAAAGCTGCTAAAATGATGTTTGTCGTAAATTTTTTGCTTCAACAACACAAATATTCATTATTGGTGACATCTAATGGACCAACAAATCTGGTGAGTAAGAAATCTCTTTTAAAGCGGACCCTTGAAAAACATACACCCGGGTGTATTTTTGAAAACATACTGCCATTGTGTACGGATTTTTTTTCCCATCGGAAATGGCCCAGCAACAATGGTAGCTTGTTTGCTTCAGATTTATTATGGTAAGGTAGTTTAACTTCTGATACAATAATTGATCCGTGTCTGAAATGATTTTTTCATTAAAAACGCCATTTTCCTTTGGCGTTTTGTATCTCTATAACCGAGCATCCCAGATAAAAATGGATTATATATTTATGTAGATCTCGTTGAGAGCTTTCGATTGATATATAAAAATGGTGGGTGTATACAACAACTATGGGGGTTATATGAGGTTCCTTTGAGACTGAAAAGTGAAAACTCAGTCTTCTTCCCCAAATAACTTCATAGGGGGTTTAAATATGGTATAATTTTGTAGCCCTTCATTTACTCTACCTTATATGAAAATAATTTTGTGCATACCTCACTTCGTGTAAAAGTTACACCAGGGTGTATGTTTTCAAAAATACATGTGTATGTTTTCCAAGGGTCCTGATTATTAAGGTTTAGAAAAATCAATGATTTAGATCTAGAAAAGCCAACAATTTAGGTGTTGTGTTATTGTAAATTTTATCTTTTAAACATGTTTCTTTTAAAACACCAAATTCTTTGATGTTATTAACATAAAATTTATCTTTAATAATTTTTTTGTTTTTAATTTAAAGGGTCATGGTTCATAATCGCCCGTCTGCATTTTTTGGCACGCTTGGCTAGTTAATAGTTTAGAAACTTGGAACATGGACTTCATAAAATGACGTATGTTTAAAATCCTGGTCAAAAAATTTTTTTTCGACAATGAAAGCTGGATGAGATTTCATTCGAGATGGATTCAAAAAATATTGTAAAACGAGCATATTTAGGTAGTTAATTTTTAAGTTTCTAACCATTAGTCCAACAGCAACTACTTAAGAAAATCAACAAGCATCGAAAACTTCATTTTAAACTATGATTAATATCATCATCAAAGTTTTTATTTTAAAAATTTTTTCATTATATCAATTTTGTGCAAAAAATTTCATTAAAAGATTTCATTGTATATATAATAATACTGAGTCAAATTATTTTTTGTAATCTTTGGATCTTGACTCATTCTAACTCTTAAAAACAATTTCACTTATTCCTTGATTATATTTTATTTAATTAAATAATGATCTAAATGATCTATAGTGTCGAGACGACGCCGAAGCAAATAAAAAATAAAGTTAAAGATCTTTTTCTATTCCTTTATTTCTAAAAAAATCTTTCATAGAAAATATTTGTTATCCGGAAATTCTGATCTTTGATATTTCTTGAGTTATTTTCATGAAGTTCAGCCGGATTCAAATTGTCTATGTCAAAGAAGCCAGATCCATTGAATAATTTCATCACAAAATGATTCAAATTATGGAGTGTCATTCCTATCAAAAAGTATCTATTAAGAAGATTTAGTAAATCTAAATAAAAATTTTTAAAAATGTTTTTTTACTTTGCTTCATCTAAATCTATAAATATTGGTACATCTTTAACCTCTGCTTCACTTTGTCCATTATTGACGATCAACATAATAGGTGGCTTTTTACTAACAAATGATGGTTTTGAAACGTGCAATATTTCATTACACTCATCGTCTCTAATTATTTTAAAACTTATAAAATTTGATCTAACGTAATTGCTCGATTTTTATGACATGTCACAAATACCGAAACTGCCATGTTAAAGGGATGGTAATTTCGGTATTTGTGAGATGTCACAAAAATCGAGCAATTACGTTAGTTTTGTAAAGTAATTATTCTGTTATTCAGTGTATAATTTGAAAAAAATTACCTCTCTAGCTCACAGCCATCAATCTCAATAAATGTTTTTGAACCACAAGTTCTTTGAATTTTATAGTCAAAAAAACGAGAATCTGGTCTCAGTTTCATATTGCTATCAAACCTTTAGAATGGAACATTACAATTTACACAATAAGAATTACCATAAAAATTATACTTTAGGCTAAACGAGGAATATGTTTGAACTGGTGACTTATTTATAATGCAGTTTTTAGTTGGACACCTATAAACAACATTATACGATTGAAGACATGAATATCTCGATATAAAAGCTTCATATTCTGACCCAAAGCAGTCATAAGAGTAAAAATTATTTGAAATATGTTTTTTTTCAATCCGAGAGTTAATTTTAATCCAAGCCAATCTGGCAAAATCCCACTTTTTTTTATCTAAAAATGATTCAACTTCGCCCAAAAAAGAAGAATAGAAGTTACAATAATTTTTTTTTTTATATTCGTTTAAGATATCTTTCTTCTTTTTTGCTATTACATACGAAATCAAAATAAAATAGTCTATTGAGCAAGTGTTTTTAATCTCAATAAGATCATTTCCGTGATCGAAGAGAGATCCATTTTTTGGAATTAGCTTCTCAACAATCCTCATGTTATTCATACTAAAAAAAGATTTTTAATTTAGGGTTAAAAATTAGTCATCAAACAAAAAATAAATTTTTAAAAAAATCATATATCCTTGTTATCAGATGTGGACTTAAACCCGAGACACGTGTTGTATTCAATATTAAGATTTTTCGTTTTTCCAGTCAATCAGAAAATTCGATTCAAACCGTGACTCAGATTTTAGTGCACATCTGATTTCACGATAATACGGTAAAAAGAAAGTTTTAATTTTTTAAGGTTCTAAAACGAAGAAAAGCATATAAAAAATATGCCAAGACTAAGATGCTATTTTACTTTGATGAATAAAAAATATTAATTTTTATAATAGTTACCTGCTTTCAAGATAAGCTAATTTTGAAATATCAGATAAGTCAGAACCTGTGAATAGTTTTGAATAAAATTAAAGGATTACACAAAGCTAATAAAATTATACCTCTAATTTCTTCAGTTTTAAGATCAGAACCAAGATTTTTTACTTTTTGAAAGTAAAAGCCTTTTTGTCTATGTATTTTCTTTCCTTTGTTCCATTTCTCTTCTTCTATTATTTTAGTTTTACCAGAGTTGACAGGTTGTAAATAGGTTTCGTTGTAGTAAAGTAAATATTTCGAAAGTAAGCGCTTATAAAGTGATCCAACAAATGCACTGGGCATTACCTTTTCTCCTTTCAACATATGTTTTTTCAAATATCCGAACCAATTTTCAACCGGGTTATTAGAGAGTCTTGTAACGTCTTTTATTGAACCATCAAAGTTGAAGATTCCAGTCCATAATGGAACAAGGTAGAAATAGTTTTCTACTATTTTGAATAGCTCAGGATTAAAATAGCGATTCGAATTTAAAGCTAACTCTTTTTCAGTGTCCTTAAATCGTTTCGGAAATATCGATATCAAATACTTTAAAAAGCTATCAAAATGTGATGACCTTTTGACTGTGTTTTCGAAGTTTGCTTCAGATATTTCGTTTAGTTTTCTCTCAATATCGACGGTGTCATTCTCTTTATTAAATTCATCAAAATCGATTTTTCTTTTACTAATGTTTTTTTCAATATTATGCAATGACGTTAAAACATCACGATTTTCAACCTTCAAAAAAATTGTTAGCTGAATTAATTCATAGAATATACTTTAATTGGATAAAATTTTGAAAAAAGAATCGAGAATGACTATTGAAAATTTTTTTTTACTAAATTCGAAAAAGGTCGAACTGGCGAGCTTTTTATGCGTATTTTAATTGTGGATTTTCCAATCATTTTCTTTTAACTTTTTTGAAATCAATAAATTTTCGGGTGTATTTTTGAAAACATACACCCTGGTGTAACTTTTACACGAAGTGAGGTATGCACAAAATTATTTTCATATAAGGTAGAGTAAATGAAGGGCTACAAAATTATACCATATTTAAACCCCCTATGAAGTTATTTGGGGAAGAAGACTGAGTTTTCACTTTTCAGTCTCAAAGGAACCTCATATAACCCCCATAGTTGTTGTATACACCCACCATTTTTATATATCAATCGAAAGCTCTCAACGAGATCTACATAAATATATAATCCATTTTTATCTGGGATGCTCGGTTATAGAGATACAAAACGCCAAAGGAAAATGGCGTTTTTAATGAAAAAATCATTTCAGACACGGATCAATTATTGTATCAGAAGTTAAACTACCTTACCATAATAAATCTGAAGCAAACAAGCTACCATTGTTGCTGGGCCATTTCCGATGGGAAAAAAAATCCGTACACAATGGCAGTATGTTTTCAAAAATACACCCGGGTGTATGTTTTTCAAGGGTCCGCTTTTTCTTTACTCAAAATTATTATCAAGGTTCCAATACAAATTTGTAAAGTATATGCAAGTAATATTATGTTTAAAATCGAATTTCGTTGATCTAATAATGTTTACAAAAATTATTGTTATCGAAAAGAATATTTAGAGGTTTTCAGAAAATTTATTCTAGTGTCTGAAACTTAATAATAATTATTTTGAACAAAGCATGTATCATATAAGAAGATTAACACTTGTATAAACTTTCAAATTTTTTACTAAACCTTGATAAAAATTTTGAGTAAAGAAAAAAAAGCCAATTGATGAAACAGCTCCTTCCTCATTAATCATTCTGTGTTTTTACATTTGAAATTGATTAACTCGGTAAGAACGAAGCTTTAATCTTTAACTGATGCCCTTTGAAGGTCAATCTCTCTTTACTTTACTTCTTCAGATCAACTCATTGCCTGAAGATAGGTATAGAATTCTTTAAAAAATTTATAATTGTTTTTTGTTTTTGTTCAAAAAAGAAAGAAAATAAGATTAATCATGATTGATATTTGATCGCTTTAACTGAATAAAAAAGTGCAAATAGATTCCTTTAAATTGAGACTTTTTTTATAACTATATGTAATACTAGTTAAAGATGCATTTGAATTTTTATTTCTTACCTCGATATTGAAAAGACAGTAAACGTCGAATAAATGCTTCTCAAACTCTTCAATACTTAGTGAATTTTGTAAAAGTGTAAAGCCAAAAATGAATGTTTTTCGAACTTCGTTCTCAATTCGTAATTTATCTACTTTTGAAATGACCAATTTTAAAAAGTGAGTTGAACATAAAACAACTTTGGTGTTCATTAGTTGATACAAACAACAGTCGTGTTTTGCTTTCTTTAAAACGATTAAATCAAAGCAATAATCCAAATAATGACGAATCGTACAGTTGTTAAAAATTTCAAGAAGAGAATTAATAAATGCCCAGGAGAAATCAACAACAATGGCAAATGGGTATTTCATAAATTCTGAACCAATAATTGACTCAATATGCTTTTTAAAACTAAACAAGTATTTTGATATAGTAGTCGATTTATGACACGAAGATAAAAAATCATATATTGAGACTATCGTTTTTGTTTCAGGATCATGCATTATTAAAGAAAACAAGAATGGTGTTTTCTGGCCTGGAATATTTTTTAAAACTGATCCAGTAGCATCGAGATGCCACACTGGATTAACCTTTTGGATTTTCAACCACATTTTAATCTAAAAAATACAGTTTTACTTAAAATTAAAATTTTTGAATGTAATGGGTTGAATGAAAATTTCAGAGCGTTTGTTCAGTAAAAAAAATATATTTTGACTCTTTCGCTTCCAAAGTTTCCCCCTTAACAATGTAATCAATATCATGATAACAATACCATTATGAGACTAAAACTTATTTTTAAAGTTTTATTTTACCTGAATAAACGTTTTGAAATTCATTTAACTCATCTGAATTTCGTACTTTAATGGTATTACTTGTATCTCATTTAGTAACATCAAACCAAAAGGATATTCAACGATTTCTTGAATATATCCAGAAAGACTCTTTGTTGGAAAACAAATTTTCTGACAAAGCGAAAGAGCGGCTCTTGAATCAACAGAATAGTCATTGCTTATTTGGTATTGATTTTTCACTTCTTTTTTTAACATTTTTAAAACATTTTTGTTTGTCATCTTAGCTAAAACATATTTAAATGTTTTAAAACCTTTTAATTTTTTAAAAATCTTAAACAAGCTACCTTCAAAGAAGTCATCTTCACAATTGTTGATAAAGTTATGAATTACAGCCTCATCAATTACATTTGAAATACCTTTGCTCATCAACTCTAAACCCATCTCAAGTCTTGATTCACCTGAGCAGCGTCTTTTTTTGATAATTTTTTGATGGCTACAAATTCCTTTTATGTCAATAATAACATAAATATCTCCTGTTTCGTCTGGCTTAGTTTTTACATGACAATGGTATTCTGCAGAACAATGTATGTACAAACATTTGTATAGACCCGTCCAGTATGTTTTATTGCTAAACCAATTATAGATATTTTTAAGCCAGCATTTCATTCCGAATTGTTCTTGCAGTTTGTAACTTAATCGATCGTGAAAATCTACAAGAAATCTCTTTCTCGGACAATTTGGTTTTATTTTTGAAAGGTGATTTACCCATTCATTTTTTGTAAAGCTTGCAATATAATGTTTTTCAAAAGTGGACATCTGAAAAGAAGAAACACAATTACACATATAAAACCCTGGTCATTCAAAGCTTCCAAAAATGAACGTTCATGAACATTCGTGAACATTCATAAACGTTCAAAACCTTGAACGTTCAAGGGACCCTGAATGTTCAAAGTCTTAAATATTTGAATAAAAATGAAAAGATTTGAAGACTTTTGAATATTCATCGTCCCTTGAACGTTCATGAACGTTCATTTTTGGAAGCTTTGAATTACCAGGGTTGTAGTTACATAAAAAATATTTTGATTGAAAAATGTTTACGTTAATCTTTGAATTTATTGTTAAAATGTTAAAATTCCTTGCAAGTATAAAGAAGCCCACCCTAAAATTTTTCAATTGTTTCAATGTTTCAAAAAACAGTTGCATCATCAATTTAAAATTTGCAATTTTCTCCTTTTCTCTCTCTCTCTCTCTCTCTGTGTTTCTCTTTCTCTTCTTTCATTGTCTCTTATTTATTTTCAATTGTTTATTTTCAATATTTTTAAAGTAAAGCTAAAATCTAATACAAAAAAAAATGAACGAGAATCTTCAAGAAAACGAAAAGAAACGAAGAGTCGTAAGCTCAAGTTCTTCAAGTGATTCAAATGCTGAACGTAATTTTTTCAACATATTACGCAATCGTATTACTAGTGTTGTTGAAGCAGGTGGTAAAAAGATCTCGGAGGGTTTACAGCCGTCAAAAGTATCCAAATCAAGTACGAATGGTCAAATAGCAGACGGAAAAAAAACATCAGAAGAACAGAATGATATCGGAGCAACTTCGAGCTTATCGGAAAATGACCTTAAAAACTACGATCTAAATGTAAGATCAATTTTTATTGATATAAAAAAATCGTTTAATGACATGATTTAGGTCTCTTTTAAGAAATGTGATAGTCGATATGAGAACACTGGGATTTTGATTTAAATGAAAATCAAGATCAAGAAGGTTCGCAAAGTGATAAAAGTGATTTTTTTGATGGAAGTT
The DNA here is from genome assembly GCA_022207745.1 of Brachionus rubens. Lineage (NCBI taxonomy): Eukaryota > Metazoa > Rotifera > Eurotatoria > Ploima > Brachionidae > Brachionus > Brachionus rubens. The sequence continues at coordinate 2,960,798 of JAJVHD010000013.1, forward strand.
GCAATCAAGAAGCAAATGTTAAAGAATGCTTAAATCGTACAAAAAAGACTCAAAAAATAAATGTTTTACCGTATAAGTGTGATGAATGTGATAAATCCTTTGATTCAAATAGGGGCCTAAAGACTCATAAGACTTGGCATAAAAAAAAAGCTACAAAAATTACGAATGAACAAACTAAAGGAAGTGATGAGACTCATTTTTCAAAAGAAGTAACAGAATCGGTGAAAGTTTTTAATGAAAGCTATCAAAGACTAAAGGATATAATAAAAGATAAAGAATGGTAATTTTTTACAACAAGAAATATAAAAATAAAAGGTAAATTCTTTTTTTTTAGCTTAGCTGAACAACAAAATAAAGAACATAGGGACGAATTGAAGAATAAAAACGATCAAATTTTAAATCTTAAAAGTGAAATAAACAGATTATCGGAAGAGATTTCAAAGCTAAAAAGTCAAGTAGAGAAATATAAAAAAGAAATGAGTGAATCAGAAAAAAAATATCAAAAAAAGCTCGAACAAACCGTTGCTGAAAAAGAGTTAAATCAGATGTTAGAAATCAGTGAGAGAGATGAAACAATAGAGGTCTTGAAAAATGAAATCAGTGACCTAACTGAAAAATTTAAACCCAGTACTGAAAAAAGTGAAATGGAGCAAAAGTTACAAGAAAAACAAAAATTAATAGAGAAGCTTGATGAATCGAATATGGAACTAATTGAGACAAAAAAAGATCTTGAAGCTAAAAACTCAAAACAAAGTACCGAAATTAAAGTTATCGAAGAAAAACTCAAAGATTTTGAAACACAGCTTTTGTCTCGTGAATCAGATGTCACTGTTCTAAAAGCTGATTTGAACTCACTCCAGTCTGAAATTAGTCTTTTGAAATCTGATAAAGCTACCAAAAGTTCAAAAATAAACGAGTTGGAATCGATTGTTCAAAACAAAGACGGTCAAATTGAGCAGTTGAGGACAGATATTCAATTCCGTGACAATCAGTTAACTACTTTACAATCGAAAAACTCGTCTCGTGATTCTGATTTAACAATTTTAAGAGCCGATCTTGAGTCAATTCAATCTGAAATTCAATCTCGTGACAATCAGTTAACAACATTACAAGCCCAACTTTTGTCTCGTGAATCAGATGTCACTGTTCTAAAGGCTGATTTGAACTCACTCCAGTCTGAAATTAGTCTTTTGAAATCTGATAAAGCTACCAAAAGTTCAAAAATAAACGAGTTGGAATCGATTGTTCAAAACAAAGACAGTCAAATTGAGCAGTTGAGGTCAGATATTCAATTCCGTGACAATCAGTTAACTACTTTACAATCGAGAAACTTGTCTCGTGATTCTGATTTAACAATTTTAAGAGCCGATCTTGAGTCAATTCAATCTGAAATTCAATCTCGTGACAATCAGTTAACAACATTACAAGCCCAACTTTTGTCTCGTGAATCAGATGTCACTGTTCTAAAGGCTGATTTGAACTCACTCCAGTCTGAAATTAGTCTTTTGAAATCTGATAAAGCTACCAAAAGTTCAAAAATAAACGAGTTGGAATCGATTGTTCAAAACAAAGACAGTCAAATTGAGCAGTTGAGGTCAGATATTCAATTCCGTGACAATCAGTTAACTACTTTACAATCGAGAAACTTGTCTCGTGATTCTGATTTAACAATTTTAAGAGCCGATCTTGAGTCAATTCAATCTGAAATTCAATCTCGTGACAATCAGTTAACAACATTACAAGCCCAACTTTTGTCTCGTGAATCAGATGTCACTGTTCTAAAGGCTGATTTGAACTCACTCCAGTCTGAAATTAGTCTTTTGAAATCTGATAAAGCTACCAAAAGTTCAAAAATAAACGAGTTGGAATCGATTGTTCAAAACAAAGACAGTCAAATTGAGCAGTTGAGGTCAGATATTCAATTCCGTGACAATCAGTTAACTACTTTACAATCGAAAAACTCGTCTCGTGATTCTGATTTAACTATTTTAAGAGCCAAATTCGAATCGGAAGCTAAGGCAAAGGATTTACAGGTTTCTTCATTAAATGAAATTTATAATCGGGCTAAAAACGATTTCGATGCCAAATACAAAGAAATTTTCATCTCAAATCAACAATTACAATCTCAAGTTAATGATCTAACAACATCAAAATCCTGTCTTTTAAATGAAAAAAAACAGCTTTCCTTTAACGCTGAAGTTTCAAAGGTTTTTTTGAATTTTTCTTTTTTTTACCTCGGACTTTTATAACTCTTTCAAATAGAAAGAACTGATGACAACAAAAAATGAATTGTTTTTGTTGACGCAAAAATACAATGATCTGAAATTAGAACTTGATAGAGCTTTTAGCGAATTTAAAAATATCAAGGCTGAGCGAGACAATTTAAAGGTATTTTTATGTTTTTTTAGTATTTTCGTTTAAAATTATGTATCATTATAAGACAATTCATTGCCTTGAGCCTTCTGTTGGTCATGATTTTAATGTAATGAATACATATTCTGTTAAGTTGGAAAGTGAAAATTCATCGGGTTTCCGAGGTTCAACTCTTACTTCATCAAACGTAATGGATTATGAAACTTCATCAAATGCTCAAAATTTCGCAAGATCAAATTTTTCTTTTACGGATGTACCGTTCGACCTCTTCAGTCTCACAACAGATCAAATTCAGAATTTGAAAAATTTGGCCTCTTTGGATAAAATATCCGAACAAAACCCCTCAAGAATATGCAATATTTGCAAAAATGAATTCTCTAATTTTAAATCAATGAGAAGCCATCAGAGCAGGATTCATTTCAATATTTTACGAAGATACAGAGAGCTCTATGGAAACATGTTTGAAAGATATTTAGCCGAAAAATAACTTTTAATAGATTTTTATTAGAAAAAAACTTAATTTTCATTTTAATAAAACGAATATTGAAATAATTTATTTTCATTCATTTTTTATATTGTTGTTATTTCAGCCTTGCTTGACCATCTTCTCCACATTCTCCTTTAATTGTATAGCGGTGGACAATCCAATCTTTGAGAAACTCAATACATTATACTGTTTTGGTAAGCAAGATAAATTGATAAAATGAGCCGGTCAATAAAAGTATCCAGGAAACCATTAACTTACAAACTGTGGATATTTGCTTGATAAATCATCTCCTTTAAAATATAATCCTATATGATTTTATAATTTCATAATTGGGTAGCTTTTTTAAGAGACGAAAAACAATTGATATCAAGTAAAAATCATATAGTCTTATCAAGTAATTTTCAACACATTTATTTACATGGATCGACCTGACTTTGTTTCAGTTAAATATTATCATCTATCCATGGTTGTAACTTTTCGATTAGATCAAGAAACTTTTCAAGCGTTTGAGATTAAGTTTTTCAACAGATATTGAGCGTTTAAAAGAGGAAAAGAAGAGGAGTTCATAGTTGTTTCAAGTTTTAAGTTTAAATCAAGTTATGTCCCAATTTTTTCTTTAGTGGTGATTTAAGTTTTTGGAACGATACATTATGTTTTTTTAAATTTTTTGATTTTAAATTACTTTGTCTTTGTGTTTGATAAACAAAAATTTTAATTTTAAAAAAAATTGAAATAATTTATTCAAAACAGAGCAGATTTGCAATATTGCAATTTACAATTTTTAAAAAAAAGTTTTGAGCAAAAATGAAAATTGAAAACTGATCAAAAATTTTACTTTGCCAACCAACTTAAGTATTCATTTTTGTCTAGAAGTTGAGATTGTATTACATCATCTGCTAATTTTCTATCTGAAATTATCAATGTTTCGCCAAAAACAATTAAAACATGATTTTCTTTAACAATGAACCTTTTTAACAATAAGATCACAATTAGTAAAAAACAAAAAAAAAGATTATTTTACCTCCTGATTTTTTTCCAAGAACCTTTGGGAGGCCTCTATAAAATCAACTTTCGGCGGATAAAAGCCAGAATGAGTTTCATTTGTTCCGAAAGTAATCGGTAGATTCTTTTCAAAACAGTTAAAACTATAATTTAACGAAATTGAAAATTCACGGATTCTTAAACATTTATCATTTGAAGAGCAAAGATTGGCAAATGCTGCATCACTTTTAACTTATTTTGAATCTGATAAAATTGATTCGAATTTTCTTTGTTGATTTAGTATTTGAAAGTTGGGAGAAGAAGAACATTTAATAAAAAAACACATTAAATATATTAATATCTGACCAAACCGCATTTTTAGACTTTTAAGAAATGAAAAATTTTTCTAAAATAAAATTGAAGAACATAAAAAAAACTGCTTAATTACGACTTGACCCCTGCCACAAATTGATTGGCTCTTTGTTTAAATAACCCTGAATATCATGAAATTATAAATATACCGGAAATTAACGACCTAGATTGATCTGATTGTCAATTTTAACGAATAAAATACCATAAATGTATTGTTTTGATACAAGAAATATAACTAGAAATACAAAGAAAAAAAACATCTTAATCTTTTTGTTTTTGATTTGACCTTTACCAAGAGCCGATTGGTTAAACATTTCATTTAATTTTAATTAGAAATAATTATTTCCGAAACTGCAACGTTCTAACAACATGAATTTATAACTTTTAACAGGAAATTAAAGACTGTTATTGATTAGAATTATTCTCTAGGTCTTTTTTATTGATAAAATACTAAAAAAGAATAAGTTAATAGGAAAAAACGATAAGAAATAATGAATTCAAGGTTTAACTATCTTTATTATCGTTGTGTTTTGGATTTGACCTCTAACATAAATAAATCTTTTGCTCTTTTTTTCAATAATCTTTAATAACATGAAATTATAATTTTACCGGAAAACTATGACCTCTTTTAGTAACAATTAAATTGATTGTCTGTAAATGAATCAAACACTATAAATACAAAAAAGTTTTTTCGTTTATTAACAAAGAATTCTAATTACTAAAAAAAAAATTTTTATAGTTTTTAGTTTATTTAATTCATATAAAATGGCACAATAATTGATACACACTCATAAGTGTTGTATCTGTGAATTACTTTATATTAGTTTACATCGGTAAAAAATTTAAATTAAGGATAAAAAATAGAAATGAAATAAGTGTGAAATTGAAAAATAAAATAAAAATAAGATATGAGGTTATATTATTTTTGGAACATGGCATGATCTCTTATGTGTTTTGATCCCGATCTTTGCTTCAAAATATTTACCACAATTTTGGCACTCTGTTTTAGGTTTAATTGACGTTATAAGAACTTTTGTTTGTACGTTATTATCTTTGGTTGGTTTTGCAAAATTAAGTAAATTTTTCTTGCTATCGTCATCTCTTAGGATTCGGATAGTTTTTTGTACTATACTATCGTTATATGTGTTCGTTTTAGCCGGTTTTGTTTTGTAGCAAAAATCAGAGTTAGATCTGTCGGTGTTTCGATATTTTATGGACACTTCGTTATTCGGGTCGACGAGGAGCTTTGATACTTTTTTAAGGCTCATTGTTTCGATTCGTTCGACTGCATCAACTAGATTGTATTTTTCAAGTGCCTCGTTTTTATTTATACCAATGATTTTCAGGATTCGTTTCTGCAGGTCACATATTTCTGTTTTAATTCCTTTACTCGCCATAGAGAGCACCGGGCTATTGTAATCAAGGTGGCTTACGACTAGGCTTTTATAAACAGTTACCAGAATTTCTTTATTAAATCCAAGACGCTTGAGTTGTTTTATCAGAAACGGGATGTGACTCGTGTTTTTTTCGATATGTTCCCACTGCTGACCCCAGTCAAGTCTGTTGTTAATTTCGATACCTAGGTATCGATATGATTCTACGACTTGAAGTTCTGTGTCATTTAGGCAGAGGCTAGGTGGTGTTTCTGAGTCTTTTCCAGACGAGAATACGATTTTACATTTGTTTGTGTTTAAGCGCATATTGTTTTCAGCGCACCATTTTTGGACTCCATTGATAATTTCTTGTGGTAGTTCGCTGCAAGCTTTTCCAATTATGTGACTAAGGATATCATCAGCGTATGGAGATAAACAAAATGAAAAGAGTTTGTCCGAGTACACTCCCTTGGATAACCCCCGCTTCAACTTGTTTCCATTCTGTTTCAATTCCGTTCAGGCAGACTCGTTGTTTTCTGTTAGTAAGATATGAAGCTATCCATGATACAAGCCATCCAGATAGTAATTTTCGTAATTTCTTAAGCAGTTTCTCATGGTCTACAAGGTCAAATGCTTTGGCAAAATCGAAGAAAATAGCTAAAAAAGATTTCTTTTGGTCGATAGCCATACTCCAGTCGTCGATTAATTTTATAATGGCATCCATTGTTGATTTTCCTGGTAGGAATCTATATTGTTTATTCGTTTTCCATATGTGTTTTGTTTCCTCGAGTATAAACCGACAGAGTATTCTTTCAAATACTTTTGATAAGATAGATGTTACATTGATCGGTCTGTAGTCGCCAGGATCTTTTGGGTTGTCGACTTTTGGAATCGGAGTGATGTTAGCGAGTTTCAATTGGCTCGGAACGAAGGATTGTTTGAGATAGTTGTTGAATAGATCTACCAAAATATCTGCTATTTCTAAGCGTGAAGATTTTAACAGTCTTGCCGACAGATTATCTGGACCGGTTGCACTTATTTTAAGTTGCTCGAGAGCTTTAATGATGGTTGCATGGTTAAAAATATGTTCAAATTTTTGATTTGTTTTAATAAAGCCACTAAGATCTGGTTGTGTATCGCCGTTCCGCACACTATAAAACCCTTCATTCAGGCTTCTCGCAAGTCCTGTATCTGTAAGTCGGTCTTTTGGCTCCCTACTATATTTGCCAACTTCTTTCCACCAGTCTGGTTTGCCTACAACGTACTTTTTTCGAAAGTAGTCTTTTTTTCGCTTCCTGATCTCGAATCTAATTTTGTTTGATAGGATCCTCCGTTCATCTTTTTCTTTTTCATTGTACAAACCTTGTCTTTGCGTGATCATTTTCTTAATTTCGAGCGTCATCCAGGGCTGGTCGTCTTTTGTTTTGATCGTTTTAATCGGCTGGGATAAATTTTCGGCGTTCAGCATCAGGTCGTAGAAGTTGTCTGTAGCTCCTTGGGGGTCAGATTTGTTTTTCTCAATAGTTTGTGTCCAGTCTATGTTCCTAATGCAGTGAACAGTGTCTCTGATTTTACCACTCCTGATTTGTTTTTTTAACACGTTTGGTTTAGTGTTCTTGTAGCTATTAAAGGGTGGTATAGCTAGTACAACCAAGTGGTCGGATTTTCCAATTGCTGGCCAGTTCTCTATTTCGTAGCATTTTGGAGCGTTGGTGATGATGAGGTCCAAGCATCTTTTGCATCTGGTTGCCGTTTGGTTGGCTTTGTAAAGTTGAAACGATGAGCAAATGTTTGAAACGTTGGCTCCGTTAAAGTCACCAGCAATAAATATGAGGGGCCGACTTCCGTGACTACTATTTACATGAGCTTTTTCTAGTTGTTTGTGCATCTCCCAAACACTCTCCTTTTGCTTGTTTGGTGTAAATTCGGCAATGTTGACACAGAGTATCGAAACTGATGAAAATCCTCGAAGTAATTTGTTTGGATAAGCTCTAACCATTTTGATTTCGAATCGTAATTTTTTGCCCATTCTGGTTCTGCTGTTTTTATGGAGCTCGATTGGTGCACAACTCTGCAAGGATTGTTTCCTGACAAGGATAGCTATCGGTTGTTTGAGGTATAAACGGTTCTGAGAACGCTGAAAGTGTAGTTTGTTTGACTGGTGATGCATATTTTCTTTTTATTACCCTTCGTCTTCGTTGATACCTGTTGTTTCTCGCTCGTTTTCTCTCTTGTCTCTCATCAATTTGTCTCTGCCTCGAGTTTCTAAAAATGTTTGGCTCTTTCAATCTCTCCCATGTTTGTTGGTCTAGGCCTTGAGAAAGAGTCTTGGCTCTGAGGCTGTGAAGGAAAGTTGGTTCAATACACATTCTGCCGTTAGGGGTAATCGGTACGTAAATTAAATTCTAGAACAGGGATTAGAAATCTAATCTCAAATTAATAGAAAATTTCTCGCTAAAACCGTTTAATTTTAACGTTTCAATTTATCAATTCTGTTTCGAATTTTTTTTTTTTTAACCAAAAAAGAATTTTTTTTTACTTAAATAGAATTTTTTAATACTGAAAAAGAATTTTTTGCTTTAAACGAATAGAAAATCATCTCTTAATTAAAATATTTTATTTTATTTTCTGTTTAGAAATAAATTTTTTTAACATGTTTGGTGAGATCGACTACTCAAGATCTGGCAAATGCTTCGCTTCATGTTCAATTAAGAAAGTTTGCACTTGCTGGAATTTTACAAAGACTTCATTTGTTTTGGTTAGAAGGCTTTCTTCTGAAATGTTTTTTATTGGTTCTAAAGTTTCTAAGAGCACGTTTTTTTGGTTCAGGGAGTCTTATTATGCCTCAAAATATTATGGCTCATCTATCTCAAATAAAAGCCTTTCATTCATTAATAAAAAGTTTCTCGACTATAAAAATTTTAAAAGTTGTCTTTCATATACTTTTAAAACTCTGAAAGAAAAAGACAAGATAAAAAATCAGAGAAAGTTTATTTGTTATAAATCGAAGCTTGTTTTAGAGGAATGGCTTCAAAAAAACACGCACAAATACGTTTCTTATCATGATAAAGTAAAGCTTACTTATAAAACAGGTCTAAGTTTGCCTCAAATAACTCGTTTTTTCCAAAATATTCGGAGAAAAAAAGGTCTTTATAAAAAAAATGGATCGCAAAAAAACAACAACTTCTTAAACAGACTTTCTACTTCCCAAAAAAACATCCTGGAAGAGTTTTTCCATAATTCAACTAATTTTCCAACTAAAAAACAAAGATCAGAACTTGGAACATCATTACATTTATCAGATTGGGTGGTTTCAAGATGGTTTCCAAAAAGAAGATTCATGATGAAGATGAGAAAATAAAGATTTGTTTTTTAAAAATTGTTTTTCGTTCTTTTTTAAACTTTTTTATTAATATTGAATAAAGTATCAAAGCTATTTAATTTTTACAATTTTTTAAAAATCAAGTATCGGCTTACTTGTCTTTAAATCAAGATGGGGTAAAGACTTAAGGGAAGGGACAATAATAAACAAAATAAATTAAATTAAAATAGTCTATTAATAAATGTGGCCACTTCTAGCCTTTACAAAATTAAAGAAAAATAAAAAATGAGATCTTGAAAAGACTAAATTATAATGAAAAATACACTGTGATTTTATACTTGAAATCTATTCAGTCATAAACTGTTAGCTTTCAAGTATAGACACAGCTAAACTAAATACTCTTTTAGAAAGTAGTTGAAGTCATAACGAGGACTACAACATACCTCCCCCCTGAGTTGAAATTTTACCGAAAAAATTGAGACGGAAATTACAATTTTTGAGAAAGAATTACAAAATTTGATAGAAAAAGTTTCAATTAACAAATTTAATTTTAATGGTCATAAATTGTTTGACCATTCCTCTCCCCCCTAAGTTTAATTTTTTACCAAAAAATGAAAAAAAAAAGTTTAATTTTTTAAATTTCAATCCCCAGCACTGTGGTATTTGAATTTAACCATCATCACTGTATTTCCTTGAATTGAATTGAGTCTTCTTTGTTTGTTTAGACAATTATCTACTATACTCGTATACTCGTATTTTATTTTATTTTTATTTTGTTTTTTTTTTATCAATAAACCATTGGACAACAAGTAACTGTGTTTACATTTATTCCCACCCGTCCGACCCTCGTCCGACATATACCAAAATCTAACTTTGAGGCTATTAAATTTGATATTTTATTAGTTCGGCCGTAATTATTATTATAAAACGACTCGTACATTTTTGAAGAATCACTGTGAGCGCTAATTCGCTTGGAATTTGTTCGTATTTCTTCGTTCTCAGTTCGACTAGCAGAACTACGATCTGTCTGACTACATGTTTGACGTTCGTTATTTTTCACTGTTAGTCTACGATTTGTATCAGGCATTCTACGATTTTGATTCTTTTGCTTCTTGTTGACGATAATATTATGAATATAAGATGGTTCGACATTCGAATTTTTCGATTCTCGAGTTGGTCTCATCGTTTGTTTTGTTTTTCGTTGGACACGGACTTGATTGAGTTTATTTGAGTCTCAGTCTTTAAACTGGGTTTAGCACCACTGTGAAAATTTTTTGATTGTTTGCGGAATCGACGATGTTATCAAATCTTCTTTTGAGCTCTGGTGTTCGGTTGATAATATCTCGCCTTAAAACACATTGATAGCCATACATATTGTTTGTTACCAATATTTTTGTGTTGTGTAGATTTTGTTGAGGTGATATTAAACAACGTTTAAATTTTAACGTGCCTATCACACCGATTTCACCACTAGCCGAATACAGCTTACCCTCCTGATACTCTTCTAACACTGTTTTAGGGTCATGTCGTTTGATCAGCCGGTATGTCCTCTCATCAATTATTGATAAATCGGCCCCACTGTCACACATGTAACTCACGAGAGTATTATTCAGGATTGCTTGACCTCTTAACGGAACGCTTTGTTTCGAAGCTCTTCTGCTTCTTTGTTCGAACAATAAAACTTTGTTCGAATCTTGTGGGTGTTCGGATTGAATGTGTTGAGGAACACTGTGAATTTGAGTGTCCTGTTGATTGAACTCATTGTTGAAGTTTTTATTGAACCCAATATTGGGTTTGTAATTCTGGTTCGTTTGTGTTTGAAATTTAAGTTTCTTCGGTTGAGGATAATTATCACTCCCACTCGTTACAAAACGACCATCATTGTGCCTCGATGTTTCATAGCTCGAATTTTTACACTCGTCATAATCGATCAAGTCGTGTAATTCAAATAACTCGTCCTTCTTTATGTTTCGCATTTTTAAAATTTTTGAACGAACGGTTTCACGTAATCGTTGATTCAGGAGACCAGCTGCAAATCTTTCTTGCATCAACTTATCAATGTCTTCCGAGTCACTAACTTTTTGAAAGATTTTTTTGACCATTCGACTGACTGACTCCCCAAAAGATTGAATTGATTCTTTTGGTGATTTTCTACACTGTGTCAAAATCTCAAAATTCATCTTCAATTCTTTTTGTTTCACTGTGAAAGCATCGATTAAAATCGATTTGAATTCATCAAATGAAACTTTTTTTTGTATTAGATCGTTTAAATTACGAACTCTTCTAAGAACTTTGCTCTCGATATAACTAATAGCAATATCGACCCATTCGGACTTGTCAAAATATCTCAGATAAATTTCCAATTGTATCAACCATGAGTTAATGTCCATTCCTTCTATGAACATGTCTGGAACCTTGATTGATTTGTTTACCATTTTGCTTCCACTTGTACCTTGCACGGTCGAATTGTTCCGTGATGAATCGAGTTGCATGGTATTATAATCGTTAAAGCTGTGGGAGTTGGAGCTCGTCGTGGAGTGCCTCCCCTTTTCGAAGAATTTATACACTAATATTAGCACTGTGATAAAACCACTCAAACAGGCTGTTTCTGTTGGTATGCTAACAAAAACGGCATTACCATAATACAAAGTGTATACGACTGAACGGTGTATAATTGAAAAAACACGTTCTGTGAATGTTTGTTGATTTAGACCAAGTATCGCCAAAACGCTCGATGGTACTATCGACGTAAAAAACGTCATTGCCAACACCGTGATTCGATCGATTGGACCATTAACCATTTTTGAAAGAAAATTGAAAAAGAACTTATACAATAATAGATAAGTAAAGAAAGGATTAAATAGGATATATCGATAAGATTATCCTATAATGTAAATAATTTTTTCACGTGTTTAAACTTTAATGTAAATTAAAGTGTATCTTAAAGCACGTGATGATGTGCGGGTGAAAAAGAAAATTTTAGAAAAATTTTACACCTAGGGACGCCACTTTTAAAAATCAAGTATCGGCTTACTTGTCTTTAAATCAAGATGGGGTAAAGACTTAAGGGAAGGGACAATAATAAACAAAATAAATTAAATTAAAATAGTCTTTTAATAAATGTGGCCACTTCTAGCCTTTACAAAAAGAAAAGAGAATACAAAATTAAAGAAAAATAATAAATGAGATCTTGAAAAGACTAAATTATAATGAAAAATACACTCCCATGAATCAATTCTAGGTAAGATCTTGGACAAGATCTATTTTGGAATCTTGGCATGTTCTTGATCAAGGTCTTAACAAAGATCTTAAAAGTCCGTGACACGATTTTTTCAAGTTTGGTAATCGATCTTAAAAGATTCCAGTAAGAAAACTTAAGATGCTAGAATTTTAAAGAAATTTTTTTTTTCCTTTTTAAGAAAGTCTAAGATCAAGAAAAGAACCTTAACAAAGTAAAAAATGATCAGATTTCCTGTTCAAGTAAGTCTAAGATCAAGAAAAGAACCTTAACGAAGTAAAATATGATCAGACAAGATTACTATTTCCTACACATAGCCTGTTTCCTTAAATGATAATCAAATTATAATTGATTTTTCGTCACAAGTATGAGAAACTTAATTAAGTAAAGGAGGACTAGAAGGAAGAACAAAAACAATTAATTTTTAAAACAATTTATTTTAATTTTTTTATTTTAAAGGGTCATTGGTATAATTCGAAACAAGTCGAAAAAGACATCAACTCATGAAAATGGTCAAGCCAATTCGTTTAATGAATGCATGGTTGAATCACGAGGTAATGGTCTACTTTCCTCCTGGTCTTGGTCGTCTTCATTATTTTCTCTTCTTCTCTCCGCTTGGTTCGATGCAAAGGCACTATATTCGTCTTCACTTGACTCTTGACCATTGTCTTAAAAAAAAAATAAATTTTTTGCAAATAAAAATTTTTAAAAAATAATTTACTCTTAATACTCCTTTTCGAATCAAGGCATTTTTGCCTAAGTGATCTGACGACTGAAGGCCAAATGTCGTTAAAGCTCTCGATGCTTCTCAACTTCCTGAGATAACAGACTAAAACATCCAAATGAATAGCTCGTTAAATAAAAAAATTTAAATTTAAAAAAAAACTTTTTATCAAATTGATTCTTGTTTGATCAAGCGAATTACAATTACGACGGGACGGCTCTCCAGTACCACGACTTTGCTCCTCACGTGTAAACAACAAATCTAATAATTTCGTACCAAAGAGGTTCACATTTGAACTATTGAATGGTGTATTCAATAAGTGATGCCCGCCATAAACCTACAGATTAAATTTAATTTTATGGTTTGTTAGAAAATCTTTTATGAAACTTACAAGTTGAAGTGTGAGATCCAAACCGAGCTGGTCCCTTGCATCTTGAATCATTTGCTCTAAAAAACCGCCGTTTGCGGGGATCATTTGACGCTCCATACGCTCAAGACGGTCTCCGATCATGTTTAGTCGATCATTAAAATGTTCCATGTTTGTTGCAAATTGTTGGTTACATGTGACTATGTCATTTACGGTTTAGCGCAGGCTATTCATGTTTTCACTTAATTCAGGACATACTCGGAGTACACGTTCGGTTTTTTTTTAGATGTCATCAATTTCATTTGGATCGCTCGCCACATTGTTCAAATTTTGTAACGGTCTCAATACTTGACTTTGATTTGCGTTCCGACTTTGCCTCAATTGGTTTTGTGTTTGAGTTGGTTGAGGAACTCTTAAACGCGAATTATTTCTCTGATTAGAGTTATTTTCGGCCATACTAATTGATAATTTTTTAATAATATACGAAATGAATTTTATCTAAAGAGTTTTTTTCGTCAGATTTAAAAGGATATAAAAACCATAAACCGAATTAAAACATTTTCTATTAACAAATTAAAACTTATCATTTACAAAGATTTAAGATGAAAAGAGGAATTTAAAAATTCTTTAATCTTTAAAAAATATTTTTTTTTAAAAATAATTTTGACCTTTTTTTTCTGCAGATTTCAAAAATATTTTTCATTATGTCTAAAAAAACTAAATTAACATTTGAACACGACAAAAATATTGCATTTGAGTCCAAACGAAAAGTATCTAGACTTAGAAAAGTTTCTATTCCTAACTTTTCTAAAAAAGATGATCAATATATTGAAAATGATGAATTTGTTAATCCAGATTTTCAAAGAATAGAAATACTAAACAATGAAATTATATCGATCCCGGATCAAGGACCATCATTACCTAACCTTTCCTTTGAAAGTGATCTTGTACTAGAGCAATCATCGGAATTAGAAAAAATTGAATTTGACCCTAAGATAACAAACAAAAAAAGGTAAATTTGTTAAAATAAAAAAATAAAACTTAAACTAAAATTTTTTTAATAGTGAAAATCTATATGTTGGAACAGAGATATCAGTTCATGAAGCGTCATTATCTATAATTTCTTTTTTCAAAAAATTCTCTTTGTCAGAGGTTGCTCAAAATGGACTTTTAAAACTAATCAAAACGCTTTTACCAACAGATAATCGGCTACCTGGAACAATTAATAAAGTTTATAAAGTACTCGCACCTGAAAAAGTAAAAGTTATCGAAAAGTTTTACTGTATCAAATGTAATGATGAACTTGATAATCAAAAAAAGTGTAACAAATGTAATACCGTAGATAAAAAGTTTAACATTTTTTCAACTATATCAATTAAAGCTCAACTTGAAGGTTTGATAAACGAATTTTATGACGAAATCGTGAATTACCCGAAATCTATTCGCTCGTTTCTTGATATAATTGATGGTGAATATTACCAAAAAAATTCTAAAGAAAACGTTTTAAATGTTTTACTTTATACTGACGGTATTCAAGTATCGAAGTCAAATTGTAAACAATTTTTGCCGATTATCATAGGAGTCTGTGAACTCCCACCAAGTATTCGTGAGTCTATTAGGAATAAGCTGGTTGTGGGTGTTTGGCATGGAAAACTAAAACCTAAATCAGATTACTTATTTAAATATATTAATGAAGAGTTCTTAAAAATAAACCAAGAAGGAATAGTAGTTGATAGAAATGGAAAAAGTAACAAGTTCGAAATACAATTGTACGGAGTAATTTGTGATTCCCCTGCTAAAGCCCTTGTTATGAATATTAATCAATTTAATGGTTATTATGGATGTCCGTATTGTTTAAATCCAGGTAAAAATTGAAAAAAACCTTAATTTAAAATGCATAAAACTAATTTTTGGATTTTATTAAAGGGAGTTTTAACAAAGAATTTAAGAAAATGATATATTCTCAAAGAGATTATGATCCAAAAACAGATCAAAATTACAAGGAATTTGCCCTTATTGGAACTCACTCATGCATCTCTTGTGTTTGGGCATTTTTAAAACCATTTTAAATAAATGGTTTGATACTTCAAATCACAATTTTGAGTATTACATAGGTGAATTAACTTAATGATATGATTTTATAAAATTAGTAATATTTTTTATTCAAGGTAAGCCAAAGACTAAAAAGCAAATTCAAATTGAGATTAAAAAATTCAAGTTTCAACATACTTTGACTAGAGTTGATTTTGAAATTGAAAACTTTAACACCTGGAAAGCTTCTGAGATAAGAACTTTCTTCTTGTATATGTGTCTTCCTTTGTTAAAAGTCATTCTCAAGCCGAAAATGTATGTCAATATAGCTTGCTTAATTTATGGTAAATTAAAATTAAAAAAATAACTTAAAAAAAAATCGAAAAATTAATATTTTACTTGTAAGCAACTAAATTTTTGCACCAATCCCGTGATCATTCCGATATCAATAAGGCTAAACAATTAATGGATATATTTTCAAAATGGTTTATTCAATACTATGGAGAAGAGAATCTTATTTTTACATTTCATTGTGTCACAAAACATTTAGTCGACGATGTTAAACTTCATGGTTCATTGATATCACATTCAATGTTTAGCGCAGAAAGCTCTTTAGGATTCTTTAGACGAGCCTTAAATGGGACTCGAGGACTCAATACACAATTCATAAAACGTAATTTTGCCCAAATTTATGTGTCTAAAAAAAAATTATTATTTATTTCAAATTAAAGGCTGTATGTACCGAAATATGTTGATGAAAGAATTAAATGATTTTGAAAATGATTCAGAAAAGGGGCTTGTTAAGGATTTACTAAATTATTTTTATAAACCGACTTCAAGCTCAAAAGAAATAAAATTATTAGATCCTCTGACAGTTCGAAAACTGAATAATTTTGAGTTAACTGAATTTAAAATTAGAAAAAATGATTATAGAAAAGACGTGAGAACTAGTTTAAGACTTTTTTATAACAGAAATGTTTTTCATTCTGTCCAAAACAAAAAAATAGGAGAGAATAAAGAAAGTTTTTTTATAAGTTTTGTAAAAGACAATCGTATATTGTTTGGAGCGGTTAATTATTTTCTTGAAATTGATGATTTTTTTTACGCTTCTATTGAAGAGTATAAAATTGTCTCTAATTGCCTACTAAGAGACATAAAAATAAAACTCCCTAAATCCTTGGAATTGATTAGAAACAAGGGATACTTTGACGATATTTTTTTTATTTGTGAGAAAACAAACAAAAATATTCTAATAAACGCAAATATCATTCAAAATAAATGCTTAATTTATGAAAAATTAAATAATTTGTATTATGTATGTGAATTTTTTAATGAATTTGAGCATGATTAATATTTTCAAATTGTGATTGTTTATTTTTTGTCTTAATTAATAAAATTTAATAATTTAATAAATTTTAAAATTTAAACTCGAATTTTCTTTTCTTAAAAAATCTTAAAAATCAAAACTTAATTTTTCTTTAACTTTTTTGGTGTAAGAATTCAAAAAAGTTCTTTTAAGATTTTTAATTAAATCTTGGTGAGAATTGTCCTATAAGATCTTAGGACAAGAAAAATTAAGATCATAGGTTTTTATTTAAAATAATCTTAATTTGATAATCTTAAAAGAATCTGTATAAGATCTTAAAATGAAATTAACAAGATTCTTTTGTTAAGAATATTCAAGTCAAAAATAAGAATCTTATTTAAGGTCGTTTAAGAACTTTAATGGAAAAATGTTTTTTAGATCTTGGCAAGATCTAAATTAAGAATCTTATCCTAATTTAGTCAAGATCTTGAGTGGTATGGGATATTTTATGATCTTGTCGATAATATTTTCAGAATTATCGTCCAATTAATACGAAAAATAATTTGGTTCGTCTGCAGCTTTTTATATCGAAGTCGTTTGTTTTCAATCCATCTCACTAGTACATCTTGCTTAATTATCAAAAATACTTTTGCCTTCTGAACCTTGCCTATGATAAACTTTAGTTTTTGGAAAGTAAAATATTTTTATCAATTTTTTTACCGTTTGAACGCCTAAAATAAACGATGTCATCTACTTCCATTTGTTATTTTTAATTTAGTTCTAAAAAAATTTAATTTGTATTGTGTGTATTAAAAAGGTCATTATCTTATAGTTCAGTCCCTAAATGTTACGGGTTTACGACTATCAGTATTGGCTTGCAATATTGAGTTGTAAATTATTGGTCACAGTAGGTCAAGCGAGAATAAGATTAATATAAACAGGGAAAGGGCTTTCTTCTAGCCTTTAAGCCAGATTCTAGAATAAAACAAGTTCTTCAGAAAAAAGATGCGAAGTACTTGATTGTATGGGGTCTGTTTAAAAACACATATTTAGTAAATTGAGCGTTTTACTTAACCTTTTTTGACAAGAATAATTTTTGAAATAATTTTGAATACACGCTGGTCTGAAATAGAGTTGCACGTTGTTAACCGAATTTTAGACGGTTAAATTTAGTTATTGCTTGATTAAATAGTCATCATCTTAAAAAAATCATTTCAGCTTGTTTAACTTAAAATTTTCTATCGGTTGATACCATTTAGTCTAAAATTTTATAAAATCTTTGATGATTACTTAAGATTTTCTTCCATAAAAACATTCGGTTAACTTAACCGGTTAAAAAAACGGTTAAATTAAAAATTTGGATAGTCATGGAAAAAAATGACTTATAAACTAGGTGTCAATCGATAGAGAATTGTAAGCTCTACAGTCTATTAACCTTTTGATGGTATGGTTACTTCTCAGTTTTTAAAAAATTTAATTTTACTATTTTAACCGGGTTAACCGTTAGCAACCCTAGTCTGAAAATATGAATACTTTAAAAACCTTTTCTTCACAAAAGAAAAGAAAATTCTATCATAAAGCGGAAAAAACATATTTCAAATTCAATTCGAAACGATTATTTGACCAATTTTCTTTAAATTGAATAAAATTGAAAAAAACTAAATAATATCACTTACAAATTCAAATAATATTTTTTTTGCATAATGTTTGTAGGTGGAAACAAAATTCGATTTTCTCATAAATAAATGATCATGTCAAAGCAATCAGTGTACCATTTTGAAGCAAATTAAAGATCTAATTTTTCGTGCTACACTTTGTGTGAAAATTTGCCGTTCATGTTTTAGTCCAGTTCGTTCGTTAGTTAATTTGTAACACTTCTAAATTCGATAAAATTCATAAAAATTCTCAAAATTGAAAACAAAAAAATTTTAACTAATTTTTTAAAAATGTTTTCTAATTCAAGTTTTAAATCTGCCAATCCTGCAGTTTTATTTTTTTCAAAGCCTTCTATAATAAATGAGTAAAAAAGGCTTTAAATTTCGTTGCATTCAAAAAAATTTTTGAAAATTAATATCAAATATATAATGTAAACAAAATAAGACAGCTAAAAATTAGTAAAAGCTTAAAATTGAGTAAAAGCATTCGGTGAAAGCTATCTTAAGCTCATTTTTTACAAATTCTAAACGAAAGTTTTGAAACTGATCCTCTCCAGTTCCTTCATCACCTTTGAAAAGAAATCAGTTATGTTTAAAAAAAGTTCAGATTCAAAAACTACTAAGCATACAAAGACCAATGGAGATGAATCGTACCTTTTTAATTGTTTTAATGCGCCTAGATCGCCAACCTATTTAAGTTTGAAAAAAAAAAACTTTTTTTAAATAAAATAAAGGACAATTTGACGAATAAATTTTACATACTTTGTTTCGACATTAAATTTCTTCCAAAAAGATAGAAAATTGTGTTTCTAATAATTCAATCAAATTTTAAAAAATAAAATGAATGTCCAGTCTGAATTATTTAAGACAATTAAAAAAAATTCTTAACGTATATTATTTTTAAAAAAATGAAAGCTCAAAATGACATTTTTCTTGTCTTACTAAACATAAAACAAAAATAAAACTTTATTTTTTATTTTTTTGTATGCAAATATTGCATATGTTGTTTTTTTTTTGGATTGTTTAAGTCCATTTTTACTTTAAAATAGCGGAAATTCAACTTTTAAATCTTTGAAAAGAAAATAATTTTGTTTTCTGAATAAAAATACGTTAAAATTTTAAAAAGGGAGTTGCATAGTTTTTGCAAAAAAGACATTATCTTCCAAATTTCGACCTTTCGACCTTGCATATTTAGGCCTTGAAGTAACATAATGAATTTGTATACAAGCACGTCTTGTGTTGCATAGAAAACCCTGATAATAAATAAAGACTTAAAACAAAATAAATTTTTGGGTTTGTGTAGTTTGTGAACATATGTTCAGATAACTGTGAACAAAAAATTTAATTGGCTATTATCTGAACAAATTTCATGTTCAGGTAAGTGTGAAAAAAATAAAATATTGAATAAAACGAACATTTTATTACAAGCTAATTAAATAATTGTTAATTTTCTTAATTATAAAAAATAAAAAAAAAATCAATTTTTTTCTTGAAATTTCGCCTTTGAACGGGTCACTCGTAGCGAAATTATAACAGTTTCTTTAGCTTTTTTTTAATTATGTTTCGGTTCAATGTTAAATTCATACATTCGCTCTGTAGCTGGTTGACTCGATTCAGTTTTACTTAAAGACTCTATCTCAAGATTTATGGCTGTTGTTTTAACACTATTTAAATCTAAATTAGAGAGTACTTTATTCAACTCATTAAGTTTACGAGAAAATAGATCATCTTTGGCTTTATGTCTTGCTTGTACCTCTCTGTGACAGAGTTCGTCTTCTAGCTTATTTCGAAACTTTTCCGTGAAATATTTCGAAACTAAAAATTTCTAAATCTAAGCTGTTTCCCTGACAACTTAGATTTTTCCTAGTCGTCTTGAAGCCGTCTTAGTTATTTTTCAAAGTGACTTTACAAAATGTCTTAGTCACCTAGAAAGGGTCTAAGACACATGAAACTTTTGAAAGTAGCCACTTTAAATTTTTCAAGTCACTTAGTTGGTGTCTAAGAGATATATTAGTCGGTTAGAAAGTGACTATGTGTCTAGTTTTTTTTTAGAGTGTACAGTTTTCAATTTCATTTGCATCATACGGTTCATGCAAAAGTAATCATAGGCTGTCTATTTTTTTGGTAAAATAATCAAGCTTGAATGAGCTTTGAACGACCTCTTCAATCTCGTCTTCATCGTGAAGGTCTTTCAAATTCAAACAACTATCTTTAAATATTATTTCCTTTGGTTGTCTTAAATCAGAGAGCACCGTGCTTTTGAATTCAAAATTCTCATCGTGGAAAAAGTTGTAATATAATCGTACATTTTTCACTTTTTTGAAAAACCTTGATGAACTTTCTAGATGTTACATTTCAATAACATAAGCTTTTGTAAAAATAGTTGGTAATTTGACATTTTTCCGGTAATTTGACAAACCCTAACCCTCTAATTTTCTAAAAAATCTACAGGATAAAAATATTTGGTTTAGTTTTTCAATAATTCATTTTTTTAATGTTTAAAATAAATTAAGTGAAAAAATATTTTAAAATGTGATCCCAAGATCCCAATGGAAACGACCTATCAACCTGAAATTGAAAAAAGCCTCTTCGCGATTAATGTTCAACTTAGGTTCATAAAATTCAAAAAGTCCATACTATCTGAATTTGTTAGTTCTGATATAATAACCGTTTTCTAAGACCTTGAAAACCCCAGTAGGTCATTTTTTCATGGGGGCAAAATGTGCTTTATTTGAACTTTTTAGTAAACATCATTGGAAAAAGCTAAGATTGATGAAATGATATGCTCTGAAAGTTAAAAAGCTCCCATTTACGCTGGGACCATTGCCGATGGGGAAAACAAATTCCATAAAGCAATAAACGGGTGAAAACGGTAAAAATAAGGGATTTTTTCGGTCAAACCACATCTCCTCCTAAAGGAGCCACAATACCCAAATTTTTTTGCATCTGATTAAACCAGAGGCGATCCTATACAAATCTCAGGTTTTACTTTTTTTATTTTGTTTTTCAGTTTTGTATACTGGTGGACGAAAAAAGGCATAAAAGTGTCATAAAAATGCATAAAACGAAAAAGAAGTGCAATTACCACTTTTTGACTTCAAATTCTGAATTCTCGTATAGGAAAAACTTTTGAAAACATATAAATTTTTATATTTTAATTAATTTTGTAAGAAAAACATGCTTTTTTGAACCTTTGTAAGCGCCAAAAACTGATCTTTTGAATTTAAGACTTTATGATAGACTTATCAAAAATTTTGATTAAAAATAAAACAATTGCTTTTATTAAATGAAGAGGATTAGTCATGTTAATGTTTTCCAATAAAACCGATACAATATGCATAAAGGCTTGGAAGTCATTTTTAAATAACAGCCTTAGCATGATATTCCTTTGTATTCTTTTATTTTTTCACAAACTAAAATAAAACTAAAATAAAAGTTAACCAACCTAAATCAACCAACAACATTAAGTGCTTATTTTTTTTCAAAACTCAATATAAATTCATTAATTTTGCAGAAATGTTTCTCTATCGGGTTGTCAAATCCATTTTGTATTGCGAAGCGCAAAACTTCTTTTTTATTAGGGTTGGGTAAGCGAAAAAATATTTAATTTCGTAAATTCGATAATAAAATCAAAATCAATTTGTTAAAATGGAAACGAAAGTTTTTTTTAAATTCGTAAATTTAAAATTTATTTCTGTCTAATAATGAAGAAAATGCAAAAAAAGGGCATGTTACGAAAAAATTTTCGGGAAATAAAGACTCGAATCTTTTTTGTGGTTTTCGTAATTTAAGCAAAAAGTTCGTAAGCGAAAAAACGAGATCCGTTTGTACTTATACGTTTTCGTAACCCAAACCTATATTTTATAGAGCTTTAAAATAAATTTTCGTATAAATAAATTTTAATTTAGAGTAAATTTTGTTGCTTATTAAATTCACTTTATTTATTTCGCAATAATCACAGAGGTAAGATATTCGATGAGGTTTTTTTGGTTTAGATGTTTGTAAAACGAGGAAAAAGAAATTTGATCTTTCATCGAGTAAGTACTTTAGGCCCATTTTTTATATTTTAATGGGCCTATAGTACTTTCTCGTACTATTATAGTACTGGGCCTATAGTACTATAGTACATATTCACATTTTTTTAAATAACGATTGGACGCAATCGAACTAATGTTTTGCATATGTTCTTCGATTGACTCGACATAAAAATTTGACAGATTTTTTCTTCAATCTTCAAATAACGTGATGTTATTAAAAAAAAAACTTTCTGCTGCTTAAAGTGGCTGATACGGACTCGACTGGCACATTGAAGAATCAAAGCTCCTTAATTTTTCAACCCACACGGTTAAAAGAGAGCCTTTTAATTAGAAAATGAACATGAAAATATTACTTTTATTTCTGACACCAACTGTTTTACATTTTCTCCACATATATGTCGTAAAATAAAAGCCAACGGCTTTCGCTTCGCCTCTAGACATAAATATGTTTTTCCTTTTTTTTAGCAGATTGATAGAATTCACTAAAGTTCATTAGTGCTTTTTTGTATTTTAGCTCTTTTAAAATTTGATTCATCTAATTATTGTGACATAAAATTTTCAGTGACATAAAAAAAATTCGCAAAATATTTTTTCGTATTATTCAAATATCAATAATATTTTGTATCAAATATTATTATGAAACCAATTAAAAATTAAAAAAATATTTGATTTTATTAAAACGATTCGAGTCGAAATCTAGACATATGTCTTTAAACTTTTTTAGAAATTTTCAATAAAAATCAATTTCTTACAATAATCTAGATCTCGGTGATTGTATGAATTTTTTGTATAATATATTTGGAAATTTTTGTACCTTTCAATTCCCATACTGTTTATAAATTTCACAATAATATCTAAAGTTTTAAGACTTTTTTTTTATTAATATCGCTTTAAATATCATTTTCAAAGTTTTCCTGAATAAAATAATCAAAAATTGAGTCTGTGATTCTCTTAAACATTTTGAAGATATCTATTCCTAAAAAACAAATATCGTTTAAGTCTGATGATTCAGGATTATGTTTTACATCTTTTATGACCTTCAAATCACTCAAATCACAATTACACCAAAGACAAGTCGATAAGTATTTTTTACAAACAATTGACAAAATCCGATATTCTGATTCTATAAAAGAAACATAGAGGTATTTTTTTGTCGAGAAAAGTTATAAACCTTTTCAAAAAAATTCGTTCTAAAACAACGTTGATTTTTGAAAATATATCATTGTCTGATAAATTTGTGGTATCTAAAAGTCCGATAATAAATGAACCATTTAGTTCAAATTTCGAAACGACTGAAAATGAAATTTTCAGAAAGGAATTTTTCGAAAATTGTTTTTTTTATTATTATTTTGACATTAATTGAACCATCGTAGTAAAATTTAACTAAATTCGACTAAAGCCTCATTTTCATTATTTGAAATAAAATTATTTCGAATTTTAATTCAAAATTATAAAAAACACCATTTATGAATTGAGTCTCGTCAAAACTAAACCGGTAAAAATCATCGGAAGGTCGATTGAAACTTTTAAATGGAAAATGATGATTCAAAATTTCGTTTTGATTTCATTGGTGATTATTTAAAATCGAACTTGTTTGATATTCTGTTTTTTTTTCTGTCCGAGTTTCGTTTTTAAAAACTTTCTCCTCAAAATTAATTTCAACTTTAACGAATTAACGAAATCTCTAGAAATTTTAGTGAGAAATTCTTTTTTTGCTCTTCCACCTTTAAATGCCACCGAACATTTTTTTAACGAATAAAATTTTGAAAAAATAATTTTTTTTAACGTTGATGTCTTTTTAATTTTAAACCTGTCTCTATTGAACACAAAAAATTTGAAATCAACTGATTATACTGATTATGTATCGATTATTTTTTAGTAATTCGAATAATTTTCTTTTTGATATTACAATTCTCATTTTCAAAACTATTTTGTATCTAAATAACCAAAAAATGATAATTAAAATTTAATTTTAACACCTTTAAAAGATCGAATTATTCTAAAATTGATTGGTAAACTTTTATATTAGAATAATTTGTATTGAACTTAACAATAAATCTAAGGGACTTATTAGTAGAATTGGTAATTTATTTAGATTTAAAAACGAATTGGAATAATTAAGGTTTCAAAATGGATAAACTTTGAGACTGTTATCAATTAAGAAAATTTCTAAGAATTCTAAAAATTTAGTTTTGGAAGCTATTTACTACTTCTTTTTTAAACAATAAAAAATCAATGTTTTTTAAAATTAAATCAGTTTATTTTTAATAAAAATAAGTTGAAAATTTGGCAAGGAAATGACATTAGAAATTATTTTTAATCTCATAAAGATTTTTCTAATTTCATTTCTCATGTCTTCTTAGCTCTATTTCAAGTTTTTTTATAGAAATTTCTTTACAATAGATTTAACTTTTCTTTATTTTCTTTCATTTTAAAGCTTTTTTGGGGATTTTTTTCTCTATTTTCTTAATTAACCATATTCGGAGTTCCATTTTTTTTAAACATCATACATTCTTCTAAATCTTGTTCTGAAAACTTCAATTGACTTGAGAATTGATTGAACATTGGATGACTCAGTTTCGGAAATACTATTCAGTGAATTCTAAATTTAACATAATAAAAATTCAGGTTTTGGGACGGTTTGTTTGGTTTTGGGAAATTTTAGAGCTTTGGGTAAAAGCAAGATTGAGTAACCCATACAAAAAAGGGTATTTGGGTTTTTAATTTAAATTTTGCGGAATACCAACCCTATTTTAAACCCAAATACGCTTTTTTGTATGGGTTACTCAATCTAACTTTTACCCAAAGCCCTAAAATTTATGTGTAACCTTTACCCTACCCGAAACCTAAAATCAAATTAATAAATTTAGTTAAAGCTTTAATCTGAAAAATTTATAACTTACGTAGGGATTAGTACGTTTCATAGCAAGACTAATTTCATCGCATTTCAATTATTTTTATCGCATTTCAATTATTTTTATCGCATCTTCCTTTGTTTCATCGCATCATTTTTTTTCATAGAATAATTTTTTTTTCATAGAATAATTTTTTTTTCATAGCATCTCCGTTTTTTTCATAGCATAATTTTTTTTTCATAGCATCTTCGTTTGTTTCATCGCATAATTTTTTTTAATAGAATCTATTTCAAAGTTATCTCTTTATCTATCTAGATGAACAAAAATTTCTTGTTATTGAATCGAAACGATTCCCCGTCAGTATAAAATTTAAGAAGTCGAAAGATATACAGTAAACCTACTTCAAGTGTTGATAAAAGTCCAAAAAGTAACGTAGTCACATCTTCAATTAAAATCGAAAAAAAAACAAAAGATATAGTCGAAAATGATGCCGTTGATGAAGTTTTTGTTGATGAATGCCTTGAACAATCATTTAGAAATCTTAGTATACTAGCACCTATTGAGTCAGTATACACTGAAACAGTTTCAAGTGATTCGTCAGAGGAGGATGAAGAGGATCAGGTTGAACTGGAACTTGAAAAATTGGAAAAACTTAACAATTTAGATTTGGGCGAACTAAATTGGATTATGACGAAAACAAATCGTAATGGCTACAAAATGTTTAGTAAAGGGCATGCCTACACAAAAAAAGGGGTCCTAATACCAAAGGAAATGTTACATGGAGATGTGAGTGGTTATCTGGTGGACGTGGTTTCAGTATCGGTTTTGAACCTCCTTTTATAATGACTGGGATGCATCAAAATCATAAACCAGATATGACACGAATTCAAGTGTTACAAAGTAATGAAACTATTAAAAAACGAGCTAAAGAGTCCAGAGATAAACCGAGAACAATTGTGACTGAGACTAATAAGGAAATCGATGTTTCTTTACTAATAATTTGACTTTTGGTTAGATTCTCAAATGATTGATATACTTAAAAAAAATTTTGATCCTAGAGAAATTTGAATTTAAAAATTAAAAACCGTTTTTGAAATTTTTAACATAAAGTTCAATATCCAAAAATTCTTCTAATACCTCATTTTCATAATTAAAATCAATTCCTTCAATGACAGTCTAGTATTTTAAAAATAATTTTTTTCATTTAATAGTTAAGGCATGAGATTTACTTTCATGTCCACTTTGAAAATATCAACACATGATCGAACCTGCTTCTTAAAAAACTCATGATTTAATTTCATAAAAACCTATTTTTTGTTTAAAATTCCATACAAATTTTTATAACTTAAAAAAAAATTTTTTTTACGAATATACTTTTTTTAGGACTTCACAAACATCAATTCGAAATATCAATTCTTTTAATAAATCATATAATGTACAGCAAAGTAAATTTAATTTAACAGCCTTAAAAAATTCTTAAGTATCGAGAAATTTTAATTGGCCTGTCGTATTCATTATTTTATTAAATAATTTTTTTTTAATGCTTAGTAAAATAAAGTAAAATACTTGAGTAAAACTAGAACACGTTCCACTTCTATAGATACATCTTTGTTACTTAATTGATCTAAAAGCTCTATCTCTCTATAGCTCTTTATTTTCGTTTTCTCATCCAAAAGTTTTAAGTTCTGTTAAGAAGCCAGGAACAAAATTTAAAAATTGGATTATCGAATTCAAGTATCAAGTTGATCCGAGGTTATGTATTCCGAAGTAACGAACAACACTTTTGGACGTTTCAAAATTTTTATTTTCATAAGAATCTAAAAAATAAATAATTTAAAAACATTTTATTAAGCAATCGACAATAGTTTTTCAAATTAGTAGACTTTAAGAATTTTGCAGAATAATTAGCCTAAAAGAAAATATCATCTGTTTAAGGTTCGCGTCATGCAAAATGACAGCACTATCTAAATCGACCATAAATTCGTAATTCGCGTGTAAGAAAACCATAGAAAACATGAAATTCTTCATAAATCACACGATTTTGGGTGCTGAAAAAGGTTCAAAAAAGCTAATTTTTTGAAAAATTGAAAGAATTTTTTTATTCAAAAATCGTGTTTGTTTTCTAGGGTTTTTTACACTCGAATTACGAATTTATTGTCAAAAATATGAAAATCCACCATTTTTGTGATTTGTTATTTTATTTATTTTTCTGGGCCTCGATTATCCAAAAAGAAAAAATCGATTGACCACAAACCACAATTTTGTTCCAAATTTTGTCTAGTTTCAGAATATTCATAAAAAAATGGGGGTTTTGATTCATTCCTCTGAGCAGAATCAAAAAGGACGTAAAAAAACAAAAACTTTCTTTTTTGCACCATAAAGTGTAGCTTAAAGGTACCCATTGATCATAAAAAATACTTAAACTTGTCCAAAAATTTGTTCTCTTTCGGATTGTGTATAAATATATTTTAGTGAAAAATCTTAAAAACTGGAACCACGTTTTTAAAGGAACCCTAAATTTAAGACCAGTCCAAATTATTTTTTGGACCCCCCACTAATGAAAGCAGTTTTCCTGGGTTTTCATAAACTTAGATTACGAATATGAAAACATTTCGAACAATTTAAGGGAATTTAGAGAATAAGCTTGCCATTTCTCTATTTTATGTAGCTCATCTTTTGGACCGAGTTTTAATAATGTGAACAAAAAAGAAAGTCTGGTGGACGGTTGGGGTTGAGATAAAAATTGACAATTGTAAGATCCTGTCACAAAGTTTGGAACGATTGGTTAATATATCGGATAATTTAATCTATGCTAAGGCTTAGATACCAGTTTATGTTCCCATCAGACCGGCAGAAAGCCGGTCTGATGGGAACATATAGTGTGAATATTAAGTTTTTTTTCAAAATCATGTTGTTTGAACACGGTTGAGTTCAGATCATGTTGACTTTCAAAAATAGAGTTCGATCGTTATGAGTCAATTAGATCAGCGAATATTTTGTTGTTATTGTGATCGTCTATCGTAATCAACGAACTTACAATTTTTGTTATTTTCGTTATTTAACGTTTTGTTTAATTGAGTAAAAATTTTTGTTTTGAAAGTAAATGTTCTTAGAGCTACAAAAACAGGTTATAATTACCTATTAAAGTTTTTATTGGTTAGGACTGAGAAAGGGCAGTGAGTGAATTTTTAAGTTGTCGACCTAACGTGTTGTGTTTTTATTGGTTTGTTTGTACAATCATATCGTAAATATAATCAAATTACAAATTTTAAAACTTTGTCTTTCAAAGGATATGACTTAGTTTCTTAAAAACAAGAAGTTTTCTTTTAAAAGTTTAACGTTTAAACAAATATTTGATTTTAGTCAGTACAATAATTAGAAATTTTGTGAACACGGCTTAGTTCCTCTTTCCAAAGGCTTCTTCGTTGGATAACAAGGATTTAAGATTTTACAGTAGACAGTCTATGATTAGGAAAGAAACAGTTAAAATGAAATGATAAAGTAGACAAAACGAAATAAAAAATTGACAAACATCCATTAAAAAATGTCATCATAAGCGAACCGTTGCCAATATCAAGCATAGGTGTGAAAATTTTAACGTTTAGGAGCTTGTTTTTGAGCGGACCCATTAAGCAATAGTTAACTCTATTGACAAAATTAAGTGTTGCTTGTTGAAATCAAGATAATTGTTATGTTAAATATCGTTTATCGTAAAATGTAATAAGTTTATAAATAAATAGCTTAATTTTTGATTTTTAATTTCTTGTTTTCAAAAATAAATTTACCATTTGAGTTTAAAATAAAACAATTTTACAGAAAGTAATGTCCGAAAGTGCGGTCAACAATACAGAATCTAGTGTTACAGATTCTGAGTTGTATGTTCAAAATCAGGAATGTCAACCAAATCGATTTGATTTTACTGAAGCGGAGAGGCGGTGTCGTGAGCGAAATCAGCAAGGGGTTTTTGAAGATTCAGAGAATGACTCATCTCTTAGACATGAATTTGAGACTTCGCAAACCCAGTCAATTGGTTCTGTTGATAGCGTTGAAGACTATTGTGATTTAATTAAAATTTGTTGAATAAAATTTAAAATTTGTGATTTAATTAAAAAATTATTTTCATATAATAAACCCAAAATAATTAATTTAGAAACTATAAAAAAGAATTCTTATATCATATTTATTTTAGGAGAGTGGTTTCGATATTCACCTCCAAATATATTTTATTTTTATATATGATTTTTTGCTGAAAATTATTCAATTCGTTTAATTTTAGATTAACCTTACACATTTTTTCAACCTGGCTTGGGACTGGCCATGGCATGGTTATTACTATTTTACTGTCATTTACTCCTAGCTACTGTGAGACGTTCATCATAAACAGCGTCACTGATCCGAGTCTAAGAGACTGCGAACTCGACAACTATTTAGACTTAGCTTGGAACCACAAACCAAGCGTTATTCTTCTTCAGTAGAAGAATACTTAACTTTGTCACTAGTGCTACACCTTTTAGAATGGTGTTTAACAGGCAGCAAAATTTCAGGCCTCCCATTTTCAAAGGCTTTAGACTGGCGATGGCTTTGTTACGGCTTTCATTTTTTTGTAAAGGATAAAAAAAAATATATTTTAAAATTATATTTTATAAATGTTTTAATAGTATTTGTAGATAAGACACAATAAAAATGACTTAACATAATTGTTAAGTATGTAAATTGTGATTTTTATTAAATCGCAACTAAATTGTTTAAAAAAATATTAAATTAAAATTATGAATTTTTTTGAAATTTTTTTTTGTTTTTTTTTTTGAATCAATGCTCGAGTATAAAAAACGATGATAAATAATAAATGGTAGCAAAAAATGTGGTCGTCTCTAAAAATCAATAGAAAAGCTTAAACAAAACTTTTCGAAAAGACTCGTTATCCGAACGAATTTTGATAAAACGAGATTCATAACTTACATAAATTTTAAGCTGAACTATAAGACATTTCTTAAATAATAATGGTGGTATTAGCTTTCCAGGTGATTTTTAGTGCTTTACGGAAAAATGCAGGTAAATCTAAAAAATTAAAAAAATCGAAAAATATTTTGTTTAAAAAAATTTGTTTATTGAAGGGTGATTCGAATTTTAATTTAAAAAATTTTATTTGTTATACGTCGTTTTACATGATTTTCGGTTCATCTTGTGTCGATAAATATTCTTTGGTATCTTGAATGTATAAAAGAATTATAAAATATTCAAGTATTCCGGTAAATTATCTTTTTTTAAAAACTGGATTTGAGATTACCTTTATGATGACTAATTAAAGTAAATTCTTACTTGAGATAAATAAGCGAGTCGCCCTCCCGTTTACACATCTAGGCATAGGACTTCCGAAGGCAGTGCTATGACTATGCTACTGCCATTCACCTCAGTGACTTTGGAAAGTTCATCATAAACAGCGTAACTCATCCGAGCTGCAAAGAGCTGCAAACTCGACAACTATTTAGACTTAGCTTGGAACCACAAACCAAGCGTTATTCTTCTTCAGTAGAAGAATACTTAACTTCATAACTAGGTTTAGACATAATCTTTCAAAGATTTCGAGAATTTTCATTATTTTGAATTTTTGATCAGATCAATATTTTAGTCTCAGACAATTAATCATTAGGTTTTCAAGAAATTAACAAAGTAAGTGACATCTTTTTAACAAAGTGAGTGACTTCTAATTACTATTAAAAAAGTAAGTGACATCTTTTTAACAAAGTGAGTGACATCTTTTTACTATTAACAAAGTAAGTGACATCTTTTTAACAAAGTGAGTCACATCTTTTTAACAAAGTGAGTGACTTCTTTTTACTTTTAACGAAGTAAGTGACATCTTTTTAACAAAGTGAGTCACATCTTTTTAACAAAGTGAGTGACTTCTTTTTACTTTTAACGAAGTAAGTGACATCTTTTTAACAAAGTGAGTGAC
Source organism: Brachionus rubens (assembly GCA_022207745.1). Taxonomy (NCBI): domain Eukaryota; kingdom Metazoa; phylum Rotifera; class Eurotatoria; order Ploima; family Brachionidae; genus Brachionus; species Brachionus rubens. Next base: position 2,991,875 of record JAJVHD010000013.1, read on the forward strand.
TTCTTTTAACTATTAACAAAGTAAGTGACATCTTTATACTATAAAAAAAATGAGTCAAAAATTTAAGAAAATATGATGAAAAAATTTTATTTGAATAGATTTTGAAGAATATATATTTAGTTCAATTAAAAATATTCACATGCTCTTATTAAAGGGTGGGTTAGGGCCTAACCCTAACCCTAACCCATGAATAATTTATTACACATGTTGATTTCCGGCAGATCTAGGAAAATACGAAAAAATAACGGGCCAAATTCTTCTGAACCTTGTTTAGGTCCTCGATTTTGGTAAAGATATAGACGTTTAAAATTTTTTATCACTTCAGGTTCTGAACCAGAATATTCTACCTTTTCCACTGATTCTTGGACAGATTTTGTTTTCATTTGATTACAAGTTAGCCAATCGCATACTTCTTGGTTAGAAACAATGTCAAAGTTTGCCGAGACATTTCTTGGATTTACTTTTAAAAACGCGTCCAAATCGTTTTCAGCAGGCAGAATGTATTCTCGATCGTGTATTTTCCAAGTTAAAATCCCAATGAAAACTTCAGGAAACAAAGGGATTCCATTAACAAATCGACCAAGTCTTGAGCTTGAATTAAGCTTTCGAATTAAAAAATTATCGGTTTCATAAGAATTAGAATTCATTTTTAAAAATAAGTAAATTTTGAATTTGAATTATAACTAAAGCTCCATATTTTCCTTATACTGCAGTCAATTTTTTTGAAGATTGTGAGAATGAATTAAAAATAAGAAATAAAATGAAACTATTACAAAATGGGTAATGAATAATAAACTTTCCAAAACTACTAAGATTCTGATAAAATTTTTTTATTTTCAAAAGCATTATAAACTAAATTTTTGAAAAACTTTATGGTTTAATAACTTTATTATCATAAATTTTATGCATTATATTAACAAGTTCTTTAAGTTCGGCAAGTGCTTGTTCTTCTATTTCTTCTTCAGCTTTGATTTTAACAACAAGTTGCTGTCTTTGTTGTAATAATATTTGATTTTTATCAACTTTATACAAAGGAAAATTGTTTCGTAAAATATCTCTCAAACTATGACACTTGTTTTTTTGGTTTTGAACTTACTTTTTTTTTCTTCAACATATGATACAGTGTATCCTCGATTTTGTCACCGGTCTGTGTAAATCAAAAAACGTTGACAAAAGCAAATTTTGACAAAATCGAAAAACTGATTTTGTCAATCTTAATTGACAAAATGAAAGCTTGCATCAAAATAAGTAAAATACCACATAACGATAACTGACTGTTATGAGTAGGTATTTTTTAATTCTTCAGTTGTCGTCGTAAGATTTGGATCAATCTAATTCAATAATTTTAACGATTAGGTTACATTCCAAAGAACATCTTGAGGGGTAAAAGGTCATTTTTTAAGATAAAAATTCTCGATGTTTCTTTTTAGCAAGCGTCCATCTTAGAAAGTTATCAATTATATAAATAATTTAATCAGACATAATTAGAAAAACGAAAAAATCAATTATCGATATTTTACATAAAAAAATTATTTTTGTTGATTGACAAATTCAAATTTAATATGCATGTAAATGATTGTAAACCGAATTTAGAAGAGTGTAAAATTAAGTTGACAAAAACAAATATTGACAAAATAAAAGTTGACAATTTCGAACTAATTTATAATGGGACTAAGCATCTTTTTTGTCCGTGTTTTTAAAAACGCTGACAAAAACAAAAATTGACAAATTCGGAGTGAACAAAATCGAGGATAGACTGTAGTAATGTTCTACTGTGTAGCAATATTGGTGAAAGCAAATCAAATCAACAATCACTTCAGTTTCACACCAAACCAAAAGATCAATATCTATATCAACATCGTCGACTCGATTGTAATACAGATTTTTGTTTAACAGAGGATGATGGGCATAGAAATCAGATAAAGTAAATCTTTGTAATATTTGTTTCGATTCATTTTCATGATTTGATTTTGTTTTTTTTTGAACAACCTGAATCTCTTGACTAGTAATACTTTGAATACTTCGCTCTCTTTTGAGTTTTGCACGATTACAGCTACCAATATATACTACGCTTAAATCGTCTCTTGAATCGGAATCTATTGATATTAAGTCAACTATGCTCATTCTTTGAGAGAAAATTAAAGAAAAATTTAAAAGAACTAGTGTTTTTAACGAATTTATGTGTTAAATTTGAAAAAATATAAATTTTGTTGCTTTTACATTTTTTATTTAAAAATAAAGATATTTATTATTATCAATATCTAGTAAAAAATTTAAAAGATCAGCATCTTCATCGCTTTGTGATTCATCTTTTTCCGTTTTTAACATTTTTACGTCCGGCTTGATTTCAACTTCTTCGACTTCATCTATTGTTCTTTTTGATTTTTGATCAGTTATGTCTTGTTTACTCTGTTCTGTTTTTGTATTGTTAACTGTTGTATCACTTACCATAAAAATGTTATTAAAAGTATTAAACTTTTTCAATGACTTCGGCTTTTTGGTTTTTGATAATGCAATCATCGAAAAAGACTTTGTCAAGGTCCTAATAGATTTGCTTTCATTTGAAACTTTCGGCTTATCAGACAACTCAGTAGGCTTCCATTCAATAGCCAATAGCTCTTTTGGTTGAAACTCAAATTTATCACTCTTTGGAATGGGAGGATATTCAATCGCCAATTTGCTTTCATACTCAATTTCTTTTAACACAAGTCGATTTTCAATTGAAAAAAACGCATCCTTACAATGAGTACTTGTTTTAAAATGATTTTGTAAATGATCCCGACGACAGTAGTGATGACCACATTTTGAACACCAAAAGCCACCCGGTACAGTGCTCTTATCGTTCGGAGAAATAAATGAACCACCATTTGGAAGTTCTTGATCGTGACAAATTGTGAGATGTTGAACATATTTTTGCTTACTAGCAAACGATTTGTTCAATATTTTACATTCAAGGAACAAGCACAAATATCTAAGATTATCTGAAATATTCTTGATAATCACTGGTTCAGCCAAAGATGGTATTACGAAATTGTAAAAATTATCCTTTAAGCTCTGCTCAACATTTGTCATCATGTCCAACGTAGGTTTATAGTTGTTTTTAAGTCGATTAATTTCCAAGCAAATTGGTAACTTGTAGATTTTTCTTGTCATGATAATTCGAAACGAATTTTATTTTTCTAAAATAAGAAACTGAAATAAAATAAAAACATGTAAATTGGGTTTCCTTAAGAGACAAAAAAAAACGAAAATGTAAAGGTTAATTTTTTATTCAAGCATAAAATATAGAAACAAGTTTAATCATCCAAACAAATCACACTATTTTGATCAAATGATAGATCTACCAAACGACATGATTCGAACGATTCGTCTAAAATTATGGTCTCATTTGAAAGATCTTTCTTTTTTTTCTTTCGAGAAGAAACATTTTTTGGCTTTCGACAGCATTTATGATTCAAATGACTCTGCAAATGATCTTTTCTGTTAAAAATTCTATCACATATCTCACATTTAAACCCTCCAAATTTTATGTTTTGATCATTGTTTAACAAAAAAAGTCCTTGACCTGGTAATTGATGTGGATGTTTTAAACACAAATGCTGAACATACTTTTGCTTAGTACCATACGATTTTTTTTGTGGAACACAATTTGAAAATAAACACCAATATCGAGTATTTGTCTGTTCCTTAAATTGATCTGCTAAAGTTGGTATAACTAAATTAACAAAATTACTAATCTTATGAACATTTAGCTCAATTTTTCCGTCAATGACATAGCTAAATTTCTCTTTAAGCCGATTGATGTCTTCTTTCCTAACGTCTTTAATTTTCTACGCATTTTGAAACTGAATAAGAATTGATAATGAGAATGAATTAATTTTTATATGAACCACCGATACCGCTTTAATGAATGTCTGTTCATTTAAGAGCTTAAGACAGCGAGAATCACATTAGATGTCTTAAACTCGAGCAAACCAATGTTAACACGCAAATTTAAAGTTAACATTGATTTGCATAGGAATATGAATGAATTCTTAGAAATTTTAACATAAAAATGAAATTTTTTTTTAAAACTTTATTTAAATTGCTAATTTAAATTTCTAAAGTCCTATTTTTTTTGACTTTGTTTAGCCTTTCTCTGTGGCTGAGATCTATTTTATCTTTTTTTTGGTTCCTCTTCTTCACCAGATTCGGATTCACATTCATATTGAGTTGAAGCATCTACAGTCTTTGAAGATAGATCTTGTTCTTCGAAAATTTCTGTCTGTTTGTTTTAATGGAAACCAATTCTTTTTCTCTTGATTCATTTGAAGTATTGGTCGATGGAGTGTATGGTTCTTCGAAATCACCGTTTTGTCTTTGTTCTCGCTCTTTTTTTTCCTTTGCCTTGCGATCATGAACCGAGTCCATATGTTAAGGCATTTTGAATTTTGTGACACCGATTGGGAAGATTACTTCATCAACATCAAGAAGAGGGAATGATTCAAAATCTTCATCAATTCTCCAATGGTTTTCCACGTTTACAATCTCAACACGTTCTTGGGTAATCGTAAATAATTACAAGAAGTTGTTTAAACATGTAATCAAAAATTTACCTCCCAACGGACAATGGACGATCTCAAGACGAGCTTTGATAGCTTCAATCTCAGCCGGATCCATTAACTTGTTTTCGACATAATAATCCAATGGTAAATTAGACATAAAAATCATTGGAATAAATGAAATTTTTAAATTAGTCCACCAGTGTTTTTTTATTTGAAGCCCATGGGGTAGTTTGCAAGGGTTTAAGGTAATAGTTAAAAATAAAATAAAAAATAAAAATTTTCATTTCAAGAAATAATTTGTTAATAAAATTATAAAATTTAAAACATAGTTCACGTGATAAATTTAATTGAAGTAAAAATGAAAAATACACAGTAAATATTAATGTATTTTCAAACTCGCCAACATTTTTTTTTGCAATCTTTTTTCAAATTATTTATGTTAATGTCGAAGCTTACAACGCCAAAAGATCCCAACTATTTGATTTTTCGTCGAAGCTTCGAATTCAGGGACAAATTATATAAAACTATTCGAAGCATTACCCCATTGACCGTCCCAAAATCACCTAAACTGTTAGTTGCTGAAAGCATAGAAATTAGAAAAAGAAAAATCAAATTATATCGGTCATCAACGCCCGCTTTTAATAAAAAACAATCAAACGAACGAAAAAACTTCCAAACAAAGCTCAAAAGAAATTTGATCGACGTAATTAATAGGAACTTGGAATCATTGGTTTCAAGTAGTACACTTGATGAAAATGCATTCTTTTTTGATGAAGATATGTTCATGGAGTGAGCAAAAAATAAAAATTTCAAATTATTTTAAGTCAAATGGTTCAAAAGGTGCAAATTTGGTAGGGCCGAACGAAATTAAACTTGATAGTATGTATAAAATCAACCAGAAGATAAAACAATGTGTAACACTAAAACTTCTTTTTAATTTTAGAATTTTGATCTGAACCAATTTCCAAATATTTATGGCAAACATATTTTTGAAAGATTTTCGTATGACTTGATTAAAAGAAACAAGAAAGTGTACCATTTTAGACAAGTTTATAATTATGAAATGGAGTTTTATAAAGCATTTTCAATCGAAACTGGAATATGCCGATGTAAATATTAATTACGTCAACAAAAGTTTTTAAGCCCCAATTTAGTTATTTTTTGTAAAATATTAGAAACCAATTGTGCTTGCGAATCGCAAGATTCAATTAATTGACTTTTTTTCAAATTTAAAATATTCAATTTTTAATCAATAAACCTATTCAATCCTTTAATTTTTGTTTATTACTTATGAATCCCTTTTAGATTTTATCTTGGAATGGTGAGTTGAAATAATTATAAATTAATGATTGGAAAGGCATCTTAGAGCAGTGCGGAATGTATTCGCTTCACAATTCTTGAAAAATTATGTTTTTTACCAGCTGATTTCGTCATGCCCTTTGATTTCATGTACATTTTGATAAAATCGCCTCCTACACCTCGATCTTCATAAGGAGTCTAGTTAGGTGCTTCTGACCTGTCGGTAAAGCTCAATTTCTTCAAGTTCGGGAATCATTCTGGCGACTCTTTTTTAAACTGATTCAATGGTCTTTTAGTCCTTTTTCAAGTAAGGATTCCAAATCTTATTAAATTAATTGTTTTCTCGGGAATGTTAAGCTTATTATCAAAATATCAGTATCAAAAATATCAGCAGTGTAATTCGAATGTCTGATATTTTTGATATTTGAGCACAAGGACTTAAACTTGTCAGCTTAGTAAATTAAAATATTATGAAAAATTTTTAACACAGAAAGAACTCAGTTAAGTAATTAAAACCGTAGTTTCAAGTAACCGACTAACGAAAAAAATATTACAAGAAAAAAAGTCAATAATTCTAAAACAATAAAAACCATTGTTTAAAAAAATTGAAAAAAAAAATTATTAAGTTAAATCTTTTTTTATTGAGTTATTTTTTAACTAAATCAATTTATTAGTTAATTCAATTGAAAACTTCACTCCAGAAAAAAATCGTTAGTAAAAAATGAAAATACAAAATTGTAAGAAAGACATAAAAAAGAACAAAAAAAAATTAAATTTTCAATTGCAAAACTGCACTGCGATCAATAGAACCTTCTTTTTATTCAAAGCGCACTTTTTAGTAAATGATTTTAAATTGCAATAATGCACTGCTCTGCAAAACTACTCTAAAACATATATTTACTTAAAGCGTGGAGCATTTTTTTTATTTCAAAACTGCACTGCTCTCGCTAAAACCTTCTTTTTATTCAAAGCCCCATTTTAACTTAATGATTTTAAATTGCAAAACTGCACTGCTCTGCAAAACTACTCTAAAACATATATTTACTTAGAGCGTGGAGCATTTTTTTTATTTCAAAACTGCACTGCTCTCGCTAAAACCTTCTTTTTATTCAAAGCGCACTTTTTACTTCAATCATTTTCAATTGCAAAACTACACTGCAATGCAAAACTACTCCTAAAGATTAATCTCTGAAAAGTCTTAAAATTTTAAAAGTTGCAAAGAGCTTTAGAAGAATCGTATTAAAATTTTGCCCCTAAATATTTTTTAAAGTCTTCATCTTATTGCGAATTAGATTAGATCGTTGTAAAGCAAATAATTTGGAGAGATTGATATTTCATTTATTTTAAATTAAATCACAAGGTATCAGGACCATATTCGAAAAATTTTTTTGAAATAAAAGCAAAAAAAAATCAACAATTTTTTACTCCAAATAAAAATATTAGAAAAATTTTCATATATTATTTTTTTTGTTTTAAGTTCGTTTTAACATAAAAATAATCTATCTTTTTACATCGAATAGAATTTTTAATTTTCGGCATTGGTTTGAAAAAAAAGGAAAAAGAAAATTTAGATTCATGATTTTTAAAAATACGGTTTCCTTGGATTGATACTGTTATATTATGTTCAATTTAGACGATGATGTTTTGATCCGTCGAAGCAACGGTAATTCTTAATAACCTTACTAAATTCATTTTTTAAGTGATTCATGCTGTAAAGTTCGGAACACGTCCAGAACTATCTTTAAATAACGGTTTCGTTCAGAACAAAATTCTTTCAATACGATATTAGTACCATCTAAAGACTCGTCTTGTTCTAAGTATCATTTAAAGAAGAAAACAAAAAATTATTAATTTTTTTTTAAATTGGAGCGGAACCGCTATTGAAGACCGTTCTGGGTATGTTCAGTACGGAACGCTACATTTATGCAAAAATCATTATCAAGGTCAGGCGTAAAAGAAGTATCGATTTTTAAAAACCAAACAAGATTGGTTTACTTATTGATCTGATTTTATTATCAATGATTTTTTTTCGTTCGAAAAGTTAAAAAGAAAATAATTTATTTTTAATATCTAACGCTTTTTAAATTTTAAGGTTCGTTTCAAATAGCGAAAGTATTCCAAGTCGATCAACCGAATTCTAATAAAGGATTGAATGGTATCAAAATAATTTGCGTCACTTTAGAACAGTTTGTATTAATCGTTAAAAATTATTCAATAAAGAGTTTATCAAAAAAATTCAAAAAAATATTTCACGTTTCGGTTTTTCAAATGATTAAATTGTTTTTTTTCTTAGCCCTTGCTCTATTTTTGAATGGTATGTTAAATAATTATTTCGATTTCAATTTGAGTTTTCATCAATGTTTAAATGAGAACGAAAAACTTTTTAGAAAAATTATTGGTTCAAAGGATTGCCTTAGTAAAGCTACAATCTGGAACGTAAGAGACATTAATTTCCAAAATTAGAAAGATTATTAACTTTTAGTTTCTTTAAAGGCATTTTTTCAAACAATCCAGAAGTTGATAAGTTTTTTGGCAAAATCATCTGGTATGGCAATCAATGATTTTTTCGTCTCACTCTTCAACGATATTGGTTTTTTTGGTTATTAAAAAATTGCAACAAGTTTAGGATTTACAGTTCTATTGTTGGTTTTTGTTGTTGTTGTTTTCGTTTCGAGGTTATAGTCTTTATTTAAAATGATAAAATATTATTGTTTGTCATCACCTCACTTTATGTTTGAATAAAATATTTGAGTTGTTAAAAAAAGATTTTTAATTTTAAAATAATATAAAGATGATATTTTAATTTCATTCCTTATTAGCAAGTTAATAACCGGTCTAGTCGGTTAAGTGAATAACAGAAAGTATGTGAACAAATCTTGTTCTTAGGTTTGGCGAATAATTAGTTCACGTTTAGTAGAACAACATTGTTCATATATTTTCAAGAAAAAAAATAAAGCAAACTTTTTATTCACCTATCCGTGAACAAAAATTTGGTGAACAAATTATTCACAGATCTTTAGAACAATATTGGCTCACATATAATGTGAACAGTTGTTCACCAAAACGACTAGACCGAATTTAACTCAAAAGACAGAACTGTTCGATTCAACATTAAAAACATCTTTAAGAGTCAGATCAAAAAAAACAGAGTGTAATTCAATGAGTGTCAACAAACTGAATTAACAGTAAAGCACAGCGAATTTTCTTTGGCCATGATTATCTAAATTCATTTTAGAAATTAGTATTATTAATTTATTCAAAAAAATAAATATGAAAAACAAAAATAAATAATTTAATGTTATAAAAATTCCTTCTTTTTCAATTTAAAGCGTTGAGAAGAAAACCACAACAGAATTTTTTTTTGAACGATGGTTATGGTCTCCAATCATCTTTGTATATAATTATATTTCCCATCATTAATTATTATTGACAACCTAGATTGTTTATTAGCAAAGAATTTTGTATATAGTTATTTATTATTATTTTCTATATTTAATAAACGCTTGATTAGTTTTACGTGCCTTATAAATATGAGCACGATATCTACAAACGAGCGAGCTCAAATTTACTAGTTATATTTTCATAAATAAACTATTAAATACAAACTTTATTCTCTCAGTCCACTCAATCTGATACGTTAAGTTAGGCCAAACTAGACGTACAACATCTTGGTAGCAGCGGTTTACGAAACTAAAAGAATAGAGATTATTAGTACTAATATTAATAATAATACAAAAGAAACAGTTTTATCTGTTAATTCAATCAATAAAAAATGACCAAATCAATGTTAGACGAAAAATACATATCATCTAGAAGCTGGCAGACAATTCTAGGTCTAACGCAAATGCAGGCTAAATCATTAGCTTACAGATTAGACAAGTCTATCAACATCTATAAAATAGCGATTAACAGACTCGGCTATCTCTCTAAATGCGATGAAAGTTTAGAAAAAAGAACCGAAGAGGCTAACGAATGTTTAGACAGAATGAAAGACTCGATAGCCGAAATCAAGTCTAATAAGCTAGGATCACTAAGTGAGCTCAAAGAAACAAACGAGCTAGTCTACCTCAGAGCAGAACTCTCAAAAAAATCGTTTGAGCTAGAAAGTAAACAAACTCGAATCTACGAGCTAGAAGGTCTGTTAATGGAATTGCACGAAAAGTCCACTGGGAAAAAGTCAGTACTAATTACCGAAAACTCACCATCAGCGCCAGAAAAAACTCCGGTAGAAAATGAGGATGAAGAAGAATTGTTCAATTTCAATATTGATCTAAATAGTAACAACGAAGATCATGACCGAAATGTCGATATCAATGAAATTGCCAATGAAATTGACCCAAAGAAACATGCGTTTAATTCCAATTTCTATAAAACATTAAACACTACATTCTATAACCAGTCTTTAGATCAATCACATTTTTCTGATAACGATGAGTGTAAAATACGTCGCAATGATCAATCGCCACACGATCAGGCGTCGAACGATGCAACAGCATGGGATCAAAATAAATCGAGACTAAAAAGCATATTAAAAACGACGAGCGGTTTTAAACAAGACTTAAACGAACTCGATCAAAAAAACCTATCTACAACAAAAATAATAAAATCCGAATCGTCTTATAAACCGACACCTATCTATGGACTACAAAATACTGAGCCGTCGTACGAAGGGAAGTTAAGCTCTGACTCTAACGCTCCTTTGAAGAGCCTTAAAGAAAATCTGTCACTTAGGGAGAAACCTGCTAAACTAGATAGTAACACCAAAAAATTTAACGGGGGAATAACTGAAGACGTAGACGACTGGCTGTTCAATATTGAACAGCCGTTTAAGGCTAATAGAATTCGACCAGAGGATAAACTAACAGCCATTGTAATTTATGTAGAAAAAGTCCCAGGTCAAACCTTAAGACGTCATATTAACATGAAAAGTGACTGGTATCATTTTGAATGCGAATTGCGCAGGACCTACACCAGACTCGATAAAGAGCATTTGGGAAGAGCTCAGCTTAGCACATTAAGACATAAAGAAGGAACTCAGTTCGAAATTTATGCAAATAGGTTCTATCTTTTGACAAATATGATTCCTCATATGGCAGACGATGAAAGGATGTACTATTTTAAGGCAGGACTAACGGAATTCCTTATTGGCAAGTTTTGGTTGACAAAGATTCAATCGAGAAAACAGCCTTTACGACCCCCGACGGTCATTATGAATTTCTTAGGCTACCTTTTGGGTTAAAAAACGCTCCTACCGACTTCACCCGTATAATGAAGATAGTGTTAGGGGAACTTAAGTTCGTCGAAGTCTATATAGACGATATAACAATTCACTCAAAAACGTTTTTGGATCACATTAAACACATCCGGAAAGTATTTCGCCGTCTAAGGAAACCAAAACTCAAAATTAACCCAGCGAAATGCGTTTGGTGCGCTAAAATGACTAAAATTCTGGGTCATATTGTGAGTTTCAACCAAGTAAATATGGATCCGGCCAAAATTGAAGCAATCTTAAAAAGGTTAGCACCTAAAAACTTAAAACAACTTCAAAGTTTTTTGGGGCTTTGCAATTTTTATCGAAGATTTATCCGGGATTTCTCGAAAATTGCAAAACCACTTTTTTTTCTATGCTCATAAAACATTCTATTTATCTGGTCAGACGAGTGTGAAGAAGCCTTCCAAACTTTGAAGAAAGCACTCTCTTCGTACCGAATACTTAGAATACCAGATCTTAATAAGCCATTCATTCTCTTTACTGACGCATCAGGCTATGCAATCGGTGCAATTCTGGCTCAGAGAGACGAAAACGGTCAAGAATATATTGTTGCTTATTATTCAAGACTTCTTAGTAAGACTGAAATCAAATATGGCATAACCGAAAAAGAATGCCTTGCGGTTATTTACGGTGTAACAGAGAATCGCGTTTACTTATACGGATCTTTATTTCTAATCGTTACCGACCACTCTGCTTTAATCTGGTTAAGAAACATCAAGAATCCTTCAGGCAGATTAGCAAGATGGTCGATTTTTATCCAAACATTGAGCATAGAGAAGGTAGAAAACATTGTAACGTCGATGCTGTTAGCAGACAAGTTTTAAATTACATTGTCTGCGTAAACATGGTTGACATTGATCGATCCAAAATCACAGATCCTTGGGAAGATGAAGCTTTGTTGCTTTATGTTCAATTCGGAAAACTTTTAGCTGACCTCTCTAAACATGAAGAAAAACGAGTTAAGAACAAAGCCAAAAATATGAAATTCAATAATGGTAAATTATTTATCCTAAAAAATAAAATACCTTTAGAATGCCCTAAACCCGAAGATAGGGAGGCAATAATCAATGAGGCACACTCTTTTGGACATTTCCAAACTGAATCGACCTAAAATCGAATTAAAGACAGTAGTAAGGGGTAGAGTTTCTCGCATAATTAATGAGCTGATAAGAGTCAAGTGTACCTGTACGTGTTTAAGTGCTAATAGATAATAAATAGTCTGAGTAGCTATACGTGTTAAAAAGTCAAGTAATAAGCTGTACGTGACTGTTATCTTAATCAATTTGGTCACAATCAGTTATATTATAATAACTTAATCTAATAAAATGTAAACAAAAAAAAAAGATAATTTTTTAACTTTATTAAAATTGTAAATAGATATGAATATAATACTTGTAATGTAAATGTGTAAATAAAATAAGATTACAAAAAAAAAATTAAATTTAACAATACATGTTTAAGATGATTTTTTTTAAAATAATCATATTAAGTAAACATAGATTATCATTGATAAAAAAAAAATCTTAAAATTTTTTTTTAACTTCCTTTAATTATCTTACGAAAATTTTTTAACATGACTTTAATATTTCAATCAAAAAAAATTATTTCTTGAAATTGAAAAAAATGTTTAACTCTAATTACGACATTGAAAATGATTATTTTAATGAAATTAACACTGAAAATGTTGATGACTTCGATTTATACGGAATTAATTATGATGAATTTATCAATCTATTCGATTTCAATCAAAACGCTGAGTCAAATTCAAATGTTGACATCGATATAACAGGCATTGAAAATATTGATTTAACAGACCCTGAATTAATTAATCATTTGGATTTACAACAAACAAATGACACAATAAATAACAATCAAATTGGAGGCAATTATGGCTTATTTACGGTTGATAATCCACCGCTGACATTTTTGGAAAGATGGAATGCATACGAGTATCGTTTAAATATTCGGTTTAGAAATGTTAATTTGAATTTTAGTTCATTGAATGAAACAATTATAGCTTTGTTTAATCAAATTTATGACATGGTTAGTGAATATGTTTTAAGTGATAGAGATAGAGTAAGAGTTGTATTTAATCATCCAAGTCTCATTGAACCAGTCAACTTTTCATTAATTTCGTTTGAAAATTTTTCTGCTCAGTCAATGTTAGACAATATAGATAAGGTTATACAGTCATACAAAAACATTCAAATAAACGAACTCTTTCAAGTATTTATTAATGTAATAAATGTTCCTGCAGGTGCTGGATTAGTTAATATTGAAACTGATTATCTTTTAAAATCAAACTGTATTAAGTATGTCCCTAACAAAGATAACTTTGTTTTATTAGAGCCTTGTTAATAGCAAAAGCCTATTTTGATAACGATCAAAAAAAAATAAAAAAATACACAAAAATTGAGTCGAAAGAATTAGATTTAGAAACAATTAAAATAGCTAAGAGAAGTGATATTCCGGATAGACCTTGTTCTCTAGAAGACATTAAAAAAGTTGATTTTAGTTTATGTTTTTCTGATTATCAAATATCTGTTATTAATCGTAATGGTGAATTTATATACGTTGGTAAACAAAAGAAAAAATATTTATATCTTTGGTTAGCTAATTATCATTACTATGCTATTACAAACATTTCAAGATTTTTTAAAAAGAATTTTTTTTGTGATCTTTGCAAAAAAGGTTACAAAGATGTAACTAGTCATAAGTGTTTAAGTAATTATAAATCATGTAATAGACAAAATTGTAAGTTCGAAAAAAATATTGTTTGTAAATTTTGTTCAATTGTTACAAATGGTGAACGATGTTCTAATTTCCATGTCGAAAAATGTTGTTTAAAAGCTAAAATTTGTTCAATTTGTAATGGAATAAAATACCCCAAACACATTTGTACAAATCAGAAGTGGTGTATTAATTGTAACGAAGCAGTCGATAAATCATCACATCAATGTTATGTCCTCACTGAAGAGGAAAAATCTAACAGAAACAAAAATAAAAAAGAACAAAAATTTAGTGGTTATATCTTTTTTGATTATGAACCCATGAAAGATAACGGTGATCATGTTCCAAATTTAATTTGCGTAAGAAAAGTTTGTGATGGATGTCTAAATACAAGTAAACAATCATGTTCATTATGTTGTCGTGTTCAATTTGCAAATAATACAGAGTTTTGTAATTGGTTATTTCAACAAGCAAACTGTATAGCAATTGCACACAATATGAAAGGTTACGATGGTGTATTTAAAATTAACTATATTATTAATAACATTGCTCCGTGTGATAGTCAACCGTTTGTAATTGCACAAGGTAGTAAATTACTAGCTCTACGTTTTAGATCAGTAAAAATTATTGACTCCTTTTCGTTCATACCAATTCCACTTGCTAAGTTTTCAAAAGCATTTGGAATAAACGAGTTGAAAAAAGGTTTTTTTCCTCATCTGTTCAATACAGATGAAAATCAAGAATACATAGGTCCATACCCATCACCCTTTTTTTATGGTGTTAAATATTTTACAAAAGATAGACTTAAAGAATTTAATAACTGGTACGGTCAAAACTCAAACAAAATATTTAACTTCAAAAAAGAGTTAGAGGAGTACTGTTGGAGTGATGTTGGTTTACTAGCAAATGGATGTTTAGCATTTAGAAAAGTAATCAAAGACTTATCACAAACTGATAATCAAACTAATGGTATCGATCCGTTTAAAAACGCAATTACAATCGCATCGTTATGTCACGTTATTTTCAGAACCAAATTTATGAAGTCTGAAAAACTACCATTTATTTCCGAAAACTTGTCAGAAAAAAATAATTCGTTCAAATCAAATGTTTGGTTATCATATATTTCACATACTAAAAAAGTAAATCTAAATACAGCTTTAAACAATGGTGTAAAAAAAATTGGCAAGTACTATGTTGATGGTTATAATGAAGAAACAAAAACAGTTTATGAGTTTCACGGATGTTTTTTTCATGGTTGTCCCAAATGCTTCTCAGGTGAAACATTTAATAAAATGTCAAACACATTAATGAGTACAATTTATAATCGTCATTTGAACAGAATCGAATACATAAGAAAAAAGTGTAACAACCTTATAGAAATATGGGAATGTGAATTTGATACGTTAGTCAAAACTGATCGTAAATTATCATCATTTATTGAAAAACTCGATTTTACTTCACCATTGCACCGTCGAGATGCTTTGTTTGGAGGACGTACAAATGCGGTAAAGCTGTATCACCAGGTCGAAAATGATCAAAAAATCCATTATTACGATTTTACAAGTTTATATCCGTATGTACAAAAGTATTGTCATTATCCTATTGGACATCCGAAAATAATAAAGGACAATTTCCGAAATATTAATGAGTTTTTTGGAATAATCAAGTGTAAAATACCAGTACTACCTCAAAAATTCAACGGTAAATTAGTTTTTACACTTTGTAAAAAATGCGCGGAACATCAATTAAAGGATTGTACTCATTCAGATCAAGAGCGTGCATTAACCGGTACATGGATTTCACTTGAAATTAATAAAGCAATTGAATTAGGTTAAAAGATTGTTAAAATATATGAAGTTTGGCATTTTGATAAATCTGATGAATATGATGTTGTGAACAAGACTGGTGGAATTTTTACATCGTATGTAAATACATTTTTAAAAGGAAAACAAGAAGCAAGTGGTTTTCCAATTTTCAATTTTTTGGTAATAAAGCTGTTCAAGTATTTTACAAAACTCTTGTAAGTGATGAAAGCGTTGAGACCTCAGTTACTCATGCTGCTTTCGTGACAGCTCACGCCCGTTTAAAATTATATTCAGAATTACAAAAACTTGATAAACGAGTATTGTATTTTGATACGGATTCAATGATATTTACATCTAAACAAAACGAATATATTCCTAAACTAGGAGACTTTTTAGGAGAGCTCACTGATGAAATTGACCAAGATGATTATATTACTGAGTTTGTTTCGGAAGGACCAAAAAACTATGGATACGTAACAAAAAAGTTAAAAATGGAATGTAAATGTAAAGGGTTTCAGTTCTACGATGAAACACGTGAGAAAATAAACTTTGAGTCAATAAAGAGAATCGTCACGACAAATCAAAAACAAAAAATCGAAGTTGATCAATTAAAGTTTAAAAGAGACAAGAGAAGATGGGAAGTTTGTTGTGGCAATGAGAAAAAAATTTATGGATCTGTATATGATAAAAGAATACTTTTAGATGACTTGACTACTATACCTTTTGGTTTTTAAATTTTTATATAAATAAAATTGTTTAAAAAAAATTTATTTTTATTTTTTTTAACCAATTAATTAATATCTATATATTAAATAAATGTCGTCAAAAGTATGGGAAATAGAAAACTTTATTTTTAGTCATCCTTTCAATTGTTTTGTAGCAGGACCATCTCAATCAGGAAAAACAAATTTAATATTTGAAATATTAAAAAATTTAAACAATTTAATAAACAAACCAATTGATCGAATTGTATATTGTTATTCGACTTGGCAGTCTTTTTATGACCAAATAAAAAGTTTTGTTGAAAATATTGAGTTTAATGAAGGTATTTACAATATTGATGAGTTTAATTCAAAACAGAATAATCTTTTAATAATGGACGATTTAATAAAAGAATGTCAAGACAACGTCTTAATACAGAATCTTTTTACCATCGAATCACATCATAAAAATATAAGTGTATTTTTATTGTCACAAAATTTATTTCCTCAAGGAAAATGTTCAAGAACAATTAGTTTAAATTCACATTATATGATCATTTTTAACAATCCACGAGATAAATCGCAAATTAATGTATTAGCAAGACAAATGTTTCCTTTTAATGTTAATTTTTTTTTAGAGGCCTATTTAGATGCAATTGCAAGCCAACCACATGGCTATCTTTTTTTAGATCTCAAACAAACAACAATAGATAAAAATCGTGTTCAAACAGGCATCCTACCAAAAGATTTAAGGATTATTTATACTAAAAAATGATATTTATGCTCTTATTTTATTTAAATATGGGTTTAATTTCTTCATATTACCTCTTCCCATATCAACACAACGCCTCCTCAATTTTTTTAAGTCAAAACAACAATTATAAAAGTGTTCAAAGTGGTTTCAAAAATAATAAATTTTTGATTTCAATATATTCAAATGGTTATATTCGTTTAAATAACGGTTGTTCATCTGTTTCAGTATTTGAAATTAATAATGAAAGATTGTTTGTTGAAGTTTTTTATAATGAGATTTCAAGCCATTACAGTTTGTCTAAATACTCAAATCTTATAAAAAGAGTTTCACCGTTTTTTTTAGCAGTTTGGGCATTTCAAATCACATGGAAAACTCGTTTCGTCAATTCATTTTTGACATCAGAAAAAAACTCATTTCAACTTATTATATTGTCGAATGGCGAAAAAAATTATGTTATTTTTAATTACTTTTTTTTAATGAATGAAACAAACAATTTTGTCGTATATATGGACCAAGAATGTTTTAAAAAAGATTTAATTCGATTAACTAGTGTTCAACTTTTTCAAACCTCTAACATAAATAAAAGAGGAGTATTCGTCTTCAATATTAATAAGCTTTTTGATCGGAATTCAGGCGGGGAAAATAAAATCAAAAAAAAATATTTATTTTTATTTGAATTTTTTATTTTGAATTCCCTATTTTATTTTTATTAAAATAAATAAATTAAATTTAAAAAAAGTTCTTTAATCTTGTTTCAATGTATTTATCATTTTCATTACTTGTTCCAAAACTTTGAACAATCTCTTCAAATGAATCACCTTTACATCTTCTGAATAAAAAATAAACACAGTACATGCCACAAAAATTTGAAAAAAATCCTTGAATTCTTTTGGATGAATATTTTATTTTATTTTTTGTAAAGACCTGTAAATAAGAATCCAGATTGTATATTTCAGGTTGTAGACCTATTGGGTCGAAAAACTCAACATCACCATTTGAACTCAAAAAAAAGGCTAACCAGTGTTCACCAGGTTGATTACGATTGTGTGTATTAATAATAAAACATGATGGAAAACAAATTTTTACAGGTAACTCATCTCTTGCAAAAACACCAACAAACTTATCTTTTGTATATTTATTAATTCTTAATATTTTGATTAGCTGATATGAATTCATTTTAAAACTATGTCAGACGAAACTACACGATTTAGAGAAATTTCAATAAGAGAGTCGAACTCTTGATAGACAACTAACTGCAGCGCACTTGATGCAGCTTTTGAAAAAGTCATATGTATACTCATATTTCCTGTTTTAAGTAAATTAAAATGTTCACCACTACACAAGTCTGGCGAGAGATCATAAACAAACACTGTATATCCATTTTTAAAGTCTTCACGTGAGATATTATTCCCTGTTATAAAGACAGGTTTATCAATGTTATCAAAAAGTGTATTATATGCTCTTAAATAGTTGTTATTTGAAAAGTTTAATTTTAATTCTGAACCATATGTAACACTTTGACCATCAATTTTAACATCTACTGAACTAAGATCAAAATTTTGAAAGTTAAAAGGATTTTTTAATGGATCACCCTTATGACTAGTGTTTTCAACAAGACCAAACACAATTCGATTTGGTAGAATTTTACCAGGAAAGCTTGTCGAAAAACTAACTAGTCCTTGTGAAATAATTGAATTTTCAACAATAACTCGTTTAATAGGATATTTTGCATTTGATTTTTCTAATGCTAAATTATATGCAATCATTACTGAAGGTGAAATTCTAACTTTTCGAATAATTAATTTAGCCTCATTAATTTTAATTGAATATCTCCCTTTTGATGGATTAAACATTAAACAAAAAGCATTTTCGCTCTTAATATTTTGATTGAAATATCAACACCATTTAGTAGAAATTTGTCTGTATTAAAAATGTCACAGTGAATCTTAGTTAATAATTCAAGATTTCCATTTGAGTCTAATACTATTTTTCTTCGCTTTATTAACCCTGTATTAACTTTAACAGTTGTTTGTTTGTCATTTTCAGTTTTTATTTGATTAAAATCAATGTTTTCCATTTCAGATGCGTCATCTTTGTAAAACATACCTGATTGAAGATACGAATTTTTGGCATCTTCACCATGGTTCAATAAATCATTAAGGTAAGCCTTGTAAGCGTAACTATTATTCGTAGGTTCGACACTATTTCCATTTAATTTAACTTCAACTTGTCTGAATAGGGAGCTTGCAAAGTTATTTATTGGACCAACTTCATCTAATTGACTTATAGTTAAACCTGCATCATTTACAATTGAAACGTTTAAATATAGTTGAGTTCTATTAAGATGGATGTAGTTTGATGTTCCAGCAATATAAAAGTCGATTGACTTATCGATTAATGAAATTGGTGAATGTTCAGTCCAAATGCCTGATTCAATTGAGGTGTTTGTTGCTGGTATAAGAAAAAGGTCGAGTTCAGACTTAACACATTCAGGTGAATTTTTATAAAATGACATTATCCAAAAATATCTAATTGTCTTTTTTTGCTTTTATTATTTGATTTTAAATTTTTTTTCTTTAAATTTCGTCTCTTTTTATAGCCTCTTCCGGACTGATTTATTCTATTCAAGCTATCTTCTATATGTCTTTTGGCACTTTCCTCAACATTTACACAATCCATAGCTTCAGTTGTTATATTAGCAACGTTACGGACTACTTCTTTTCCTATTTTTTTAGCTACTGTTTATATGATTTTGATTAACAGGAACATAATGAGGATTTTCATAATTAACTGAGACAAGAGAATTATAGTTATTAGAAACTACAACTGTTCTTAGTAATTGAGCCTTTGTGTCACCAATAAACTGAAAATCAATTATATCACAGTAAACATACAAAGCCTCTACGATATGTAAATTTGTTAAATCAATAATGGCAGGTGGTGTTTTAGGACTATACCAATCATGTATTAAATTAAAAAGACCTTTGAAAGCGCCTACAAATTTGAAATATGAATTTTCAGGACACTGAAAAGTTAATAATGAATATTTGAAAATCAATTCAGGTAAATTTATTGATTTCTTTAGAATTTCTTGTTCTTGATAAATTTTGTCAGGTGTGGCTCCTGTGCTTTCCAATAAACTCTTTAGGTAATCAAGTGAATAGATTTCTAATTTTTTGTTGATTGAATTAAAAATGTTTGAGACATAATCACCATCTTTAGCTTTAATATTTATTCTAGCAACTTCTTTTCCATGGTGATACTCAAGAATTCCTAAATCAATACTCCATGTTTGACGAAATATCATTTCAACTAATCCAACTTCGTATGGAACATCAAACTTTAGAGCAATAGGTAACTGTGTTCGAAAATTTGTTAATGAATTATCAGGAAAAAACTTCATTGAAGAGTTACTCGGTAAGGTAATATAAAAACTCATTTTTTAAAATTTATTTTTAAAAGAAAATTTATTTGAAAAATAATTATTTTAATTAATCAAATTTATAGACTTTTTGAAGTTCATTTTCATAAAAGACGCCCTCTATTAATTGACCATTTAAGTCTTTAATTTCATAAACAACAGGATATCTAAATAATATTTTAGCTATAACAAAAATTTCAGATGTCCAAATAGGTGTATAACCTTTCAAAATATGGTTTTATATTTAGCTATTCGCACTTTATCATCTATTTTAAAATTTATATCAATTGAATTCAAATTATCCTTTCCATAAAGATTTAGAAAAACTTTTTTTTCGTTTTTTGTATTGACTTCAATTGGTTTCATTTTTATTGATCGATGGAATGTATTATTGTATGATTTAATTAGGTCAGGAAGAACATTTACATATTTATATGTATTATTTCTTGAAAAATATCTCCACATTTTTTCTTTTATTGTCCTATTAAATCTCTCCACGACACATGCCTTCATTTCAGAGTTCACATAATAAAGACTTATATTCATGGTGTTTAAAAATTTTTTGAAAATTGAATTAAAAAATTCATTTCCTTGATCAGTTTGTATTTTAGTTGGTTTCCTCTCATTAAATATAATTTTAAAACAATTAAGAATAGAAATTACCGATTTGTTCTTGATTGGAATAGCCCAAGCGTATTTACTAAAAATATCAATACATGTTAGAATATATCTAAACCCATTATTATACTTTGTCAATGACTTCATATCAACTAAGTCAGCTTGCCATATATGATCAATTTTGAATGAATATACCCGGTTTCTGTGAAACTTTCTTTTAATCGTTTTATGGACATTTACATCTTTTTGATTATTAAACCAATTTTTGAGTTGCTTATATTTAACAGGTATGTTATTTTGTTTAAGTTGTTTGTAAAAAGAATTGAAACCTGAATATGATGCAGGATTTTTAGGTGTATAATAAGAATTTTCTATCAAACGTGTTAACATTATGAATTAGAAATTTATCCAATTTAAATTCGACCCTGTTTGCGGTTTATTTTGGTAATAAGATGAATGCTGTAATCGAGTATTTTTTGCAGGTTCAGATTCTATATTTTCTATAATACTATTGTTATAGTGGGTTTCTAGTCCTTTGTTTTTACGTGTTTTGCGTTTTTTAAATTGTTCAAATTCAGATAAAGAATATTTAAATTTCCTTTTTAACGAATCCACACTATTTTCGTTTAGACGCTTTGGACTATTTTTTTTTTTTAATTTTTTAAGAACTTCTAGATTTATATCTTTTTTCAAGTCATTGATGTCGTTACTTCGAACAATTTTCTGGAAACCTTTTTCTAAAGAGTGTATAAGCTCTTTATATAGTCGTTTCTGAGTTTGACTAGGTTCACTTTCATTTTCATTTTTGTTTAATAAATTAGGTTCTTCGATTTCCATTTGATCAATTTTGTTCGGTAAGTTTATTTCATTTGGTAATTCACTTTTTTGCAAATCATTATTTGAATTTTCTAAATAATCAAATTTATTAACTACATTTGATTCAGATGTCACTGGTAACTGTCTTTCAGGGTTCTTTTTTAGAATTGATCGTGTTAAAAGGTCGTTATAAACTTTTATTTTAACATCTGTTGGAAGAATTGAATTATTTAAAACATTTTGATCATTTTCATTGTTTTTTAGAAAATTTTTTTCAAAAGGAACAACCATCCATTTTTGTGTATACTTCATTCTTTACTTATGAGGTTTCCAACTAATTGTACAATGACACTTGCTACAGTAGGCAGTAAAATTTCAAGAAATCCACCTTTTTGAATTAAATATTTTTTCTTTTTTAGACTTTTTTTACTAACTTCCTTAAAATGTTTTTGTAATTTTTGAGGTTCTGAAAAGATTGCTCACTTATATTTATATTACCATGAAGTAAATTTAAAAAAATTTCGCAAAGTGAAAATATTTGTTCTTTGTTTGATGATTGAATAATTTTTTTTCTCAGGCGTTTATTTGATGTTGTCAGGAGTTTAAGGTAATTTTTCTGTTCAAAAACACGATTCATTTTTTTTTTTTTAGAGAAAATTTTATTCAAGAGGGAATTATTTATAGGGAAAATAAATAAAAGTTTATTTTTTCGATTTTAAAAAATTTTATTTTAATTAAAAAAGTTATTCATTAATTTCAACATTTAATTCTTTTAATTTTGTAATTAAGTCGGACTTTTTACTAATTGGAACAACCCATGAATTTTTTGATTTTTCAAACCAACTTCCTTTTAAAGACTTGATTGCTTGTTTTATGTCGAATGAATACTTAAAATTGACAAAAATTTCATTTTTTTTGATTGTCATTTGAACCGAAAGGTTTTGTTCACATTCATCACTATCATTTGATTTTAATTTCTTATTTTTCCTGGCACCATCATTATCTTCCGATTCACTAGACGATTCCTCATTAATGGTCTTTTTAGATTTGGATTTATTGAAATCAGTATTCTGAATGAAGTCATCCTCGTCATCAGAATCATTTCCAACAATATTAATAGAAGCTTGGTCAGTGAATTTAGTTAACTTGTTCATATATTTTTGATACTCTTCGATTGAGATTTCCCATTCTGAATTCTCAGGTTTGTATTTTTTGTCTTTTAAGTCGAACATTATACTTTTAAACTCATCCGAAAGACGACATTGAACATAAAATTTTTGATTTGTTTTACGAATATTGATTTTATATAATATTATAAATAAAATTATAAAAATTACTTGTTTTGTTATTCTTTTGTTTTTGAAATTGATATTTTTTATTGAAATTTTTGAAAAATGAAAAAAGTTTTTTTTAAATTTCACATTTATAAATACCAAAAAAAAAAAAATTTCAAAATAAAAATGATAAAAATTAAGATAAATAAACAGATAAAGACAATTGAAGTACAGATAAAAACGTGTTTTTTATAATTTTAATGTTTATCTATTTATTTTAATTATCTGTACAATTTTCAAGTATTTTCCATGCTAAACAAAGACAATGTCCAAATTTTTTATTTGGATTCTCGATTAAAGAGTTTAATTTTTCCATTGTAATAGTCTCATTATGTGGCACATCAATCTCACAAATTACTATCGTTTTACCATTTTTGTAAAGATTTTTTAATATTTGGAATTCATTAATTGATTCAATTAATCGACAATATTCTTGAAAATACAGTAATTTTCTTGCTTTTAAATAATCTAGTCTGGTTTCGGTTCCATTTTGATCTATTAATAGAGAAAAATTAACTTCGTTTTGCCGTTTAATTCCATTAAGATATCGTATTGGTTTTTGACATTTAAAGATTTGTTCTCTCCATTTATAGTATTCTGGTTGTATTTGATTATTGATTAAATGAAATTCAGATTGTTGTGAATTTTGACAATTATAACTCCACCATAAGTGTTTTGGATTCCCTTGTAGACTAAAATGTGCCCATATTTTAATATTTGAAACATACGACCAAACTTTCGAACCTTGCCAGAAGTTTTCGAAAATTACATTTCCTGGATTATTGTTAATTTCGAAACCATCAGTTTTTAGGTAATATGGACTTAATGTATAATATTCTGAACCATTCTTGTGATTTTGATTATGCCATGTAAGAACATTTACAAAGACTTCTGTATCAGTATCTTTTGGAACTTTACTTGAAATTGAATTTATTCTTTTTGTTTTAATCATTTTTTATAAGTTGTTGTGTTGTATAAACAAAATAAAGTCTTTTTTAATTATAAATTGATTTTGAAAAATTTTATTAATAATTTTTTTTAATTAGCGTTTAAACACGTACAGCTTATCAATAACTACTTTAGTCCAATCAATTAACCCTTGAGGCTTATCAATTAGCACTTGACACTTATCTATTAGCACTTGACGCTTATCTATTAGCACTTGACGCTTATCTATTAGCACTTGACGCTTATCACCTCATTAATTATGCGAGAAACTCTACCCCTTACTACTAAGACAAATACTACTGGAAGAATATAATCCAAGATATCAGAAAGGCAATAAAAAAATGTGGACCGTGTCAGAGAAATGCTAAAATTATAGTCAAATACAACCCTGCAAATGCAACAGAAGTAGGGGCAGCTTTCAAAAGGATCACAATGGATTTAGTGTTTGGTTTAGATGCGAGCGATGATGGTTTTATTGGCATAATTGTGATAGTCGAGTTCGTTACCAAATTTCCATTTGCCAGACAAATTCGATCAAAAAACCCAAACGAGATCGTCTGGATACTTATTGACTATATTTCGTTATTCGGTCCTTTTGAGGAGGTCCTAACAGATCAAGGACCTGAATTCTGTAATCAACTCAGTAGTAAGGGTTGGTACTTTTTTATTCGTGATTCTATTGGTTCTTTTAATTTGACCTAGAAAAATAATCAAAGAAAAATACCGCTGACCTACTTTATAACGCATCTGATTGGTTAGTTAAAAATAAATCCTCCCACCTCATTATTCATCAAGACAAATACCTATGTCACTACCAATTGACCAATCTAATCATTCAATTCAAATCAAATTTAATTGGTTAATTCTTCTATAAAAGAAATTCATTTTTTAAATAAATTCAATCATTAAAAATGAAAGTCGAAATTCTCAAAAATAAAGAAGAGTG
The DNA here is from genome assembly GCA_022207745.1 of Brachionus rubens. Taxonomy (NCBI): domain Eukaryota; kingdom Metazoa; phylum Rotifera; class Eurotatoria; order Ploima; family Brachionidae; genus Brachionus; species Brachionus rubens. Next base: position 3,017,063 of record JAJVHD010000013.1, read on the forward strand.
TGAAATAATCGCAAAGTACAATGAATCATTAGTTCAACCCTCAAAAGCTTCAAGAGTGCAAAATTTCAACCAGACACAAAAAGATGGAAGATTCCAACATCTGATCTCAATGAACTTATTACTGCACTCCAAAGCATTAATTTTGTGCACACATTCGTTGACAAAATTGAAGAAACAGAAAACAAAGAGAACGACATCAAATTTGCCAAGGTCATTTTTGGAAAAGATGAATTCAAACTAATGTTTCCAATACCAAAGATTATTTATGCTAAAATGCATTCAATTCAAAAAAAATCAATTAAAAATACTTGGATTTTTTCAAATGACTACTTTTTTGATTTACAAAAAACTTGTATGCAATTTAATATTCCAATGTTGTGTTCATAATCTATTTTTAGAATAAAATTTAAAAAATTAAAAATACTCCGATTTTACTGACCCACATTGAACCATGTCCCCAAATCTATCAAGAATTAAGAGAAATTTTGAGTCAATCAAAGTTTTGTCATCTTGTAGTAAAAGAATGAGAAATTCAATAATAAAATCCGCACCACAAGACTTAGTCGATTCGATTTGTGTATGTATATTGAACTATTGGTAGTGACATAGGTATTTGTCTTGATGAATAATGAGGTGGGAGGATTTATTTTTAACTAACCAATCAGATGCGTTATAAAGTAGGTCAGCGGTATTTTTCTTTGATTATTTTTCTAGGTCAAATTAAAAGAACCAATAGAATCACGAATAAAAAAGTACCAACCCTTACTACTGAGTTGATTACAGAATTCAGGTCCTTGATCTGTTAGGACCTCCTCAAAAGGACCGAATAACGAAATATAGTCAATAAGTATCCAGACGATCTCGTTTGGGTTTTTTGATCGAATTTGTCTGGCAAATGGAAATTTGGTAACGAACTCGACTATCACAATTATGCCAATAAAACCATCATCGCTCGCATCTAAACCAAACACTAAATCCATTGTGATCCTTTTGAAAGCTGCCCCTACTTCTGTTGCATTTGCAGGGTTGTATTTGACTATAATTTTAGCATTTCTCTGACACGGTCCACATTTTTTTATTGCCTTTCTGATATCTTGGATTATATTCTTCCAGTAGTATTTGTCTTAGTAGTAAGGGGTAGAGTTTCTCGCATAATTAATGAGGTGATAAGCGTCAAGTGCTAATAGATAAGCGTCAAGTGCTAATAGATAAGTGTCAAGTGCTAATAGATAAGTGTCAAGTGCTAATTGATAAGCCTCAAGGGTTAATTGATTGGACTAAAGTAGTTATTGATAAGCTGTACGTGTTTAAACGCTAATTAAAAAAAATTATTAATAAAATTTTTCAAAATCAATTTATAATTAAAAAAGACTTTATTTTGTTTATACAACACAACAACTTATAAAAAATGATTAAAACAAAAAGAATAAATTCAATTTCAAGTAAAGTTCCAAAAGATACTGATACAGAAGTCTTTGTAAATGTTCTTACATGGCTTAATCAAAATCACAAGAATGGTTCAGAATATTATACATTAAGTCCATATTACCTAAAAACTGATGGTTTCGAAATTAACAATAATCCAGGAAATGTAATTTTCGAAAACTTCTGGCAAGGTTCGAAAGTTTGGTCGTATGTTTCAAATATTAAAATATGGGCACATTTTAGTCTACAAGGGAATCCAAAACACTTATGGTGGAGTTATAATTGTCAAAATTCACAACAATCTGAATTTCATTTAATCAATAATCAAATACAACCAGAATACTATAAATGGAGAGAACAAATCTTTAAATGTCAAAAACCAATACGATATCTTAATGGAATTAAACGGCAAAACGAAGTTAATTTTTCTCTATTAATAGATCAAAATGGAACCGAAACCAGACTAGATTATTTAAAAGCAAGAAAATTACTGTATTTTCAAGAATATTGTCGATTAATTGAATCAATTAATGAATTCCAAATATTAAAAAATCTTTACAAAAATGGTAAAACGATAGTAATTTGTGAGATTGATGTGCCACATAATGAGACTATTACAATGGAAAAATTAAACTCTTTAATCGAGAATCCAAATAAAAAATTTGGACATTGTCTTTGTTTAGCATGGAAAATACTTGAAAATTGTACAGATAATTAAAATAAATAGATAAACGGAGGGAGGTCGTGGCCGAGTGGGTAAAACAACCGCTTTGGCAGCTCGTGGCACGAGTTCAAACCCTGGTCGAGTCAAAAAAAATTGTACCGTTAAGAAAAAGGAATTATGGATTTGGACGAGTGTCATTCGTGCTGTGCCGCCTGGAAACGGTTCGACTAGAGTCATCGACTAGTCATTCTCTAGATGGCCTGATACTAGAACAACTTTGAAAATCATCGTATTGGGACTCGCGAGTCGCTGTGACTTAAAATAAGGGCGTCGAAAGATGCAAACGTAGCGAGTATAAAAAAAATTCTGTTATGGCCTACCCGGCTAAGAAGTCTAATCAGCTTCTGCAGCTAATAAAGTCTAGGATTGTTCTACTAGATGTTAGATCTGCACAGAAAAGTACTACTACTACTACTACTACTAAACATTAAAATTATAAAAAACACGTTTTTATCTGTACTTCAATTGTCTTTATCTGTTTATTTATCTTAATTTTTATCATTTTTATTTTGAAATTTTTTTTTTTTTGGTATTTATAAATGTGAAATTTAAAAAAAACTTTTTTCATTTTTCAAAAATTTCAATAAAAAATATCAATTTCAAAAACAAAAGAATAACAAAACAAGTAATTTTTATAATTTTATTTATAATATTATATAAAATCAATATTCGTAAAACAAATCAAAAATTTTATGTTCAATGTCGTCTTTCGGATGAGTTTAAAAGTATAATGTTCGACTTAAAAGACAAAAAATACAAACCTGAGAATTCAGAATGGGAAATCTCAATCGAAGAGTATCAAAAATATATGAACAAGTTAACTAAATTCACTGACCAAGCTTCTATTAATATTGTTGGAAATGATTCTGATGACGAGGATGACTTCATTCAGAATACTGATTTCAATAAATCCAAATCTAAAAAGACCATTAATGAGGAATCGTCTAGTGAATCGGAAGATAATGATGGTGCCAGGAAAAATAAGAAATTAAAATCAAATGATAGTGATGAATGTGAACAAAACCTTTCGGTTCAAATGACAATCAAAAAAAATGAAATTTTTGTCAATTTTAAGTATTCATTCGACATAAAACAAGCAATCAAGTCTTTAAAAGGAAGTTGGTTTGAAAAATCAAAAAATTCATGGGTTGTTCCAATTAGTAAAAAGTCCGACTTAATTACAAAATTAAAAGAATTAAATGTTGAAATTAATGAATAACTTTTTTAATTAAAATAAAATTTTTTAAAATCGAAAAAATAAACTTTTATTTATTTTCCCTATAAATAATTCCCTCTTGAATAAAATTTTCTCTAAAAAAAAAAAAATGAATCGTGTTTTTGAACAGAAAAATTACCTTAAACTCCTGACAACATCAAATAAACGCCTGAGAAAAAAAATTATTCAATCATCAAACAAAGAACAAATATTTTCACTTTGCGAAATTTTTTTAAATTTACTTCATGGTAATATAAATATAAGTGAGCAATCTTTTCAGAACCTCAAAAATTACAAAAACATTTTAAGGAAGTTAGTAAAAAAAGTCTAAAAAAGAAAAAATATTTAATTCAAAAAGGTGGATTTCTTGAAATTTTACTGCCTACTGTAGCAAGTGTCATTGTACAATTAGTTGGAAACCTCATAAGTAAAGAATGAAGTATACACAAAAATGGATGGTTGTTCCTTTTGAAAAAAATTTTCTAAAAAACAATGAAAATGATCAAAATGTTTTAAATAATTCAATTCTTCCAACAGATGTTAAAATAAAAGTTTATAACGACCTTTTAACACGATCAATTCTAAAAAAGAACCCTGAAAGACAGTTACCAGTGACATCTGAATCAAATGTAGTTAATCAAATTTATTATTTAGAAAATACAAATAATGATTTGCAAAAAAATGAATAACAAAATGAAATAAAATTACAGAAAAAAATTGATCAAATGGAAATCGAAGAACCTAATTTATTAAACAAAAATGAAAATGAAAGTGAACCTAGTCAAACTCAGAAACGACTATATAAAGAGCTTATACACTCTTTAGAAAAAGGTTTCCAGAAAATTGTTCGAAGTAACGACATCAATGACTTGAAAAAAGATATAAATCTAGAAGTTCTTAAAAAATTAAAAAAAAAAAATAGTCCAAAGCGTCTAAACGAAAATAGTGTGGATTCGTTAAAAAGGAAATTTAAATATTCTTTATCTGAATTTGAACAATTTAAAAAACGCAAAACACGTAAAAACAAAGGACTAGAAACCCACTATAACAATAGTATTATAGAAAATATAGAATCTGAACCTGCAAAAAATACTCGATTACAGCATTCATCTTATTACCAAAATAAACCGCAAACAGGGTCGAATTTAAATTGGATAAATTTCTAATTCATAATGTTAACACGTTTGATAGAAAATTCTTATTATACACCTAAAAATCCTGCATCATATTCAGGTTTCAATTCTTTTTACAAACAACTTAAACAAAATAACATACCTGTTAAATATAAGCAACTCAAAAATTGGTTTAATAATCAAAAAGATGTAAATGTCCATAAAACGATTAAAAGAAAGTTTCACAGAAACCGGGTATATTCATTCAAAATTGATCATATATGGCAAGCTGACTTAGTTGATATGAAGTCATTGACAAAGTATAATAATGGGTTTAGATATATTCTAACATGTATTGATATTTTTAGTAAATACGCTTGGGCTATTCCAATCAAGAACAAATCGGTAATTTCTATTCTTAATTGTTTTAAAATTATATTTAATGAGAGGAAACCAACTAAAATACAAACTGATCAAGGAAATGAATTTTTTAATTCAATTTTCAAAAAATTTTTAAACACCATGAATATAAGTCTTTATTATGTGAACTCTGAAATGAAGGCATGTGTCGTGGAGAGATTTAATAGGACAATAAAAGAAAAAATGTGGAGATATTTTTCAAGAAATAATACATATAAATATGTAAATGTTCTTCCTGACCTAATTAAATCATACAATAATACATTCCATCGATCAATAAAAATGAAACCAATTGAAGTCAATACAAAAAACGAAAAAAAAGTTTTTCTAAATCTTTATGGAAAGGATAATTTGAATTCAATTGATATAAATTTTAAAATAGATGATAAAGTGCGAATAGCTAAATATAAAACCATATTTTGAAAGGTTATACACCTATTTGGACATCTGAAATTTTTGTTATAGCTAAAATATTATTTAGATATCCTGTTGTTTATGAAATTAAAGACTTAAATGGTCAATTAATAGAGGGCGTCTTTTATGAAAATGAACTTCAAAAAGTCTATAAATTTGATTAATTAAAATAATTATTTTTCAAATAAATTTTCTTTTAAAAATAAATTTTAAAAAATGAGTTTTTATATTACCTTACCGAGTAACTCTTCAATGAAGTTTTTTCCTGATAATTCATTAACAAATTTTCGAACACAGTTACCTATTGCTCTAAAGGGTTAGGGGTTAGGGTTAGGGTTAGGGTTTAGGGTGGGGTTAGGGTTTAGGTTAGGGTTAGGGTTAGGGATTATTGAATAACAGAGGACTGGACTCCTAATATACTAAGTCAAGACTTAATAATTATTTTCCTTGCATCCGACAGGCAAATTCTTATATTTTTTCGTATATGGCATCCTTGAAATTACATTTTTGAATTTTTTTATTTTTTAATTTTGAACTAGAGGTCGTATACAATAGTTTATCCATTAGCTTAGCCTTGTACATTTTTAAATAAAAAAAAACAAGTAGCGGCCTAGTAAAGAAGTATATATATATATTAACTCTCTTTTTTAATTACTAGACCGGGACAACCAGGATGGACAAACTTCGTTTGTGGACAGGAATGGACTAAAGTGGACTGGACTGGAATTGGTTAGGCTTAGAGTTAGGGATTATTGAATAACAGAGGACTGGACTCCTAATATACTAAGTCAAGACTTAATAATTATTTTCCTTGCATCCGACAGGCAAATTCTTATATGTTTTCTATTTGGCATCCTTGAATATCGAATTTTTGAATTTTTTTATTTTTTAATTTTGAACTAGCGGCCCCATACAATAGTTTATCCATTAGCTTAGCCTTGTACATTTTTAAATAAAAAAAAACAAGTAGCGGCCTAGTAAAGAAGTATATATATATAATAACTCTCTTTTTTAATTACTAGACCGGGACAACCAGGATGGACAAACTAAAAAGTAATATCCTAAGTCAAGACTTAATAATTATTTTCCTTGCATTCGACAGGCAAATTCTTATATGTTTTCGTATATGGCATCCTTGAAATTACATTTTTGAATTTTTTTATTTTTTAATTTTGAACTAGCGGCCCCATACAATAGTTTATCCATATGCTTAGCCTTGTACATTTTTAAATAAAAAAAAACAAGTAGCGGCCTAGTAAAGAAGTATATATATATAATAACTCTCTTTTTTAATTACTAGACCGGGACAACCAGGATGGACAAACTAAAAAGTAATATCCTAAGTCAAGACTTAATAATTATTTTCCTTGCATTCGACAGGCAAATTCTTATATGTTTTCGTATATGGCATCCTTGAAATTACATTTTTGAATTTTTTTATTTTTTAATTTTGAACTAGCGGCCCCATACAATAGTTTATCCATATGCTTAGCCTTGTACATTTTTAAATAAAAAAAAACAAGTAGCGGCCTAGTAAAGAAGTATATATATATAATAACTCTCTTTTTTAATTACTAGACCGGGACAACCAGGATGGACAAACTAAAAAGTAATATCCTAAGTCAAGACTTAATAATTATTTTCCTTGCATTCGACAGGCAAATTCTTATATGTTTTCGTATATGGCATCCTTGAAATTACATTTTTGAATTTTTTTATTTTTTAATTTTGAACTAGCGGCCTCATACAATAGTTTATCCATTAGCTTAGCCTTGTACATTTTTAAATAAAAAAAAACAAGTAGCGGCCTAGTAAAGAAGTATATATATATAATAACTCTCTTTTTTAATTACTAGACCGGGACAACCAGGATGGACAAACTAAAAAGTAATATCCTAAGTCAAGACTTAATAATTATTTTCCTTGCATTCGACAGGCAAATTCTTATATGTTTTCGTATATGGCATCCTTGAAATTACATTTTTGAATTTTTTTATTTTTTAATTTTGAACTAGCGGCCCCATACAATAGTTTATCCATTAGCTTAGCCTTGTACATTTTTAAATAAAAAAAAACAAGTAGCGGCCTAGTAAAGAAGTATATATATATAATAACTCTCTTTTTTAATTACTAGACCGGGACAACCAGGATGGACAAACTAAAAAGTAATATCCTAAGTCAAGACTTAATAATTATTTTCCTTGCATTCGACAGGCAAATTCTTATATGTTTTCGTATATGGCATCCTTGAAATTACATTTTTGAATTTTTTTATTTTTTAATTTTGAACTAGCGGCCTCATACAATAGTTTATCCATTAGCTTAGCCTTGTACATTTTTAAATAAAAAAAAACAAGTAGCGGCCTAGTAAAGAAGTATATATATATAATAACTCTCTTTTTTAATTACTAGACCGGGACAACCAGGATGGACAAACTTCGTTTGTGGACATGGATTGGACTAAAGTGGACTGGACTGGAATTGGTTAGGCTTAGAGTTAGGGATTATTGAATAACAGAGGACTGGACTCCTAATATACTAAGTCAAGACTTAATAATTATTTTCCTTCATCCGACAGGCAAATTCTTATATGTTTTCTATATGGCATCCTTGAAATTACATTTTTGAATTTTTTTATTTTTTAATTTTGAACTAGCGGCCCCATACAATAGTTTATCCATTAGCTTAGCCTTGTACATTTTTAAATAAAAAAAAACAAGTAGCGGCCTAGTAAAGAAGTATATATATAGAATAACTCTCTTTTTTAATTACTAGACCGGGACAACCAGGATGGACAAACTTCGTTTGTGGACATGGATTGGACTAAAGTGGACTGGACTGGAATTGGTTAGGCTTAGAGTTAGGGATTATTGAATAACAGAGGACTGGACTCCTAATATACTAAGTCAAGACTTAATAATTATTTTCCTTCATCCGACAGGCAAATTCTTATATGTTTTCTATATGGCATCCTTGAAATTACATTTTTGAATTTTTTTATTTTTTAATTTTGAACTAGCGGCCTCATACAATAGTTTATCCATTAGCTTAGCCTTGTGCATTTTTAAATAAAAAAAAACAAGTAGCGGCCTAGTAAAGAAGTATATATATAGAATAACTCTCTTTTTTAATTACTAGACCGGGACAACCAGGATGGACAAACTTCGTTTGTGGACATGGATTGGACTAAAGTGGACTGGACTGGAATTGGTTAGGCTTAGAGTTAAGGATTATTGAATAACAGAGGACTGGACTCCTAATATACTAAGTCAAGACTTAATAATTATTTTCCTTGCATCCGACAGGCAAATTCTTATATGTTTTGTATATGGCATCCTTGAAATTACATTTTTGAATTTTTTTATTTTTTATTTTTGAACTAGCGGCCTCATACAATAGTTTACTTCATTTAATAACTTTAGAGTTGCACACCTTCAACTGACTGACAGTTATTTTTAGCTTCTTTAATAAAATACTTTGATATACACTCCTCTTTTTGAGGCTTCGTTTAATTTTAGAAAAAGTACAAATAAAATTTAGTATAAAAAGTTTCCTTTTACAATATTATTTTTGTTTATTCTTAGCAATTTATTAAAAACTATTTTATACAAAATTGACATTAATTATAAAATGAGCGGAAATAATTCATTTATCGAGGATAATTCGACCATTAATGAAGGCATTTTATTAAAGTCCTTAACAAGCAAATCATTATCACATGAAATCGATAATGAAATTATGTATGTTGATGATGCTGAATTATTAAAATTGAATAATGTGAATGGTCCAATGGTCGAATCGGACAATTCAATTGATTTTCTCCACCTGACAAATTCGAATTATGATTCCTCGTTATCGTCAACGTTTGATTTAACAAGAAGCTTAAGATGCTCAAGTCCGATGGAATTTGATGAGGCTTTAATTAATAAGCTGTCAAATGTTGAACGAGAAACTCCAAAACAAATGCGAGAACGAAAAAAACAAGAGAAAATTGAACGCGAAAAACTCACTGTCGAATATAATCTTCTCAGAGAACAAAAATTGCGACGCAAAATCGAACATCTCAAGCAAGAAAACCGTGAATACGAGGACCGTAAGAGAGCACGCATAGAAAACAAAAAAAAACAAAGACTTTCAAGAGAACAATCAATGGAAGACAAGAAACTGCAAAAACTTGAAAGAGTACGTGAAATGGAAGAGCAACAGAAAAAACGATTTCGTGTTCTTGAGGACGGAACTGTTTTTGATGAAAATGAGGGACGTATTGCGAGTCAATTCTTTCAATTTCGAATTCGTTCACCACCAAGCCATTTGACAAAACAAATAGTTTTTGACCAACTTGAGCAACGATTTGAACAATTAATTGTAGCCGACTCAAAAGAAATAATAACTGACATTTCTAGTCACATGATTTTTCTTAAGGTTTTGCCAAACAACTCAAATGGCCAAGTCAAAGAGCAGCCATACGTTATCAAAGACTTTTTGCGTCAAGTTTATGGTCAAACAAATTATGTTGAAATGTATTCTGTTAAAAATGTGAAAGAGTCAATTTCAAATGTAACACAAGATGATGTAAATCCGGTATTTAAGCATGTTGATACAAATTACTTCAGCTGGTATTCTCAAGCCATTCACTTTATAAGTAAAAATAAGAATATTGGTCTTTTGGATCCGTTTGTTGTGCGCAATTGGTCTAAAACAAAAGTTCTCGAAAAAATGCATGTCCAACACGAAGACAATACATTCGTTTTGAATGAATTAAAAGTAATATTACAACGTAAACGTTACGGAAATTGGCGTGATAATGTGATTGATTGGTTCAACAATTGGATTTTGACCCCATATGACTACAAGAAAAAGCAACTTTATTTGCATGGTCCATCTGACACTGGAAAATCTACCTTCATACGCGAGCTTTTCATGCAATATTATACACCAGAACGGCAAGTGTTCATACCAACACCATTTTGCGAAAAACATGCATGGTCAGGCTTCAATCCGAAAAGACAAAACATTGTTATTTGTGATGAATTTAATTTTCAAAAATTTTCGGTTGAAGAATGGAAACTTGTTGTTGGTGGCGAATTAGTGTCGAACGATATTAAATACGAGGTACAAAAACACGTGTACGCAATTCACGTTCCAATGATATTCATTTCAAATATTCCATGTATTGAAATACCAGGCGTACAAGAAAGACTTTTAATTATTAAATCAGAAGGAATCGGTAAGCTTGAATTGGGCAAAATAAATATTAATATTCATTATTCAGTTAGACATTTAATTTTATTAGTCGACAAACAAAGCGCTCAAAAAATGGCTGACTACATTGAGAAATTCGTTTCGGTAAATGAATTTGTACAAACATTTGTTAAAGAAGTACTCGATAATATAATTGATCAAATATTTTTATGAATTTGATTAATGTTTAGTTAAAATTTGCCTTCTTTTTATGAGAAAGTTTTCTTTAATAAAAAATTTTCATCAAATTTACAATTATTTTTAAAATTTATTTGTCTCATTTTTAAAATACTTGAAACGAATGGTTCACAATTAAGAAAACTTCAAAGTTGCTATTCTAAAATCCGCTACTTCAAAATCCGCAAGTTGAAAATTTCAATTTTTCAAAAATGCAAAATTCAAATATTGACTATTTGTTATTATTTTACCTTGGACAAAGATGCTATTCTAAAATCCGCTACTTCAAAATCCGCAAGTTGAAAATTTCAATTTTTCAAAAATGCAAAATTCAAATATTGACTATTTGTGATTATTTGACCTTGGACAAAGTTGCAATTCTAAAATCCGCTACTTCAAAATCCGCAAGTTGAAAATTTCAATTTTTCAAAAATACAAAATTCAAATATTGACTACTTGTTATTATTTGACCTTGGACAAAGATGCTATTCTAAAATCCGCTACTTCAAAATCCGCAAGTTGAAAATTTCAATTTTTCAAAAATACAAAATTCAAATATTCACTATTTGTTATTATTTGACCTTGGACAAAGATGCTATTCTAAAATCCGCTACTTCAAAATCCGCAAGTTGAAAATTTCAATTTTTCAAAAATGCAAAATTCAAATATTGACTACTTGTTATTATTTGACCTTGGACAAAGATGCTATTCTAAAATCCGCTACTTCAAAATCCGCAAGTTGAAAATTTCAATTTTTCAAAAATGCAAAATTCATATATTGACTATTTGTGATTATTTGAGCTTGGACAAAGTTGCTATTCTAAAATCCGCTACTTCAAAATCCGCAAGTTGAAAATTTCAATTTTTCAAAAATGCAAAATTCATATATTGACTATTTGTGATTATTTGAGCTTGGACAAAGTTGCTATTCTAAAATCCGCTACTTCAAAATCCGCGAGTTGAAAATTTCAATTTTTCAAAAATGCAAAATTCATATATTGACTATTTGTGATTATTTGAGCTTGGACAAAGTTGCTATTCTAAAATCCGCTACTTCAAAATCCGCAAGTTGAAAATTTCAATTTTTCAAAAATGCAAAATTCAATTATTGACTATTTGTGATTATTTGACCTTGGACAAAGATGCTATTCTAAAATCCGCTACTTCAAAATCCGCGAGTTGAAAATTTCAATTTTTCAAAAATGCAAAATTCAAATATTGACTATTTGTGATTATTTGACCTTGGACAAAGTTGCTATTCTAAAATCCGCTACTTCAAAATCCGCAAGTTGAAAATTTCAATTTTTCAAAAATGCAAAATTCATATATTGACTATTTGTGATTATTTGACCTTGGACAAAGTTGCTATTCTAAAATCCGCTACTTCAAAATCCGCAAGTTGAAAATTTCAATTTTTCAAAAATGCAAAATTCAAATATTGACTACTTGTGTTTATTTGACCTTGGACAAAGTTGCAATTCTAAAATCCGCTACTTCAAAATCCGCAAGTTGAAAATTTCAATTTTTCAAAAATGCAAAATTCAAATATTGACTACTTGTGATTATTTGACCTTGGGGATTTATTCCATATATAATAAGTATATTATTATAATTTCTAGTTACTTTACAGAAAGTCTTATTTTATTAATGAAAAATATTAGCCTATATATTTATTTTTACTTTTTATCATTTATATAAACTTTAAATATAATTGTCGTTGTAGTATGTGATAAATATTATATTATAAAATACATATAGTTTACTTATTTATTTTATTTATTATTATATTCTTATTATTATATTCTTATTTATTATTTATTATTATTATATTATTATACTTATTTATTATATTATTTATTATTATATAATAATTATATTCCATAAAACTTCAATAAAATATTATAGTATAACTCAATTTAAATAATAAAAAATAATATATACTCTTTATATACTTCGTTGTTGTCTAAGTATACTTGAATATTATATAAAAAATAAATATAAATATTAATATTATAATGCTATATATAAATTAAAATTAAATATTTTAGTTTAACTTTATTTAAATAAATAATAATATTAATAAAAAAAAAATAAAAAATAAATATTAATTATACTTTCCTTTTATGTATTTATTAAAGGGGTATGAACATAACTAATTAGATTAAAAGTATATTAAATATGTATTATACTAATATGTTTTATATTTATATAAAGACAAGTATAAACAGTTACTATATAAATTATCTTACAAAGAAACATGCTTTTGATAATACAAATTAAATTTATAAGTATAAGACACTATTTACAAGAAATAAAATATTCAAATTTTGAATTTTTGAATTTTTGAACTTGCGGATTTCAAGTAGCGGTTTTAACATAGCCTAGTCAATATTAATAAACATGAATTTATATAAAACACACCATTTACAAGAAATCAAATTTTGAATTTTGAATTTTTGAATTTTTGAACTTGCGGATTTCAAGTAGCGGTTTTAACATAGCCTAGTCAATATTAATAAACATGCATTTATATAAAACACACCATTTACAAGAAATCAAATATTCAAATTTTGAATTTTTGAATTTTTGAACTTGCGGATTTCAAGTAGCGGTTTTAACATAGCCTAGTCAATATTAAAAAACATGCATTTATATAAAACACACCATTTATAAGAAATCAAATATTCAAATTTTGAATTTTTGAATTTTTGAACTTGCGGATTTCAAGTAGCGGTTTTAACATAGCCTAGTCAATATTAAAAAACATGCATTTATATAAAACACACCATTTATAAGAAATCAAATATTCAAATTTTGAATTTTTGAATTTTTGAATTTTTGAACTTGCGGATTTCAAGTAGCGGTTTTAACATAGCCTAGTCAATATTAATAAACATGAATTTATATAAAACACACCATTTACAATATATCAAATATTCAAATTTTGAATTTTTGAACTTGCGGAATTCAAGTAGCGGTTTTAACATAGCCTAGTCAATATTAATAAACATGCATTTATATTAAACACACCATTTACAAGAAATCAAATATTCAAATTTTGAATTTTTGAATTATTTTCCTTCATCCGACAGGCAAATTCTTATATGTTTTCTATATGGCATCCTTGAAATTACATTTTTGAATTTTTTTATTTTTTAATTTTGAACTAGCGGCCTCATACAATAGTTTATCCATTAGCTTAGCCTTGTGCATTTTTAAATAAAAAAAAACAAGTAGCGGCCTAGTAAAGAAGTATATATATAGAATAACTCTCTTTTTTAATTACTAGACCGGGACTACCAGGATGGACAAACTTCGTTTGTGGACATGGATTGGACTAAAGTGGACTGGACTGGAATTGGTTAGGCTTAGAGTTAGGGATTATTGAATAACAGAGGACTGGACTCCTAATATACTAAGTCAAGACTTAATAATTATTTTCCTTGCATCCGACAGGCAAATTCTTATATGTTTTCTATTTGGCATCCTTGAATATCGAATTTTTGAATTTTTTTATTTTTTAATTTTGAACTAGCGGCCCCATACAATAGTTTATCCATTAGCTTAGCCTTGTACATTTTTAAATAAAAAAAAACAAGTAGCGGCCTAGTAAAGAAGTATATAGATAGAATAACTCTCTTTTTTAAATACTAGACCGGGACAACCAGGATGGACAAACTTCGTTTGTGGACAGGAATGGACTAAAGTGGACTGGACTGGAATTGGTTAGGCTTAGAGTTAGGGATTATTGAATAACAGAGGACTGGACTCCTAATATACTAAGTCAAGACTTAATAATTATTTTCCTTCATCCGACAGGCAAATTCTTATATGTTTTCTTTATGGCATCCTTGAAATTACATTTTTGAATTTTTTTATTTTTTAATTTTGAACTAGCGGCCCCATACAATAGTTTATCAATTAGCTTAACTTTGAATATTTTTAAATAAAAAAAAAACAAGTAGCGGCCTAGTAAAGAAGTATATAGATAGAATAACTCTCTTTTTTAAATACTAGACCGGGACAACCAGGATGGACAAACTTCGTTTGTGGACAGGAATGGACTAAAGTGGACTGGACTGGAATTGGTTAGGCTTAGAGTTAGGGATTATTGAATAACAGAGGACTGGACTCCTAATATACTAAGTCAAGACTTAATAATTATTTTCCTTGCATCCGACAGGCAAATTCTTATATGTTTTCTATTTGGCATCCTTGAATATCGAATTTTTGAATTTTTTTATTTTTTAATTTTGAACTAGCGGCCCCATACAATAGTTTATCCATTAGCTTAGCCTTGTACATTTTTAAATAAAAAAAAACAAGTAGCGGCCTAGTAAAGAAGTATATAGATAGAATAACTCTCTTTTTTAAATACTAGACCGGGACAACCAGGATGGACAAACTTCGTTTGTGGACAGGAATGGACTAAAGTGGACTGGACTGGAATTGGTTAGGCTTAGAGTTAGGGATTATTGAATAACAGAGGACTGGACTCCTAATATACTAAGTCAAGACTTAATAATTATTTTCCTTCATCCGACAGGCAAATTCTTATATGTTTTCTTTATGGCATCCTTGAAATTACATTTTTGAATTTTTTTATTTTTTAATTTTGAACTAGCGGCCCCATACAATAGTTTATCAATTAGCTTAACTTTGAATATTTTTAAATAAAAAAAAACAAGTAGCGGCCTAGTAAAGAAGTATATAGATAGAATAACTCTCTTTTTTAAATACTAGACCGGGACAACCAGGATGGACAAACTTCGTTTGTGGACAGGAATGGACTAAAGTGGACTGGACTGGAATTGGTTAGGCTTAGAGTTAGGGATTATTGAATAACAGAGGACTGGACTCCTAATATACTAAGTCAAGACTTAATAATTATTTTCCTTGCATCCGACAGGCAAATTCTTATATGTTTTCTATTTGGCATCCTTGAATATCGAATTTTTGAATTTTTTTATTTTTTAATTTTGAACTAGCGGCCCCATACAATAGTTTATCCATTAGCTTAGCCTTGTACATTTTTAAATAAAAAAAAACAAGTAGCGGCCTAGTAAAGAAGTATATAGATAGAATAACTCTCTTTTTTAAATACTAGACCGGGACAACCAGGATGGACAAACTTCGTTTGTGGACAGGAATGGACTAAAGTGGACTGGACTGGAATTGGTTAGGCTTAGAGTTAGGGATTATTGAATAACAGAGGACTGGACTCCTAATATACTAAGTCAAGACTTAATAATTATTTTCCTTCATCCGACAGGCAAATTCTTATATGTTTTCTTTATGGCATCCTTGAAATTACATTTTTGAATTTTTTTATTTTTTAATTTTGAACTAGCGGCCCCATACAATAGTTTATCAATTAGCTTAACTTTGAATATTTTTAAATAAAAAAAAACAAGTAGCGGCCTAGTAAAGAAGTATATAGATAGAATAACTCTCTTTTTTAAATACTAGACCGGGACAACCAGGATGGACAAACTTCGTTTGTGGACAGGAATGGACTAAAGTGGACTGGACTGGAATTGGTTAGGCTTAGAGTTAGGGATTATTGAATAACAGAGGACTGGACTCCTAATATACTAAGTCAAGACTTAATAATTATTTTCCTTCATCCGACAGGCAAATTCTTATATGTTTTCTTTATGGCATCCTTGAAATTACATTTTTGAATTTTTTTATTTTTTAATTTTGAACTAGCGGCCCCATACAATAGTTTATCAATTAGCTTAACTTTGAATATTTTTAAATAAAAAAAAACAAGTAGCGGCCTAGTAAAGAAGTATATAGATAGAATAACTCTCTTTTTTAAATACTAGACCGGGACAACCAGGATGGACAAACTTCGTTTGTGGACATGGATTGGACTAAAGTGGACTGGACTGGAATTGGTTAGGCTTAGAGTTAGGGATTATTGAATAACAGAGGACTGGACTCCTAATATACTAAGTCAAGACTTAATAATTATTTTCCTTGCATCCGACAGGCAAATTCTTATATGTTTTCTATTTGGCATCCTTGAATATCGAATTTTTGAATTTTTTTATTTTTTAATTTTGAACTAGCGGCCCCATACAATAGTTTATCAATTAGCTTAACTTTGAATATTTTTAAATAAAAAAAAACAAGTAGCGGCCTAGTAAAGAAGTATATAGATAGAATAACTCTCTTTTTTAAATACTAGACCGGGACAACCAGGATGGACAAACTTCGTTTGTGGACAGGAATGGACTAAAGTGGACTGGACTGGAATTGGTTAGGCTTAGAGTTAGGGATTATTGAATAACAGAGGACTGGACTCCTAATATACTAAGTCAAGACTTAATAATTATTTTCCTTGCATCCGACAGGCAAATTCTTATATGTTTTCTATTTGGCATCCTTGAATATCGAATTTTTGAATTTTTTTATTTTTTAATTTTGAACTAGCGGCCCCATACAATAGTTTATCCATTAGCTTAGCCTTGTACATTTTTAAATAAAAAAAAACAAGTAGCGGCCTAGTAAAGAAGTATATATATATAATAACTCTCTTTTTTAATTACTAGACCGGGACAACCAGGATGGACAAACTAAAAAGTAATATCCTAAGTCAAGACTTAATAATTATTTTCCTTCATCCGACAGGCAAATTCTTATATGTTTTCTTTATGGCATCCTTGAAATTACATTTTTGAATTTTTTTATTTTTTAATTTTGAACTAGCGGCCCCATACAATAGTTTATCAATTAGCTTAACTTTGAATATTTTTAAATAAAAAAAAACAAGTAGCGGCCTAGTAAAGAAGTATATAGATAGAATAACTCTCTTTTTTAAATACTAGACCGGGACAACCAGGATGGACAAACTTCGTTTGTGGACAGGAATGGACTAAAGTGGACTGGACTGGAATTGGTTAGGCTTAGAGTTAGGGATTATTGAATAACAGAGGACTGGACTCCTAATATACTAAGTCAAGACTTAATAATTATTTTCCTTGCATCCGACAGGCAAATTCTTATATGTTTTCTATTTGGCATCCTTGAATATCGAATTTTTGAATTTTTTTATTTTTTAATTTTGAACTAGCGGCCCCATACAATAGTTTATCCATTAGCTTAGCCTTGTACATTTTTAAATAAAAAAAAACAAGTAGCGGCCTAGTAAAGAAGTATATATATATAATAACTCTCTTTTTTAATTACTAGACCGGGACAACCAGGATAGACAAACTTAAAAGTAATATACTAAGTCAAGACTTAATAATTATTTTCCTTGCATCCGACAGGCAAATTCTTATATGTTTTCTATATGGCATCCTTGAAATTACATTTTTGAATTTTTTTATTTTTTAATTTTGAACTAGCGGCCTCATACAATAGTTTATCCATTAGCTTAGCCTTGTACATTTTTAAATAAAAAAAAACAAGTAGCGGCCTAGTAAAGAAGTATATATATATAATAACTCTCTTTTTTAATTACTAGACCGGGACAACCAGGATGGACAAACTTCGTTTGTGGACATGGATTGGACTAAAGTGGACTGGACTGGAATTGGTTAGGCTTAGAGTTAGGGATTATTGAATAACAGAGGACTGGACTCCTAATATACTAAGTCAAGACTTAATAATTATTTTCCTTGCATCCGACAGGCAAATTCTTATATGTTTTCTTTATGGCATCCTTGAAATTACATTTTTGAATTTTTTTATTTTTTAATTTTGAACTAGCGGCCCCATACAATAGTTTATCAATTAGCTTAACTTTGAATATTTTTAAATAAAAAAAAACAAGTAGCGGCCTAGTAAAGAAGTATATAGATAGAATAACTCTCTTTTTTAAATACTAGACCGGGACAACCAGGATGGACAAACTTCGTTTGTGGACAGGAATGGACTAAAGTGGACTGGACTGGAATTGGTTAGGCTTAGAGTTAGGGATTATTGAATAACAGAGGACTGGACTCCTAATATACTAAGTCAAGACTTAATAATTATTTTCCTTGCATCCGACAGGCAAATTCTTATATGTTTTCTATTTGGCATCCTTGAATATCGAATTTTTGAATTTTTTTATTTTTTAATTTTGAACTAGCGGCCCCATACAATAGTTTATCCATTAGCTTAGCCTTGTACATTTTTAAATAAAAAAAAACAAGTAGCGGCCTAGTAAAGAAGTATATATATATAATAACTCTCTTTTTTAATTACTAGACCGGGACAACCAGGATAGACAAACTTAAAAGTAATATACTAAGTCAAGACTTAATAATTATTTTCCTTGCATCCGACAGGCAAATTCTTATATGTTTTCTATATGGCATCCTTGAAATTACATTTTTGAATTTTTTTATTTTTTAATTTTGAACTAGCGGCCTCATACAATAGTTTATCCATTAGCTTAGCCTTGTACATTTTTAAATAAAAAAAAACAAGTAGCGGCCTAGTAAAGAAGTATATATATATAATAACTCTCTTTTTTAATTACTAGACCGGGACAACCAGGATGGACAAACTTCGTTTGTGGACAGGAATGGACTAAAGTGGACTGGACTGGAATTGGTTAGGCTTAGAGTTAGGGATTATTGAATAACAGAGGACTGGACTCCTAATATACTAAGTCAAGACTTAATAATTATTTTCCTTGCATCCGACAGGCAAATTCTTATATGTTTTCTATTTGGCATCCTTGAATATCGAATTTTTGAATTTTTTTATTTTTTAATTTTGAACTAGCGGCCCCATACAATAGTTTATCCATTAGCTTAGCCTTGTACATTTTTAAATAAAAAAAAACAAGTAGCGGCCTAGTAAAGAAGTATATATATATAATAACTCTCTTTTTTAATTACTAGACCGGGACAACCAGGATAGACAAACTTAAAAGTAATATACTAAGTCAAGACTTAATAATTATTTTCCTTGCATCCGACAGGCAAATTCTTATATGTTTTCTATATGGCATCCTTGAAATTACATTTTTGAATTTTTTTATTTTTTAATTTTGAACTAGCGGCCTCATACAATAGTTTATCCATTAGCTTAGCCTTGTACATTTTTAAATAAAAAAAAAACAAGTAGCGGCCTAGTAAAGAAGTATATATATATAATAACTCTCTTTTTTAATTACTAGACCGGGACAACCAGGATGGACAAACTTCGTTTGTGGACAGGAATGGACTAAAGTGGACTGGACTGGAATTGGTTAGGCTTAGAGTTAGGGATTATTGAATAACAGAGGACTGGACTCCTAATATACTAAGTCAAGACTTAATAATTATTTTCCTTGCATCCGACAGGCAAATTCTTATATGTTTTCTATTTGGCATCCTTGAATATCGAATTTTTGAATTTTTTTATTTTTTAATTTTGAACTAGCGGCCCCATACAATAGTTTATCCATTAGCTTAGCCTTGTACATTTTTAAATAAAAAAAAACAAGTAGCGGCCTAGTAAAGAAGTATATAGATAGAATAACTCTCTTTTTTAAATACTAGACCGGGACAACCAGGATGGACAAACTTCGTTTGTGGACAGGAATGGACTAAAGTGGACTGGACTGGAATTGGTTAGGCTTAGAGTTAGGGATTATTGAATAACAGAGGACTGGACTCCTAATATACTAAGTCAAGACTTAATAATTATTTTCCTTCATCCGACAGGCAAATTCTTATATGTTTTCTTTATGGCATCCTTGAAATTACATTTTTGAATTTTTTTATTTTTTAATTTTGAACTAGCGGCCCCATACAATAGTTTATCAATTAGCTTAGCCTTGTACATTTTTAAATAAAAAAAAACAAGTAGCGGCCTAGTAAAGAAGTATATAGATAGAATAACTCTCTTTTTTAAATACTAGACCGGGACAACCAGGATGGACAAACTTCGTTTGTGGACAGGAATGGACTAAAGTGGACTGGACTGGAATTGGTTAGGCTTAGAGTTAGGGATTATTGAATAACAGAGGACTGGACTCCTAATATACTAAGTCAAGACTTAATAATTATTTTCCTTGCATCCGACAGGCAAATTCTTATATGTTTTCTATTTGGCATCCTTGAATATCGAATTTTTGAATTTTTTTATTTTTTAATTTTGAACTAGCGGCCCCATACAATAGTTTATCCATTAGCTTAGCCTTGTACATTTTTAAATAAAAAAAAACAAGTAGCGGCCTAGTAAAGAAGTATATATATATAATAACTCTCTTTTTTAATTACTAGACCGGGACAACCAGGATAGACAAACTTAAAAGTAATATACTAAGTCAAGACTTAATAATTATTTTCCTTGCATCCGACAGGCAAATTCTTATATGTTTTCTATATGGCATCCTTGAAATTACATTTTTGAATTTTTTTATTTTTTAATTTTGAACTAGCGGCCCCATACAATAGTTTATCCATTAGCTTAGCCTTGTACATTTTTAAATAAAAAAAAACAAGTAGCGGCCTAGTAAAGAAGTATATATATATAATAACTCTCTTTTTTAATTACTAGACCGGGACAACCAGGATAGACAAACTTAAAAGTAATATACTAAGTCAAGACTTAATAATTATTTTCCTTGCATCCGACAGGCAAATTCTTATATGTTTTCTATATGGCATCCTTGAAATTACATTTTTGAATTTTTTTATTTTTTAATTTTGAACTAGCGGCCTCATACAATAGTTTATCCATTAGCTTAGCCTTGTACATTTTTAAATAAAAAAAAACAAGTAGCGGCCTAGTAAAGAAGTATAAATATATAATAACTCTCTTTTTTAATTACTAGACCGGGACAACCAGGATGGACAAACTTCGTTTGTGGACAGGAATGGACTAAAGTGGACTGGACTGGAATTGGTTAGGCTTAGAGTTAGGGATTATTGAATAACAGAGGACTGGACTCCTAATATACTAAGTCAAGACTTAATAATTATTTTCCTTCATCCGACAGGCAAATTCTTATATGTTTTCTTTATGGCATCCTTGAAATTACATTTTTGAATTTTTTTATTTTTTAATTTTGAACTAGCGGCCCCATACAATAGTTTATCAATTAGCTTAACTTTGAATATTTTTAAATAAAAAAAAACAAGTAGCGGCCTAGTAAAGAAGTATATAGATAGAATAACTCTCTTTTTTAAATACTAGACCGGGACAACCAGGATGGACAAACTTCGTTTGTGGACAGGAATGGACTAAAGTGGACTGGACTGGAATTGGTTAGGCTTAGAGTTAGGGATTATTGAATAACAGAGGACTGGACTCCTAATATACTAAGTCAAGACTTAATAATTATTTTCCTTGCATCCGACAGGCAAATTCTTATATGTTTTCTATATGGCATCCTTGAAATTACATTTTTGAATTTTTTTATTTTTTAATTTTGAACTAGCGGCCTCATACAATAGTTTATCCATTAGCTTAGCCTTGTACATTTTTAAATAAAAAAAAACAAGTAGCGGCCTAGTAAAGAAGTATATATATATAATAACTCTCTTTTTTAATTACTAGACCGGGACAACCAGGATGGACAAACTTCGTTTGTGGACAGGAATGGACTAAAGTGGACTGGACTGGAATTGGTTAGGCTTAGAGTTAGGGATTATTGAATAACAGAGGACTGGACTCCTAATATACTAAGTCAAGACTTAATAATTATTTTCCTTCATCCGACAGGCAAATTCTTATATGTTTTCTTTATGGCATCCTTGAAATTACATTTTTGACTTTTTTCATCTCTTTATTTTTAACTAGCGGCCCCATACAATAGTTTATCAATTAGCTTAACTTTGAATATTTTTAAATAAAAAAAAACAAGTAGCGGCCTAGTAAAGAAGTATATAGATAGAATAACTCTCTTTTTTAAATACTAGACCGGGACAACCAGGATGGACAAACTTCGTTTGTGGACAGGAATGGACTAAAGTGGACTGGACTGGAATTGGTTAGGCTTAGAGTTAGGGATTATTGAATAACAGAGGACTGGACTCCTAATATACTAAGTCAAGACTTAATAATTATTTTCCTTGCATCCGACAGGCAAATTCTTATATGTTTTCTATATGGCATCCTTGAAATTACATTTTTGAATTTTTTTATTTTTTAATTTTGAACTAGCGGCCCCATACAATAGTTTATCCATTAGCTTAGCCTTGTACATTTTTAAATAAAAAAAAACAAGTAGCGGCCTAGTAAAGAAGTATATATATATAATAACTCTCTTTTTTAATTACTAGACCGGGACAACCAGGATGGACAAACTTCGTTTGTGGACAGGAATGGACTAAAGTGGACTGGACTGGAATTGGTTAGGCTTAGAGTTAGGGATTATTGAATAACAGAGGACTGGACTCCTAATATACTAAGTCAAGACTTAATAATTATTTTCCTTGCATCCGACAGGCAAATTCTTATATGTTTTCTATATGGCATCCTTGAAATTACATTTTTGAATTTTTTTATTTTTTAATTTTGAACTAGCGGCCCCATACAATAGTTTATCAATTAGCTTAACTTTGAATATTTTTAAATAAAAAAAAACAAGTAGCGGCCTAGTAAAGAAGTATATAGATAGAATAACTCTCTTTTTTAAATACTAGACCGGGACAACCAGGATGGACAAACTTCGTTTGTGGACAGGAATGGACTAAAGTGGACTGGACTGGAATTGGTTAGGCTTAGAGTTAGGGATTATTGAATAACAGAGGACTGGACTCCTAATATACTAAGTCAAGACTTAATAATTATTTTCCTTGCATCCGACAGGCAAATTCTTATATAGTTTATGAGTGGCATCCTTGAATATCAAATTTTTGAATTTTTTTATTTTTTAATTTTGAACTAGCGGCCTCATACAATAGTTTATCCATTAGCTTAGCCTTGTACATTTTTAAATAAAAAAAAACAAGTAGCGGCCTAGTAAAGAAGTATATATATATAATAACTCTCTTTTTTAATTACTAGACCGGGACAACCAGGATGGACAAACTAAAAAGTAATATCCTAAGTCAAGACTTAATAATTATTTTCCTTGCATTCGACAGGCAAATTCTTATATGTTTTCGTATATGGCATCCTTGAAATTACATTTTTGAATTTTTTTATTTTTTAATTTTGAACTAGCGGCCCCATACAATAGTTTATCCATTAGCTTAGCCTTGTACATTTTTAAATAAAAAAAAAACAAGTAGCGGCCTAGTAAAGAAGTATATATATATAATAACTCTCTTTTTTAATTACTAGACCGGGACAACCAGGATAGACAAACTTAAAAGTAATATACTAAGTCAAGACTTAATAATTATTTTCCTTGCATCCGACAGGCAAATTCTTATATGTTTTCTATATGGCATCCTTGAAATTACATTTATGCACGTTTTCTTTCTTTAATTTTGAACTAGCGGCCTCATACCATAGTTTATCCATATGCTTAGCCTTGTACATTTTTAAATAAAAAAAAACAAGTAGCGGCCTAGTAAAGAAGTATATATATATAATAACTCTCTTTTTCAATTACTAGTCCGGGACAACCAGGAGTGACAAACGTCGGTTGTGGACATGAAGCGACTAAAGTGGACTGGACCGGAACTGGTTAGGCTTAGAGTTAGGGATTTTTGTATAACCGCGGACTGGACTCCTAATATTACTAAGTCAAGACTTAATAATTATTTTCCTTCATCCGACAGGCAAATTCTTATATGTTTTCTTTATATGGCATCCTTGAAATTACATTTTTGAATTTTTTTATTTTTTAATTTTGAACTAGCGGCCCCATACAATAGTTTATCCAATTAGCTTAACTTTGAATATTTTTTAAATAAAAAAAAACAAGTAGCGGCCTAGTAAAGAAGTATATCAGGATAGAATAAACTCTCTTTATAAGACCGGACACTCTCAGGATGGACGTTTATAAAACATACACCTTAAGTTAGACCGGGAATAATTAATGGACAGGCAAATTCTTAGAGGAAAATGGATCTAAATATTAATTTTTGAAAATTTATTTATTTTTATATTTTGAACTTTTAATTTTGAACTTAGTTGTAGTCATTTTTAAATAAAAAAAAAAGGAGTAGAAGAAAGAAAAATTATAAAATTTTTTTTTAATATCAAGAACCGGATGCATACAATAACTAAATATTACTAAGACTTAAAGTTAGTACAGGCAATTTTTTTAAATAAAACAAGTAAATAATATATATAAAAAAAAAAAAAAAAAAAAAACTAAAACAATAAAAAAAAAAAAAAAAAAAAAGAAAAAAAAAAAAAAATATCTATAAAATTCTTATATGTTTTGTATATGGCAGAATTAATTTTGAACTAAGGTAAAAATAAAAAAAAAACTATAAAAAAAGAATATATAAATATAATTTTTTTTAAACTAGACAAAAAAACAGTATAAAAATACTAATACAAACGTTATAATAAGGACTAAATAATTAAAATTAATGGAATTTATTTAAGTTAGGGATTAAAATAACAGAGGACTTTTAATAATATACTAAGTCAAGACTAAAAATTATTTTTTTCATCTACGACAGGCAAATTCTTATTTTTCTATATGGCATGTTATCAATTTTTGTTTTTTTTATTTTTTTAATTTTGAACTAGCGGCCTCATACAATAGTTTGTAATTTTTAAATAAAAAAAAACAAGTAGCGGCTAGTAAAGAAGTATATATATAGTTTTTTTTTTAATTAGACCGGGACAACCAGGAGTGGACAGGATAACTAAAGTAATGGATTTTTGGACTGTTGTTTTGTTTTTCCTTATTATAGATTTGAAATATATTTGTTACTTATATTATCCTTATACAAAATTTTGAATTTTTTTTTTTTAATTTATTTTTTTTTTATAGCGGTTTATTTATAGTAGCTTAATTGTACATTTTTTTTAGAAGATAAATTAAGAAAAAAACAATCCAACTTATATTCCTTCATCTTTTAATTAAATAAAAATGGACAAAACTTCGTTTGTGGACAAATGGACTAAAGTGTGGAAAGCTTAGAGTTAGGATTATTGATATTACTCTTAAAATATACTATAATTTTTTTATTTTTAAAATTCTCTATTGTTTTGTATATGGTGGACAAACTTAAAAGTAATAAAGTCAAGACTTAAATTATTTTTTTGTTTTATATGTTTTTTCATATATCATACAATTAATTTTTTTAATTTGAACTAGCACATAAAAAAAAAAAAAAGTAAAAAATAATAAAAAACATTAATAATAGAAAGAAATAAATAACTTCTCTTTTTTTGTTAATTACTTGGACGGGACAACCAAGTTATTATGAAAACAAGGACTCAACTTATTATACTAAGTCAAGACTTAATAATTATTCATCCATCCTTCATACAGGCAATTTATATGTATTTGATGGCATCCTTGAATTTTTTTGAATTTTTTAAATTTTGAAACTAGCGGCCTCATACAATAGTTTATTCATTAGCTTGTTTTACATTTTTAAAAAAAAAAAAAACAAGTAGTAAAAGAAGTACAGAGTAAGAATATCTCTTTTTTTAATAAACCGGTTTTTTTTGTGGACAGGACAACCAGAAAATATATTAATTAATATTTACTTAATAACAGAGTAAACTTTAACAACAAGTTTAATAATTCTAAAGTATGACTGACCTTAATATACTAATGTCAAGAACTTTGACTTAATAATTTTATTTTATTAGAATCTGACTAGGCATTCTTATAATGTTTCTTCATCTGATGTTGCACAATCTATAAAAAAGTAATATAGTAAGATTATTATTTTTGAATTTTTTTTATTGTTTTTAATTTAACTAGCGGCCTCATATACAAGTTTATTAATTTCGCCTTTACATTTTTAAATAAAAGAAGAGCTCATACAATTTTTAACTCTACAGACTTAAGACCTAATAACATTTCAAACTTATTGTGGCAAAAAATTTTCCTTCATCCGACAGGCAAACTCTATAAAATGACTTATTATGGTCTGAATTAATTCTTTGTTTTATCTAATTTGATACATAAATCTAGACTCTATAATATTTTCTTATCCTTAGCTAGCATAATAAAAAAAAAAAAAGTAGCTAGTAAAGTAAATAAAAAAATAACAAACTTAAAAAAAAAACAAACTTCGTTAACTCGGACTACAGTTTTATTAGAGTGTTTTGAATTAAATGCCTATACTTAAGTCAAGACTTAAAAAAACTAATTATTTTTTAATCCGACAGGCAAATTCTTATATGTTTGTATATGCATCCTTTTTTTTTTTTTTTTTTTTTTTTACTTTTGAACAGCCTCATACAAAATGTTATAGTGAATAACTCTTTTTTATAAAAATAACAGTAAAAAAAAAAGTTGTCCTATAATGAAAATATACTAGAAGTATATATTAAACAAACTTCTCTTTTTATTAAGACTAAGACATATTGGACACCAGGATGAATTATACAGGTTAGTTCAAAGTCAATACTTAAGACTAATTATTTTCCTTGCATTCGACAGTGGTGCAAATTCTTATATGTTTTCGTATATGGCATCCTTGATAAAATTACATTTTTGAATTTTTTTTATTTTTTTAATCCATTTGAACTAGCGGCCCTCATGACAATAGTTTATCCATTGAGCGTTAGCCTTGTACATTTTTAAATAAAAAAAACAAGTAGCGGCCTAGGGTCAAGAAGTATATATAGATAGATAACTCTCTTTTTTTAAATACTAGACCGGGACCACCAGGATGGACAAAAGATCTTAGGGATTATTGAATAACAAGTAAATATCCTAAGTCAAGACTAATACTTATTTTCCTTTGCATTCACAGGCAAATTCTTATATGTTTTCTCGTATATGGCATCCTTGAAATTACATTTTTGAATTTTTTATTTTTGTTTTTTTTGTTTTTTTTTTGAATTTTTGAACTAGCGGGCCTCATACAATAGTTTTATCCATTAGCTTAAGCCTTTGTGGTACAGTTTTTAAATAAATAAAAAACAAGTAGCGGCCTAGTAAAGAAGTATATATAGTATAGATAAACTCTCTTTTTTAATTACTAGGGACCGGGACAACCAGGATAGACAAACTAAAAAGTAATATCCTAAGTCAAGACTTAATAATTATTTTCCTTCATCCGACAGGCAAATTCTTATATGTGTTCTTTTTGGCATCACTTGAAAAATTTCATTTTTGAATTTTTTTTATTTTTTAATTTTGAACTAGCGGCCCCCATACAATAGGTTTTTATCCAATTAGCTTTAACTTTGAATATTTTTAAATAAAAAAAAAACAAGTAGCGGCCTAGTAAAGAAAGTATATTAGATAGAATAACTCTCTTTTTTAAATACTAGACCGGGAAACAACCAGGGATGGACAAAACTTCGTTTGTGGACAGGAAAATGGACTAAAGTGGACTGGACACTGGTAATTGGTTAGGCTTAGAGGTTAGGGATTATTGAAATAACAGAGGACTGGACTCCTAATATACTAAGGTCAAGACTTAATAAATTATTTTCCTTGCAGTCCGAACCAGGCAAATTCTTATATGTTTTCTATTTGGCATCCTTGAATATCGAATTTTTGAATTTTTTTATTTTTTAATTTTGAACTAGCGGCCCCATACAATAGTTTATCCATTAGCTTAGCCTTGTACATTTTTAAATAAAAAAAAACAAGTAGCGGCCTAGTAAAGAAGTATATAGATAGAATAACTCTCTTTTTTAAATACTAGACCGGGACGGCATGTTGAAGTTCATGATCAACATGATCATGCTCAAAACTTAAACAATGTATTTCTTCAACAAACCTGGTTCAAAAAATTTCTTTATTGGATGCAAATGTTTAAGCAATTGATGCTAAACACTAAAAATGGAAAATTGAAAAAAAAAAAATTTATTGATCCTTTAACGCTTATTTTATAATTATCTTTGAGTATGATTAACATAAGACAAAAAAAATGTGAATTTAAAAGTGAAGGTTCAAAAGAAAAAAAAATTCCAAATTTCAAACTTTATAACAAAAAAAAAAGAGGCTTAACAATTTTATATATTATGAATATTAATGTGAAGGTGAAGAATTTTTTAAAATTTTAACAAAAAGAAGAAGGTTGATACAATTATTTTTGTTTCACTCTTACTTGTTTGGTGATTGAGTGTGTGCCGTTTTTGTTTTAAAACTCAATTCTGAATTTGATTTTTTTTTTTTAATTAAAATAAACAAAACTTGGATTTTTAAATAAATTTGTATTTCTCTCTTTTGTTTTTTGAAAAAAATTCATGATAAAATGTGGCTTAATGCTCAGTTTAATTAGAACCAATTACTTTTCCTAAACCCTTTTTTATTTTGGTAAACTTAGTTTTCAACATATATTGATTTGTGTTTTTAATCGAGAAAAGTCTTCTCATTGTGGTTTTCTGTTTTTTTTCAACTTTTTTTGAAAACCAATAGATACTTACTTATATTATTAATTAATTTTATTTTTTATGCTTTTGACCAATTATTTTTGATTGACCTTTAAAAAAATGCTTTTTTTTTTGAAACTATCTATCAATACTTTAAAATGCAGTTCTCTTTTTGGACAGATACCCGATTCTCGGTTCAATAAAAGTCTAATTTTGAAAAATAAATTAATTTTTAGATAAATTGTTTAAAATATTTGGAACCAGAAAATTTGAAAATTTTCATTTTAAAATGGAGTTAAAAAAAAGCAGCTCATTTTAGTGACGATTTTGTTAGTGAAAAAAAACTCGTTGTTATCCCGAGTCAGTCCGCAACGTAAATTTTCATAGAGTGTTTTTTTTTCTTTTTACTTTTTTTTATTCCAATTTTTATCAATTTAAGTTATGGTTACCCGAAGGATAAAAAAAAGTCGAGACTGGTTTTGTCAGTTTTATGCCGTTTTAAGAATTCCCAGGAAGAAAATTTAATTGTAAGATCCACGGAATTTAGTTTTCAAATGAACTCTTAGCTGTTTAAGAGGTGTAAATCAGGTTATTGCTAAAACGCAGGACCAACCACTTTTACTAAGCTTTTTGACTTGTGTAACGGGCCTGAAAGACATTTTAAAAGACCGAAACCCCATTAAAAACGTCCTAAAAAAACCTTACGGACTCGCTCGTTTTTTTTAAAAGAAGCAAGAGTCCGATAAATTATATGAGGGAACTATAAAAAAAACCGATAAGTTCATGGTTTAGTTTATGTTGAGTTCATGCTTAATTAGATCCAGTTTGTTTTTGTTTATTTTTTAAAATGAATGATTATAAAATCGACAAAAAATAGCAAAAGTTGATGTTTAAATATATAATAAAATATCCTTCAAACACTAAATTTTATTATTAAATGGGTTTCACAAATTTAAGACGAAGCGTGGTTCAGTTGCGGACATGTAAGTCCTAAACCTTAAGTTGATGGTTCGCTTATGTAGAATTAAAATTGCTTTTTAGAAAATTAAAATATTTGCAGTGATCAAACGGTAAATTTAGTGAAGCATTGAGGAAGTTTTTTTTAATGTAATTTGTTTCTTTAGTCTGCACTGCTCCTGAAAAAACAAAGGCGAACCACGTACCGTACCACCGGGACCGTACCGTACCGTACCACTGTAACCGTTTTAAAATGAAATTTTTAGAAATTTTGACTAAAAATTGAAAATTTTTTAGAACTTTATTTTTCGGTACGGTCACAGTGGACTGGTACGGGGTAGACCTTTCTTCAGACAAGCCGGTTTGCAGTATTAAAGTTTTGCAGTTAACAATAATTGTAATTTGGGCTTTAATAAGAAAAATAAGAAGAGACATAATAAGAATAAATCTCGTTTGTCCGGTCATAGACTCCTTTTAGATTATTTTATATAGCTTGAAAAATCAAAACATCAGTTTTTCATTTCTTATCTTATAGAAGACACATACTCAATGAACAGGAAGATAATTCAGAGTCCGAAAATTAAGAGACCCTAAATTTAAAACCCAAAGATTCAAAAGATAACAGAAACGGCGGGACCACAAAACCCCAATTCTAAATTAAACGTTTCCATGAAAAAAAAGGTACTTATCAAATAATCAAAATTATTTTTTAATTGATATTTTATTGCTTTAAAATGTTAAATTATATAAGAACCACATTTGACTTTTTTTGAGAATCAAATTGAATCAAAAACAAAAACGTATCAGTTTCTTCAACAAAGAAAAGGACGTTTCAAAAGTAAAACGAATAAACGAAGAGGGAAAAGGAAAAAATCGATCAAAAAAAATGTCCAAATTACAATGTCTGTAAAGGGAAAGGAAAAAAAAAAATGATTGTGATAAAGGGGTTTCATTATTCGGAACCAAAAAAATTGTCCTGTTGTTTTGCGATGAAAAAGAAAGAGAATGAACTCAGAAAAAATAGAACCATTTGTTCGGAATCAAAAAAGCCAAGCTTCATAAAAGTATTTATCCAATACGCATCAAACGTGGGATTAACAATAGTAAATTAATTTCTAAAATTAATTTTATTTTTTTATGTTCTTAAAAAATTTTTTAGAAAAAGTTCGTTTGAAGACATTTTACATGAACAAAATTCGGCCAAGTAAAGATCAACTCCAAAAGGCGAAAGCATGTTCCAAAAATTAAGAAAAAGTTCGAGTTCCGTTTTTTCTTCTTTGGTAAGCCTATTTTTGAAATTTTTGTAAAAATATAAATCTCTCATTTTCTTGTTTGTCTCTTCTTTTTTTATTTATGTTAAACATGTTGGGGGGTATATAGTGAACTAATTTTATTGAAACTTTTTTAAACGTATCTAGAACAGAACAATATTCTTTTGAAAGGTTCCCGAAATGCAAAACGCTCCACAAATTTTTAACAATTGTTTTTTTGACCTCAAATTCTTAATCTATATGGTTTTAAAACCTAGGAAAAGAATTAATTTTTTTTTCAGATCCCAGGGGTCCGAAGTGTTTCAAGTCCCCTCAAAAACTACCACTTTACTTTGTTACCTGTTACATGTTACTACTTTTTTTGTAACCTCTTCAACCCTATATTATTCAAACATATTCTGAAAATTCCTATAAGATTTTCTTCATTTTTTCTACATGTGTGTTTTTACCTGAAATCAAACCCAAAGGTATTTTTTTTAAAAAAAAGTTTCATTTTCAATCATTTTGAACTTTGCGGAACTTGTAAATGGGTAAAGCATAACCTTTAATGACCTGTCGTAGTCAAGATCCAAATTGAAAATCGTTTGTAGAACAAGATATTAAGGTTGGGTAAATGATAAAAATTCTTTAACTTTTGTGTTTTTAACTAGTTTTTTTTTGAAAAACCCCTAAGAATTTTTTCCTAGTTTCAGAATTTGGTATTTATCTAATGGGGTTTATTTGAGGGGTGGGGGGGGGGGGGGGGTGAGTCCTTGACCTTGCATGACCCCTGAGGTCTAAAAAATTATTTTTATGGACATCCCCTTTAAAAATTATTTTTTCCTAGGTGTTTCAATTCATGTAGATTTATGAATTGAGGTCGAAAAGCAATTTTAAAATTTGAGGACGTTCTTTAATCACTGGGGGAAAAAAATTCTGTTTAGAAAAGAAAACGAACAAACCCCAACCAAAAAACAACCGACCTCCAAGTCCATTTCTAGTGCAGAAGATGGAGGACAGAGCTTACTGAAGTTCCAAAACAATTTTGAGTTGTGGGGGCTAATGTTGATTCAAATAGTTTATTAACTCTACAAACAACGCTTACTAGCCATAATGAAACATTAATAGAGATTTTCGAAACAATGAAAATGTTGTCAAAGCCAAGTACTAATAAAGATCAAAATAGATTCTGATTACCTTTCGAAGATCTAAAAAAAAAGTAGTTTATCTCTTCGAATAACAATGGAGTGTTTTTCCCGAAAGACACATTAGTAAATCAAAATTTTAAAAGTAATGAAATTTCCGAAATTTAGATTTTAGATTTAAAAAACAATTAAATCTCAATTTGTTATTTATTTAAGGCTGTAAATCGCCTTATCGTTGTTAAATGAGATCGGAATTCTGATTCCAGATTCAATAATTGAGTTAGCAAGACTCTTTTAAATGTTTCCAAGAGTCAAGCCAAAGACAACTTTTATGAAAGCAGTTCAGATCTTGACTTCAAACAACAATCATCCTCAATGTTTGACGGACAAATCAGGAAAGATGGGCGCGTGCCAAGATGTTCCAAAAATACGAGGACAAATTTGAAATTTTTACAGGTGAAAGATTGATCGACGAATTGAAAGAACGCAAATGAAATTTTCAAATAAGGAGCTAAGATAGTCAACGTAAAAAAAACATCGAGTTAAAGTCAAGAGATTTCAAAATTTTATCAAAAAGAAATTCTTTAGTTGAGAAAAAAACTTATCGCTGAAATGGAGCAAAAACCTACACAAAAAATCAAACTAAATCCAAAACCAAAGGTATTTTTTAAAAGTTTATTTGTCAAGTACCATTTTGAACTTTGCCGAACTTGTAAATGTCTTTAACGATCATGTGTTTACTAAACAGAACGACGAACATGGGCTTGTAAGGTTTCTCTTAAGTCCTTCATCAAGGCCTTTGAAAATTTGACGAGTTATTAGATCATCATTTTTTTAAAAGCTCTTCTGGTTCTTCTTTTTTTGTGAAAACTTCAGGTTGGGTAAATGAATAAAAATTCCTTTATAAACTTTTTATAAAGACATATCTAAATGCATATCTAAAAGCAATCATTACGTGGAAATGGATGGGAGAGCTGTAGCTTTACAACCCAGAAGACAAGACACCATTTCTCAAGTTCTGTTTGACTACAAACAAGACCTGTCCTCACGTATCTACCCTTTATTCGTCCCGTAGTCCAAGATCAAATTGAAAATTGTTTCTTCTTTCCAAGTCTGAACAATCAATGTAAAAAAATATTAAGCTAATAATTCAGATATATTAAAAAAGAGAGAAAGAACAGTAAAACTGTAATAATAAAATTCAATTTCAAAATTATGTGTAGAATTTTTAAAATTTTTAAGTTCATTATTTGAAATTACTCTCTAATCATTAGATTACCAAGGTTTTGTGATCAAAATTTGGTGATCATGATTGTTTATTAAATCAGTTAAAAGGACCAGATCAACAATTTTATGATAACATGATCGCAAAAAAGGTTTAACAGACCGGGAATTTGTGATACTGTAAATTATTTTTTAGTTGTGAATAAGATAGAAAATTTATTAATCTTGCTACTAAACCCCTGTTGCTCTTCTTCTAAAACTAAACTTAATTATAAGTCTTTTTTTTTTCTATTCAAAATTAGAAGACAAAAAATGATAGTTTTTTTTAAAGGACCAATAACAATTAGAAGAAAAAAGAAAAGTGACGAGGATTCCAGATCGGGTATCTTTGATTGGAGATCAATCAGTCTTTTGAATAAGAATTGTCCTCTATTTTTAAAAAAATGCCAAGGGAGAGGAAACTCGACAGAGTTTACAAGGAGCTTATAGGCAATAGGACCTTAGAAAGGGTGTCCAGTCTTTTGTAAAGATCTTGGTTCAGGATGAAACAAATAGAGAAAGTTTTTTTTTTTTAAAACAAGCTATTTTAGAAAAAAATGATATGATAAAAAAAAATAAGGAACAGGAGGAAACGCAAAATATTCAATTTAGAACAAGAAATCCTTTCCAATTCGTAACAATGAGGTTTTTGAAAGTAGTGAACCGATAGATTATCAAGCTCAATTAAACGATATTAAAATCAAAAATCAGTGAAAAAGAAAATTTTAATCAAGTAGTCAAGGTGTCACAAATTGGTCAGTTATAAAAGAAGGAATTTGATGCAAACAGCAAAGGGTTTTAAAAGCTTCAATTTGTAAAATTACAAAAATTAAATTTTTTAACTTTTTGTTTAAAGTTTCGCCATGTCAAATTAAACGCTGAATTAACTGAATTAAAATGCGAATGTTAAAAAAAAGTGTCGAAGCAAACTCAAAAAGAACCAATGGTTAACGAATCTGAATATAAAGCTATATGGTCGACAAAAAATTTTTTTGAAAACCAAAACGGAGTTACTCAAAATCTGTCTTTTAAAGAGGTCAGCATGATTTTAAAAAACAAAGACGAAGAAATCAAGACGGTTCCCCTCAACAAATAATATTTGAACAAATCAACCTCGAAAAGACTAAGCTAAATGACCAAAAATCATCTGAAATAGCTTTCGAAAATGGATGAAATTAAAGTTCTTCAAGGAGTAACCAAAAAGATTTTTTGGATTTTTGATGATAAATTTTTAAACTTTTATTTCAAGTCATAATCTGATGACTCTTACAGAGAAGTCTTAAAGCATTATCAACAACAATTTGAAATCTTCAACCATCAGATTCGAAACAAAAATGAGCCTTTTCCTTGATTAAATAGTAGATTTTCCAAAATTTTTTGTTAAAAATCTTTTTTTGGTGCTCTTATTGCCAAAATTTTAAAGAAAAAAAAGCATATTAATGCTGTTTTTTGAAAAAAAAGATTTTTTTTGAGTAGTTTTTGATCAAGTTGTGAAAAGGTTTTTAATTTACCGTTTAAATTCCAAAACATTAATTTTTTTTTCCGATTTTTTTGAACTCCTGAAAAAAAAAAAACTTACCCCGGAAGCCTTCCCAATGTAAAACCAAAACAGCAGAGTAAAACTTTGTACAAAAAATTAATTTCATACCAGCTAGAAGGAGTCTTCATACTTTCCACAATTACAAAAAAATCAAGTGGGTTTGAGGTGTGAGTGTAATTGTTACACTGAACACTTTACACTTACAACTTGGATTACCTTGGAATATTTAACGTGTCGACACGGCCACAGAATTAAACAAGGAATTAAAACAAGACATATTTTTATCAATTGTATTTTAAATAAGGCTTTCGTGTATCCCACAAACGCAGGTTTTGGCCATGTATTCTAGAATCAAAAAAATTGACAAAGACTCTTTCAAAGAGATCAAAGGAACTAAAAAATTATATCTTATACAGTGTTTTCTTGGGGATTTTTTGGCACCCCGAAATTCACTTGTTTAAAAGTGTTTTCTTGCTCTTATTACTCTCAAGACAGCAAGTCTTTGTCAGATTCTATAACCACTTTTTCTTTTCCGACCGTGAACATAATTTTTTGTTGAGATCTTTTAAATGGTGATCGTTTGTTTTTTTACAATGCTTTTAACATTTTAACAACTAATAATCAGTGGCAGGTATTTCAAGGATTTAATTTTTAAAAGCTTAAATGTAAGTCAAATCTTGCTGATTTTAAGTTTTGATAAAATCTTAAGAGAATTGTGTCAGTTACCAAGTTAAATTGGATTTAAGTAAATGACATCATTAAAAAATGTTTTTTGATTCTGAAAACAAAAATGACATGAAATCTGAGCTTGAAAAAAACAATTTAAAAAGAGATATTTCGACCCAAAAAATTTTTCCTGAAAAAAATTTCTAAATTTAAAACTATTTTTAGCTTTGGAAAATGATGTTTGATAAATTGAAAAGTTTCTCAAAGTAGTGAAAACCGATAGATTATCAAGCTTCCAATTAAACGATTTAAAATCAAGAAATCCAAGTGAAAAAGAAAATTTAACATCAATAGTCAAGTGTCACCAAATTGCGTCAGTTAAAAGAAGAATTTGAGCAAAACAGCAAAGGTTTTAAAGCTCAATTTAAAATTACAAAAATTAAATTTTTTAACTTTTTGTTAAAGTTCGCATGGCAAAATTTTAAACGCTGAATTAACTGAATTAAAATCGAATGGTTTCCCAAAAAAAGTGTTCGAAGCAAACTCAAAAAGAACCAATGGGTTTTAAAGAATCTGAAATATATAAAGTACATGGTCGGACAAATTTACAAACGAGTACTCAAATCTTCTTTTCAAGAGAGTCCAGCATGTATTATTAAAAACAAAGACGAAGAAACTCAGACGTCTCAACAAATAAATATTGAACAAATCAACCTCGAAAAAGACTAAGCTTAAATGACCAAAAATCATCTGAAATAGCTTCGGGAAAAATGGATGAAATTAAAGTTCTTCAAGAGTAACAAAAAAGATTTTTTGATGATAATATTTTTAAACTTTTATTTCAACGTCAAATCTGTGACTTAACAGAGAAGTCATTAAAGATTATCAACAACAATTGAAATCTTACTTCAACATCAGATTATCGAAACAAAAATGAGCCTTCTCTTGATTAAATAGTAGGTTTTCCCAAAATTTTTTTGTTTTTAAAAATCTTTTTTGTGGTGCTCTTATTGCAAAAATTTTAAAGAAAAAAGCATTAATGCTGTTTTTATTGAAAAAAAAAAGATTTTTTTGTGAGTTAGTGTTGATCAAGTGTGAAAAGGTTTTTAATTTCCGTTAAATTCCAAAAATTAATTTTTTTTTTCCGATTTTTATGAACTGGCATGAAAAACTTACACCGGAAGCCTTCAAGTAAACAAACAGTGCAGAGGTTAAAACTTTGTACACCCACAAAAATTAATTTCATACCAGCTAGAGGAGCTCATACTTTCGCAATTTAAAAAAAATCAAGTGTTTGAGTGTTGAGTGTAATTGTTACACTGACACTTTACACTTAACACTTGGATACTTGGAATATTTAAGTGTTACACTTGGTCTTTACATTTAAACACTTAAAAAATTTACATTGTCGACCGGTGGAAACAGAAACAAAAGCAATAGCGATTACTATAGCTTTAGATCAAAAGATTTCGTTTTTAGAATAATTAATGATACAAAAATTGAAAGTTATTTAGTATCAATTAAAAAAATATTACGTAATACAGTTTCATATTTTTTGGATGCTAAATTAGCAAATGCTGATTTAAGGGTTGTTTTTTTACGGCATTCATGTATTCTGAAAACAAAATTTAAAAAAGTGGTATTTTGTTGTCAATTTTGTTGGATTCTAGAATTACATGGCCAAACTGCACCTGCGTTTGTGGGATACACGAAAGCCTTAATTGAAAATACAATTGATAAAATATGTCCTTGTTTTAATTCATTGGGGGGGTTTAATTCTGTTCCGGTCGACACTTAAATATTTTAAGTATCCAAGTGTAAGTGTTAAGAGTGAGTGTTACCAATTTACA
Source organism: Brachionus rubens (assembly GCA_022207745.1). Classification (NCBI taxonomy): domain Eukaryota; kingdom Metazoa; phylum Rotifera; class Eurotatoria; order Ploima; family Brachionidae; genus Brachionus; species Brachionus rubens. The sequence continues at coordinate 3,054,820 of JAJVHD010000013.1, forward strand.
CTTACACTCAACCACTTGATTTTTTTTTAACATTGTGAACGTTTGGAAGAGATCAAAAACTAAAAAATTATATCTTAACAGTGTTTCTTGGGTAACCAGATTTTTTGGCCCCGAATTCACTTGTTTAAAGTTTTTTCTTAGCTCTTTACTCTCAAGCAGCAAGTCTTTGTCAGATTCTATAACCACTTTCTTTCCGACGTGACATAATTTTTGTTGATATCTTTTAAATGGATGATCGTGTTTTTTTTACAACTGCTTTTTAACATTTTTAAACAACTAATAATCAGTTGCAGGTAATTTCAAGGATTTAATTTTTAAAAGCTTAAAGGTAAGTCAAATCTTGCTGATTTAAGTTTTGATAAATCTTAAGAGAATTGTTTGTCAGTTACCCAAGTTTAAAATTGGATTTAAGTAAATTGAATCATTTAAAATGTTTTTTTTGATTCTGAAAACAAAATGGACATGACACTGAGGCTTGAAAAAACAATAAAAAAGAGATTATTTCGACGAAAAAATTTTCCTGAAAAAATTTCTAAATTTAACTATTTTTAGCTTTGAAAATGTGTTTTGATAAATTGAACAAAGTTCTCAAAGTAGTGAACCGATAGATTATCAAGCTCAATTAAACGATTTAAAAATCCAAAAAATATCAGTGAAAAAGAAAATTTAATCAATAGTCAAGTGTCACGGGAATTGGTCAGTTAAAAGAAGAATTGAGCCAAACAGCAAAGGTTGTAAAGCTCAATTTAAAATTACAAAACATTAAATTTTTAAACTTTTTGTAAAAGTTCGCATGTAAAATAAACCGCTGAATTACAACTGAATTAAAATCGAATGTTTAAAAAAAAGTGTCCGAAGCAACTCAAAAAAGAACCAATGGTTAAAGAATTCTGAATATAAAGGCCTATGGTCGACAAATTTACCACAAACGACGTACTTCTCAAATCTTCTATTTAAAAGAGTCAGCATGATTTTTTAAAAAACAAAGACGAAAGAAATCAGACCCGTCTCAACAATAATATTGAACAAATCAACCTCGAAAAGACTAAGCTTAAATGACCAAAAATCCTCTGAAATAGCTTCGAAAATATGGATGAAATTAAAGTTCTTCAAAGAGTAACCAAAAAAGATTTTTTTGATTTTTTGATGAATAAATTTTTAAAACTTTTATTTCACCAGTCGGAATTCAGAAAGAAATGCAGAAGAATATACGAAGAAAAAAATATGGGGATTAAAAAGGCTTGAAGTTTTTTTAAACGAGCCTCCTAAATAATTATGGAAACATCTCATTTATTGGAATCTTTTCAAAAAGAAATATAATAATCTTTTATTAATCAAGCCTGTTTTGAAATCAACAAAAGAGATTAGAGAAATCGTTTTTACTTAAACAGTAAATTTACGAAAATGGTTCATTAATTTTTGCTTTAAATTATGTTTACTTAAATTAAGGCCACAAAAATGTTTGAAATGAAATCTTTTACATTTGAATGATTCATGTTTTGAACAGAAAATACAAATAAAATCAGTGTATGGAAGACGACGATCCTGTCCCGTATGTTTTTTTTTAATAGGGATTTTTAACCTTCAATAATACATCAAATTCTTTTTAGTTTTTGCTCTTTTTGTGATAGAAATGTAAGAATTGGCATGGATTTTTGGTAACACTGTGGCGCGAATCAGCAATAAAATGTAACAAGTGCTTGGTTTTCAATTTTGAAATGCTCCGTTGCAAATAAAAATTTTTAAAAATCATTTTATTTTTTTCTGTCGAACTAGTTTTTCTCTTTCGAAACTCACTTTTTTTTTTTTTGACTTTTGACATGTTCTTTTTAGAGTAGGGATAGAATGGGTTAAGTCAACGCGAAATCAAAGTTTTCCATTCGGGATCATTATTTTTTTACAAAGAAATTAATATATTGTAATAGAGGCCATCCGAATTTTTGAAATTCCTTGATCTTAAATCCACTCTTGAAGGCTACAAGTGAAACTTTTGAATCTAAGCTTCTGAACTTATAGACCAACTTTTGACTCTTCATACGATCCTTTCATTCATTTAGGTGAAAAAGAAAACTGACTCTAAAAAGAGAAGCTTACCGCACAAAAATTTCGTTTTTTTAAGATTGTGTCATACATCATGTCGGTAAAGCAATTTTGTGTTGCTAAGTAACATTATCTATAAACGTATCTTTTGGTACGTTTGTTCTCTTTTTTGGGGCCAGTTTAACTTTTTCATTTAAAAGAAAGGAAGGCTTGTGAAGGTCTTTAGTTTTGGTTTTAGTTTTTTTTGCTTATGAGTTCACAAAAGTTTCTTTTGTTTACTTAAGGGTTTTGCGATTTTACAATCAATCATTGCGTTTTAAAAAAACCGATAATCTCTGTTACTTTGAAATCAGTTCTCTGATATTTAATTAATTTTTTTAATTGCCGCGTTAGAACAACAAACACTAATCCATGCAATTACTTACTCTTGTTCCAGCGTAACCACTCCAAATCGCTTTTTGTAATGAAAAGGGAGAATCCGGGTTAGTTACATAATTGGAAAAAAAGACAAAATAAAAGTTTAAAATAAAAAAAAATTATTAATCATTAAACAAATAGCTACTACCTTTAAAATGCGTTACTTAAGATATAACATTAAACTATTAGCCTTTAAAAAAAACAACAGCTTATTTTTATCTTTCTAAAAAAAAAAAAAAAGAACAACCTTTTCTTCGCAAAAAAAACAAAATTTTGGAAAAAATCAAATAGTGATCTTTTGAAAATTAAACAAACATTACAACCGAATTATTTATGGAAGCAAAGTATTGATACACGAAATCTATACCGCAATGTTGACGAGAAATTCGGATAGTGTTTGGACCAAAAATTGCTGAAAAAATATTATGATTTAGGTGTGAAAAAAAAAAGCATTGCTGATATTCACTTGGTACCGAAGAAAATACCGACAAACTATTCGAAAATTGTTCAATACAAATTAGACGATCTTCAATCTAGGTCCGCTATCAGTTTCAATAAACATTTTATTAAGTCTATAAATGTTTATTTTAGTTTTGAAGAAATTTAATTTCTTTTAAAATATCTGGTACAAAAAGGAAAACGATTTCTGTGTAAGCGTATTTTGAGAAAGCACCTAAAATGAAAAAGCTTCATCAAAATGGTTTTAAATGCTACTTTCGCTGGGTGTAATCACAATAGGTTGTTAAAAACGAAAAAAACCTCCGACACAAAAGGGATTCTGGTCTGGGACTCTAACAAATGTATAGAGCCGAATTGTTCGAATTTTATTAGTACCTTCAATAAGTAGAATGTCGTCTAAAAATGTCGTTATAAATGTTTTGTACAGTGATTTTAAACGATCATTTTAAAATTATTTTAAACAACAAAGAAATTTACTGGAAACTGATAGATATATCCTTGGATTGGCGATTTTAAAAGGCGAAGGAGTATTAAACACTTTTACCAACTTTAAAATATTCTAACCAAAACTGATCAAAAAAGTATTTAATTTAATTAGAATCAGAATTTCTCTGCATAGTAAATTTAAAGTTTTTTTTTGAAAGGAAGAAGGATTTTAAAATTAAATACTCTGAGCAAGGTCAAAAATGAAATAGACAACAGATTTAGATTAAGTCGAGATGCTAATGTTCGATTTACATAAGCTACAAAGGTTTTATGTGAAAATCTAGGAGTTTCAACCAAACTCGGACATTCAAAGGGATATATTCACAACCATCTGTTTTGGATTCCTTATGGATTTCTGCTTATGAGTGACATACAAGTACGTAATGTTAGTTAAATTAAGAATTACCCATAATAATCCCAACAGCAACAATAGTTGGACACTTGAAAAACATTCGACCAGGTGTAATTTTTGAACACTATACACCCAGGTACAAACCCGGTTACACGAAGTGAGGTGTAAAAATTATTTTCATTACAAGGTAATGTAAACGAAGGGCCGATAAAATGATTACCATATTCAGACCCGCAGAGAAGTTATTTTGGGTAGAAAAACAATCTATCATCACAATCCTGTTTTGGTCCACCGTGTCCCAACAACAGGATTGTGGAGTAGAAGTGTCCTTTACCTCAAAATCCTTAAAAATGCCCTAAAGAGTCTTATTGTGCGAGTAATATACTCTACTCCTACTTCTAAAATATACTTCTTTTAGATAAAAGAAAATTTTGAGAATTAAAGTTAAAACTGAAGATACAGTACTTATATTAGATACAGGAGGTTACTTCTACTCGTACCACAACACTGCTGTTTCAGTTATGATATTGTATGCATAGCTCCCAAATTTATGGCGATATTCTCTTTTTATTAAAAAACAATGTCCAGTTAATTAAAAAGTTTTTTAATTAACTGCGAGCATTGTTTTTTCTACGAGAAAACTAATTGCATTCTGTATACAAGTATGAAAGATATGGACAAAAATACAGTCCGAACTTTCCAATTTGGTATTTTGAATGCTGACTGGGAGCGTACACAAAGAAAATATCTCTCCAAAAAAACCTCTTTTCTACTCAATTGTTTATACATGATAGACCAAATGAAACAAATTTTACCGTTTATTGCTGAAATTTATAACAACCGATCAAAGTAACTAAATCAAATTACAGGTTTTTTGTAATTTAATCGACCATCAACTTCATCTCGATCACAAATACAACCTGAATTTATTATTGCTCCATATTATAGTCACTTGATTTCTCTTGGGCTCTAATAAATTTCCGGTCTTAAACGTTTTTAATAAAATGTTCGATTAAAGATACTATTTAGATTGCTGTTTACCGTAAGGTTTATAAAAAACCAATAATGAACCGACTTAAAAATACGAACATTTTTAAAAACTCAGAATTTACCTTTGTGTTCGAACTCATTTTATTTAAAGTATAATCGTCAAAAAGTAAAAGCAATTGGGATTAGGGAACCGAATATTCGCAAATTAAGTTATATTTTTCTTGTTCAGGTTACAGAATATCAGTCACACTAAGTTTCAGTTCAACAATTATCTTGTTTAAATATTTTACAATATTTCTTTATGAATCGTTTTTAATGACAAGAAAATAATTTATTCTCTTGAAAACTCTTCGTACAGAAATAAAAAACCGAAATTTAGATTCAATTGATTTCCCAAATTTAGGACGAAGAAGAATATGATTATATGGACTACACAGAAGCATTTGAACAGCCAATCAAGACGACCTCTCGAAAACGGAAACAGTCCGATTCTCTAAAAAAACTTCTTCTCCGTTCAACTTGTATTGTTAACTGCAATTTTTAGACGATTTTGATTTAAAAATTAATAAACAAAAGGAATCAATTGAAAATAATATTTCTTTAGAATCCTAAACTATTTTCAATTATCAAAGATTCAGTTGTATTTAATGCCTCTATGGAGTGGTGTAAATAAATCGAAGATTTTAAAAAAAAACTGTAAACATGACATTTTCGGAATGTTTTGCAAGACACGTCTTTCAAATACAACCCGGTCGAAAAATTATTTTTGGTATATTTAAAAAATAGAATTCTCGGTAATAGAAAAGTATATCCGAGTGAATTTCGTTAGCTTAAATATTTTCTGAGGATCAAATCCAAATTTCTAGAGTAATTACATAAGATGACTCTCAAAAGTCTTTACCAAAAAATAATTCAATTGTTTAAATTTAAAGAAAGATTGGTCGGATTTTAAAAAAACCAAAAGGGAACAAAAAAACATTTTGGTTACGAAATTGAACCCGATCCAAGAAAAAGGCTTTTATTACAAAAATATTAGACATATTTAAGTTTATTTATTCAAGATTTGTTTTGATTTTGACCCCGATCGAGTATCAATCACGCTCTTCTCAGATTCAAGAACATCATTTCTGTCTTTATTGAATGAAGTGATAGATTAAGTTACAAAAGAATCAGAGTTTACCAATGGAAGTCGACAGTCCAAAATATCATAAAGAAAATAATCAATCAGAGAGAAATTGATTTCGATTTTTACAAAAAATTTTCCCTTAAATGAAAATTTCAAATCGTGACTACGGAATAAGTAGTTTCCACGTCAAAGAGTTCATTTTTAACGAACCGAAGTATGTTTGTAAAGGCCTAACAAATTTTTTGCGTTCAATCCAAAATATCAGTTTCTATTTTGTTAATCAAATTGATCGAAAACACATAGACCATTTAAACTCATTAATCTCGAACTTTTTAGTTTGCAACAATTGTGTTCCAATCGAGGACCAAGAGGAGATGGGAAAACTGTTTTTATCGCGCTGTCTCATTTTGTATATTTGGCACTGAATGAATATTTTTTTTTATTGAAAATCGGTTTCTTTATTTATTTTTTTGGAATATCCGAAATTTTTTTGACGAAATAATCAAAAAACATTATTATACCATAAAAATCTTATGGAAGAGGATGTTTTATAAACATTTCTAAAAGGTCATGTGAATGATGTGGGCAATGACCCTTAACATTCTCGCAACAAGTATTTTAATTGAAAAGATCATATTTACTCGTTTTGGCTTAAATGATATGGACGTATGTTCCGTATTGTCAAAAAATATCAATGTTTTGATTCAGAATCAGACACCGATTTAGACTAGGATTTTTTATTAAATGTCATTTTATCGCTTTTTTTAGGAAAAAAATTCATTCTATTGACATCATAATGAAAATGCTATCGATCTATTTATAAAACTTTTAGGAAGTAAACTTGAAATAAATTTAAATGATTTAAAATAGAATTTTTTTTTTAAAATCGTTTTTTTAAAGTACTGCAAGTAGGTGATGCAGATTAATCAAATTCCTATTTTAAAAACAATTTTTTTTTTTGAACTAAGAACATTTTTTATTCTGATTTATTCAAAGAAAAAGAATTTCAACAAGACTTTGTATTATTCCAATTAAAAGAAACCTTCAAGACTCTAACTTTAACTGGTATTGAGGGAAGCAATTAATTATTTTCTAAAAAATCTGATTTCTCTATATGTGTTTGGACACTTTATTGCATTTTTCTCTAATGCATTTTCCATAACAGGCGTATGCAAAAACCTTGTTAGTTACGTTTAAGTCGTTGACTTTTACTTTCATCTCATGTTTAATAATCAAGTAATAAAACTTCCATTTAAGTTTTTATTTGTTGACATTTCTTGGAAGGAACTGAAAAGCTTCATCTTCTTTTAAACAAAGTCAGGCATTCACAGATTTAGACCTGTTCCCTCTCCGTTTTAAAAGTCCATTTATATTTAGGACAATTTATACAGAAATTTGTGATCAGTTAGCCGGTCTAAAACATTTGACCGCACTTGTGAAAGCTAACGATACCTAATGAGTAAACCACTAGGAGAACATGGAATTAGTTTATTATTCAGCATAGATTTTAACTAAATGTCTCTTTTGTTATATTTGTTTTCTTTGTTTTAGACTCCTTAGATTTTTTTAAAAAAGATTCAAAATGGCTACTGGAATATCGGACAATAGAGGGTAAAATTAAGTGAAGAGACTTATAGTGTTTACTTATAAAAGTTTTGATTTTTTAAGAAAGAAAATAGTCGTCAGATTTTTTTTAATGAAATCTCGAAACCAGAATTCTTTACGTGATAAATATTTAATTTTGGTATTGCGAATGCGTATTCAAGTTTTTACCAAATGAGCAGATCGTTTTATGAAAAATTACCATTGATTTACAATTTCGATAAAGCAAGATTACAGTCAACCTAAGACAAATTTATCAAAATTGCAGTTTTCTCAGAAAATTTAAGTATTGAAGGTAATTTACGGTCAAGTAAAATCAATAAGGCGTGTGACTCGGAAACCAAAAGCTGAACAATTTGAAGAGCAGGAAATGTCCCGATGATCAAAAAGCTTTTAAAAATCGAAAAAATTTTTGATTTACTTTCAGAACCGAATTTTCAAGCTGAAAGATCGTTATTTTGGAGTTTTAAAGGAATATTATTATGAAAAGAATGTATCTTCTAAAAATTCTAAGCAAAAGAGACTTATGTGAAACATTGATTATACCTTGGCCGCCTCATCAAATATTTCTATGGAACAAAAGCTTGCAACAAGTTCCTATGAATTCAAAAAAAATAACTACAGAAAACGACTCGTATTATATTATTTGGTAAATCAAAAATGGCTGGGAAAAGTGGTTACACAGGATTTTCAAGAATTTAAGAAATTTAAAATAAATCCATATCTAATTTAAATCTTTGGAATTTTAAAATTTTGATTAAAAGATTCGTTAAAATAAAAAATTTTAAGAAATTAAAAACCTCAACGTTGAATTTATATCTTTCATTAGCTCATTTTTTATTCCTACTTCGAAAATGGTTTTTCCTCAAGTCAAATTCTATAGTAACGTCTTTAGTAACGTCTTTCTAAAAATCATTAGGAATGTCTGAAGAGGCAAAGTTTTAGCGAATTTTATTTTGGCTATTCCAGCAACTAAGTTATGACCTTAATCAGCGAGATTTTATGTAGTCTCGTGTTGATTCCTTGTAAAGATATAAACGGTTTCTTGACAAAATTAAACCATAACAGCAACAGCAATAGATATTAAGGCTAAAGATATCTGTGGCCCAAATTTTTCAAAACATTTTTAATGGTCTCCTTTTTCTATTCAAAACAAGTCAATCATAGTAACTTCTTAATTTGAAAATAAATGGTCTTGTTACCCTTAAAGTTTTAATTATTTATAATTAAGATTATATCTTTTTCTTTGTTATTTGGCTCTCTACCCTATACAGTAGCACTTGAGACCGATTATTTGGATATAGTTACGGATCAACAATACAATTTGGAGAACATTAACACTAAAATTTAAAATTTCATTAATACATTTTGAACACAAAAAAATTTGTACCAGAAATGTGTCCTGAACCGGACGGACCTTTTTCTAACTAAAAAAGATAGTTCTTCGGTATTCTAAAAATTTCATGTCTGTTGTTGCTTATAAGAGTCTGTAGCCCGAATTGAATGTCCTAGAGCTTAGCTTTTAATTTTACAAGAAAAAGAATTAAATTTTCTATCAGAAAATCAGTGTCCGGAAACCAGCGGACCTTTAGGTCGGCGGAAAAGTGGTGGTCTGTTAGTATTTTTATGTGTCTTCTTTTTTGAGCGAGTCTGTAGGCCGAACCGAAAATCCCAGAGCTCACTGGTCCACAAGAAAGAACACAAAATGATGAACAAGAATATCGGCCTTCGAAAGCTAGTTGACCTTTAAACCGTGTTTTAGCAGACTGTCTACGAAAAGACTCGTAGGATTTGAAAACTTTTAATCAATCAAAAAAGCATGTCTCCCTCTCACTTCTTATCAAAGATTAAAACTCAAAAAAAAATTTATGACACCATTTTTTTCACTAACCTTTGAGCGCATGGCCAAGTTGTGTGATTCAAGTCGTTTTAAAGTTATAGGTCGTAGGTAGAAAATTTTTGCATCATGATGCGAAACGCAAAATTTAAACAGACCCTAAAAACGATTTTGAACTGTCGGATTCGTAACAACGCATCGTGGCTCTAGATGAGCACAACGACTCGCAACCAAATGAGCCTGATTTAAATAAAGAAGCGGTGGCGTTCCTAGAAGTGGCTTTTTGAGATGATAATCTTTTGAATAATATTTAAAAATCAAGGCGGATGCTTCATCCTCTTTTCACATCACGGACTTGCTCCGGAAAGGGTCGATTCCACGCTGGTTGTGATTTTTTTATTTAGTAAGTCATCCTCCTCCTCACTTTTTTCTCGTCCATTTAATTAATTATTGTATTAGTGAAAAATCTAAAAGTGAACATCATAATTAGTACGAATTTGAATTTTTTCCTAAATATTTGTAAAAGGAAATAAGTGTTTTAAGGCTTTTCGATCTTCGATTTTATGTTCTGGCTTAGAATTTTAATCATCTTTTGACTAATAATTTTTTTTTTTTTTAAATTTATTTTAATTTAAATATGAAACTCAACCTAAAGAACTAACGAATATA